>LR994582.1:4927273-6127273 GCA_905187575.2 Celastrina argiolus | reverse complement strand
TGGAAAAAATCTTTTTTTGTTGAATAGTCCATATATAGAGGAAGGCTTTAGGCTATATAACATTACGCTGCGACCAATAGGAGCGAAGCGTCAGTGAGAAATGTTGCAAAAATGGGGAAAATTATTCACATTTGGGGACTTTCGTTGCGTGCGCTGCATAAACGGTTTAAGTTACTCAAAAACCACGCGAACGAAGTCGCAGGGCACAGCTAGTCACCCATATACCTCTGACTATACATTGATCTTTGATACAATACTGTGTAGCTTGTACCATATTTTTTACATGACGCTTTCATGGTCCTGCTCGGTTTGTGAGATACATTCTGGTGACTCACATACATACAGTGAAGACTGAGTTATAAGATCCCGTTTTTACCTATCGGGTATGGAATCCTAAAAATGATTATGTTGGTATGGTTCCAATTGAACCACCACACTCGGTGTAAAGAGATATAATTATATTTCGATACGGCCATGTTTCATTTCGTTACAAACGTAGAGCGAAAATCTATCCGTCCTATCTAGGCATAAGCCAGGTTTACTAGGATAAAAGGAAGCTTATAAAATATCAGACCATAAAATTAAATTTAAATTCGTTTACTTATTTTTTGTGTACAGACATACCAACATACCTATAATAAAGTAGGCCTTTCATCCCTTATTGCATGATTTATTCACTCTTTAAATAAGACGCTAATGAAGCCATCTCAAAAAACTGAAATGTATAGGCGCCGGGAACATCACAGACGAGCTGAGCCGCATACGAAATAATATCATTATTGTTCTAGAAATAACGGAAAAGACAAAATATATGTAATACCTATAATTGAAGACATGAATGGATGAAGGTGATATACAATATCAATATTATGGTTTCGATAAAATTGAGTTCAAACTGTCACTTAAACATTTTAGAATATGTTGTAACGTATTAAGTTCATTAATCTAAAGATCCGTCTCTAGAATCAATGTACTTAATACTTTACTACATATTCTAAAATGTTTTAATAACAGTTTAAACTCAATTTTCTGGGTAATTTTTTTTGCGACATATCACCTTCAGCCATATCTTCAATTATAAGATGGAAATTAGTATATTTCGGATATGTTGTGTGCAAATTGTAGTATATATATGTGCATATAAGAATTGACTCTGTGTACCGCTAGTAATAACTACCATATCTCTCAGGCACGTCTGTCTATCACTACGGTTATGGTAATACTATCCCCACTCTATGTGTCCTGTACATGGTATATATTCCGGCGATAAAGAGGCAATCAGTTATCAAACACTACACAAATCTTTCAATTGATCATGCAAGGCAATGTGGCCGGTGAAAAACGACCTGAAATTAATTTGATCTACGTACAGACCTACTGACTAACTATATTGATAAAATAAATAATAGTTAAAAAAATCGCTCAATTGCAGTTTGCATTGTCATTGGTCCTTGATATGCAAGATTTATAATTAATCAGATTTCAGGAAGTTGGTGAAAATTATGCTCGAAGATTTCATGATACATATATACAACAAAAGCTTATAATTAAAGCGTGTTAATGACAGATTGATTTATCAACTAGTCTAGACTACTAATAGACCCCTTGAGCATAAAAACAGCTTGTGATGAATTTCAATTAAAAATCAAATATCCGAACCCAGAACCCGCAACGCGGAACGCGCAACGCGGAACCCGCAACTCGGAACCCGGAACTCGGAACTTCCAACGCGGAACCCACAAACCCGCAACGCGGAGCCCGCAACGCGGAACCTGTATTTATCAATCTGTAATTCTGACTCTTCCTTCGTAGCATAAATATATGTGATCATGCTACTAGTGCTGGCAGATGAATATCTATGCTTAAAAATGTTTACCAATCGCCAAATTGCTGTTGCTAGATACATAAATACATACATACAAACATACATACATTACATACGTAGCCTTTTTGTTGACTTTCCGAAAATAGCTTGTTAAGTTTCATTTGGATATAAAATATTTTAAATTTGGAATTTTCGACATACAATTACATACTTACATACATTACATACAGCCTGCTACTGCTGCATAATAGCTCAACAACCTTACAACTTTGACTTTTATCATACGAGTAATCTCGATACATAAAAACGCCGGTCCACAAAAGGTGTTTGGGGACAGAAGTTGGGCGTAAGTTGCGACGGGGATCGACGGTTATGCTAATGATCGTCCCTTCGGTACTTAATTATATTTAAGCATTTTTTGTACAAAGCGGAAAGGGACCGAAGGAGAAAGAGAGAAGAGTGAGCTGGAGAGCCTTTTAGTTACCCTCGTAAGATGGAGAGAGATAGCTGATGGCCAAAGCCACGTTTGAGATACGATTATACTGCCTTTCCTCATATTGGAAATGTATTTTTATTAAATTTTTTTTCAAAAACTAAAAAAATATTTTTTTGTTTTTCTTACAAATTTTTTTGTCGTAAAAATAACGAAAACCAAAAAATATAAATTAAACAAAATAGCTTTCTAGAAAGAGAAAAGGTAGTATAATCATATCCCAAAGTTATAGAGACTGCTCTTTTTACACCCGTTACATGAATATATAGTTAGTATATTAAAGTGTAAATTCATTATAGCTCCTTTCACCGATTTCAGTGTCGGTTACCGATTTCGATAAAACCAGGTGCTATTTATAGTGCCCAAATGTGTGCGATAAACATAAGGACACTCTCTCTTCCTTTTACTCTCATCACCCAGTGCATTTTGTTATTTTTGCGACAAAAAAATAAGAAATGGTAAATAATAACAAAAAGTTTTTTTTACTTTTTGACAGAATAAAAAAAATAATACATTTCTAAAATGAGGAGAGGTAGTATAATCGTATCTCAAAGTTATACTGACTGTTCTTTTTACATTCTGTATATGAAAATTCATTAATTTTATAATATGCATTTATTTTATTTTATGATGAGCATGAATTGTAATAAGTAGTAATATTTTATTGTAATAAATTTACGCAAGAAATAAAAGGCTTTTCTTATTTTTATTTATTTATGATATGAAAATAGGCTGCAACATTTCCGCGAACATTGTTATTATTTTAACACTGCGCGTGCCAATCCGGCTGCCAAGCGTGGCGAGTATAGGCAATTTCCACCATAAATACTTTGGGGGAGGCACCGAAACCCAGCTAGAGATCTGGGTTCGTTGTGCTGGACAAAAGGCTTGGTCAGTCAGCCTTAAAAGTGGAAAAATCACTTAATCCAGTTACCGTCTCACTGTTGCGCGTTTTTTTGTTGACATTCCAGAATAAATTGTCAAGTTTTATTTGGAAATAAAATCATTTTCATTTTCAAGAGTCTACACGCACTTTGTCCAGCAGTGGACGCTGAAACGACGATGAAAAGTGAAATGTAGATAATGGTCATGTCTAACGTGGGCTGTATGTTTATTGTATAATAATAATAGTATAATAGCTCCCCTCACCGATTTCGATGTCGGTAGCCGATTTCATTGAAACCAGGCCAGCTACGCAGGAGTTATTTTATAGTGCCCAAGTGTGTGCGCAATACACAGAAGCACTCTCTCTTCCTTTTACTCTCATAACCCAGTGGGACGGTAAACCGACACGACTGGCGAGAGCGAGACAGAGAGTTTATTGTATAATGTATATAATATATATAGGTAGTATAATATATAATCAACCAAACCCACAACTAACCCGATTAGCGAACTAAATCGACGCGTTAATCACATACAGTTTTGGACAAAGTTATAAATTGTCACCCAAATGATGGAGTATATCATTGATGATAATTAAGTCGTTGTATTTATTCTAAACTAGATGTTGTCCCGCAATAAAAATATATAATCGATAATTAATCGAAAACACATAGTTTGATTCTGAAAAAAAAATTACCAAAATGTTTTCTGTAAGTCGTTGTCTATACCTATATGATGTCTGCCACCGATTCGGGTACTAAGCACAGCGAGAAAAACCGTCGCAAGAAACTCGCGTGTTGCCATATTTATATACCAAAAAGATGTGAAATTTGTCTTTAAAAAAAGTATATACTTACATCTTATAAATATGTCAATACTAGAACTAAATAACATGAGTACATTCTATATGTAAGCAGCCTTGCAGGGGGTTCTTTATTCCCAAGGTGTGTTATCATACATAAAATTATCCGTCTCTTCGTTTCCACTTACGTCGACAGGGTTCTCTGCCGAAGGCTGGTCCTTGTCAGGTTCTGCTATCACTTCAACCCATCTGGATCTATTGTGACTCCTTTACATATATACTGCAGCCCTTATGATAGTAACAATGCCTCCCACACCGATTTTGGTGACGGTGGCCGGTTTCATTGAAGCCAGGTATTATTTTATAGTGTCCAAGTGCGTGCGCAATACACAGAACCACTCGCTCTTCCTTCATTCTCGTAGCCCAGTGGAACGGATAACCGACACGATCAGGCAAAGGACTTACTTTTTGCATGCCCAGCCGACGCATGGATCATCTTTCTTGTCAGACAATCAGATGATCAGTGTGCATTGTCCTAACCAAACTTGAAAACAATATTTTTTGATGTTTAAACGCGGGAATCGAACCTACGATATCCGGGTCGAGAGCGAAGCGCTGAACCACTAGACCACGGAGGCGATATCGTAGCCCTATGTTAATATACATGTTAATAATGTTAATAGTTTAGGTTGGTGGTGAAAAATTCCTTTGCTTTAGAGTCAAAAGTCAAAAGACGTCACAGAACCATGTTATTTAATACTTACGATGTAATACATAACTATTAAATGGCTGTGAGACGCCATTCTTTCAATGCAATAAAGGTAATCGCAGTTTAGTCTAGCCCTCAACAGGGTATTTTAAAATTGTATCAATAGGAAAGGCGCTGGCAATTAAAGTTTCGAGAAATAGTAGATTATTTCTCGAAAAAATAAAAACACTTTCACATTTATAAGAACGCTACAAAGTGGCAATCGTTGCTCTTAATTTCTTATAGATAAATGTTTCGAAATAAAATGTAGTAGAATTTTTCTAGGAATTAGAGTCACCGGTAATTCCTCAGAGCGCTGGGGATAAAGCGCTTTTAACGATCCAGCCTTCACCTCTATACGGGAAATTTTCAAAGTACACATGTACAGTAAAGTTTTTGCTTGGAAATAGCACCAAAGCATTTAATAGAGATTTTGTCTAGTGTCGAATATCACACTTTAAGAAATTATATTAAACAAAGTCGCCATGTGTTCGAAATTCGAAAATAATAATTTTTCTCAGGGTTTTATATTTTATCTTTGGAATCCGAAAGAAAGATTGACAATTATGTAATTTATTGTGCAATTTCAAAACGTGGGGCAGTGACTACACTTTTGTAGTTATCAATATACATTTTATTTTTTCTAAGTATTATTTAGGAATATACTAAATTGGGAAACCTCAGCTCCGTAAGCTATATACACATATAGATTACGGAGCTGAGCTAAATTTTACGAACCTCGGTTCGCACCATTCTGGGTTGATTTTTTTTAGATTTTAAAATATACCTTTAGCTTCACGTATTAACGTATCGATTTTAACACTAAAAAAACAATACTTAAATGAAAAGTTTTACGGTGCATTGATTATGAGCAACCAAAAATATTGTCCATAATATCGTTCTCGCAAAATGTTCTACGCTATGAAAAAGTAAAGCGTACTGTTGCAATGATGTCACACCGACCTTATTTCGTCCCTTATCAATTGAAAATTGTTAATTGTATCTTCGCTTTTTATGGCACCAAAACGTACTATTTCCGAGAATATAGATTTTGCCTGCGTCTTGTGCACCTATGTGCAAAATCTATTTTCATTCTATGTTATTTCTATAAAAACCTGCGTATATTCGCTACCAACTGTACATAAACAAAACAGGAGCAGGAAAACTGGAAGGATCATTTAGAACATTAGTGGATAGGCGTAATTTGGTACAATTTGGCATCGCAAACAAAAACGGATACATTTGCGAAGTTACTACACTCTCGAGTGTTTAGAATACTTGAGTAAACCAAATGACTGCGATCATTATTTATATATACTGCTTTGTATAATGCTGACAGAAAAAGTGGTACTTCTCCTTTTTATGAATAAATTTTTAACAAATACTTCCTCAACAGGTTTAATTGATTTATTAGCTCCAAGCAGGAAAAAATTACATCTATGTACCTGAACTTATTAAATGTAAAGTATAATTTTATACAATTTGGCTAGGTCGTAATTTTTATACAATTTGGATAGCTTACAATTTTTAAACAATTTTATTTCGATAGCGTTACGAGTGGGTTAATATGTGGGTTAATAATAGTTAGGAGTTAATTCTTCCTACTAGCCCTATTGTAGCAATTTTATTTCATGATTATGGGTAGTTTATGAAATAAAAAATATTGAAACCAACAAAAAATCTAGACAGAAAACTATTTTTCTATATGCACAAACTTATGACATTAATAAAGCACATTAATTTAATCGTAGCATTACATTAATATAACAAAATCGCTAATTTAGTTTAAACACGAACATTCCTTGCGTTCAAACTTCAAAGCAAATTAATGTGACGCTATTCAGTTTCGCAATTTGTCACATTATGTTGAAAAATAGACTGCATTTGTCGCGACGTCAGGCATTTCACAAATTCAACAATCCCGTGAAATATAGTCGCCATTTGTTCGCCCGGTTTTCATGGCCGCGAGTGCACCGAGTATATTTGTGACACAGACATACAAGTACATAAACGTAGACGCCACAGAATAAATGTACGGTGCATGAAAATACTTAGTTATTTATAACAAAATTAAAGGTAATATAAGTTGTAATGTAATTTCTTTTTCAGGGCGTCTCGAGAGAATATTTTCCGTTTCATGCGAGACGAGATAAACCAATTTAAACTTTTTTGATTGTGTGACTTGCACTGTGTAAATATTTTTTTTTATTTGAATATTTTTTATATTTAAACTTCATAATCAGCAATTACTTACTTATCGTCGTTTGGATAAAATACTTTAATACGTTTATTTATTATCCTTATGTCTATCCCGATAGCCGTTGTGGAAATACAAGTGGAAGCCCCAAAGGGACATCTCCGACCGAGCGAGGTGGTATGCTCGGTCAGGCCAAAGCCCACTGTACTAGTTTTCAGATGTACGTATACCTATATATAGCGCCGGACTTGGAAAACTTCGATAGCGCGATGCAGGATTGTGGCGCTAGTAGTACCGCCACACCGTGTTCCGTTTGGCCCATAAATGCGATCTTCTTAAATATATATCTGTGTCGTACACTGACGGATTATATGTGTTGAGAATTGAGGGAGTTGTAAATTTTCTCGAATAACCCAGCGAAAGTACACAGTTAATACGTTTAAATATATTCCAAATGAACGCTGCGCTGACTTATGTTGACTTCCGGAAATGTGTTGGCTTTTACCCACGACTGCACCATCATCATCATCTTATCGTATATCTTATCTTACATATAAAAATGAATTGCTGTTCGTTAGTCTCGCTAAAACTCGAAACTGTTTCAGCGCTGGTACTTTCACAGTAAACTCTATATACGGTACCCATACGCACCATAATGTATTATCACTCATTTATAAGTGAAAGTATCAGCGCTGAAACAGTTACTTTTTTTAAATTATTGTATGGGCAAATGTATGATGTTGGGGCATTTCTCATAGAAACATGAAAGTCAAAAGGAGGTCTTCAGCGCTGGTCCTTTCATAGTAAACTCTACATATACACATAAAGTATTATCACGCATTTATGTTACACCTTTTTTTTATTTGTATGGATAGTCCATTTATAGAGGAAGGCTTTTAGCTATATAACATTACGATACGGCCAATAGGAGCGAAGCGTCGGTGAAAAATGTTGCAAAAACGGGGAAATTTATTCACATTTGAGGACTTTCATTGCGTGCACTGCTTATACGGTTTAAATCACTCAAATACCACGCGAACGAAGTCGCGGGGACAGCTAGTATATGATAAAGTTCCAACATGACTAGCTTCTAAATATTTTTCTTTGCCTGCAAAAATTGTTTAAGGAGTTAGAACTCCTCGTATGGAAGAGTGATCAGCATTGACGACAGTCGTGGCGTATTTATACGTGAAAATATATGATTTACGCTTGCGTCTTCTCGATATCTCGATATAAGCCTCGTACTAAGCCTAAGGTGTTTCATCAATGCTTGTTAGTGCTACCGGCTTGTTAAAATATCATGCATTCTCATACATTGACAGAAAATACGACTCTCGTAACATGATATTTAATGAAGGATTAACTTTAACATGGGTTGGTGTAATTGGCACTAAGCCTGCTCTCATTATTTCATGACAGTTTTCTAGAAGTGCGTGGTATCTCTCCTTGCTACATTATACAGGCTGTAAAATAAGTGAGTGATAATACTTTAGGGTGTGTATGGGTCCCGTGTATGGAGTTTACTAGATAGAGTTACTTTTTTTAAATAGTATGGGGAAATTTAATATGTTGGGGCAATTCTAATACAAACATGAAAATGAAACTAAGTCTTTCTTAATTTTGACAATAAACTCTACAAAGGAGGCACATACATACCCAAAAGTATCATCACTCACTTATTTTACAACCTGTATAATATGTATTTATGTGGGAAGTGCTAAAACCCCTCGAAGATGATTTATATCGCCATTTAAATATAATATATTCGGTGCCGTTACAATCATTCGTTCAAAATCCCGTTACATATCATTATAGCTCGGAATTAATTTAACATTCGTAATGACTCGTGGCCGGCTGCCGGAGCGACAACCGCCAGGCTTACCAGTTAAGTAGATTAAACTGATTACTCGTGTGTTGACTTTGTTAACTGACTGTACATCATCACGCATAGTAGACTCCTTTCTGTGGATTGCCTTTAGGGTGTCACAATAGATCCAGAAGGGTCGCAGTGACGTCTGGGCCTGACAAGGCCAGCCTTCGGTAAAAAAAAAGGGTCTCACAGCATGTTGTGGGGCAACTTTTTGTGAAAAAATCGGTCACATTTGTACAGTGGAAATTGTTCCATAATGTGTCTTAGGTCGTTGTTTCGTTAAGTAGATAGGTAAAAACAGCAAAGAACTTATAGTAATAAAATACTCGTAGTTCCCCTCACTGATTTCGGTGTCGGTAGCCGATTTCATTGAAACCAGGCCAGCTACGCAGGAGTTATTTTATAGTGCCCAAGTGTGTGCGCAAAACACAGAAGCACTCTCTCTTCCTTACTCCCAGTGGGACGGTAAACCGACACGACTGGCGAGAGAACAGGCGCAGGACCGACTTTTTACATGCCCATCCGACGCATGGATCATGTTTCTTGTCAGACAATTAGGTGATCAGCTTGCATTGTCCTAACCTAACTTTGAAACATTTTTTGTTGTTCCAACGCGGAAATCGATCCCACGACCAGGTCAACCGGGTCGAGAGCGAAGCTCTGAACCACTAGACCACAGAGGCGATATTCAACATTAAGTACGAAAATCGGGGCCCCGGCTCGAATAACCTGTATCAGAGTATAATAATTTTAGATTATTCATAATATTCAAACAAATTTTCATCGCATTAACTACAATTTAAATATTTTCGCCCAACTTTAGCAATACGTGAACTCTGCAAAACATTACCGCGCTGTTGCAAATAAATTTTCACTTACTATAGTCTATATAAAAGATTGCAATACTATGCAAAATCGTAAATGTTTGATATTGTTACTTTTCAATTTGGAATGTTGACAGTTCTACTGTTACAAAAGTAAAGGCAGAGAGAGTGCTCTTATGTATTGCACACACACTAGGGTACTTTAAAATAATTTGTATGTTTGCAGCACATTTTTTTTATTTTTATTGTAGCATTCAATAGGTAGATTCAAGTAATCTCAGGTCTAGAGTAACATGTTTAGACAGAACTATACAGGTGTACAAAAGAAATTATCAAATTAGTGATAACACTTAAGGATGTTGTACCCTATGTAGAGTATACTGTGAAAGTACCAGCGCTGAAAGACTTACTTTTGACTTTCATGTTAGTATGAGAAATGCCCCGACATGATAAATTTTCCAATATAATAATTTTAAAAGAAGTACCTCTTTCAGCGCTGGTACTTACTCAGTATACGGGACCCATACACACCCTAAATAAAAAAAAAAGTACCTCTTTCAGCGCTGGTACTTTCTCAGTAAACTCTACATACGGGACCCATACACACCCTAAAGTATTATCACTCATTAATATTATAGCCTGTATACATTGTTCTGTATAGATAAGATAATATTTAAAAAACAGTCCGTCTTTTTTATTATAATTTTGTGGGGAAAATTGTGTACAATTTATTACAGCCTTTGTTTAATTATTCATATTATGTAATTATAAGTCAAGTAGTTAATAAGAAGTACTTGTTACATAATGCTATGTCATTATGTATTAGGTTTAAAGCAATAAGATGTCAACGATGACATCTGACACTGATGCCTAAGATAGTCTTTATATTAGTCCTCTAGTGTGGCCCTTGTAGGTTGCATCTGTGTACCTAGTTATTTATAAGATTCTGTATAATATAATATCTACTTGAATAAAGCCAATACGATTAACTAGAAGTGTTTATTATTGGACGTGTAAATGGATCCTAATAATAATAATAATATATGCTGAGGCACTAAACAGTACTTATTGTTTTTTTTGAGCATTTGGTTATAGATGCGGTGTACGGTGTACGGACCAACCCCACGGGTTTATGGGACACCGAGCTCGCTCTTTATTTTGTAATTTAATTTGGAAAAAAAGATATATTAAAAAAAAATTGCATAGCTTTCACTGGAGTTCAATCCCAATATCGAACAGCATCGGGCCGCAAATTTCGACTTACGGACATAAGTTCAGCCGATTCCAGATTTATTTTACCTTCCTACCCGCGCGTTGAAATAAACTGCAGTATCGAAATAAATTCTAACATTTACATATTAATATTACCTTAAGGGATGCGCAAATATGTAATCATTCATTAATTCTAGAAGCAAACATTTTAGGTTGAAAAGGTGACTAAAGCTAATAATTATATCTTAAAATAATGAAATACCTAAATTTATGGAAATAACAACATCACACAGTACCTAACAAACATTGTATTACAACAGTAAATACACATTTGTTTTTGTAAAATTTTTTTTTTAATTAGTGTTATTATATTTTTTGTAATAATTATGTCATATGTAGGGAGCCCCCTTATATATGACATAATAATTACAAAAAATTATGAACTTTAAATGTAAAATAATGCATTTTGGATGACTTTCGACCACTGTAGAATATTTAATAAATAAAAATCGGAGTGAGGACATATTTTTAATACAACGAATGCCGTTTTCCGCCTGCAAAAATCAGTTACCGATTAACGGACGAAGCAACACGATAGCAGTAAAGTAATATCAGTAAAACGTTTGTTGCTTGTAATAGCCGAATTTCCAAAATGGCCGCCGCTCATGTCAGTCACGTTTTCAATTAACTTTACGCGTCCATAAAATCCATAAATAATGTTTAAAAAGTTTTTCACAATGATAAATTAATTTCGTTTGAGGATTTCGAGTAGGCAGGTTGCAGATGGGACAGCTGTCAACAACAAGTTCTCGGCGCTGGGGCTTAGAAAATGCGTTTTGTGACTCACGGACGGAACGAACATCGGATGAAGGCGGTTTTATGAGACATTTTTTTAATCCAGCCTACTCCAGATGCCAAAAGGCGTAGACTCACACTGGCGCATAGTCGAAACGTCAGGTTCATTGCGTTTATCCCCATAGCAAATTGTATAATATTATACATAATATATTCATATTATGTATAATATTTATATCGGGAATCAAAGTTAAAAATACTCTACGTGACATTCTCTTCACACTATACAGTGTATGAATAGAACAGTCACTATAACTTTGAGATACCATTATACTACCATTCCTCATTTTGTAAATGTATTTTCTTTATTATTTTTCTATAACAACTAAAAATTTTATATAATATTTTTTGCCATTTCTTATTTTACGAAAAAGAAAAGAAAATTGATTCGTAAAAAAAATATTAAAAAAATAAATTTCTGAATGAGATACTACCTTAGTATAATCATATACCATGACGACCTCCGTACCGCAGTGGTTCAGCGCGTTTGTGCTCGACCGAGAGGTTGTTAGTTCGAATCCCGCCAAGGGAACAAAAAGTTTACAATGTTTCTGGTCATGGATGTGTATTAAAATTGTGTATTAATATAATAAAATCTTAAATATATGTATAGTATACAAGTATTAAATATATAATAATTATATATATATATAGTGTTTTACTATATATTAAATATTATATATATTATATAATAATATTTAATATATAGTAAAACACAAACTACTTGCACTTTTTTCCACTTTATTAGTTATTTTACATTAATTATTACTTAAAATACTTTCGACATAGTCATTGTCAGGTGTGATGTCATAGTCATCATCAAGTACTTTGTGTTTTACTGTATATTAAATCCCACCAAAAACATTTTCATGTAAAAATGTTGCCAAGACGAGTCTACATAGCTTACCCTGTGAAAAAGTTATCAGATATCGTATAAAGCCAAGCTCTAAAGACTACTCGCCCTAAATCTACAAGCACCTTGATCAAAATCTATCAAAAAGTGGACAAATCTCATGTAGAACCAAAGTTCTTGATCTATGCGCCCTTACTTTACTAGGCTTAGCTTCACTTACTCTACATTTCAGTTAAAACGTGATACTTGGCCGTTTTGCTACCGTTTCGAAGATTTTATAGGCATTCATTTATCGTGTGTGAAATAAAACGGCCAAGCATCACGTTTTAACTGAAATGTAGAGTAAGTGAAGCTAAGCCTTTAAGATTTAGGGCGAGTAGTCTTTAGAGCTTGGCTTTATACGATATCTGATAACTTTTTCACAGGGTAAGCTATGTAGACTCGTCTTGGCAACATTTTTACATGAAAATGTTTTTGGTGGGATTTCATTTATTTTTGTAAGTTGGTTAATGGACTTGTTTGAGTTTAAAAATAACCTATTTTGACCCCGGGCAATTACTTTCGCCTTATTCTTCGTCTGGAATTTAGATGATTTATTGTATTTCTCTTTCATTTGATACCCATATTGTGAGAGTACCTGTGAAAACGATAAATCGCTATTTTGGATTAAAAATGGTGGCATTCATGAAATCTTGTATGAATTGTATTTGTTTTCTCAAACTCTCTCATCATTTGTTACCCATATTGTAGGGGTTGATATTGCTCTGATCATTTTGGTCAGTTAGCATCTTTTGATATTAATTGTGATAAATTCCCTGAAGAAAAGCTTGTTTATATCCCAATGAATACAAAACGTATTGAGAAATTTAGAAGTAAATTAATTTCAAATATTAAACACTTAAGTGTACCTAATAATTCAAATACGGCATTTGATAATTTCTTTAAAATATTTAGAACTCAATTTAACTCTGTATTTACTTCTAAAACGGTCAAATCTATACATCTATACATATAATAAATCTGTAGAGGAGTCGTGTCTGTACATTGAAGATATTTGAAAAAAAATATGATAGGGGACCTTTATTTACGCAATAGTACCCAAAACTATGATTTTTGAAATTTTTGTCTGTTTGTCTGTTTGTCTGTGGGTTTGTGCACGCTAATCTCAGAAACGGCTTATCCGATTAAGATGTACTTTTCACTAATATATTGCGGCAAGCTTCACTTAACATTTAGTGTTTGTTTTATGTAAATCGGTTCATAAATAAAAAAGTTATGACAATATTAAAAGATCATGTCGTTTTTGCTGGACGTTTGTAGGAAGCGCGCGCCGGGCCCGGGAGCCGTACGCCGCCGCGCGCGCGCGCCGCTTCAAATTGTATTAGCAGCAAACGCACCGGGGCCGCGGGGGTGACTTTTATTTGTTAGTTTTAGGCTTGCTAGGTAGGAACAATCTAAGATTTTTTTCTTGAGTTTATTACGAAAGTTATTTGTATAAAAATAGTTAGTACTTTTACTGTACAGTCCTTTGTGATAAGTAGGTACTGTATACATATTTGTTAGCGTAGGTTAGTAATAAGTAAATAAATAAAAACCGGCCGAGTGCGAGTTGGACTTGCACACCGAGAGTTCCATACAAACCTGACATTGACATAGAATTTTGATTTGGTTACAGCTTGAATATATTAGAGACCTAAGTATTTGTTATAAGTTTCAATTAAACACATTCATGACAAACACAATTTAAAAAAATCAAAATATTTTTACTACTTATCTATATAATGTTACTAAAAACGTATGGTTTTAGACGTTGCTTGGTTTCAAATTTTATGATTTTGAGTTCACGGGAAGTACCCTTTAGGTTTTGATTCCCTTACGAGTGTCAAAAATGACCAAATTTAGCGACTGCTTTTGATTGCATTGGCTAAGAAGTCTGATTTTTTCACTGCTTCAGTTCCTGAGTATTTTATATAATTTTCATCACAACACGCGTTTCTGAGTAAAAGGGAAATGATCTTATAATATGTGTTTCGTTTTTTCCTTTTGAGGTACGGAATCTTAAAAACAGTTTTAATATTTTCATAAATATATTGCTCTTTTTTTTGTTTTTTTCTATTTAATAAGATAGACGTTAAAAACATCTCGATAGTTTCTAAACTGTGTTACAGGGGAAAACTGTTGATACAACTCGATTCCAATCGAGATACCTTTTGAAATTCTAGCCTTTTGCGGCCTGCCCTGGATATGTGTTAACAGTGTGATTATTATGGGTTTTTTTGTCAAATATCATAATATTGATAGAGTATTCTCTTATACAAATCTATCTATACGCCAAATGCCGTACTTTTAATACAATTATAGCAAAGTTGAGTAGGTACCTACATTTATACAATACGTTATCCGAGAGTTATACTCAGCGTGCATCATTAGCAATGTATAATATTATTTTGCATTCTATATTATAGTTCTCATTCCGTCCGTTTAAATTCATACTACAGCCTACTATTACTGTACATTTTTATAGTTTTCTTTGTCCAAATTATGTATTCGATAACTGCATAATATATAGAATTTTGATTAACATAAGTATTGTGTTTACACTTAAACTAAAAAAGTTGTTTTGTTTTCTTTCTTTTGGGACTTTCTATATTTTGCTACTTTTCTGTATAAAATCAGTTAGTACTTTAGCAGTGAAGTGATTTATAATCAGTACCTACATGTTTGGTTATTAATAAATAAAAAAACCGGGCAAGTGCGAGTCGGACTTACGCACCGAAAAGACCGCAAAATTTTGCGGCGCGCTGTCTTAATATCATTGTCGCCACACCAGCAGCGTCGGCGATCATCGTCTGCAGTCGCTGCGGCGCAAAATCCATACAAATCTTAGTACTAGATGTTCGTCGTGTATGTGAGCGTACTATCAAGTAGTCCCGTTCGCATTATAGTAATTGTACACGGTCGTTTGTCAAGCTGGTAGTAGAAATTGTCAACATAAAGTAGTTTTTTAAATACCTCAACGACAGTTTTTATAACTAAAAATATTTTTAAAACAGATTTATTATAACACTGCCCTAAATCACTTTTCCACGCGTACGAAGTCGCGGGCACAGGTAGTTAAATAATAAAAATAGAACGTTTAGAAACTGGGCAACTGAAGGAATTATTGTAAGTAGACAAAGATTATATGAATTGTATAACGAAAAGACATTTAATAGGAGTGAGTCGTTTAAGCAACATATCAAGAAATATTCTTCAATCTTTAAGAAGGTCTGTCGAGCAGCAAAAGCACTTCACATAAAAGAAAAAATATCGAACTCTAAAAATAAAGTGGATACCACTTGGAAGATTATTGCAGATGAGACTGGAAGAGTCGCCGGTCGTAACTCTAAATTTGAGCTTTGTATAAATGATAAAAAGGTTAATTCTGACCTAGAGGTTGCGACGGTCTTCGAAAAGTATTTCGCTGACATTCCAGTCTCAACTACAAAAACTTAAATTACTCACCTACAGTTGCCGAAAAAATACTCAAAGAAAATGTCAAGGAATGTGATGTCAATTTTAGTTTTAAGGAGATTACCTCCAGAGACATTATTAACACATTCAAATTACTGAATATTAAAAGTACTACCGATCTCTGGGGAATACTTTATACTACAAAAATTATTAAATCCATAATTGACATCATTGCCCCTTACTTAGCCTTAGTATTCAATTAGTGTATTAAGAGTGGTGTGTTCACTGACCTCATGAAGCATAGCAAGGTGATGCCTCTTTTTAAAGCTGGAAGTAAATCTGACCCAGCCAATTATAGACCAATTTCTATACTACCGGCTTTTAGTGAAATTTTCGAAAAAAATATTTTAAACCAATTGCTGGTTCATTTTAACTCGAATAATCTACTGCATAGTAATCAATTCGGTTTTACTAAAGGTCGGTCCACAACAGATGCAGGCATCAGCCTTCTTTGCAGCATATTTGAAGCTTGGGAGGGGTCACAGGATGCTCTTGGTGTATTTTGTGATCTTTCCAAGGCGTTTGACTGTGTCGAGCACGCTACTTTGGTTAAAAAATTATACCGCTATGGTATAAGGGACACAGCACTAAGTTTTTTAAGTTCTTACCTTAACAATAGAACTCAGAGAGTGGAAATAAGTTGTAAAAGATCTGCTGGCACCAAAATTGAGTTAGGTGTTCCACAGGGATCTATTTAGGTCCGTTTCTTTTTCTCATCTACATAAATGACTTCCCGTATCTAATAAAAGATAAGCAAAATATAGTACTTTTTGCTGATAACACTTCACTAATTTTTAATGTGAAGCGACGACAGTCGAACTATGACGAGGTAAATAGTGCTCTTTCAAAAATGGTACATTGGTTTAACGTAAATAATTAACTTTTAAATTCAACAAAACAAAATGTATAAAGTTTAGCCTGCCAAATGTTAGGCAGGTCCAAACCAATATACTATTAAATGATGAGAAAATGAACTTAGTACACACCACTGTATTCCTTGGTATAACACTAGACTGTAAATTACAGTGGGGTCCTCATATTGTAAAACTGGCAGATAGGCTCAGTTCTGCAGCATATGCAGTAAAAAAAAATAGAGAAATTTCAGATGAAGATACAGCGAGACTAGTTTATTTTAGTTACTTTCATAGCATAATGTCCTAGGGCATCCTTTTATGGGGAAATGCCGCGGACATTAATACTATATTTGTGCTGCAGAAGCGAGCTATACGTTCTATTTATAAGTTGTCATCTTTTGAATCTCTGAGAGAAAAGTTTAAAGAAATAAGTATTCTGACCGTCGCATCTAAATACATTTTGGACAATGTATTTTATGTAAAAAAGAATATAAATGATTTCAGAAAAAAAAGCGACAACCATTGTATAAACACTAGAAATAAGCACAAATTAGATATACCAGTGATTAGACTTAGCAAAGTAAGTAAATCTTTTAAAGGTCAATGTATACGCCTATACAATAGAATCCCAGAAAACGTTCAAAATCTTTTTATAAATAAATTAAAAAATTAGTTAAAGAACGGTTGTGTGCTAAAGGTTATTATAAGGTTAATGATTTCATTAATGATTGCACACCTTGGGAATAAGGTGCCTCTATGCTAGGTTACAACTTTGTACACTTTGTTTTTATAATAATTTTACTTTTAAGTCATAACATTGTTATGTATATTATATATTTAAAAAGAAAAAGAACAATTTTCCAATCTTTTTGCTAAAAGATGGCCCCGCGCGAGTTTCTTCTCGCCGGGCTAGTTTCCGAACCGGTGGTAGGCATCATGTAGGACAATTCTATAAGTGTTATGTAATAACCTATATGGAAATAAAATGTTTTGAATTTTGAATTTGAATTTATGAAAACGATAAGTCTCCATTGTGGCTGTGTAACACCGAACTTCAATAAAACACCTCATTAGTATAATTGAACTCTCTTTATACTTTATTCTTGTTTTAGTAAAGTGTAAAGTGCTATAACGATCCGGGTGGCTAGTTGTTTAGTCATAAGCTTGTTTAATCATTTTAGTGTTTTCTAAAATAATAATAAAAATATCTCCCACACCGATTTCGGTGACGGTGGCCGGTTTCATTGAAACCAGTCCAGCTACGCAGGAGTTACTTTATAGTGCCCAAATGCGTGCGCAATGCATAGAAGCACTCTCTTTTTTAACCGACTTCCAAAAAAAGGAGGAGGTTCTCAATTCGTCTGTATGTTTTTTTTTTTTTTTTTTTTTTTTTTTTTTATGTTTGTTACCTCAGAACTTTCGCCTGGGTGAACCGATTTGGATGATTTTTTTTTTATTTCAAAGGTGGTGCTTCCCGTTTGGTCCCATTGTCACCAAAGTGGTGACCTGATGATGGGATCCGTGAGGAATCGAGGGAACTCCTCAAAATTTATATGGAAACATATATCGATTTAGATTTTTTCTGAAGTAGCCCAAGCATATGTTACCAAATAGTAAGATTTTGCACCATATCCTGGATCTAAAGTACTGAACAGAACTTCTGAGTCCTTAGAGATACACGTTTGAAAATTGCAGCGTTGTTTAAAGAAATACAAGCATACGCCACTACGTCAATTACAGTGTTGTACCAGTGTTTACCAAAGTGGTGACCTGATGATGGGATCCGTGAGGAATCGAGGGAACTCCTCAAAATTTATATGGAAACATATATCGATTTTGATTTTTTCTGAAGAAGCCCAAGCATATGTTACCAAATAGTAAGATTTTGCACCATATCCTGGACCTAAAGTAGTGAACAGAACTTCTGACTCCTTAGAGATACACGTTTGAAGATTTCAGCGTTGTTTAAAGAAATGCAAGCATACGCCACTACGTCAATTACAGTCGAACTTGGTCTCATAGTTATCAAAGTGCATGCCTGTTGATGGAGTCGTGAGGAATCGAGGGTACTCCTCGAAATTTATAGGAACACTTCTAGTAATTTTGTATTTTTTTCGAGTACCATAAGCATATCCGACTAAAAACAAACATAATTTTGAATCAACTATCAAGGTATACCACATAGATCAGAAACAGGCATACAGGACTGCTTAGTCTTTGAAGTTATAAGTTTGGAAATTACGACATCGCTTAAAGTACTGCAAGCATATGCCACTATATCAATTACAGTACTCAACACCACCTCTGTCTTCGCCAGATAGTAGGTATCAATATATAGGTACTATCATAACAATATGACGAAATAGGTAAATATTAAAACGGTAAAAAATTGTTTTAAGCCAAATAAAGAAATGTAAATCGACTTAAAATTATAAAAGAGTTATATAGAAATTATATTCAGTTTGGCTGGTATCGACTTTGATATTATTAAATTTTGTATATAATTTTATAGTCAACTTGATATATATAATTTTTGCGCTGCTCTGGCGGTAAGTAGGTACCTATCCTTACTCAGTCTACCCATAACTAAAAATCTTAAAATAAAATAATTTTAAACAAAAAAAAAACCGACTTCAAAAAGTAAACTAAAAAGCAAAAAATAAATTTACTTCGCACAAAGTAATACTTATTTTTACTTAAGTAAATAAATTTATTCTATAATTTTGAAGTCGGTGCCAAGTAAGTACTTCAACAACCTTACTACAATATCAAATTACTAAATATATGTAGGCAATCACAGAAAAAAAGATCAACTATCAATGTAACTATTACTATATATTATGTACCTACCAAAGTACTGGCTTACAAACTAATATTAAATGAAAACAAATTATGAAAGAACGCTAAACTTGGCACCGACTTCAAAATTATAGAATAAATTTATTTACTTAAGTGAAAATAAGTATTACTTTGTGCGAAGTAAATTTATTTTTTGCTTTTTAGTTTACTTTTTGAAGTCGGTTTTTTTTTTGTTTAAAATTATTTTTCTTCACTCTCGTAACCCACTGGGACGGATAACCAACACGACTGGCGGGAGATCAAGCGCAGAACCGACTTTTTACATGCTCATCCGACGCATGGATCATCTTTCTTGTCAGACAATTAGGTGATCAGCCTGCCTTGTCTTAACCAAACTTAAAACGTGTTTCCAACGTGGGAATCGAACCCACGACGACCACAGTCGAGAGCCAGGCTCTAAACCACTAGACCACGGAGGCGTAATAATTAAAATTGTATAAATAAATTGATCGTGTAATATTGAAACTTATAAAATTTTGTCATGCGCAAATCAATTAAAAGTCGATTAAGTACTTAATTTATGGTCATAAATTTCTTTGAGTATCGAGGTTTTTACAATTAAGACTACAAAAAATCTACGTATTTGGAGTTTTATGTAACGTTTGTTTTTCGTTTATTGTTATCATTATAAAACGTTACCATATTATGTTTGTTTAGATGTTTCACAGTTCTAAACAAAGTTGTCGCTGTTAGGCAACTGCTTCGCGCTATCGAGGTGTTTAACGATTTTTATATAAGATTATACGGATATTACACTAACACTGACGTATATATCTCACATCATATTGTTGTTTTATTTAACAACAGATGGAGCTCGTGCCGGATTTGAGATCATAATATAGCTGTCGGTGTATGGAAATACACCGACAGTTATATTATCTCCTTCAGCTTCCAGCTTCCAGCTTCCAGCGCCACGACGCCCAGCGCCGCGACGCCCAGCGCCGCGACGCCTGCCGACGCCCAGCGCCGCGACGCCTACCGACGCCCAGCGTCGCGACGCCTGCCGACGCCCAGCGTCGCGACGCCTACCGACGCCCAGCGCCGCCACGCTGAGCGCCGCGACGCCTACAGACGCCCAGCGTCGCGACGCCTGCCGACGCCGAGCGCCGCGACGCCCAGGGCCGCGACGCTTAGCGCCGCGACTCCTGCCGACGCCCAGCTCCGCGACGCCGAGCGCCGCGACGCCTGCCAACGCCCAGCGCCACGACGCCTACCGACGCCCAGCGCCGCGACGCCGAGCGCCGCGACGCCTACCGACGCCCAGCGTCACGACGCCTGCTGACGCCCAGCGTCGCGACGCCTGCCGACGCCCAGCGCCGCGACGCCTGCCGACGCCCAGCTCCGCGACGCTGAGCGCCGCGACGCCTGCCGACGCCCAGCTCCGCGACGCTGAGCGCCGCGACGCCTGCCAACGCCCAGCGCCGCGACGCCTACCGACGCCCAGCGCCGCGACGCCGAGCGCCGCGACGCCTGCCGACGCCCAGCGTCGCGACGCCTGCCGACGCCCAGCGCCGCGACGCCTGCCGACGCCCAGCTCCGCGACGCTGAGCGCCGCGACGCCTGCCAACGCCCAGCGCCGCGACGCCTACCGACGCCCAGCGCCGCGACGCCGAGCGCCGCGACGCCTGCCGACGCCCAGCGTCGCGACGCCTGCCGACGCCCAGGTTCGCGACGCCGAGCGCCGCGACGCCTGCCGACGCCCAGCGTCGCGACGCCTGCCGACGCCCAGGGTCGCGACGCCTGCCGACGCCCAGCGCCGCGACGCCCAACGCCGCGACGCCTGCCGACCCCCAGCTCCGCGACGCCGAGCGCCGCGACGCCTGCCAACGCCCAGCGCCGCGACGCCTACCGACGCCCAGCGCCGCGACGCCGAGCGCCACGACGCCCACAGACGCCCAGCGTCGCGACGCCTGCCGACGCCCAGCGCCGCGACGCCTACCGATGCCCAGCACCGCGACGCCTACCGACGCCCAGCGCCGCGACGCCTACCGACGCCCAGCGTCGCGACGCCTGCCGACGCCCAGCGTCGCGACTCCTACCGACGCCCAGCGCCGCGACGCCGAGCGCCACGACGCCCACAGACGCCCAGCGTCGCGACGCCTGCCGACGCCCAGCGCCGCGACGCCTACCGACGCCCAGCGTCGCGACACCTGCCGACGCCCAGCGCCGCGACGCCGAGCGCCGCGACGCCTTCCGACGCCCAGCGCCGCGACGCCTGCCGACGCCCAGCGCCGCGACGCCTACCGACGCCCAGCGCCGCGATGCCGAACGCCGCGACGCCTACCGACGCCCAGCTTCGCGACGCCGAGCGCCGCGACGCCTACCGACGCCCAGCATCGCGACGCCTACCGACGCCCAGGGTCGCGACGCCTGCCGACGCCAAGCGCCGCGACGCCTAGCGCCGCGACGCCTGCCGACGCCCAGCGCCACGACGCCCAGCGCCACGGTACGCCCAGCGCCACGACGCCGAGCGCCGCGACGCCTGCCAACGCCCAGCGCCGCGACGCCTACCGATGCCCAGCGCCGCGACGCCTACCGACGCCCAGCGTCGCGACGCCTGCCGACGCCCAGCGTCGCGACGCCTACCGACGCCCAGCGCCGAGACGCCGAGCGCCACGACGCCCACAGACGCCCAGCGTCGCGACGCCTGCCGACGCCCAGCGCCGCGACGCCTACCGACGCCCAGCGTCGCGACACCTGCCGACGCCGAGCGCCACGACGCCTGCCGATGCCCAGCGCCGCGACGCCTGCCGAAGCCCAGCACCGCGACGCCAAGCACCGCGACGCCTGCCAACGCCCAACGCCACGACGCCCAGATCCAATATGGTGGACCACCATATTGGATTCAAAATGGCGGCATTTACATTTTAATAATTTTTTGTTGGTTTCGTAGCAATAACAGCTTACATACATAACTTCAGCTTTCTATGATTTCCGGCAGTAACCTAAGAATTTTGATGATCTATAAATGAGTCAGTGACGAAATCAGGGGTTTTTAGACATCGATAAAATCTAAAGTATAATAGCTACGACATTCAAACTTTGTATTATTCATGTATTTACTGGTGTCAGTATATCTTGAAATTTTCAACTATTTAGCATCATCCAAAGCAAAGTTATGGGAGTTCAAAAAAACGACGATACATATAATATATTTCGAGAAAAGGTAGGTAGTGCCCTTGCGCTTCGCTTGGCTCGTCTTGACGGGGCCACGACCGTGCCACCAGATATATATTTCCGTTGTCTTGTACCTGTAACACAAGCTCTTCGGATACTTAGCACGGGGCTAGGTTGACGTGGTGCGAAGTGTCCATAGATATTATTATATTATATTAATGAATAGTATTATAACCGGACATATTGAAAATTGTGTACATGTAGATCAAATTAAATTGGAACGGAGTGGGTCTTCACAGCAGTGTGTCACCCAGATCTCAGTAAATGCTGTATTAAGCCTTCGCCTTGAGCAGGGTTTGGCATCCCTGACGAGCCGCCGTAAGTATGTGTGACGTCAAGTAATACACAAACTTCAAATGGCTTACTGTTATATTTGATAACATGTTATCCCTGTATGAAAAAAAGCTATTTGAGATTTTAACGTAGTGTGATTGAATTGAATAAAGTAACTTATATCAATTTTTCTAGCGAAGCCTTATTAAATTGTGTTTGATATGGTAACAAGTATATACTTAAATTAAATAGACGTCTCTTTATATTGCACACAACGTTTTAATATAAAATAATATCTGTAGTGATTGTCTAACTGGTTATCTCCTTATCGTGGGCAATATTACTATAACTATATACGCATTGGTGGGAGTCATAGGATGGACGTGCTAACAGACAGACGTTTCTGATATATAGTGGTATTGCTGACGGCACACGAAGCCAGCCCGTTTATATAATTTAGTGCACACTACAATATCTATATTTCAATGTATATACTTGTATACTAATGTTGTAAATTGATTTTTTTCTTAGCATTAAATGTATTCCGAAACTACAGTACCAGCTATGATAAAATTTGGTACTGATATATAGTAGACTACTGGGAATAACATAGGCTATTTTTTATTGCGGCAGATTCCTTCACTCCTCCTATCTCAACGGCTGATGGCAACCCTCAAGTGGTTTTAGTGGGTAAACCGGCCGTAGCGAGTCGGGAGTCCCACATACCCCTGGACCCTCCCTGGGGGATGCGTAACGCATTTCCCTTGTAACATAAAAAAAAAAGATGTAAGATATCCGTATTTTCTTAAGCGCGGACAAGGTCACGCACAACACCTAGCAGTTAATACCTTAAAATTATTAATATTTAAAATGATTGTAATATTCAAACTAGTAAGAACATTGCAATCTTAAAATTCAAGACGCATCTTTATATAATTATTTTCAAACCACACGTTTGCACTGGAAATTATACTAACGATTTAACTTTTCTTCGACATAGTTCCTAGTATAAATTATAGTTATATAATAAGATTAAGAGCTGTAATTAAATGCCAATAAATTAGTTTAACTAATTACTTAGAGTTTTAACCGATTACTTTTCTTAATAAGATCTTTGTGTCGTTGTAAAATTTATTTTAAAAAGAGTGGCGCTAGTAGCGATTATTCCTCGCCCTAAGTGTAATATCCAAACCTTTTGAATAAATGTCTTATTATAATTATATTTCTTTAATGTTTTGAGGCAAAAAATATTTTAACAAAAAAATGCGGCATCCCTAGGCAGCCAGAAAGAAACCGCGGTGCAACGACTTGGTAAAAGTACTATTGTCGCAGCAAAAACGTAGCCGCTTTGTCATCACGAGGTATTCACGGCGAGTAATGACAGACGAGTAACGCTTAACTAGGAAACCATTAGATTCGCGCTTTCACGCAAAAACATAGCGTCAACCCGCAGAAGATTGGAGAACAAGCCAAGTGCGAGATTTTGTCACTGCTCACCGTTAGTTAACTACAATTTTTATACCATCAAATATGGTCCACTATATATTATCCTACACCGATTTCGGTGATGGTGGCCGGTTTCACTGAAACCAGGCCAGCTAAGCAGGAGTTATACACAGAAGCACTCTCTCTTCCTTTTCGTCTGGGGTCTCTCTCTTCGTCTTAGTAGCTCATAAGCCGAAGTTCGTGCACCGCAGGTCCTAGCCCGTAGCTCGTACACCGTGTCTCCAAGCCCATTGCTCGTAGCCTGTAGCTCGTAGCCCGTATCTCGTAGCCCCTACCTCAGAGCCCGTAACTCGTAGCTAGCCAATCGAATTTCCTAACCCATTGCTCGTAGCCCGTAGCTTGTAACTAGCACATCGTATATCCTAGCTCATTGCTCGTAGCCCTTAGCTCGTAGCCCGTAGCTTGTAGCTCATTGGCCAGTGGGACGGATAA
The DNA here is from genome assembly GCA_905187575.2 of Celastrina argiolus. Classification (NCBI taxonomy): domain Eukaryota; kingdom Metazoa; phylum Arthropoda; class Insecta; order Lepidoptera; family Lycaenidae; genus Celastrina; species Celastrina argiolus. Next base: position 6,102,095 of record LR994582.1, on the reverse strand, counting down.
CCGACACGACTGACAGGAGATCAGGCGCAGGACCGACTTTTTACGTGCACATCCGACGCATGGATCATCTTTCTTGTCAGACTATCCACCTGATAGTCTGACAAGAAAGATGATCCATGCTTCATCAGCATCAGCCTGCTTTGTCTTAACCAAACTTGAAAACAACTTTTTTTGTTGTTCCAACCCGGACATCGACAACCATAAATACACCAGTACATAAAAAAAGATATCCACAAATGTATACCTTTGGATTTTGGAAATTATCATGTGCAGAATAATAGGTTATGTGAAAAAGTATAAGTACACCACACACGACACAACTCTACAGTACATATTATATATAGACTAGACCCGTAGGCTGATTATGTATCTTGTAACAGCAATTCAACAGGCGTAATTTGTACAATTGTTTACAATATCGCTGTCAAACGTATACACTTGAGAGCTATATTGTATGTACACAATTGTACGATTCACGCCTGTCGAATTGCTGTTGCGAGATACATAATATCAGCCTGCCGGTCTATGTACAATCTTGATCTAAAATTCTAATATGCCCATATAATTAAAGAACTTAAATCTTTTAGTAAAAAAACACAGTTAATAAGGGACAATAAAATTGGTTATTAGATGTCAGGGATTATTATATTAATTTCGATTAACAAAGTACCCACATGCGGCAGTACGATATGCATCGCCATTTTGAGGTAATTTACTAAGATATCATTTATTGAAAAGCATTTTAATATTCTAATACTTTTACACGTGTGAACGACCTTGCAAAGTAAAGAAACATGACACAAACAGCAATGAAACCACAGTACACAGGAACATTTAGCTCCGGTTTCACCAAACTTCTTAAACGCGCTTAACGCTAAACCTAGATTTGATCTCTCTTTTAATATTCTAATATAGAAAGAGAGATTGAGACGGGAACGACATACTGAACAGAATATCCAACTGTAATCTACTGAGTAAAGCTACTTTTCTTCTAGTAGACGTATATTACTAATTCAACTACTTATACATTGTTCCCAAGTTATATACCAATCTAAAATATATTTACTACCAGGAACTTTGATAGCGCGATGTAGACATAAAATGTCTGAAATTACTTTAAACTTTAAACATTCAAATAAGACAATATACTATTATCATAAATAAATAAAATATAAACAAAAAAAGATTTTACCACAGATCGTAAACAGTAGTTCTGTCTTAAGCGGCGTTTTCATGCGTTGTTGAAATCGGAGCTTAGCGACAGTTAACAGTACATCGAACTGCTTTCATACTCCAAACGCAAGCTTGCATTACCAGAAGAGGCTTCCTTTTAGAAATTAGCAGGTAGCAGGGGATTAATGTTTACACCTTCTAAAGAGTAATTAAGCCTATACGTAAGTGGGGTGCTTGACACTTCTAGTATTGAAATGAGTGCGTTTCAAATGAAACGTTAATTCGATAGTTACTAATTGAAGAAATGAATGCATGAAGGTGATATGTGGCGAACATATTTTACCCAGAAAATGGAGTTTAAACTGTCACTCAAACATTTGTAGTAACGTATACATTGATTATAGAGACGGGTTCTTTAGATTAATGTTCTTAATACTTTACGGCATATTCTAAAATGTTTGAGTGACAGTCTGAACTCAATTTTCTCGAAATCAGAATTTTGCGACATATACATTATCCACCTTCAGCTATTTATCTCTTTTATTATGTTTTACAAGTATGTTCAGAAACCACATATAAACCGCGATATGGAGGTACTAGGCTACCATAGATAGCGAGAAGCAAACGTATTTATTACTAATGACTAATTACATACCGTACTAGTATGGTATGTAATTAGTCATTCTATTTATTTACTGTTTACTGTTTAAGGTATACAACATGTAGTAACGTCGACCGGGCCACATATTTTGACTTAGATGCAAAGATAGTGAAGTTTGTCTTGTTAAGAGAGTAGAGACGTTTGGTTCTAAATAAGATCTGATATATTTTTTGCTAAAGATAAAAAAAAATGAAACCAGTCATGCTCGTGACTAAACTAAGGGTTCTTTATAAAACTAACAAAACATCACGTTTGTTGTATGGAAGCCTTCTTGAGTATATATTTTGTTAATTGTTATAGCGGCATCAGAAATAATATGTGAAAAATTGAACGATCTGACTGGATAGTCAGCAGGGTTACTCCAGGGGCCTTACTCTCCAAACTGATTTGATTTTGATTTAAATACGATCATGCCGCGTACTTCCTAATAAATTGACATTTGTTTATTTTGATTCTCAGTCGATCGATATGGTCGGGAGTACAAAAAGTTACGATCTAACAATTTTCTTTATCCTGATTAGTTTCAAAGTAATTCACCAAATAAAATACGAAAAACCACTGATATCGAACGGATTCGGTTCTCGATTGTGTCGGGAGTAGGCCCGCTGGACGCAATCGAGAATCGAATCATTTCGAACTCAACGGCTTTTTTGTTTGGTGTATTACTTTGAAACTAACCACGATACAGAAAATCGTTATATCGTAACGTTTTTGTACTTCCCACCATATTATGAATCGACTTAAAATTAAAATAAACAAACTTTAATTTATTCGGGACTACGCGGCACGATTTAATCTGAATCAAAATCGAATCAGTTTGGAGAGTAAAATTTTTCCGTGACCCGTTCCTGAGATATAGCCTGGTGATAGACGGATGGACGGACGGACAGCAGAGTCTTAGGCCCGTATAAATAAAACAATCTCAAACCCAACCTCTCCTTGAGACCCTATTTGACACATAAAAAACGTTTCGTTTCACTTTTAAAAGTGAACAACTTTATTAATGTTACATAGCATTTTAATTTATTTTCTTTTTATACTGTTATATTCATATTATAGATTACAGGAAACAATAAAATAAGTATATTGTATATTTTTATAATCTTTATTTTTACGTTTTAAGAAAGAAAAAAATTAAAGTATGTAACATAAGTAAAATTCTTCGTTTTTAATAGTGAAACGAAACGTTTTTTTATCTGTCAAATAGGTTCTCAAGGTGAGGTTGGGTTTGAGATTGTTTTATTTATACGGGCCTTAGCTACAGAGTTCCGAATTTTACCCGTTAAAGGTACGGTAAAATTGTTTACATTCGAGTCCACAACATTCGATGAAATCAATATTTCATTTCTGGAAACTGTTGTACATAAATTCTACAAATTTAATCGGGCTTTAAGTAAAGAGCGCGTTAATTATTATTGTTTACTTTAATTAATTAATATTTGCCAGTACAATCGTAGAGGCGTGTGTTTTTAATACGACCTCATTTCAATATTTTCAACTGCTTGCACTTTATTCGGGAAATAATGGCAGTTATAACCCACTTAAAACTGTGGTATCATTAAGTTGGACTTAATACTGAGTAAGAAGTATTATATTATGTTATTAATATAGTCGAAAAACTGCAAATAATTTGTATCATTACTGTGTAAGGAGTATAATTATTATGGGTTATATAGCAAGCCGAATGTGGTGTGAAGAGAATGACGCGTAGAGCATATTATATATATTTTGTTTGATTATTTAAATAGTTGAAAATTTCAAGATGTAATAAACACCAGTTGAAACATGAAACATACAAAGTTTGAATGTAGTAGCTGTTATACTTTAGATTTTATCAATGTCGAAAAACTCCCGTTTTCATCACTGACTCACTTATAAATCATCAAAATTTTTAAGATACTGATATCTCTGATCTGATATCCTAAAAAGTTAAAATTTTGTAAGTAAGCTGTTACTACAAAAACAACAAAAAAATTACAAATGCCGCCACTTTGAATCCAATATGGTGGACGGTACAAAAATCAAAATCAAAACTTAAGAACGTACATTTACCAACTTACGAAAATAAATGAAATCCCACCAAATCATTTTTACCTAGTGAAAAAGTTATCAGATCTCATGTAGAGCCAAGGTTCTTTATCTATGCGCCCTTACTTTCTCAGGCCTAACTTCACATACTTTAAATTTCAGTCCAATTTATATTTCACACATAATTAATGAATACATATGAAATTTTCGTAACGGTAGCAAATAATTATAAATTATAAAATAATTATACCAGTTGTAGTGAACATTACTAATATATTATATGCTCTATTCTATGTTCATAAAATGTTACATAATATTATACCATTGAAATAAATGAAAACATTTTTCATTTTTCCACATTTTGTAACCGTGTCGCAGTAACAACTGCCGTGTGTTGTATTCCGAAAAGATTCCATCTAACGACATTATAATGGTACCCTTGATGTTTAGGGGTTCGCTGTGTGGGTAGAATTTTGTAATAGTAAACGAAAACATTTAAGCATATTGATTTTGCTGTTTTTTAACCCCAGACAGATATAGAGAGGCTTATTAGTTTCACGTATATGTGAGTGTGTGTAGCACGTTGATTGTAGCTTGTATGCCGTAGCTCATAGGGTGAAGCACGTAGTTCAAAGTTCGTACACCGTAGTTCCTGGCCCGTAGCTCGTACTCCGTATCTCCTAGCCCATTGCTCGTAGCCTGTAGCACGTAGCTCGTATCTCGTAGCCCGTAGCTCATAGTCCGTAACTCGTAGCCTGTAGCTCGTAGCTAGCACATCGTATCTCCAAGCCCATTGCTTGTAGCCCGTAGCTTGTAGCTAGCACATCGTATATTATCCTAGCCCATTGTTTGTAGCCCGTAGCTCGTAGCCCTTAGCACGAAGCTAGCACAACGCACCTCCTAGCTCGTAGCTCGTATCTCGTAGTTAGTAGCTCGTAGCTCGTAGTCTGTAGCTCGTAGTTTGTAGTTCGTAGCCTGTATCTCGTAGCCTGTAGCTCGTAGTCTGTAGCTCATAGCCTGTAGCTCGTAGCCTGTAGCTCGTAGCCTGTAGCTCGTAGCCTGTAGCTCATAGCCTGTAGCTCGTAGTCTGCAGTTCGTAGCCTGTAGCTCGTAGCCTGTAGCTCGTAGTCTGTAGCTCATAGCCTGTAGCTCGTAGCCTGTAGCTCGTAGCCGGTAGCTCGTAGCCTGTAGCTCGTAGCCTGTAGCTCGTAGCCTGTAGCTCGTAGCCTGTAGCTCGTAGCCTGTATTAATTAGTTCTAGTTCTATTGATCTACTTTTTTATACGTGGTATAGTAGTTTAGAGCCTAGCTCTCGACTCTAGGTCGTGGGTTCGATACCCGAGTTGGAACAACAAAAAATTGTGTTTTCAAGTTTAGTTAGGACAATGCAGGTGATCACCTGATATTCTGACAAGAAAGATGATACGTCCACAAAATAACTCCTGCGTAGCTGGCCTGGTTTCAATGAAAACGGCCACCATCACCGAAATCGGTGTGGCATTATCGGTCGGACATTACATTTCTGTTATGTAAATCGGAAAACTGGTTGAAAGCTTACGTGAAAGCTTACGAAATCTTACGCGTTCTAGAGGGTTCTTGTTTATAATTATTTATCATCATAAGTTGCCTTACTGCTTGGACAACTTATTGGTTACTTATTTTTTTATTTTGTTTAAAGTTATTGGGTGATTTGATCGACGATTAGTTAGCAATTTGTATGTAGTACTATTATATTAGTTTATAGGTTTTTTTTCTATTTAATCGATTCACTTGAGTCTGTCAGCTGAATTTTTAAAATGCTTGATGGCACTGATTTTAGTAGCGTTTCAAAATTCACATTCTACGTCGTGGGAGACCAAAATGAACAGCATATTGAGAGAATTTAAGTACAAATTGAACCCTTTCTAACCCGCTGTCTAATGTTTTGTCTTTGTCTATCTAGTGACTTTTTCACCGTTGTCACTCAAGTAAAAAGTCTATTGTATTTAGTCAGTGTTTGTGATATTCAAATAAAATACAAGTAAAAATAGTTATAATAATAATAATAATAATAATAATAATAATAATAATAATAATAATAATAATAATAGACGTTTATTAAAAAACATATTTGTACATTTGTTATTGTGTTATTTGTGTTTGTGATTTAAGATAGAATCGTACCTACCTAATGACATTATAATGACTAATACAAAATGTTCCAATAGCATTAGCAAAAACGTAAAAAAATCGGCGTTGATGGCATATAATAGTTTTGCCCGTGGCTCTGTTTGTTTGTCTATCTCTTCGTTATTTAGTGATTCGAATCATCTAGTGATACCTCACACTACATAATATGCAAAAATAACGGGTTGTGCTCCAGGACGGTCGGCAGAAGTGAAAATCGAAACACCTTTCCTACGCAGCGCCGCGCAGAACATTTCCAACTCATCCCACAATGCCGCAAAATCTTTAGATGAAACAAAATTAGAGAAAACAAAAATTTCTCTACGCGTCCTTCTCTTCACACTATATTCATATATGAACCATGAGACACGCTGTATAGGCTATGGGTTCCCCTGTGAAGGAGAACCAACGTTAACCGCTGACACACACACACAGTCACGTCAAACTTATAACACTCCTGTGTTTTCGTGTTAATAAAGTTAGAAGCAATTGCTTAAAAACTTTCCTGGCTAAAACTATTTTGAAATTAGTTTAATACTAATAGGTAACCTAAATATCTGTAATAGAATTCAAAGTGTCAAGAATATTATATTCACTGCAACAATGAGAGTGGAATTAGCTTTATATTAGGATAATTAGGTTGATTAGATACTAAGTAGTGTATGAGCTGGCTTTTGCGGTTTAGGAGAAAAGTGGGACAGTAAATATTTAAACATATTAAAGTACCTTTATCTAGTCCTTTTAGGTGTTACACAAGGCCTTTGCGGTTCTTGACTATTATTATTATAATTACCTAAATTTATGATCAAAATGTTTAAACTATTTTTACGGAAAAATAACGGCCAAGAGCGAGTCGGACTCGCGCATAAAACGTTGAGTACAAAGCGGCAAAAAATTTTGAGTAAGAATCAAAATATGAACGCTTTTATACCACGTCTTATAACAGTGTTATCAGACAGTGGAAATTATATTTTATACTTTTATTATATTAAGAACCAGATGTTTCCGGCTATTTTTAACACGTATTTTAATTGTTAAAAAAAATGATAAGTTACTTTTTTTTAATAACTTAAAAAGGCATTAGCGTTTGGGCGTAACTTTATAGAAATTCTGGGGAGATGATGACTGTACTATCATCTATTAGGCTTAACCTTTCCGTTGGAACCGGGAACATAAAGATTCACGACGGTTCAGACGTTAGGCCGGAGATATTGATTACGTCGATTACGTTTTATGATAAGAGATAGGCTATTATTGGCACTGTATACTGGTAGAAGTTTTTCAAGCGCTTATAATAATAATTAAAACATTTTTAAGTTCCTTTGCATATAAGTTCAGCTCACATCGAAACAAAACGCGGAAGAGCGAAGTCGATACAAAACAAAATGAATACAAGTAAAGTCAAAACAAACGATTTGAAAGTCACTTATATGATTTTGAACAGGAATAAAATTTTTGTTCTTAATGTCTTTCATGAATCCTGAATATAAATAGTTCCAGCACATCTTACCATAACAGTGGTGTGTGAATGGCAATTACTTAACATAATTATTAATATACTTAGCAAAAAAATACAGATTACAAAATTAATTAAATGTTTTAGTCAGATGATATTATTTTATATTATTTGCTTTATATTTGCTTAAGTGACTTTATGCATATGTTCAGTGCGCTATCTACCTATTGTTTTACAATCTGACATTAATCTGTATAAAATATTGCAATACAAATAAAGTATTCTGTTTAGACTTTGTCTAAAACTCAAGCCAACAAAAGGTATTCATTTTAATAAAGCTTAAATAACACGAGTGTACTCATATATCACATCTGCACGGGAACCGCACAAAAATTAATTTACAACACTCATTCTTAGTTAGGAATAATATGAGGGAACATTACTTAAGCAGGTTCATTTATTTCAACGATTCGCACGCTGCAATATCAACTTTAAACCCGTGAGATAGAGTTTAAAGTTGAAGAACTCTAGTCAAAGACACGTGTAATATCAGAGTGAATTCATGGCGGGACACTACGGTCCCAGTTCTCATTTTCACATATTTCCTTCGGTTTTATCCCACCTGCTTAATATAGTGCGAAAGAAAAAAGGTTTAAAGGGGATGCTCTTAAAAGTGAGATTTCACAAAATAGGGATGGGAAATATTCTTTTACACGACTACGGCAAAGGGTATTTTAACCGACTTCCAAAATAGGAGGAGGTTCTCAATTCAAATTCAATATGCACATGATTACTCCGAGATTTGTTTATTTATTTATTTAAGTACATGGAAAACTAACAGCTGTGATAAAGATAGTAATATTGGTAGTAATCAGTCAGCCAATTACAAGTTTTCACTTCTAGGTTACACAGGACAAAGAAATGTGAACGGTCATAATAGGTGTTAAGAAAAGAAATAGTTGAATATAATCTAAATACTTTGAATACATACATAAAATATATATATATATATATATATATATATATATATATATATATATATATATATATATAAATACAAAAAACCAAAAATTATAACAAAACGATCCAAAATTTAGCACAATGTATTTATGTTCCGATTTGCATGATTCTTTTTTTGAGTAACATTTTTTTTTCTGAATATTTATGGATATTGTTTGTACGTCCCTATTTTTTCTTTTTTTTTAATAAATTAATTATTTAAAGAGATATGGACGTTTAAAAACCTAAAAAAAATGGCCAGACTCTCCGCTATGTTTAAATATCTAGGAAACAGATTTGACTACAATAAACAACAAAATCAAAAAATAGGAATCTAGCTCAATTCTTTTTTTAGCTAATACAGAAAAAAATATTTAAATTGGTTAAGTTTTGGAGGAGGAAACAGGAATCCTCTAAACGTAGATTTCTGGTACTTTTAATAGGTAATTTCAGTCCAAGTTGCAGTTGTCTCTATCGCGCTAGTGCTGGCTAGCTAAGGCACTGCGAGACAGCAATAGATTTTATAAATACCTATTTTGTATTTCTCTCAACCGTGGTGTTTCCTCTTAATACTGTGAGAAAACTATTACCTGGAATAGAGGCCTGGTGTCCTGAAATACAGGGTTACTCAGTTTAGGCACCAGTCTATTATTTTAGTAATAACCCGCGACATTTTACATTGTATATGGGCCGATTTTTCAATCGTCAGATAACTTTTATCTGTTGAATAAACATGTGACTTTGACATTTGTTCCATACAAAATCTGTCAAAGTCACATGTTTTTTCCTTAGGTAAAAGTTATCTGACGATTAAAAATCCACCCTAAGTGTTGTTGTGTAATTTGTGGTGAAAAATAAAGGAGTTTAGTTATTATATTATAATTATTACGTTAATATTTCTGGTAATTATAAATGTAATTTAATCTTACATGCATCATTCCTATTTTTGACATGCGTATATAAAAAATCAAATGCCTTAAATTGACATGGGGTCGTATTAGAACACTCTTTAATTTAATACAGAATGGGTCTCGATTTTCGTGGTTCCAACTTCGTTTTGAACGACTCTATCCCTCTAGTACGTACGTCAAACGCGAGTGAGACAGACTGACAATAGAAACGATATTCGAGGTATGAATATCAGGCCCCTGATACTTAGCTAAGCCATAAATTATAAACTTGAGCACTTAATTGTACTTTAGTCCTTTAAATAACTTGAGGTTCAATATCTTGCATTAATATAATCTAGGGTCTGCAAGGGGTTAAATATATTCGATAAGGCTTCGGCGAATCTTCTCTTTGTTTATTTTGTTATTGTAACTGTAATAATAAATGAAATTTTAGAAAGGTTTTGTTTCATTTTATGTTTTGTGTGCTCGATATATTAAAATATATTTTATGGTATTAACTAAATTGTAAAAAAAGAAACAAAGATCAAAAATATTCATACGAAAATGCAAACTCATCTTGGATTATTGGTTTGGCTTATTAAAAATAAAATTTGTTTGTAGGTAACGACTAATCAAGGTGTGAGCAAGCTGATGATGATTAATTAAAGCTAAGAACATCACGTCAGCTCTGAAAGAAAAAAGTAGAGAAAAATCGTTCATCCGTTTGGATGCCACAGACAGACACAGATACCTTGTTACATCCTTCTGTTTAGTTAATGGAATCATGCGTTACTTTGCGGAAATCCATAGTATAAAAATTAAATATATTATATCTAACAATATCCCACGATTGTTTTTTGAGTGATATTGCTAGATATAAGATATTTAAATTTAATCCCTCTGTTTTTTCAGTGGTTGAAAAAACAAGATAAAAATCAGTTCTTCCGTTTGGGAGCTACGATATTATAGATACGCGTTAAACATTTAACACCATTTTTTGTCGGGGTTTAAAAAAAACTATCGACACCGCCCCCGCACTACCCTAGTATGGTCTGGTCTAATTTCTTCCTCACTTTAGATAATGTCTTAAGTCTAGCGTGCGTAAACACTTTGAGAGTCACTCAGTGTTCACGTGAGCGAGTTTTTATTACTCCACTTAGCTCGGTCATTGAGCTATCAAGACTTTAGCTTCATTTTTAAATTCTGGTGCCTTTAAAATGTACAGGCATACTTCAGGGAGATCACTCATACTAATTTCAATTATGATTCAATATCAGTCCGGTGTTGCTGTCAAGTCATGTGATATTCTCAAAAACAATACTTATTTTATTGGATTAGAATAGTTCCATAAATCGCCGCTCAATTTCAAACCAAGTGGTTTTAGTTTGTTGGCAATTTGACAGTTCGTCACGACACTAGAGTCAAAGTTGACGCTAGTGTCGTGACGAACTGTCAAATACAAATGCAATTCCAATATTAATTTTATTAAAATCTAGGCTTATATATTCCATCTGTTCGAATATTCGAATAATGTAATAATTGTAATCAATTTAGTTAAAATATGGATAATGTATAACACTAGCCAATGACAAAGAACTGTGGAAAGATAGAGAATGCCTTTATCCAACAGGACCTACATCAAAAAGCGACACACTAAAAGGTAGTAATATAATTACTATAAAAATCATAAAATAATAGTAACACTACTAAAAAAACATTTGAAATGTAAAAAGATGTAGAAAAAAAATGTTTTATTATTTATATTCGATTTAACAACTCAGAATAAAGTGCATAAAAATCATGTACATGTTCTAACGTGAGAAAGTTATGGTACAGTAATATGTAGTGCAATTTACGTATTTATTAAAACTCTTCGACTTTGGAAGAAGTCACATTCAGTTTCACTGTGTAGAGTTGTAGAGTTGTTGCGAGAATTATTCACTTCTCTCGACATTTTACTGGCGAATCACGAATATAAGGCGTGATAATAAGAACGCAGTTCTTTCTATTGTTCGAAATATTCAAACCGTACCAAAAAAAACGAATGTAAATCATTAAATAGTTTTTCGTGGGGATAAATACTATTATATGCTTTTTTGTATGATAATTTGTTTTCAATAAATAATATATTAAAAAGATCCAATGATCTAAACGACTTTTACGACCTCTGTAGCACAGTGGTGTGAGTTGATGCTCTAGATGTAGGTCGCAGGTTCGAATCCCGCGAAAGGAACAAAATGTTTCCTGTGTTCCTGGGTCAGGAATGTATTTTAAATATGCGTATAAAATAGCAAAAATCTTAAATGCGTTGTTTTCCGGGGACCAGATTAATGGTGTGTTGTTAAAAACCGGACCGGGTGAAAAAAAACCGGACCACAGCAGTCAGCGGCTGCTGAGCTTAAAATTGGCTATAAGGTTATCTCAAAAGGTATCCTAACCGACCAAAATAACGTCAAGGGTGATCGTTAACTAGACAAACGGCTCAATATATGGAACGTATCGCCACTTCAGACCGCCATAGCAGAGAAAACATTGATTCAATTATTATTTTTATAAAGCCGACCTTGTGAGAAAATATATAGAAGTTTCGAGATATATCTGTTACTGGTTCGTTCGAGAAAAATCTGTCGTTACACGTAAACATTTTAGGATATGTAGTGACTTATTAAGTACCTTGATTCTAGAGACGGATCTTTAGATTAATGTACTTAATACTTTACAATGTATTCTAAAATGTTTAAGTCACAGTTTGAACTCAATTTTCTCGAAATCATAATTTTACTATATATCACCTTCATCCATTCATGTCTTCAATTGTCAACCAGAGACGGATGATGATGAGTAATTATATTTAGATATGAAGATTTCATCCAAAAAAAAAACTAGATATTAATCGGTCGATCGGTGGTATCTTGGTATCTACATACGTGTCACAGACACACACACGCGTCATACTTATAACACCTAGTTTACATACTTATGACACCCTGTTTACATACTTATAACACCCCGTTTACATACTTATAACACCCCGTTTACATACTTATAACATCCCGTTCACATACTTATGATACCCCGTTCACTTACTTTTAACACTCCGTTAACATATTTATAACACCCCGTTTACTTAGTATAACACCCCGTTAATATACTTATAACACCCCGTTTACATACTTATAACACCTCGTTTACATTCTTATAACACACGTTTTTGTCTAGGGTTAAAAACATTAATCGTCAGCAGTTCAGGAAACATCTATAACGATTTTTGAAATGATTCCTTCAATCATTAGAAACAAAGGGCGATACAAACCCTTGGTCCTTCATTACTTGTTAATTATTATAAAAATGTAACATTTTACCTTTCCTACTAATTACTCGAGTATCGCCCTTGTAATGAGAGCCCTTTTAGGTATTTAAAAATACTTCTCGAGAGCTTCAAAGCTCTGTGTGGACTTTATTCATTTTCAGATTCAAATGAGGTCTTTTCGTTTTATGTTGGATTTTTGTTAGCGAGCACAAAAGTGTTTTGAACCTTATGGTTTGGGCTGCGAAAACTGCGTTTGTTTAGTAGGTAATTAGTATGTTAGCACATAATAATTTTTACATAAAATTTAATACAATGTTTCATTAAAATAAATTCGAAAATCAGAGAGCTCTCATACTAACTTTGATTCCCCCTTTTATCGCCTTAAGGGATGATTATTGAAAAAATAATTTGAATGTATTTAATTTCAAGTTTACAAATTTAAATTTTAAAAGTCTTTCATCACTGGTACTTTCACAGTATATATACTCTACATAGGGAGCACACACCCTAAAGTATTATCACTCATTTATGTTACACGTTGTATAGACTCACTTGTGCGCGATAGCAAACAAATCTACTACCTAGCAGACACTATAGACCAGCTATACTCAACCTGCGGCCCACGGGCCGCATGTGACCGTTTCAAATAAAACCAAAATGAAAAACCATTTAAATGTTTACCAAATAAGATTGTCACCTTTATCAAATCTTTACAAAAGTTTTAAACGAATGTTCATCTCTAACAGTATGTACATCGTTAACTTGGAATTACCTACATTTCAATCAATACCGGTTTTATTTTATTTATTTTATTTACAACACTTTATGCATTTTACAAAGGCGGGCTTAATACCTTATGGCATTCTCTACCAGCCAACCTTAGGGTGATGGGGAGATAGTGTGAGTAGGCGCAATTTTTTAAATTACAGAAATTGAATACAAAACCAAAAAATAATAATAAATAAATATATTATATAAATATATTATAATACATACTATATGGTATAGGTAATACATATCTAATATACATAATACTATATATTATATAGGTAATATACTATATACCATACACATTATAACCATTGTGAATACAGTCATAAATAGATATAATTATCTTTAGTAATACGCCGAAGCGTCAACAAGAATTGAAATAATAGACCTTATTCAGCCAACAAACTTAAGTATAATTGGCGAACTCTACTTTTAAAAATATTCCTAGATGGAGACATTCTAATTTCCTGGGGAAGGGCATTCCAGAGAAGGATGGATTGAATATGAAAAGAGGAATGTACTAGACTAGAATTGTGTTGAGGACAAAGAAGAAGTAAATTGTTGGTAGAACGAAGGTCTTTACTGTGAGAGTTGCAAAGAAATTTAAAGTGGGGAGTTAAATAGAGGGGAGCATTGGGTGATTGGACAATGGAATACAACATACATACCGCCCGTAGCGATCGACGTTGGCGGATTGGTAGCCACTGTAGCTTAGTCCGATAGTAGGAGATATGATCATACTTGCGAAGATTAAATATAAACCTGATACAATTATTTAGAAGACGATCAAGTTTGTTGAGGAGGTCTGCGCTGAGGTCAAAGCAACATACATCGCCGTAGTCAAATATCGGAAATATTAATAATTGGACCAACAACAACTTCACATTCGTAGGCAGAAATTTTTTTAGACGATATAGAGCACGCAAGGAACAGGTTACATTTTTTGTTTTATGTTGCGGCCGTCGACACCACGGCTGACACATGTCCCTCCAGCCCATATAAAAATAAGGTTGAGTATGGCTGCTATCTTTAGATAGAGCCTCTATGGCTCGAATTATATACTGTCGCGCGACCAAGCAGCCCGGCCGCTACATCACTAAATCGCAAGCAATTGTGTGCAATGATTAATTTAAAAGCGGCCCAGCCGCATCTCTGAGTTATTGCAATTTCACGACATTGCGGCCGGGTCGCTCGGTCGCGCGGATGCATATAATTCGAGCCTTAGGAGTAGGTATAGGCCACTAGAGTGGATGTCTACCTTCAAGTGACTATAAATAAAAATGTTCATCCATATTCCTAACTATTATTTGCGCAGAGTATAAAACGCTCAAAAGTATAAAACACTCCAGTCTAATTAGTGTAAAAACAGTGGCATTTACCGGTGAATGCGCTAATGTTTTTGATAGTTCTTCACTATCCTGTTGCTTTACAGACTCCCATTTATAAAATGCTATTCATTTAAATATGAAGAGTTGGGCAATTTTTTCAAGTCCACTTTATTTAAACAGGTCACTAAAAGTCGCGACTTGATGGAGAGACTATCAGAAAGAATTTATTCGCATTTGCAGTTTTATTTTGTACATCGTAATGTTTACTATTGACGTTCACTTCTAGATTTCATACATGCGGTATGACTAATCTATTTACGCAAAGCAAAGACTTTGAGTTTTAAGATAATTATGCGAATGGAGTAGTATGGGCACATTTTATGTGCAAGTATGTAAAATATGTAGTTTTAACAATAATGATTAAAAAAATGAAGCTCAAAGTTTTTTTCTTCTTACTTCCTTAGTTCAAATTTCGACCACAATTAGTAAGAACTGTATATTCTCCCGCAGTAAAAATAGCATCGTTTGGTAACTTCGTGGTACTCTGCATGTGCTAAATTTTACCGAAACCTACCAGTAATTTCGTAGCCGTTAGCAAACAAACAATTCCTTCCCCTTTGTAATATTAGTGATCGTGATAGAATATTCAAACAACAATAACGATTATCATCACTCACCTACAGAGTCAAGTATTTTCAAGTCAAGAAATTAACTGCAATTCATCTTGTTTACGAAAGGCAATTTTTTATATTAATCTCTAGTTCACGGTAGGCCACTGTCTGGGATACAGCGGTGAGCGTGGCGGATACGGGCGGAAGCGAGAATGGCAACGCGCGCTAGCGGGCACCGAAAGGTTGAGTATATTTTTTTGTTCTGAATTGGTATTTTCTGAAAATAGAACTCTTATGAGTACGTTAATGATCAGAAATTACTCCGACAGAGAAGATTCAGAATAATAATATAATACCAGGCTAACACACGGCACTCCTTTACAGGAGTAAAGCAAGCTGAATAAGGCTCAAACTACGTTGGTGCACATATAGCATAAAATTCATCTTTATTGTTAAAATGTGTGGTACAAATTTGTATTATCGAACTATGGTCTTCATTCATCACTTTTTTAACCATATTTCGATAATACAGTTCTGTATTTCAGTAATGTAATAGATATTCATAGTATAAAGGTGACAGATTTTTTTCTCCTTCTTATTTTTGATTTGAAATTTTGTCCCGGCTCCATTAAGCCAGGTTCAGATTTTTCGTCGTCGTCGTCGTCGTCGTCGTTTCAGCCTTTTACTGTCCACTGCTGGACATAGGCCTCTCCAATACATTTCCAGTGCGACCGGTCCATTGCCACCTGCATCCAACGTGACCCGGCAGTTTTCACCAGGTCATCGGTCCATCTGGTAGGTGGCCGTCCCACACTGCGCTTGCCAGTACGTGGCCTCCACTCTAGGATCTTTTTGCTCCATCGACCATCCAATCTTCGTGCTATGTGGCCGGCCCATTGCCACTTCAGCTGACTGATTCTACGGGCAATGTCAGCAACCTTAGTTCTTCTACGGATCTCCTCATTTTTCAGGTGTGGCCAATTTTCGCACTTTCTTTTGAACTTTTTAAACGTGACCATTGTGTATTACTAGTAATTAGGGTTTTGAAAGTAGATTAATATGACGTATTTGCAATCTCTTTTTGTAACATTACGCTTAGTCTCTGAGTTAAGCCCATAGCGACCGAATGAGCGAGCCACGCCTGCCGCGCCGCTTGCCGCTACGTCTGAGGCCTTAGCGGTGACCTTGAAAACTCCAGAACCTCGCGACTTCCGCCAGTCTCTTGCGGTGAAACTTTTGTAATTTTGATTACATTACCAGATGAGTAACGATTCACATAAAAGTTTGCGGGGTCGCGATTTTCGAACCACGAACTTCATTTCTGTCTCACTTGCATGCGCGTCAAATCGTGCGTGCAAGAGCGAGACATACAATCAAGGTACGATCGGCAGCGTAGACGTAGACGAATTTATATGCGAATGTAAGTTTTAAGTGAATGTATTATTCATGTTTATTTTGACTGGATTAGCATGTAAAATGTATGCATCCCGCTCTCTACCTTGTCTTCTGAAGAGTTGTGGAACTGTCTATAATTTTGTCCTAAAATACGCGAGTTAACTTTTTTGGCGTACAGGTTAAGAGCATTGCATATCCTGCAATGGAACATTTGCACATCACGATATTGCTTTAAGCGTTCGATAAAGTGATATGCAGCCAAGATATGTTTTATATTGAATCATAATACTTGTCAATAATTGGACCTAATTCATGTCAAACCAATTATGCCTTTTCCGGCACCTCCCTATTAAGTATCCTTCCTGTGGGTGTCGTAAAAGGCGACAGACGTAATATAAATCCGGAAATAGTTCAAATGTCAAAACTACGCTCGCCAGCCCGCTTGCCAAGCGTGGCCAGTACACCCAAAAAATATCATGTGTCGCATAAAAACCCTTTTATGCGACACATAAGCAATATCGTATCGGGTAATCTGAAAACACTCTGACAGTGCGTCTGATATCTTCATAATACATTTAAAAAAGTAATTGCGTCACCGGGGTGATATTTTGTTAATGATTTCATTCAGACTTAGGTGACTCTGTGGTAGGTTACAAACTTATACACTTTTTTTTATTAGTTTGAAGTCATAACATTGTTATAAATAATATTTATATATTTTTTTTATGGACAATTTTTCCATCTTTTCGCTAAAAGATGGCCCATGCAAGTTTCTTACGCCAATTTTTCTCGCTGGGCTAGTTTCTGAACCGGTGGTAGGCATCATGTAGGACAATTCTATATGTGTTATTTAATAACCTATCTTTAAATATATAAAAGTTTAATTTGATTTAAAAATAAGGTTTTTATCGCGTCTAAAACAATAATTAAATTATTCAAGTTATAATTGTACGGTTATGTTATAACAGTACATAAAATCAATATCTACTATCACGAAGAGAAATCTTTTCAACACATTTTCGATCACAAAACTCCTTGCCGTGTCCAGAAAGTTTTTCGGTAACAGATCCTTGAGTGGAGATAAGGGGCTGATATCAAAGTTTGGAGACAGAATTCATGGAAAGACACGTACAAATGTTCTAATGACATACTTGGCTGAATTGTTCTAGATTCTACCCTTTCCGTATAAAATAAACAGCTTGGGACAAAAAACAAAGCTGCCTAAGCCATTGTTTTTTTTTCAATTTTAATTTTAGGACTTTTATAAAAAATACATGACAGTATAGACGCGATGGAAAAACTCCACAAAAGGGCGCCACCTGTACAACTTTTTCCCATGTGTACGCGAACGGCTCTCCATGCACTGGCTAAATATTGATCACAATTCCTGACCGGTCATGGTAATTTTAAAGCGAAACTATACGAATTCAAATTGGTGGAATCTCCTCTATGCGAGTGTTCGACCGAATCCACCTCCTACTATTGGATGGTGTGATACTCTCATGCCGGAAGTAAAATTCCGGCAGAGCTCTGTGCGAAAAGTACTTGCCTCCTTGGACATTCATAAGTCGTGCGGGCCGGATGGCATTCCTCCGATTGTGTTGCGTACATGTGCTCCCGAGTTGGCACCGGTTCTAACGCGTCTTTTCCGGCACTCTTATTCCTTAGGCATAGTCCCGAATTCATGGAAGACAGCCTTAGTCCATCCGATCCCTAAAAAAGGCGACCGCTCAGATCCATCGAACTATAGGCCTATAGCGATAACGTCCTTGTTCTCTAAGATAATGGAATCTATTATCAACTGCCAGCTCCTAGGTTACTTGGAGGAGCACCAGCTGATAAGCGACCGCCAGTACGGTTTCCGTCGGGGACGCTCAGCTGGTGATCTTCTAACATACCTTACGCACCGATGGGCGGAGGCAGTTGAGAGCAAGGGGGAGGCGTTGGCCGTTAGTTTAGATGTAGCGAAGGCCTTTGATCGGGTCTGGCATAAGGCGCTTCTTTCGAAGCTCCCTTCCTACGGGCTTCCCGAGAGATTATGCAATTGGATCACCAGCTTTTTGACAGATCGTAGCATCAAGGTCGCTGTTGACGGAGCATGCTCGGACCCCAAATCTGTCAATGCTGGTGTTCCACAAGGCTGTGTGCTATCTCCGACGCTGTTTCTTCTGCATATCAATGACTTGTTGCAAATTGGTGGCATTCATTGCTATGCGGATGACAGTACTGGAGATGCCTTTTACACAGGCCGAGCAAATATTTCTCGGGAACATGTCAACGAGTGTCGGAACAAACTTGTGTCTGAAGTCGAAACTTTGTTAACTAAAGTCTCGGACTGGGGCCGACTAAATCTAGTCCAATTCAACCCTAAGAAGACTCAAGTTTGCGCGTTCACCGCTAAAAGAACACCCTTTGTCGTATCTCCTCGCTTCGATAACACTCCCCTATTTGCCACAGCTAGCATCGGAATTCTTGGAGTTGACATATCGAGCGACGTTCAGTTTCGCGGTCATCTGGAGGGGAAGGCTAAACTAGCTTCCAAAAAGCTGGGGGTTCTCAATAGGGCGAAGCAGTACTTCATACCTGCTCACCGCCTGCAACTGTACAAGGCGCAGGTTCGGCCCCATATGGAGTACTGCTCTCACCTTTGGGCGGGGGCTCCCCAATACCAGCTCCTTCCATTTGACCGCATCCAACGTAGAGCGGCTCGAATCGTCGACGACCAGGCTCTTTCCGAGCGGCTTGACACTTTGGCCTTGCGTAGAGATGTCGGTTCACTCTGCATCCTCTATCGCATTTATCATGGGGTGTGTTCCGAGGAACTGTTTGGCTTAATACCTGCAGCTACATTTCGACATCGAAGCTCGCGCCGGAAGTTCCACCCACATCATCTTGATCTCCACAGATCAACCACCGTGAGATTCTCAAGGCACTTCCTGCCTCGGACCACCATCTTGTGGAACCAGCTGCCACCCACGGTATTTCCGAACCGATACGACTTAGGAGCCTTCAAGAGAAGAGCCTACCTCTTCGTCAAAGGCCGGCAACGCACCTGCAGTTCCTCTGGAGTTGCGGATGTTTATGGGCGTCAGGATTCACTTAACATCAGGTGAACTGCCTGCTCGTTTGCCCCCTTTTTCCATAAAAAAAAAAAAAAAAAAAAAAAAAAGAAGGCAACATTTCCGAACAAACGGCGCATCACATTCTATGGGAGTGTGATCTCTGGCGAGATGAAAGAACTACAATGCTTAACAGCCTAATTTGTAAATCTGGAGTCGTATATTACGGTGACCTCGTGGACAGCGCTAGGAATTTCCGTGCTTTCAAGCGTTTCTGCCATAATTATTATTGGAAACATTTATCAACATCTTAATAAATCCCCAATAATGGCATAAACTCATATATAGATTACAATGATATAATAATATATATTCCCGTGGTGCTTTCCCTTAATTTTTGGCCTTTTGTGTCATTACAATTTTGTACTGTCTCCCACTTTTATTGGGGAGGGAAACTGGAATACTTCCTACTCCTCCTTTTTTTCTTCTGATTAATTTCGCTGTGGGTCCCAAGACAGATTTAGCTTGTCCCTCGGGCTCCCTGAGATCATATCAAAGGGTTTGTCGTGGTTGGTTACCGCTGTCGATCCTGACTCACAGGAGTTGCAGTGGTGGGAATGTGAGGTGGGCCAATGCCCGTTAAAAAAAATACATGACAGTCCTATAAGTTAAACTATAATATTTAAGTATATAATGTGTATATTATTATGTATATATAAGTAAATTTTACTGCCTTATTCTTATACTAGCTGTTCCCGCGACTACGTTCGCGTGGTTTTTGAGTGACATTAAGCCGTTTGTGCAGCGCACGCAATGAAAGTCCCCAAATGTAATTAATTTTCCCAGTTTTTGCAACATTTCTCACTGACGCTTCGCTCCTATTGGTCGCAGCGTAATGTTTTATAGCCTAAAGCCTTCCTCTATAAATGGACTATCCAAAAAAAAAAGAAATTTTTAAATCGGACCAGTAGTTCCTGAGATTAGCACGTTTAAACAAACAAACAAACTCATCCGCTCTATAATATTAGTATAGATAATTACTAACCGCCATGAACAGCCATTGTTTTGCACGTGTTGTTGCTAGATGACAACTGTAGAAAGTTAAGATTAAGGTTGTTGTGCGAACGTTGTACGAGAATTTTGTGGTCTCGTTTCTTACAACGATATTTTTTTATTGTTTATTGTATATCGCCTCCGTGGTCTAGCGGTTCAGAGCTCCGCTCTCGACTCGGAGGTCGTGGGTTCGATTCCCACGTTGGAACAACAAAAAATGTTGCTTTCAAGTTTGGTTAGGACAATGCAGGCTGATCACCTGCTTGTCTGACAAGAAAGATGATCCATGCGTCGGTTGGGCATGTAAAAAGTCGGCCCTGCGCCTGATCTCCCGCCAGTCGTGTCGGTTTACCGTCCCACTAGGTTATGAGAGTAAAAGGAAAAGAGTGTCTTTGTGTATTGCGCACACACTTGGGCATCTACGTAACTGGACTGGTTTCATATAAATCGGTTACCGATATCGAAATCGGTGAGGGGATCTATTATTATTATTGTTTATTGGAGTTAACAACCAGTAACCATCTCTCTCATTTCATAGTATATAATTATAAAATAATACAATTTAAGCCTTATTAACCACAGCAACAACGGCGTTAACTACATATTACTCGAATAATTAATTTATATTACATTCCGGTGAGATTTGAAAACTAAAATCTGTACATATCTTGACAGGCATTAACGACCGGTTTCAACAACCTATCTTTAACAAAAGGTTAAAAACCGACCAGCACACCGTATACCTGCTAGCAAAGTGACAGACCGCTATGTTACAGCGATGTTTATTACAAATCCTATACATTTTATATTATAATATATTTAATTTTTGAACTTTGCTGTCGTAATTAGCGATGACATGTTTACTCTGGCCTGATATACGATTTTGCTTTTTACTCGACGAAATTATTTGACGATGTTGAGCGCAAAAATTTAAATATGTTATCTAGCAATATCCCGCGAAACAATTATAACCACAACCTGCAAGCAGATGAGTGAGTGTACGCATAGGCATGCGTTTGATGCACCTCCCTTCTCCCACACTGCTTATGCGTAAACTCGCAAGCAAAAACATGAAAACACCACCACGACACAAGCAATAATGTTAACACGATCGTGCAAAGTCCCACCACCATGCAGGTTGCAAAACTCGACGCGCATTTCGCTCCGACCCCGGAGCATCCTTAGGATGTTGACTCTGCGAACAACGAACACTGTTCGCAGAGTCAACGAACATTGTTCGCAGAGTTGAGCGCGTTGACAGTGGTTGAGCGCGTTGGTGCTCGAGCTGGAGCGGTTCGTATCCGGCCAAAGGAATAAAAAGTTTTCTGTGTTCCTGGGTCATGGATGTGTATTAAATTTGTGTATAAATATAATAGAAATCTTAAGTGTGTAGTATAAAAAGTATTAAATATATTTCTGTTGTCTAGCACCCGTAACACAAGTTCTTCGGATAGTTAGCACGGAGCTAGATTGACATGATATGAAGAGTCATAGATATTATTATTATCTTATGTATAAAAATGAATTTCTATTCGTTAGTCTCGCTAAAACTCGAGAACGGCAGAACCGGCCACCTGTTCGTGGAAGGCACGGGTCAGCTACCCTGTGTTCCAGGAGCTGATAGTAAACGAAAATAATGTTTTTTTCGTTCAGATTCGCGTTTCTTTAGCACTTTAAAGAATCATTATGATCGTTTTGAACTGTTCTTACTCGTGTTCCACAAGCAGGTGTCAGCTGTCAAAAACTGTTCAAAACGCTCAGAATGATCCCATCTGGTTTTTGACGTTTACTTAGATTTCACTGATCTCGATGTTATTTTTAAGTTATGGATCGAGCAAATTTATTATAGATTCTTTTATAATGTAGAAAGTTATTATTGTTACTTTAAAATATAAATAGAATTTATGAGATAAAAAGGAAATGTTAAATTTTGACATCTGTCAGTCGTTCCACTAGCAGTAAAGTTTGTTGAAACGTTCAGATCGAAAATTTCATTATTGTGCTAAAGAAACGACTGTGTGCGTTATGAATGATCTGAGCGTTCAGTGTAAAAAGAGCGCTTAAAGGAACACGCCCCTAGTATTAGATATTATATTCGCCATTCCCCGGCGAAAAACTATTACAGCAAGGGCGTTTGAATGCATGCATAAGTATGCGCAAAGAGCCTCCCTTCTTGGCAAAAGAAAAATCTTTTAGAACAATCTGGAAATGTTGTACATTTGGCACAAAAAACCATCGACAAAAACTTGGAGATCGTTCCACTTCACCGAATAACCACGGCATAGCCCTGCGTAAAGTTTAATCGTTAAGATAATATCTTTAATATCCGCTTGTGCGTCGTCATTTTCTATTCATGTTCTCTTTGTTCAATAGATGTTCAACATTTAATGCATATAAATCACACTAATATTATAAATGCGAAAAATGTTTCATATTGCAGGTGCACACGGCTGGACCAATTTTTATCAAATTTTGTGATATTTTTTTGCCAAGATAATTGCAGGTAAAATTCAATTTAATATAATATGTACATAGCTGTTAGCTTAAATTATCATAAAAGCTAGTTTTTATATTGAAAAAGTATAGTGTTACCGTATTTCTATTAAGTTCTACACCATTTTACC
Source organism: Celastrina argiolus (assembly GCA_905187575.2). Lineage (NCBI taxonomy): Eukaryota > Metazoa > Arthropoda > Insecta > Lepidoptera > Lycaenidae > Celastrina > Celastrina argiolus. The sequence continues at coordinate 6,078,572 of LR994582.1, read as the reverse complement.
GAAGGGATTTTGACAACCTATTTAATATGTTGTAGGTAAGTTACATCTTATCGCCTGAATCACTGATTAGATTTTGATTCCAATGAATGATTTGTCAATAGATTCGTATTATTGGTGACACATGCGTAGCTAGGTTATAGTTTGTAACTTTAATTGTTTACTGTTGCTGTTGTGAGTAAATTCACAGCCGAATATTGACATTGTCGAAAGGACAAAAATACTTAAATTCAAATTACATTTAGGGGGCCTAAATGTAAGTAGAGTTTAAGTACCAATCGAGAACATTATCTATCCAACATTCCCTATATCTTTCAATAAAATGTACTAGGCGAGCATAAAAGTAAATCGGTTTGCGGTAGACTCAAAAGATATTTCAAGGAGCGATATTGATTCGAGAAGTCCCTTGGCTCTCAAACGTTATTACGGAGGTTCGATTTGGCGCCAGATGCGCTAAACCAATGGTCCCGATTATTATTTTAATGATAACTGACCGAAGTAATTGCGTTCTTAATTTGAGCAATTGAAATGTTTCTAATTTCTGATGGAAAAGAACGCCATTAGTCTATCTTATTAAGAAGTGAAGTTAGATATGACTGTTGGGGCTTAAATAGATAATAATTAAAATATCTATGTGTACGCTATACACCACGTCAATCTAGCCACGTGGTAGGTATCAAAAGATATGTTATGGGGGTAACATTTTTTTTATACTGTACACACATTTCAGACTTTTATTTTATTATACACAAATTATTACCCATCCATGATCCAGGCACACAGAAAACTTTTGTTCCTCTGTTTTCGAACTTCGTAAGTGATAATAGCAATCATGGTATAATCGAAGCCCAGAGATAACCCACAGACCAGCAGAAGTGGCGCTGGACACGCTACATGCTACGGGATAAACTGGGGAAGTGGAGCAGGGAGGTGACAGTTTGGTACCCACGGGATGGCAAGAGAAACAGAGACCAAGAAAGAAAAAAAAAACCCAGATAAAAAAGAACTGTAAATGCCCAACAGGCAAGAATTTAATAATTGTAACACTGTAGAATGATTAAGATATGCATGAAAGGGCCCTTTTTATGATTGGGGGATGAATGGAAAAAAAAAAATAATAATAAAGAACAGAGGCAGACAATACCAAAGAAGGGAGGATGATTAGCTTACAGCAGGACCAATTTGGAGACGGGTTGCAAACGACAGAGAGCAGTCAGGTCGTCGTTGGAGGAGGCCTATGCCGAGGACACTATTTAATCTAATACAATATTTAAAAACTGTGAATTTTCCATAATAAAGGGCTTATTTGTTATATTTAATTTAATCGGAGCCTAGATAACAAAGTCTAACTAATAATAATAACTACGCCTTGTAACACATTAAATACATTGTTGTCAATAGCAATTCAGTTAGCCAGTGGTTAAGACGCTCTTACCACCTCACTGACAATTCCTAATATTGACGACCTGATAATAATAAAAAAAGTATTTTAATAATAAAAAAGTCTTTTAATAATAAAAAGTCTTTATTTTTTTTAAGTTACATTTTAAGTCATGCAGCCCACCAAAATGCGTCGCACAGCAGTTTGTCGGTGGGTACCTCTATAGCGCAGTGGTAGAGCATGAGGTCGCGCGTTCGAATCCCGCCGTTGGGACCGGGGTCATGGATGTGTAATAATAAATTTGTGTATTAATATAATAAAAATCTTAAATAATAGTATAAAAGTATTAAATGTATTTCCGTTGTATGCGCTGTGGCTATTTAATCAATATTATTCCACAAAAATTATTTGAGGATCTAAGTAGCGCAGTGGTTAAGCGCGTTGGTGCTCGAGCGGTAGCGGGGTATTAATACAGTGTGTAAAAACAACAGTTACTATAACTTTGAGATACGGTTATACTACCTTTCCTCATTTTCGAAATGTATTTTTTTTGTCAAAAACAAAAAAAAAATTTTTGCTTTTTACAATTATTTCTTATTTTACTGTCGCAAGAATAATGAAAATACAAAAAAAAAAAAAAAAAACATTTATAGAATGAGAAAAGGTAGTATAATCGTATTTCAAAGTTATAGTGAATGTTCTTTTTACACACTGTAAAATATAAATCTTAAGTATTAAATATATTTCCGTTGTCTGGTACCTGTATCACAAGTTCTTCGGATACTGATCACGGGGCTACATGTGGTGTGAAGCGTCCACAGATATTATTATTATGAATATAAATTAATATATGCATTAATTAAACTGCTCATACGTGCGTTTCCCATTATAATTGGCATCGTAAGCCTGCGAGCAAGAACTGTAAAATAGGCTTACCTATCTCGAATCTTAATAGGATTTTGCAATTCTTACTTAAATAATATTAAAGGGTAACACGGTAAATAATAAGGGTAATATGGTTTCAATTAACTCATATTACCCATATTATAAACAACCCTTTTGGTACCCATACATTAATTGATGAGTTATTATAGAAATCCTAGAATAGTTTGGATTAATAGTTTGTAAATGGAGAACTCATAGATCGACATAGAGATATAATATTACGTTGTAGACGATGCATGTTGAGTATAAATGTCAATAATATAAAATCTAGACACGCGGCAGCGTGTCAAGTCAAGTTGAGGCAAAGGAGCTTTTATCAGAATTAAAATGTAATATATAATTATATAATAATATATATTTGTTAGATTCTCTATAAAATGACTAAAATGAATCGTAATGAAAACTGGCCAAGTCAAAGGTAACCTACTTTAAGATCTCTCATTTTTTTAAATAACATAAATTGTTATAGGTGTCCAATAACGCAAATAAACAGAGTTTTTGTTGCTATAAATACATAGGTACTTGGATTTTGCATTGAACTTGGCACGCATTTAGATCCCCTGTCTTTTTGCGGCGAAGCCGAACTTGACTCTCCTTTTTTACATTTATATTTTTGGTGGGATAGGAATAACATAACGTCGGTTTACCTTCTTAACCTCGTATCTAAAAAAATCTCGAATCTGAAAAATCAATGTTTTCTCGATACTATTAAACATTATTTTTATTAAAAGCTTTTATTTAACTTGTAATGTATTTAAAAGCTTTTATTTAACTTGCAATGTATGTAAGGATGTTCGGGTGGAATCTTGCGATCCAATTTTGAAGCAGATACTCTCAACCGATAACGCTGAAATTTTGTATGCACGTTTAGATTGGATGACAATACACGGTTAGTTGTGTGACGTCATTCTAAATTCAATATGGCGGAAAATCCAAGATGGCGGAACAGTTGTTTTTAATGCATATCTACAATATGGGTATCAAATGAAAGGGCTTGTTGAGAGTGACTCAAAAAGTAATGTGACGTCATTCTAAATCCAATATGGCGGAACATATGGGTATCAAATGAAAGGGCTAAAAGCTTTCTTAAAAAGGTTTTTTGTTTAATTTATATACTTTAAGTCAGTTAAAATGCTAGATATAATACATAACTGAACCTCATTTAAAAAAATCCATGTCAGAATAAAATCTAAACAATTATTAAGTCTTTTTACTCTACTGAAAAGTTGACGTTTTCTTAATTTCGATACGAGGTTGTGAAGATAAAGCGACGATAATTGAAAATATAAATTTTAATACACAAATTATCTTGACATTGTTCGGTAAAGTTGTAAATAATAATTTAAATTACTTCTAAACTTCACATTATATTTATAAACCTACATTAAGTTTATGCCTTGAAACCGTTAAGCTTCATATAATGCTTCAAAGCATTTTGTTTCAAACGCAAAAGGGCATAAAAAGTATATTCTACATGTTAATTTGAAATTGAAGTAAAATGAAATTAAGAATCAATTTAAAATGTGTTTTCTAGCTTGAAAAATTAATAAGCAGAATACATTTTCTAATTATAAAATATTGAAATTAGTGTACTTCATAAACACACTAATTATTGTAGATTAATATATTTTTTTAACTTTATAAAACTATTCTTATTACTTAATGCTCAAATTATAAAGCAGATGGATGGAAAACATCTGAATGAAGCCACAAAACTAATACAAATTCCAAAGTGAATACAATTTCAAAATAAAAAATCCTCGAACTTCATTTAGAGCGTTTGCTGTATTTTAATTCTAATTAAAGTGTTTTCTATGTCATTCGGGAGTGGTAGTTTTTTTAAGTTGATTTTTTTCTAATAACTGAAATAAACTATAATATATTGTTTTTTTTGTGTATGAAGTATTTACTCAGCTACAAAGCTATCAGTTGTTATACAATTACTGTAATTGTCGCGACATCGACAGCTTAATCCAATTTTTTCGGTAACAATTTTCATTTTAAATGGAATTATTATGTGACAATATTTATGTATGGAAAATTTTTCACAGCAATAAAAATGAAAAACAAAACGGCCAAGTGAGAGTAGACTCGTGTCAGGTTATTTATTTGTTTATGAAATATAATAATACTAGCTTCCCTCACCGATTTCGGTGTCGGTAGCCGATTTCATTGAAACCAGGCCAGCTACGCAGGAGCTATTTTATAGTAACCAAGTGTTTGCGCAATACACAAAAACACTCTCTCTTTCTTTTACTCTCATAACCCAGTGGGACGGTAAACCGACACGACTGGCGAGAGAACAGGCGCAGGATCGACTTTTTACGTGCCCATCCGACGCATCAACTTTCTTGTTAGAATCAAATGATCAGCCTGCATTGTCCTAGCCAAACTTGAAAACTACATTTATTTTTGTAACGCGGGTATCAAGCCCACGACCTAGAGCGAATCTCTGAACCACTAGACCACGGAGGCGTATATATAATATAATAAAATATCCAAATACTATGAATATTTCTGTTGTTATATCCCCAGACACTCAGCTTTAAATATTTTAAGTGTCTATTTTATTTTCCTCGATATACTATGCTTGCCCATACCTCCCATCGCCACTCTATCATGACTAGCCTATCGCCGTCTACTGCCAAGCGTCTCCATCAATGAGCGTTTCTTGGGCAATCCTCATCCAACCTCTGTCTGCTACCCTTTCCAAATCGTCGGTCAATAAGCATGATCTCTACTGCAAATGTGGCCCGCCTACTTTCACTTCAGCGTGCTAATTCTATTAGAAATGTCAGTAACTTTAATTCTCTAGACATCCACTAGAGATTTTCATTCGTTTGTCCACCAAAGATACTTTGATAATTGCTCTTTCCATCGATACACATAATAAATAAAATCCGTCGACGCACGATTGTATTTCAGCGATTACATTCCACAAAAACTATTTGACGATTGATAAATATTTACGTTTCATCCAGAGCATTAGCCCACATTCAGGATGAAAAGTGAGAGGTCTTTCGTATCCTCATTGTGTGATTTCACCGCCCATTTGTCATTGTAGTCCGAGCGGGAGCTACGTAATTGTTACGGTCATCTAAACTATAGACTAAAAGGCAATATCATATTATCCCCGATATTACCACTTTATCAAAGTGTTTTCGAATGAAAGTTTTGCGATAAACTATATTTATGACTTTATTTTAGTAGTTCGGTCAATTTAAATTAATTTTTCAGATTTAGTTATTGTTTGATATTGTTTTTTAGATTCGGTACAACCAGAATAGTATAAGATATTTTTCTTGTTTTTAAAGATGTAAATAGATCTTCTTTCTTAAATATAAAGAGAATTCACTCTGTTTAGTTAGGGTAAAGTCAATTAAGTGCCTCTGACTCGATAAGCGTAAATACAGTATCCCACGAGAACACTGTACACATCAAAATCGGTCCAAGAATTTCGAAACTCATTCAACCTGAACAAACCATAAAACACAAAGTTTATTATAGATTATAAGAAATTATAGCATCCGTGGTCCGAAGCTTAGTGCTTGGCTATCGATTTCGGAGGTCATGGGTTCAATTCTCGGGTTGGACGAAAAATTGTTTTCAAGTTTGTATAACGACCAACAAAGATGATCAAGTCAGATGGACATTTAAATGGTTGGCCCTGCTATTGATCTCCCTCCAGTCGTGTCGGTTATTGGTCCCACTGGGCTATTATGACTGGGATTAAAACAAAAGAAAGTACTTAATCTGTAAATTCCGCATACACTTCAGCACTATTTCGTTTTTTTTAACTGACGTGATTGAGAGTTTTCTTAGCTTTAATTCATCACTATCACTTCACTCACTGCTATTTTTTAAACGGGCATTGGCCCACCTCTCATTCCCACCACTGCAACTCCTGTGAGCCAGGATCAACAGCGGTAACCAACCACGACAAACCCTTTGATATGATCTCAGGGGTGCCCGAGGGACAAGCTAAATCTGTCTTGGGACCCACAATGAAATTAATCAGAAGAAAAAAAAGGAGGAGTAGGAAGTATTCCAGTTTTCCTCCTCAAGCAAAGTGGGAGACAGTTCGCTCACTGCTAGACAATTCCATGGTTACTTATATATTTTATTTTGTTTATTAAATAGAAAATATAGAACTGCACTACATTACACCATTAAAACTCAACCACCCCTCGGCCTACACTTTGTATTGTTGGAACTGTGGATGAATACATTACGATTGCTTTGTTGGAAACTTTTTTACCGAACGGGAAATCTAAATGCAAAAGTGGTATTGAATATTCGCGAAATTCTATTTCCCGTTTCATGGCTGTATGAAAAACTACAAACTAGTACAAACCCACCTGGTCAATCTGAATAAATATAGTTGGGTTTTCGATATAAATGTTGTTACATAATATTGTGTTTCATCTATTAATTCATCCATTGATTTTTAATGTTCCGTTCACCAAAAAAATCCTTACAGGGTCACTATATATCTGTCTGTCAATACTATTTTTAGAAACGCGTTAAATTATCAAGCTGAAATTTATATCAAATAATCAGGACTTGAAGCTATGAAAAAATCTAAATCTTAGTCAACGCAATTAAAATATTATATAGTCGTTAATACCGAAAATTTCCGGCATTTTCGTCTCTCGACCTAATAAAGGGCCCCGTGAAATCAGAATGTCAGTTATTGCGTTTAAGCTATAACAAAATAAAAATCCTATGACAACCGGTTTGTACGGAACCCGCGGTGCGCGTGTTTGACTAGCACTCACCCGGTTTTTAACTAACAAAAATATTTTTCTGTTAAGAGAATTGATATGTTATTTTTCCACGTTACATACGTGCACAGTTACATATTTCAAACGCTTTTAGTATCAATAAAAGCAAATACAGATGTGAAATAACAAAAAAAAATATTATAAAATAAAAAAGTAAAAAGTATCCATGTTGTATCCATGACAGTTTACGTAGAATATGGCTGATAACTAGCTAAGTCTGAACTTAGGCTAGTTATAAGTTATATGAGGGCCTTATAGTTTAAATTGTATACCTTTGTATACCTATAAATGATATGTATATTTAAGCTTTCATCTATTATTAACTAGTTTTTAATTATTAATGTAATTTCAGTAATTTGTCAAATGTATTGCCTTTAGATTGTTATAAAAAAAGATGTTATCTACTATGAATAAACATGACTTGGCACCCATTTAGATTGCACTTTCTTTTTTTCTTTGAACTTGTCGGGGGTTAAAAAATGACACGTTGCGACGCTTTGTGAATTGTGCCATAGTGAACCATTTCAGATTACCTTCGGAAATGGAAATTATGTTCTCAATTTAATTTCAAAGCAACTTCCGTACAGTATGACGTGTAGTGATTTTGTGTAGAGCGTTTTAACAAAGAGTGAAATATTTTTTACAAACGATATATAACCTGTACTACAGTAACCCTATTGCTCAGACTCCGCTGTCCGTCTGTCACCTGGGTAGGTATCTCATGAACTATATTTCTTTTGCCGCTATAACAGACACTAAAACAGACTACATATTTACGGCAGCTCACATACAACAAATGTGATTTATTTGCTCGTTTTGTACGGAACCCATTGTGTGCCAGTCCAACTCGCCCTTGACCGGTTTTATTATAGACTTTGCTCTGCACAGTTACTAGTTGTTAGGTTTATTTATTAAATCTGGCCTTCTCTAGTTGAATCGGCGTTTTAACTAGAGGACATCCACTGCTGAACATCAGCTTCCAAAGTATGTAGATGCCTACTGACTCCCTGCAACTTTCTACAGGTCATCTGTCCGTATGGTGGAAGGTCCAACGTTTCGATGTCCCATCCTTTCTCTCTTTTTTGGCCTTTCATAAATTAAAATATTCGACTAGCCGAATATGACTACTACAATTTCTGGCGTTTCAAATAAAGTTTTATGAATCAGTAAATCTCAAAACGACCGAACTAAAACGTTTCGTCCAATAAGTAACTGTGTCATTAAAATGTCATTATGAGAAAAAGTTGGGGTACGTACAGAATTATTGTTCTAACGTGGATGGTTGTTTTCGTACAAGAGTCACGTCGCTGGCCTCCACAGTGGTTCATGAGCGGAATATTATATGGTAATGCCTTTATTAGAGATTTACCCAGTATTTATGTACTTAGTCGCGTTTAAAATTTCCGAGTAATTGGGGAGGGAATGACGACCATTGGTATGTAGCACGTTTTGTTGTAATCCAGCCGCCAGAAGGCTTTAGCTTGTTGAAATGGTGACACCAGATTTTTCCAGTGATTACTGAGGGAATGACGACCAGATCCGTGCTGCGCATATAATTTGCCCCATATGTTGGACGAAAGATATAATAGATAATATGATTAGAATATTTTAGTACAGTTTTCTGTACGAGAATTTTGATACGGTTCCTAATTACATTTAATTAAATGAAAGTGATCAACAATTACTATGACTAATTATGACGACCTCTGAAGCGCAGTGGTTGAGCGCGTTGGTGCTCGGACGAGAGGTCGCGGGTTCGAATTCCGCCGAGGGAATAAAATGTTTTCAATGTTCCTGGGTCATGGATGTGTATAAAATTTGTGTATAATATAATAAAAATCTTAAATACGTGTATAGTATAAAACTATTAATTATATTTCCGTTGTCTGGTACCTGCAACACAAGTTCTTCGGAAACTTAGCACAGGAAAAAGTAAGGTGAGATGCATATTAAACAGGTTGATTTATGGTTCATATATAAAGCCAAATATAGTGTGAAGGGAAGGACGCGTAAAATACTTTTTATTTTGGCACCTCATATAAATTACTTACCATAACGCGACAAATCACCATTAAAGACCACCATAAAAGTTACAAAACAGATGAGTTTCAATCCTGGTCAGGTCTTAGGTCAACGACCAGTGCGTTTCTGTGTATAGACTAGGCCCAAGAGCCCCAGCATAGTAAGATTTACTCCTTGGTCAATTTAGCCCTTTGAATATTATTTTTTTGAGTTACATGAAGTAAAATATGAGGTGCTGAAACAAAAAATGCTCTACGCGTCATTCTCTTCACACTACATTGGCTTAATATATGAACCATGAATCACCCTGTACATCTAAGGCACCTCTACGATTTTACCAAAGTAGTGTGTAGCACATTAAGGCCGTGTTTCACCAAGCATCGTTAAAGTTAATGCCATGTTAAATATCATGTTATCCCTCTCGTATTTCCTGTCAATGAATGAGATGGCATGGTATTTTAACATGGCGTTAACTTTAACATTGCTTGGTGAAACACGCCCTAAAGTTGCAGCAAATTAAACAAACATTTTGTGCAGAATCTCCAGCAGTGTGGGCACACACACAAACCGGCCACCGCCACTGAATTCGGTGTGGGGGGCATTATTAGTGATTGTAATGATAATGTACGCGCACAAATAAATGTTTGTACTTCTGTAGCGAAAGCAAGACTGTTCGCGAACAATATGTTTATTCAAGACGTCGCGAGTCCACTGCCTGCACTGTTCGCGCTCAAAACTATACAGTTATACAGGATGTAAAAAGAGCAGTCACTATAACTTCGTGGGGTAATAACCAGGCAAGATATATATCCATTGGTACTAGTCATTTGCTGTTCTCCAGTGTTTTAAAAGTTTAAAAATTTTCAATAGGCAATGTACTACGTGCACAACACAGCGATCAGCTGAATATGCTGAGAGGTCAATAGCACGCGTAGGACGTACATTACGTACTAGGACAAAAATTATAAAATTTATGAATTGAATGCAGAACGTTGTTCCAAACAGTTCAGCCTTGCGACTAAAATAATAAATTGCAAAAAAAAAAAAGAATGAAAAAAAATCATTTCTAGAATCAGTCAAGGTCCTTAATCTTATCCCAAAGTTATAGTGACTGCTCTTTTTACACCCTGTATAAATATTTACGCAAAATTTTTATTTGTTTTTGAGTTAACCAGATTATACTTTGGTGTGTTGCATATCCGCACAGTTCAGCACACTGGTGGAATCGCATCTGTGGCAAAATAATACTTAAAATGTTCTGACTTTAAAACGTTAAATTTTTTTTACACAAAATATTTTTTATTCACTGTTTTCAATTTAAATTCATTACATTTTTTTTTCTATTTTTTAATTCAAATATATATTTGAATATGTATATAATAAGCGTGTTTTTCAGTTTTTTAAACTAGTATTTATTTTTGATGAATTTCGACTACAGAGCGATCTCTGGTAATTTTTAATATCGTCCAAAATTATTTGTAGCTTTCATTCGAATAATTTTGCACGCTCATAAAATAGAGTCGCATCCAAAAGACTATTTTAGATGCCGTATACGTATTATGTACATTCAAAAAGAGTATTTTAGATCTAGTACGTATGTGTTCTAGATTTTCGTAATTCCCGCAACGACATACGAGCCCCGCCTTACTCCACTGAAGCGAAACTGCCGAAAGCAAAAGAGCAAACAAGGATAAAATGCGGGTCAAAGAAAATTGAAAAGCCTTTAGTTTAAACATCTTAATGGCTAAAAAATATTAGCTGTACGTAGTAAAAACAGTGTGCCTGGTGAGACATGAGCAATACTTGAGGACGTGATATTTGGCTATTTTATGAGATGAAAAAAAATTATATGAATTAATCACTGAGTAAATGTATCTTAAACTTGAAGAATTATTTACGCGTCATACGCGTCCGTACTACCTACGTTGATGTCGCACGCCGCCGCGCTGTGCCGCGCTGGCTGCATAGGTATGCAACTACTTGCCTAGCCGCGTAATTTTCATATTACTCGTATCCATGATTCATTTATTTAAAGGAAAATTTGGTAAAAAATTAAGTACCTAATTTTATTACATATTTATAATCGGAATCGAGTATCGAGTACTCTCCGTACGTGTGATCAAGTATTGCACATGTCTCATCAGTCAGGCTGTATTTAGTCATTGTTTCGTATTTTTTCCGCTGTTTATTGAACGCGTGAAAATTTCAAATACGTGATTTATGGGTTAGTATAGAGATCGAGTACCTGTGGCGTTCATGGTCGATATTAAATCATGGTTCGTGACCATTGATCTCACTCGATGGTGTTGAGTTGAGGGTGCAGGTTCGATTCCAAGGTGCTGGTGACTTTTGGACGGGCGCTCTAGCTGTGGTGAAAAAAATCGTAAATCATCATTGCTCTTAGATCGATTGAAGAAATTAAATTTTCTAACGCCATTTTTCTCTAATTTTTTGAAAGCAGTAGCTTAGTAACACCATGGACCAATGGTAACAGCTTTCATACTAAATTAGACAATTCTCTGTGCTGGAGATAAAGAGATATGTCGCGTCGCGCCGCGTCTACACGAAATAATGCAGCAATGTGCATGCTTGGGGAGACTAATTAAAAGATGAGTTAATCCGACTGTCGTTACTTGACTTACTAAGATTAATACAATATATAGGGAAGTGACACACACACTACAATACAGCGACTACAGGGAAAATAGACGCAATGACCATCATTATACGAATCGTTTTCGTAGAAACGGTTATGTTATTAATACGAAGAGCTTTGCACAAACTTCAAGTTGTGCGCCACTTGTGCCAGACTTCACGAGGTACTAGAGAATTTGAAATATTCAGTAAGTATACAAAGTAATATTATATGTGAAAGTTGAACTTTAAGTACTAAAGTTTCGTATAACTGCGGTGAATGAACTCGCTAACTTTGATATCATCTTAAAATTATTGAAACAGGACCCCGATACTCATACCTCCTTCGTTTCGAATATCAGTCTGTCCCGCTCGTGCGCGTATGATTTCGCTAGCATGCGAGCGGTGATAGTCTGAGTATCGAATCAGAGTTCAAGTGACGAGAATCGGAGCCCTGGTAGCGAAATATATTTAGAATTGATACGTATCCGAAGACTTCTGAGAAAGGTTGAGTTCTAAGAATATTTATTAGTTTGGTTAAGAGGGCGTACTTTTTTATTTATGGTCTACAAAATATCGCGGTTTCCTAGAAAACGGTAATTGGCCGGTGCAGAACAACGGTTTGTTAACATAGAACATTTAAAAAGTCGAAGTGTTGGAGGTTCTCCCGCCAGGCGGATAGACGACCAGAAGAAAGTTTTAGTATCGGTTTTAAACATTAACATATTTTAAACATTAAACCTAACAATATAAATATAATAATAATCAAAACGCGCGTCGAGTTTTGCAACCTGCATGGTGGTGGGACTTTGCACGATCGTGTTAATATTATTGCTTGTGTGGTGGTGGTGTTTTCATGTTTTTTGCTTGCGAGTGTACGCATAAGCAGTGTGGGAGGAGGGAGGTGCATCAAACGCATGCCTATGCGTACACTCACTCATCTGCTTGCAGGTTGTGGTTATAATTGTTTCGCGGGATATTGCTAGATATAATATATTTTAATTTTATGCTATGGATTTCCGCAAAGTAACGCCTGATTCCATTAACTATTAAATATTAATTTATAAAATAGGCCAAAAGAGAGAGAACGTATGGGGCGTCGAAGCATTGGACTTTCCACCATACGGACAGATGACATGTAGAAGGTCGCCAGGAGTTAGTTGATGCAGGCTGCGAGCGACTGGTCTCACTCTAAATCATTGGGGGAGGCTGATGTCGGGTGAAACGTCCAGGTGGAACGATGAAAAAATTTAAGCCGACTTCCAACAGTAATAATGGGACCACGCAGAAAGCATTACCTTTCTATTGCATGTATCCCTGAATTGTATTTAAAAAAAAATAATGTCAACGTCACACATTGACATAAAGTGTGACGTAAGACAATGATGCCTAACATAAGAGTATGTAAGAGTAGGACCTATGTACCTAGTAATAAGAGTCATCCCGTTTAATTTCTCTCACAATCCCCTTTCTGGGGCCGTGGTATTTCGGTGTCGGGGCTATGCCCACTTACTGAGGGAACTTTCATATCTCACCACGGTGAGACGGTCATTTGGTTGAGTGATTTCTGCACTCTGTCTGGGTTCGTTATCCTCAGTTGCAAGCTGGCTCGATTCTACGCTACTGTTCCTGTACCAATCCCGGCGGTCCACCCCACCAGGTGAGATCCCCGGTAGTCCCGGGCAAGGCCTAGCAGAGGCTGCCAGTGACAGGAGCGGTGAGCTCAGGTAGGTAGAGTGGAGAGTGGCTTGCCGATAAGTGAGCTATAAGAGTTAGGATAAACGCTAAGCATATAACGAATAAAAGTGATATAAACAATTATGTTATCATTAGACGTTTGTATAGACCTAACCTAAATCCCGCGGCATCACAACATACGCTTATCGCAACTGTCCAGCATGGAAACATAAGTGAAGGTCAATATTTTTATTTAAATAACCAATGTCTGTTCACAGGCAAACGTAGTAAGTGAAGTAACCAAACATTCTCGAACTCAATAAAAATCGATAATTTCCTCCCTTCTATTTTTTTAACCAAATCAATCGCTTCCAATCGTCCCATTGTCTATATAGTTTGTCTCTAATTGATACAATTGCACCGGATGTAACAAGATTGATGCCCCGCTCGTGATGAATCGCCACGATCCGATTGTGATTAATCGTTCTAAGCTAATCGATTCCCGAATATCAGGTGAATTATGTCACGGGATCGCCCCGAATTGGTGGACTGAAAACAACAACAATTACAAATCGAGTTTTGTAAAAATACCGAGTTGGATGTTTTTTGAAGATCAAACTTCGAAATTCAAACGTAATGGAAAAGTTATATAAGTTGCGTTCCAGTTGCAAGAAAATAACGTTTGAATTTTTTTTGTCACATTCCTGTTTCTCTCGCCCTAAGTTTATACATAAAAAACAGAATGTGATTGAAAATTTCGTTAAAAACTTTATTTCCTTGCAACTCTAACGCACTTATAAGAGAGATACGGTCGTTTTTACCATAGAAAACTAAAAACTGCTACGAACATTTTACAGCCTTTGTTAACCGGGTTATTATTAGACCAATGACAGCATTAAAATCGGATCAGTTATGTAGTTTATGATGGAACATAATATAGTCCGCTCGATTCAATATCTTCCAAATGTAATAAAACTCAGGACATGCTGTCTACCAATTTAATTGTCACTTATTCACCACGCTATGAATAAGCAGGTTATTTTGGTTGATATTAAATCGAAAAGAGTATGCATAGTCTACCCAAACCCTTCCTTTTAACTTCGCCATCGGGTAAATAATTACGCTAAGGCACTTGTAGAAAATAAAGAAGATTTAAGCTATTCTAGGTACAGTCGTCTGCACGTCCAGTGTACCTCTTTTATTATTGTCAACGAAAAAGGTAGAAAATGGCTCAACCTCTGTTCTTTCCAATGTGTCCGGCGTTCAAGTCGACATCGCTATTATCACTTTCGAAGTTCGGAAACAAAATATATGGGATTTGACATAAGGATAAATTAATGACAAGCGAATTCGTATGTCACTTAGCGAAGCTTTATATAGCACTCGAATACATTTTGTTTTCGAACGATGGCATCTTGAATCAGGACCCAGTCCTCTTTATACTGAAAGTAGATAATGTACGGAAAGCGCGTCTGAATGAATAGAATGTAGAGTATAATATGTCATAATATGGCATTTTTCATAAATGTGTTCGTCCAAATATTGGTAAAGAAATACAGGCTAAAAGCAGCGTTTAAATTTGGCGAATAGATTGCTAAACTTTTTTTAAATTAAATATCATGGTAAGATTACTTACTATTCCCAAAACACTCAGGCGAAGCGATCCAATTACGATAATCGTCCCATTCTCGAATTCGAATAGTGAAAACTTTAGCTTCGATGTATTGATTCGGTTTTTCAGGTTTTTTCTTCGACGCCGGCAGTCTTCCGTGCCAGGCCGTGTTTGCCGGTGTACCGATTTTTAAAAGAAAACCTTTATTCGGTTTTCGTGTATTGATTTACGGAATTACCGAAACGGAAAAAAACCCGTGAGTGTTGAATTGAGTTGATTTAGCATTGAAGTGGCTTGTGGTAGAATCCTTAGTTTTATTTTACACATGAAATTGCGGATAAAAACCTAGTCAATACCAATAAAGTGTTATGTCATCATAAACACAGACATACAATTGGCTGTAGTGTATAATAGTAACAGCATAGTAACAGTTTTTTGCTTTATTGGTTATTAATATTTTTTTTAGCTTATATTTATTGCTTTAGCTTAAGACTTTGTCGTTCAAGCACAACATTAATTGGCAACTACATACAATTCTGATGATTTTATTAATCACTAACAAAAATAGAGGTATTATAAGTTTGACGTGTTTGTGTGTGTGTTTATCTGTGGCTTCCAAACGGATGAACTGCTATAGATCTAGCTTTTTTATTTTAATGTTGATGTTCTTAGCTATAATTCACCGTTATCAGTTTGTTCACAACGATGATGATGATGATGCCACCCACGCTGATTTCAGTAACGGTGGAGCTACGCAGCTACGGAGCTATTTTATAGTGCCCAAGTGTGTACGCAATATCCAAAGCCACTCTCTCTTCCTTTACTCTCATAGCTCAGTGGGACGGATAACCGACACGACTGGCGAGAGATCAGGCGCAGGACCGACTTTTTACATGCCCAACCAGGGATCATCTTTCTGACAATCAGGTGATCAGCCTACATTGTCCTAACCAAACTTGAAAACAACATATTTTGTTGTTGTTCCAACGCGGTAATCAAACCCACGACCTCCGGGTCGAGAGCGAAGCTCTGAACCACTAGACCACGGTGGCGTTCACAATAACTTACACACAAAACCAACACAAGTGGTAGACAATTCGGGGTATCTTGATTTGTTTTATTAGCAGATATATATCGCTAATTAATTGTGATAAATCAACGACATTTTCCGATTTGGGCCAATTATATCAGCTTACAAATATACTACTTCCCTAAATTAGCTCACTAACAACTGGTAATAAAGCAATTACAGTCCAAATAACGTGTAAAAGAATGAAACAGTCCCCGCAGGTGATGAGCTTATCTATGGCATATCTATGAAGACAAGTGACAAGGGTCAAATAGAACCCAGTAACACCAGCGAATAAAGTATATTGATATTTCTCCCCATCTATTACCGGTTATTCTGTCAACGCATTCTTTCTCAGCTAAGGCTTCGTATAATGCCAAGGACCTTGAACGACAAATTGTATGGCAAGAAATAGGTATCACGGATGAAAGGGATATGAAATTTCGGTATTTAAATTATTTCGGATTATCCGTCTGTTTCGGATATTTTCGGTTACGGATATTAAAATTTGGTTTCCTTTTTACAGTAACAAAACCTTTATTTCGGATTCGGTTACGGAGCTTCCTAACATCCCTGATAGGTATCGCGCCGACCATGTTGAAATAGTATAAAACTCGTATCAAAAAGTTTTAAGAAAAAAATTGCATAAACTAGAAAAATATTCCCTGAATAGAAAGAGATTCCCTTGCCTCACTTAAAATACTAAAGTATATAATTTTCACAAATATACAAATAAAAGGTTATAACTTTTAAAAAAAGATGTACTTTGCGAATTGTTTTAAGCTACAATATTAAAAAATATAAAAATTTTAATGTCTAAAATAATAGTCCTAGTAGGTATCTAGCAATTCTGTATTTTTCTGGGGCCAGCAATTCTGTATTATAATATAACAATACCATCACTACCTTAGGGTGGTAAGGCACGGTCTTATTATTACATTATTACATATATATACAGTTTCAACCATATTTATGATTATATCTTACAATCATATCATATTATTGCAGGACCATGATTTTTAATATGAAATACATAAGTAATATTATTGTAGTTCTGATATAAGACGTGGTAAGGCCCCTGTAGTGTTTCTATTTTCTTTTATGCCTACCTTTGTTTGTTTGAAGTTTTTGATCAACATTTTATAGGGCTTATTACTTTAGTCAAATAATATTTCCCATAGAGATGTAAAACTGTGAACTAATAAAAAATAAGAGCGTAAAAAATTAAAAAAAAGCACCCTTAAAATTGCAATATCATTGGTTACTGATACGTGCTGATACGAATGTAAAATTTCAAATTAATCAGACTTCTGGTTTCGGTTCTTCTCGGCGGGCTAGGGTTGAACCGGTGGTAGCCTTTTTGTTCTTTCTGAAAATAGCTTGTTAAGTTTCACTTGGAAATAAAATATTTTGATTTTTGAATTTCTGGAAGTTGGTCAAAATAATGCTCAAAGATTCCGTTTGATATATACTCGTAAATATACATATAACCCAGGCTTAAAGCGTGTTAAAAACATTGTGTGAGGAAAAAAGGGGGGTCTGTGTAAATACCGATTAGGAACTAATTATAGTGACCACACTCAGAAATTAATTCTGAGTGTGGTCACTATAATTAGTTATACTGTCTTGTTTTTGTTCAAATCGTGATATGAAATATGATATTTTTTTTGGCAAAAATTTACGAGTTTGACTTAAAAACATATTGTTTATTTAAATAGCACTTTTAAGGTTATTCAAGATTAGTATTATCACTCACATGACACTAGACATAGTACGTCTCTAATAAAGTTTCATTATGAAGTCATGTTGAAAATACATAGCATAGCTGAAAATATTAGTAAAGAAAAACTCCGAAAAATAAATACCAACGCAGACAAAATTGCATTTCCCGCCTTTTTAATTTGATACTAGCATTCGTTTTAAGCTACATCGCGATAGTAAAAAAATGGTAACGGACAAGTAGATAAAAATTTAAAGCCTGTTTATCACAAACATAAAAAAAAATTAAGTCCTTTTGACATTTAAAGTATCAACCAATAGAAATGTTGTACATTTCATTGTAATATCTATCGTAAGATTGTCGTTTAGAAGCTTATACAGTGTAAACAGTATACAGGATTCAAGTAACAATTTAGAAAGCAAATTAGTTTGAATGAGATTTTAAATTCGGTAAGTAGATGCGACTCCAACTTCTGTAACTCCACGTCGAAGTTTAATATCGTTATGTTTTGTTAAGTGATTCGATATACAACTTGGTGCGCCATTCTAAACAGTTACAATTTCTAGAAGTGACTTGGAAAGTTCCTATCGCTGCTAGAATAACTATAAACATTTTGTTCCGTGTTGTAAAACAACTGAACTGATGAAGATGAATTATAGCTACGAACATTCGATCACATCAGTTTCAAACAAAAACAAACTATATAAAAATCGGTTCATCCGTTTGGAATGTACAATATACGAGTATATATTTATTTTTTTATATTTATGGACGCTAATGCAATCTGGCCCCGTGCTAAGTATCCGAAGAACTTGTATTACAAGTACCAGCAACGTAAATATATTTAATACTTTTATACTATACACAAATTTAGTATTTTTATTATATTATACACAATTTAATACACGTCCATCAAAAAATCATCAAAAGATCTTCAATGTTCCTGGGTCATGACCCCATTTTTTGATCCCGCGGTGGGATTCAAACCCTCGACCTCTCAATCGTGCACCAACGCGCTCAACCACTGCCATAGACAAAACCCCCTCTGTTTTCAAGAGGTTAACAATACAAATTATTAATAATCCATGGGGTGCCGTAGAAAGATAGGCACCTCCCCATCATCATTCCCGTGGGTGTCGTAATAGGCAACAGAAGGAATAGATATTATATAGGTATATGGATATGGTCAGCAGCGTTTGATATTATCAAGAAACTGCGCTTACCAACACGTCTGCGTGGCGACTATAGCCCTTGAATACTTTGAGGGAGGCTTATGTCCATTAGTTGACGTCATAGCTTATTGTGAATCTGTTTATAATTTATTTTAATCTTTTTTTTGTATTTTTTGTTTTAATTTTTATTTGCTACTAGCTGTGCCCGCGACTTCGTACGCGTGGAAAAGTGATTTAGGGCAGCAGTTCAAATACATTTTTAGTTTATGAACACTGTCGTTTGGATATTTAAAATCACTAATTTATAGTAATGCTTCTTTATACACGGTATTAGACGTGCATAGGCAAAAGAAGTAGGTCGAGGGGGTAATAATAATAGTTTACTGTCAAATAATGGCCGTTTTTGTCGTAAATTTTTTGAGGTATTTTTTCTATGAAAATCCTAACAATTCCTACTACCAACTCGAAAAATTACCGTGTATTATTAACCGACTTCAAAAAAAAGGAGGAGGTTCTCAATTCGTCTGTATGTATAATATTTTTTTTTCTTTTATGCGAACGGGACTACTTGATAGTACGCTCATATACGCGACGAAGATGTCTGTACTGAGATTTGTATGAACTTTACGCCGCAGCGACTGCAGACGATGATCGTTTTCACACCGACGCTGCGCTGCTGGCGCCGAGCGCCAAATTTTTTAAAAGTCTACTCTCGGTGCGCAATTCCAACTCGGACTTGCCCGGTTTTTTATTTATTAATTACCTACGCTAACAAACATGTAGCCTACTTAGGGACTTTACGGTTAAAGTACTAACTTCCTTTAGACGACAAAATAACAAAAGTCCAAAAGAAAGAAAAAACCCAAGCCGTACCTAGCATGAAAACTAATAAATAAAAATATCATGAAAAACATAAATCTTACTTATATTGACATAACTTTTCTAATTTAAATGTACCTATGACATCTCATTCATATCTTGAAAACAAACTATCCTACGCCTATACTTTATTAATCGTATTTGCAAAACCTAAGTATGATAATAAATTACTTCGCACAAAGTAATAATTATTTTCACTTGTACTGGAAAATAAGTATTACTTTGTGCGAAGTAAATTTAATTGTTCCTTTTAGTTTACCTTTTGAAGTCATTTTTTTTTGTTTAAAATTATTTAATTTTCATATTTTTAGTGATGGGTATAGACTGAGTAGGGATAATTCTCGAATGATCAGACGACGATCATTTGAGGACGGAAAATTAAAAACAAAAACGATTAGATAAAAAAAAAATAGTAGAAAGATAAAAAGTCTACCTAGCCTAGCCTGGCGTAAGCCAGAGCGGCGCAATTTTTTTTAATATATATATATATATTATGTATATTGTATATATAGACTGTAGAAATTTTTTGATATTATAGATCCAGGATATGGTGCAAAACCTTACTGTTTGGTAACATATGCTTAGACTACTTCAGAAAAAATCAAAATCAATATATTATTCCACATAAATTTTGAGGATTTCCTTCGATTCCTCACGGATCCCATCATCAGGTCACCATTTTGGTGACAATGGGACCAAATTTAAATTATACCCTACACAACATAAAAAAAATTTAAAATCGTTTCAGAAACGATGAAGATATCCGCGAAGAAACATAAAAAACAAACATATATTTACGAATTGAGAAACCTCCTCCTTTTTTGTAAGTCGGTTAAAAATTATTATGTTGGTTATTTCATGTAAACATCAACCTTTGTGCCAAGTTTCATTTAAATACGTTGAGTAGTTTGGCTGAAATACCGTCAAATAGGTAGCTACAATTTTTTGAAGATCCCACGGGAACCCTTACGTTTTTCGGGATAACAATTTCCAATAAAGCTCTTCAGGTCATAAGCTACCTGCCTGCCGAATTTCATTTAAATACGTTGAGTAGTTTGGCTGAAATACCATCAAATAGGTAGCTACAATTTTTTGAAGATCCCACGGGAACCCTTACGTTTTTCGGGATAACAATTTCCAATAATGCTCTTCAGATTATAAGCTACCTGCCTGCCAAATTGCATTTAAATACGTTGAGTAGTATGGCTGAAATACCGTTAAATAGGTAGCTACAATTTTTGAAGATCCTACGGGAACCCTTTCGTTTTTCGGGATAAAAATTTCCAATAATGCTCTTCAGATCATAAGCTACCTGCCTGCCAAATTGCATTTAAATACGTTGAGTAGTTTGGCTGAAATACCGTCAAATAGGCAGCTACAATTTTTTGAAGATCCCAAGGGAACCCTTTCGTTTTTCGGGATAACAATTTCCAATAATGCTTTTCAGGTCATAAGCTACCTGCCTGCCAAATTTCATTTAAATACGTTGAGTAGTTTGGCGGGAATACCGTCAAATAGGAAGCTACAATTTTTTGATGATCCCACGGGAACCCTTTCGTTTTTCGAGATAATAATTTCCAGTAATACTTTTCAGATCATAAGCTACCTGCCTGCCAAATTTCATTTAAATACGTTAAGTAGTTTGGCTGAAATACCTTCAAATAGGTAGCTAAAATTTTTTGAAGATCCCACGGGAACCCTTTCGTTTTTCGGGATAATAATTTTCTAGTAATGCTTTTCAGATCATAAGCTACCAGCCTGCCAAATTGCATTTAAATACGTTGAGTAGTTTGGCTGAAATACCGTCAAATAGGCAGCTACAATTTTTTGAAGATCCCAAGGGAACCCTTTCGTTTTTCGGGATAACAATTTCCAATAATGCTCTTCAGGTCATAAGCTACCTGCCTGCCAAATTTCATTTAAATACGTTGAGTAGTTTGGCGGAAATACCGTCAAATAGGAAGCTACAATTTTTTGATGATCCCACGGGAACCCTTTCGTTTTTCGGGATAATAATTTCCAGTAATACTTTTCAGATCATAAGCTACCTGCCTGCCAAATTTCATTTAAATACGTTAAGTAGTTTGGCTGAAATACCTTCAAATAGGTAGCTAAAATTTTTTGAAGATCCCACGGGAACCCTTACGTTTTTCGGGATAACAATTTCCAATAAAGCTCTTCAGGTCATAAGCTACCTGCCTGCCAAATTTCATTAAAATACGTTGAGTAGTTTGGCTGAAATACCGTCTAATAGGTAGCTACAATTTTTGAAGATCCCACGGGAACCCTTTCGTTTTTCGGGATAATAATTTCCAATAATGCTCTTCAGGTCGTAAGCTACCTGCCTGCCAAATTTCATTTTATTCCATATAGTGGTTTTAGCGTGATGCGACGACAAACATTCCCATATGGACAGACAGACAGACAGACAGACAGACAGACAGACAGACATTTTTTTCAAAAATGTTATTTTTAGGTTCTGTGGCTTATATAGACCCCCTTTTTTTAATTTTCACTTAAATATTCTTAATGTACAGACATGACCCCTCTACAGATTTATTATATGTATAGATTGTTTCCCTCAAGTGCATGTAGTGTGATGTCTAAATATGTCGAATAAATGTTTATTTATTTTATTTATTTATTATTTATAGCTGACATGATCATGATGATGAATCCTGCTAATATCACACTAATATAATAATTGAAGTCATAAATCGAGGAAGGTGATGTGTCGCAAAAAAAAATTACATAGAAAAATGAGTTTAAACAGTCATTTAAACATTTCAAGATATAGTTACATATTTAATTAATTAATTTTAGAGACGGATCTATAGATTAAAGGCGTGTTTCACCAAGCAATGTTAACGTTAACGCCATGTTAAATATCATGTTATCCCTCTCGTATTTCCTGCCAATGAATGAGATGGCTTGGTATTTTAACATTTAACTTTAACATTGCTTGGTAAAACACGGCCTATTGTATTTAATACTTTACGACGTATTCTAATATGTTTGAACTCAATTTTATCAAAATCATAGTTTTGTTACATAACACCTTCATCCATTCATGTATTCAATTATAAAGGAGAAAGTTAGATGATATTAACATATGAATGAAGTCGCGGACAAATGCTCTCCTAATTTGGTATAAAAACACTTATGATTACAGTCAAAATTTAAACACCCGAAACATTAAAAAGTAACAAATAATAATTTATTAAAGAAAGAATAGAATTGTTCGTTCTATAAAAGTAATAGCTTTTTCAGCATTTCATTTGAACTACCTACTTTAAAATGAATATTTTATGCTCTTTATTTTTTTCGAATAGATGGCTTTGAGAGTAAAATTCATTTATTCATTAATACTCTTTATTGCTACTATTACAAAATAAAATATTCATCTATGTTAAAGCTATTACCTACTCTGACTTATTATATATCACAAATAGTATAAAAAAATCAACAAACTTCAATATTAACGTGGTGTGAATGCGATTAGTTGTTTTTATGAAGAAGCATAGGTTAAAGAACGGCAGTGACGAAGGGTGGTTTTCCTTCGTAGCTAACCTTTTTTTCCTTCAAGAGGACTTCCCCATGAACGAAAAAAAAGGCTAGCTACGAAGCTAGCCTCGATTTTTTAAGTATGCAACGTTGCTAAAGCTATTTATGTTAAGAATAAAATTAAAAATTCCAAAAATAAAATTAAAACTACATGGAAGGTAATTGCTGGTGAGACTGGAAACGTCACCTGTCGCAACTCAGATTTTGAACTTTTTCATGAAAATAATAAGATTACGAATGAAAAAGAAGTTGCGACGGTTTTCGAAAAGTTTTTTGCTGACATTCCGGTTTCAACTACAAAACATTTAAATTCCTCACCTATAGCAGCTGAAAAACTACTCAGAGATAATGTAAAGGAATGTGATGTCAATTTTAAATTTAAAGAAATAGATTCCAGAGACATTATAACCGCGTTTAAGATGTTGAATATTAAAAACACTGCTGATCTCTGGGGCATGTCTACAAGAATTATGAAGTCAATAATTGACATCGTAGCTCCTTATCTAGCCATGATTTTCAACGATTGTATAAAAAGTGGTGTTTTCCTGATTTAATGAAGCACAGCAAAGTTATACCCCTGTTTAAAACAGGAAACAAATCTGATCCATCTAATTACAGACCTATATCGATTCTACCGACTTTTAGTAAAATATTTGAAAAAATTATCTTAAAACAGTTGTTATACAGATATCTTAAAACAATTATCTTAAAACACTTTAATTTAAACAATTTATTACATAGTAATCAATACGGTTTTACTAAGGGTCGATCAACGACGGATGCTGGTATAGGTCTTCTTTGTAGAGTTTTTGACGCTTGGGAGGGATCGCAGGATGCATTAGGGGTATTTTGCGACCTCTCCAAGGCCTTTGATTGTGTGGAGCATGCTACATTGATCAGAAAATTACAACACTATGGCATAAGAGACTCGTCACTCAGCCTTTTGAATTCTTACCTTAAAAATAGAATTCAAAAGGTGGAGGTAAATGGAAAAAGGTCCACAGGGACCAAAATAGAATTAGGGGTCCCCCAGGGATCCATATTAGGCCCCTTTCTTTTTCTCATCTATATAAATGACTTACCTTACTTAGTTAAGGAAAAACATGAGATAGTACTTTTTGCCGATGACACTTCATTCAAAAAAGTAGTTAAAGAACGTTTGTGTGCTTAAGCTTATTATAAGATTAATGATTTTGTTAATGATAGCACACCCTGGGAATAAGGTGGCCACTTTCGAGGCTACTTCCATATTATATAGTATATATAATTTTGTAAATTGTAATTTATGTTAAGTTATAACATTGTTATATACCTATATTTTTTTTAAAATGAACAATTTTCCCATCTTTTTGCTAAAAGGTGGCCCCGAGCGAGTTTCTTACGCCGGTTCTTCTCGCCGGGTTAGTCCCCGAACCGGTGGTAGGTCATCATGTAGGACAATTCTAAAAGTGTTAGTAACTAACCTATTTGGAAATAAAAGATTTTTCATTTTCATTTTCATTTTCATTAGGTATGGATTTGGATGAGGGTCTTTAAAATGCAAGGAGTAAGTGAAATCGTAAGGAATATAGAAGCATAGCGCCATAGCCCGTGGATATAATGTTGAAGGCGGTTCAATCATAATAATCTGACAGCAACACTATCCTGAGTAAACATAATGTATGCGGTTACTGCATCTTTAGTGAGCGAGCATTTAACATAAGCAGCGGTTTGGAAAGAATTACAAATAATATATGTTCTTTTAGGCGTTATGGCAACAGGGGCGGAGATAGAAGTTGAAAAGATCAAGCAATTGGAGGCGCGGATCAGGGCGCCCTGCGTGTGGGGCCGCGTACCCTGCGGGATCCGCTTCGAGGATCTCCAGGACACGAGATACGATGCCGCCGCACAATTCCTGAGGAAACATTATTTGAACGAAGAGGTATATGATTATTCCATACTATTAAGAGTGATATTTAAGGCATTATGGCAACGGAAGCAGAGCTATAGGTTGAGATGATCAAGCAGCTGAAGGCGCGAAACAGGGTGCCCTGCGTGTTGAGTGACCTGGAGATCTGCTTCAAAGATCTCCAACACACGAGATACGACCGATACGCGGTACAGTTCCTGAGGAAACATTATTTAAACGAGGAGGTATATGATTATTCCATACTATTAGGAGGGATATTTTAGGCAGTATGGCTACTGAGGCGGAGCTAGAGGTTGAGATAAGATGAGATGCGTGGATCAGGGCACTCTGCATGTTGAACGTCGTGACCTGGGGATCTGCTTTAAGGATCTCCAAGACACGAGATACGACCGATACGCAGTACAGTTCTTGGGGAAATATTACTTGAAAGAGGAACTGATCCGTACTATGAGATAATATATTTATCTGTTCTTTTCGATAAATTTTCGTTGCTGGCGTAAGGAGGTATTCTATTTTATTATTATAATGTTTACATAATAATATAATAGAGATACTTGTGTGATTTATTCTACAACCGATTTTACTTGTATACCATAACGACTCTAAAATCTTCAAGAAGAGACGCGAGCAAGCTTTATTACCACAGAGTTCTATTTGAGTGGTTTGAATTTTCTCAGTGACTTTCGGATTATAGTAATAATATAGTATTTAGTACCCTGTAGTATTGTCAGTGTTTTGAGTAAGGTGTAAGATCTAATTATGTTTTTCATTGAAATTGTTTCAAAATACTCCGAATTATTACAAAATTCGACAAAATTGTAATAAAAAACCCCACGAATGGCTTAAATCGGTACAGTCACCTTTTTATACTGACAAAAAATTTTAAATTGGTTAATGGTTACTTAGTAACTGATATTAAATATTTTCCGCTAAGGCTACGGTTACACGTACGAGTCATTTACGCTGTCGTAATAAGGCATAAGGCATTCTTACAACATAGTCAGCCTAGTCCATAGGAGTGACTGGTCAATACGCTTAGAGCCAACCATGTGTGGGTTTCCTCACGATGTTTTTCTTCACCGTTAGTGCGTCCGTTTAATATACTTGAGATCTGAAAAAGTCTCCATCCAGGATGCAAATCAACGTTATACCCATTTATAGGCCGCGGACTGTTCTGAAACTAACTCTTTCTTTAGGTAATAGTAACGCCTCCACCTCCGTGCTCCAGTGGTTCAGAGCTTGGCTCTCGACCCGGTGGTTGTGGTTTTGATTTCTGCATTAGAACATGTATTTTGTTTAGGACAATGCAGGCTGATCACCTGATTGTCTGACAAGGAAGATGATTCATACGTCCCACTGGGCTACGAGAGTTAAGGACTAAAGAGCGCTTCTATGTATTTCGTATACAAATAAATTCCAATTAATTTAACTTTATATTTGATTTCAATGACACACTTGGGCAATATAAAATAACTCCTGTGTGTAGCCTGGCTGTAGAGTTTAATTGACTGGTCACCGTCACTGGAATCGGCGTATCAATATAGTTATTTACAAATGTGAAATATGACTCTTTTTATGTTACCTGTAACGCTGCATTATAAATACGCTCATATAAACGTCGCCTAAATCGGCTGTGCAGTGGAGTGAATAAATAGTCTTTTGTTGTCTGTTCATAAAACATTCCCAATAGGCAGTAATTCTAATTATATTCAAAGTCGATGAAGAAAAGAAATTCCGCGAACTCAACGTCTGACGAACAATTCCTTTTGATTTAATTTGAATTGATGCTGGAGGCTTTACAGATATTGAGAAATTATTAAATTAATTTTTATGATTAAAAAGTTATAATAATAATAATAATAATAATCTTTATTTCGGGCGGCATAGGCCCATATTATAAATACCTTACAGACTAACATACATATTATAATTATAACTAAGATTTATCACGTATTATATTCGGCGACGTGATGTGCGCCTCGCTCCGGAGTCTCCCCCGGAATCTTCGGTAGGCTACACCCATCGGCCAGAACTCCTCCACCTCGAAGGTCGATAAGCGATGTGTCGGTACTCTCACCCTCGTTAGATCGAGGAGGTTCTGCATTACGGCTTTCTTTAGCCTTGCGGCTCTCTTTCACCCCTTTTGACTTCACCCCCTGGGGAGGTGCGGGGGAGCGGGCAGCGACACACGCAAAACTTTTCTTCTGCTGAGTCGCTGGTTGACTCAGCTTCGGCTCGACCTCGAGGGGAAGGCGCGCGGGAGCGGTGGCGGTCGCTGACACGTCGGATTCCGCTGACGCGCAAAAGGTGTCAGCTTGCGCGCCGCGGCGACGCGTATTTACGAAGGTCGAATGCTCGGGTGACATACATAATGAATTATTAT
This sequence comes from Celastrina argiolus, assembly GCA_905187575.2. Classification (NCBI taxonomy): domain Eukaryota; kingdom Metazoa; phylum Arthropoda; class Insecta; order Lepidoptera; family Lycaenidae; genus Celastrina; species Celastrina argiolus. Next base: position 6,050,824 of record LR994582.1, on the reverse strand, counting down.
TTTTCATTTGCAATAATTCATTACGCAAATCACGGATGGTGGATTCCGATGCATTCAACCTACCTCGCATCTCGTCCAGCTCTGCCTTCATACTATTGAAGTTCTTCAGCAGGCTGGAGACGTCGACGTGGTCTATCGTCACCACCGGCAGCTTGTGGAGATCTTTTGCCACAAATGCCGGCACGTCGTCTGGATCCGTCTGCTTCAGCAGGGAGATTATATCCTGCACGCTTCTCTCTGTCCCATCTCTGCGTCGCGATGGCATATTCGCGCTCTGGCCGAGCGTCTCGTACAACAGCTGCTTCCCCTTGCAAATCTCCTCGCTGTTGAAGGAAGACTTGCAGATCTGCATGATGCTGACCTCGTCCATGGTGTCGATGGCATGCTGGATGAACGCCAGCAACTCATTGGCCACGAGCGCCATGGTGACGTGCAGCGGCAATCAGCCGCGCGATTCGAACAAATATAAATTAATATTTGTTGCTCGTGTATAACGCGGAGCGCGACCGTTCGCTGGCTCGACACATTACACACTGTTATGTCCATGACAAATCACTGAAGCCGCGATTATTTTGTGACGTTATTAAAATTATTTCGAGTTCTTCTAGTGTTGATCAAAGATTCATGTTTTAGTAGTGTTACGAGTATACCCAAGGCTATCATATTTAAAAAATATATAAGAAGGTGAGGCTTAAAAATAATAAATAAATATTAAATAACTTGCTCTCAACACTACTCACATCTCACACTTAACATTAAACGATAAAAAATTAGTTTTACCTCACTTATACTCGTAGTCTATATAGACGAGGAGTTCATACTAATATTTTTTTTATTCATAAGCGTGTTAGTAATTCAAAAAATTAATTAAAATAACTTAATAACCATAGAAAGTTAAAATTCAAGATATGAATTATCTTTGAGCTTGAATCACCAGTTTCAAAATTATAAAGATTAAATTGGTAGAGATTTTATCCGAATTGATAAAGCATTCTTATTTTTATGATTACTTACTATTATGAGATTAAGAATTTTTTGTGCGTTTTTATTACGAATTTATTGTTGTTTTTACTTTGGAAGTCGGTGCACATATTTTTTCCAGAAAAAAATATGAAGTTGCATTAATTTATATACGTATGTTAACAAATAGGACTATAGTGTTATGCAATATTGCTATTTGTAATCTATTGAATGTTCAGCGAATTGATTGTACAAGCGGCTAGTTTGTAGTTTAGCAATCAAGCGTCAAATAAATTTGTGACGGAGTAATTAGAATCTGCGGTCGGTTCAACGCTAATTGTCATTACCACACGACGATTTAAAACTGTGATTTTACTGAAAATTCACGGATCTATAACTATAATAAATACAGCGATATACAGGCTGCATTATTAATGAGTGATAATACTTTAGGGTGTGTATGGGTCCCGACAGTGTGAAAGTACAGCGCTAAAAGAGGTACTTTCTTTTAAATCTTTGTATGCGCAAATTAACGATGTTATATTTCTCATAGAAACATGAAAATCAAAAGTAAGTCTTTCAGCGCTGGTACTTTCACAGTATAATAAGCACACGCACACCCTAAAGTATTATCACTCATTTATTTTACACCTTAATATGACGCGAAGTCAAAAGTTGGTTATAGTTTTACGAGAATTGTTGAACCGGCCTGCCGATTACGTAAAAATAGCGAATAGTAAATATTACGCGATAGGCGCGCAATTTATTGCTGAACGTCAGAAAAAAATCATAAAGGAATACCCCTAGACGCCTAGCGCTAGGGGTATTAAATTAAACCTACCCTATATATAAGATCCTCTAAGACTTAAAAAAAATATTTACCTGAGATCGGGTGTTTTTAATATCTATTATAATATTACCTGAGATCCGGTGTTTTTATTATCTATACTGGGTGTAAAAAGAGCAGTCACTATAACTATATGATGGGATTATAGGACCTTACTGATTCTAGATATTTTTTTTTAATTTTTTTTTTAATTTATTATTTTAGTCGCAAGGCTGAACTGTTTGGAACAACATTCTGCATTAAATTCTTAAATTTTATAATTTTTGCCCTAGTACGTAATGAACGTCTTACGCGTGCTATTGACCTCTCAGCGTAATCAGCTGATCGCTGTGTTGTGCACGTTGTACATTGCCTATTGATAATTTTTAAATTTTTAAAACAGTGTATTAAAAGCAAATGACTAGTACCAATGGATATATCTCTTGCCTGGTTATTACCCCACGAAGTTATAGTGACTGCTCTTTTTACACCCTGTATAATATCCAGGGGCCTTACTCTCCAAACTGATTCGATTTTGATTCAGATTCAATCGTGCCGCATACTTTCGAATAAATTGACGTTTGTTTATTTTAATTCGGTCGATTGATATACATATATGGTCGGGAGTACAAAAAGTTACGATCTCAGGATTTCCTTTATCCTGGTTAGTTTTAAAATAACCCACCAAATAAAATACCAAAAGACGTTGAGATTAAACTTATTCGAATCTCGATTGTGTCGGAAGCAAGCCTGCAGTTCCAATAATAGCCCCCTGGACCCCCAGACTTTAGCTAAATTCTACAGGGTGAGCAGTGACAAAAATTCAGCGTGCTGATGATGATTACAAAATAGTTTAGTCGTAATAAATGGGAAGTTCTAGGCGCACAAGTTTATTTAAAATCTGCGTTTAAAGTTCCGCCGCGTGTCTTGCTTTCCGTTTCATAATGCATATTGCGGTTCAACTTTTTCGGGAAGCGCTGCAAAGTTTAAAATTGCAACATCTGCTAAAAGTATAATGTAATTGCGCCGAATCTGTTTAACATTTATTGTTGGTGAAGTCTACGTCCGCAAATAAATTGAGTTACAACTTATTATGTTGTTAATGTTTTAACGTTCGTTTTTACAGACATTGTTGCATATTCTCATAGTCTTTGCTTACATACATTATAATATACAATGTTATTTGCCCGTTAGGTATTGTTGGTAACATCGCTCGCAAATGAATTGAGTTACAACTTATTATGTTGTTAACGTAAATCGTTTTTGCAGACATTGTTGCAGATATGTTCATAGTGTTTGCTTACATACACAATAAATGATTGTTTTTGCAGTTACATTTTATTTTACTTTTAGAATATTTTTATCTGTAGACCTACGGCGCAAATCCACAACATTTATTTTCATTATCGACACACTACAAAACAACTTGGCGCTAGCGACGTGTTCAAGATAAGAGAAATTCATTTCAATTCAGTCATATACCAATTTATAATACAATTATTGGTCTATGGTTCCGTATAATGTGTATGGAGCAAAATATGGTCTTCTAAAATAATACGTATAAACAAACATACCAGAGGTTCAGATTACAAAAAAGAGATGCAACAAATGCAAAAAACTGACTTTTTACAAAAAAATCTTAAAATTAAATTATTTTGAAAACCATTGTATTTAAGATAGGGTGTTTCATAGTCAAATCAGTCAGAAATGATCTAAACTACAGCCCCTTCAAGGATCTAGGTCGACTAACGAGGTAACCCTGTATATTATGATGATTTATCTTTCTCATGTGCATCGGAAATAAAATAATACATATATGGGTATAATAAATCGAAACATTACAAACATTTTCAGATAACATACAAATCTGTGAGAATTCTCGAAGATGAGGAAGGAACGGAGGAGTTTTTGGGCAACGCCAAGATATGGATGAAGGACAAAATGTCCATTGCGGCTGTGCAGGAGGGCACTGATAAACTAGTCGGCTTGCTCATCATGAGGCTACAGGAGAAGAGTAAGTGGCTAACGGTGCTCCTTTTGTAAAGGGGATTGACTATTAACAACACAATTATTTTGCAACTAGATGTTACCCGTGACTTCGCAAAACGCGGTACGCGGTAGCCATACGTTTTGCCGAGATAAAAAGTGACCCATGTACAGAAATAAGTGATTTAACCTAAATGAATATCAAATTTCGCCAGATACGGATCAGTTATTATTTTTAATGTTATAGTTAAAAATCTTTATGTTCAAAAATACATAATTTAAAACTGCATAGCAGTTTGTTGGTGGCGTAGTTTTGCAGCCTGTTCAATACACTTTTTATTGTGTATAATAACATCATACACAACATAAATATAACACCGAAGAGGCGAAGATAAACAGGGAAAAACATAATATACAACTAAAGGATAAATTGCAAGAGAGTGAGATATAAATTTTTAAGTATGCTAAACGGAACAAGCCTGTTTTGAATTTCTTTTATTGTAGAAGATATTATGTTAATAATATCTCCTATTCGGTATTAGTATGACAGACTGGACACATCAAAGTTAGTCAACCGCGCTACCAATCTATTGTGAGTTTGTTGTATAAACCCAAATCGTTTTGAAATATTCCGGATAGATATATTTACGAATGCGTAGAAGGAATTCCGATTGAGGCTAAGGCGTGTAAAGAATACAGGGTCATGATATAAGCTGAAAGCGATGATGCCCTACTATATTGTTTTTGCCCGCGCTCGATTCATGCAGAACTTCGTGTGCGCCAAGGCAACGAAAAGTAGCCTATATCCTGTATATGATCAGAATAGGTGCAGTACTACTGGACCCTATTCAATGCAAAACCATCAAACATTAAAATATTTTCTTTTCATGTCATAAGTATTATACTAGAAGTATTTTTAACATTATTATTATAATAATTATGAAAAAAATGCCTACAATATTTCAATGAACTATAAACGTAGTTAATCATTTTCTAATCCTAGATTAAGGAACATTAATACGTGGTTCTCTCTATGTATGTTTACCAGATGTAATTATAAATAATTTATTGCGAACTTGTTCCGAGTTTATCCATCCAAATTTAATTTCGATATTTATCAATAATCCAAATAAATATAACGGGTGTTACAAAACAGTAACTATAACTTTTGAATATGATTATACTACCTATTCTCATTCTAGAAATGTATTTTTTTAACAAATAATTAAAAAAGTTAAAAAAAAACCTTTTTTTTTGACAAAAAATACATTTCTAAAATGAGGAAAGGCATTATAATCATATCTCAAAGTTATAGTGACTGTTCTTTTTTTCCTGTATATAATAGTATTTTCATCTAGCTTTACGCGCATGCGTGTATTCTTACAGCCAGTGCGGAATAAACAAATGAAATCTCAATCGCTCATAACTTGAGCGGCATAATTTGTGCGTAAATTGGTTTCAAAATAGAGAATAGGTTGGGTACATCAAGAGAACGCTTTCTATAAATTTGAATTCGTGAAAATAAACGTATTGTGTTTTATTGCCGCAGTTCTGAAAAGACTCGAATTGCTTTTCCCGTACATAAAACCACCTTTATGTTCAGCGTTTTCTGAACAGTTCTTTGGATATCCTTGTTTTTATACACCTGTGTATATAAAGTTCAAAGAATTCGTATACATTTTGTTTTATTATATTGGATTGCTTATAAATTATTATAAGACATGAAACGTTTTTATAATCTGTCATAACTGAAGCTTTTTGATGTGTAACATCTTTTTGCCATTTGAGGTTTTGCGAGATGTATTAGTATACAAGATGTAAAATAAATGAGTGATAATACTTTAGGGTGTGTATGTGCCTTCTATGTAGAGTATACTGTGAAAGTACCAGACTTACTTTTGACTTTCTTGTTTGTATAAGAAATGCCCCAACATCATAAATTTTCCTATGCAATATTTAAAAATAGTACCTCTTTCAGCACTGGTACTTTCTCAGTAAACTTTATATACGGGACCCATACACACCCTAAAGTACTATCACTCAATTATATGTGCCTGTGTATATAACCGAACTCTATTCAAAAACTAAACTATCGAAACACAGAAACATAGCTCAAGCCTTTTTTCTCTTTATAATGAAAAAAGTACCTAAATTAGTAAAGTTTTAGATGAGGAAACAGGAGTCTCCTAAACGTGAATTGCTTGTACTTTTAATACAATTTAATTTCAGATCTATCGAGCTCTGCTTGTTTCATCGGGGCAGTGCGGGACAGAAATAGATTTAACAAATACATATTTTGCATTATCTAGCCTGTGATGTTTCCTCTTAATTTTGAATAATAGCATACATTCGTAGCTACCCCCAAACAGATCCCTACATACCCGGGTGATGTAGGGGGGGTCGAATCCCCCACTTTCCCCTCTTACGAAACAACTAGCCACCCGGCTAGTTATAGACCGACGCAAGTAAATCGGCTTAAATGCCATTAGTAAGTAGCCTTCCGAAAAAAAAAAACGTAATTTTGATAATAAGTTTGGGTGACTGCCTAATCTTTTTTTGTATGATGTTATAAATACATATTATTATTAATATGTTATTGAATGTACTGTAGGTTCTTGGTGGAAATTTATGTTATATAGTAAAACACAAGCTACTTGCACTTTTTTCCACATTATTTGTTATCTATTCAAATAAATAAAATTTAAGTGTCTGTTTGCAACTTTCAATTAGTAACGTTTTTCTAAATGCATATGACATTTTAAAGGATACTGAAAACGAATATGCAATTAAAAAAAAATGTCTTTCGGCATGTCTGTTTGTTCCGGCTAATCTCTGGAACGGCTGGACCGATTTTGACGAGATTTTGCTATCTACCAGTATAGCTAAAGTTATAAGGAGTAACTTAGGCTACTTTTCATTATCATCATCATCGTCATCAGTTGAAATCAAATTTTGGTCGACAGACCAGAGTTATCCGCGACCGAAGCCGCGGGCAAAAGCTAGTTTTATATATATACTTGTGTATGTGTTTTAGTAAATGTTATTAAATAGTTTGTCTTTCGCACAATTTTTCAGACGCGTTTTCTAGAACATTCAGCAAAGTGAAGTTTACATACAACGAGAGATACACAACAGTTATGAAGTTCTACAAGGACGTGGAACAAGATACCAACTTGTTTGAGGAGCTCGGCGTCAGGAGATACTTCAAAATTTATGTTTTGGCGCTTAAACCGAGATATCGACATCGAGGTATTTGTGTCACTTTGAATTCATAATATTACTATCATCAGAGTTCATAATATTAAGAGCTGGTATTGACGCGCGCTTTGCTGATGCGCGTTTTTGGATAAAGAAAAAGCGCGTGCTTGAATACTCGTATCTACAGAGTACACTGTCTGTACATACCTACTGGTTGTCAAAACGCGCGTTAACAAAGCGCGCGTTTGAAAGCGCCTAACGCCACTAACGCTCTAAGGCTGCGTTTCCACTGACGCGGAGCGGCGCGAAGATAAGCTTAGCGGTGCCCAAATTGACCAATCACTATGCTCGAAATCTCCGCTCCGTTTCCACGGAAACAGCAGTGGAAACGCAGCCTAAAGCTAAAAATTCGCAGAGTCGAAGCGTCTCGTACGTGGTACTTTTCTCCATAGCATATTCATCTCTGTTTTCCAATCATTAAGGTACAAATTATGGTTATGCAGTTGCGTTGCTCAACGCGTTATGTTTGTCGAAATGGTTTCATGTAGAGAAATGACTCGTTTCGACGCTTTGTCTTTGCACCAATGTGAGTAGCCTAAGTTTGTAAATTAATACCTTTACTAACAATAATGTTTACTCACCAGATAATTATAATTACGTATAATAAGCTATTAGACGGGGATAAAACATTGTATAACTGATCCAATAGGTAAATATTTTTTTTAGAAAATGTGTAATTATTCGCAACTAGAATCAAAATAAAATATTATCATTATATTTTAGTATTTGCCATAAACACATTTTGTTAGTTCCATGGTCCTTCCCCTTTTGGTTCTTTTTGTTATTCTCTCTGTGTCCCTCTTACATTGATTTATATATTTTTTTGATTTTAAATTAAAAAAAGGCTTGAACAAGGTTCCTATGTTTTGATTTTATTGTATAATGCAGTCAAATTTGTTTCCTGGATTTTCTGGAGGAGTTGAAACACGGCGAAAATTCTGGTCATATTTTTGAGATTTTTGATTATCTACTTAAATAATAAATTTATTAAAAAAAGGAAAAAATAGGGACGTACAAATAAATATACATGTTCAGAAAAATGATTGTTACTCTAGCATATCATAACATTTTCAGGCATAGCCAAGGAGATGTTGAGGTGTACCAAAGGGCTATGCGAGAGCGCAAACGTCCCCGCCCTAGCGGGTGTGTTCACAACGGCTCGAAGCCAGCAGATAGCGGACGAGGTGGGATTCACGAAGATCAAGGAATTGTACTACACGCGATACCTTGTGAATGAGAAGGTAGATCACCCTTTGTCGTTTCAGCTATATATACTTTAGGTAAGGTACTGGACAGAAGCCTCACCTAAAGTAAGGTATAGTACGTCCGAGATAAATTTAAGCCAAACGTAAACAAATCCGTCTTTGACACAACCATAGATTAGTCAGTGATGCCAATTGGCCAATATTAATACAATGAATATTGTTTGCTATGAATCCATAGACTTATATTCTACAATCGGTACTGTCAAAATGGCGCATTTTTTCTGTGAAAGATTTTCATTTGATGTTTAAACATATTAATTATTGTTTATTTGTTAAAAAATGTATTTGATAATGAAGTGTAATCCTTTAATATACCTGTGAAAGTGTTGATAAGTGTGCACAATAAGTGAATAAGTGAAAATTTCTATGTTTTCGGTTTGTTTACCTTTAGGTTAAATTTATCTGGGACGAACTATACCTAGTTGCCTCGCCATGCTTGGCAGTCGGGTTGGCGAGCGCAGTGTTAAAAGGGTGTGCTATCATAAACAAAATCATTTACCTTATTATAGAAGCTTTAGCACAACTGCTGCCAATTTCCGAATATAATCCCTTGTCGCCTGGGGGTACTCTTATTCTGGCACCGCAAGGATGGCGCATATTATAATAATAATATATATGGACGCTTCACACCACGTCAATTTGGCCCCTTGCTAAGTAACCAAAGAACTTGTGTTACAGGTACCAGACAACGGATATATACATTTTAATTATTATTTTATACCATTTTATATTAACATATTTGAGATTTTTATTATATGAATACACAAATTTAATACACATCCATGACCCAGGAACACATAAATTTTTTTGTTTCTTCGGCGGGATTCGAACCTGCGACCTCCCGCTTAACCAACGCGCTTAACCACTACGCTACGGACGTCGTCAACTAACTATTTAATTAGGTATACCTACTCACAACCTAGTAAAAATAGATGGTTAAACATGAGCATATTTTATTTCAGGTAGTATTCTGGGACACAGGCATGGGTAACTACAGCGCGGCGTTAATGGCGTACCGGGTCCCGGACATCGAGGAACCCTTGGAGGTGGAGCCGCAGGCCTCCTCCAGGTTCAGCATTAAGGCCACTGAAGATGAGACAAGTCCAGAGGCCAAGGACTGATATAATATCAAAGTTATACGAAATTAAATTGTTGAATTAAATTTATTTATTAACACACACTTGTCTATCTTTACAGGATTATTGACGTCAAAAAATGTAAAATAAATAATTTTTGACTTTGACTGAGGATACCTAATACAATACATAATTGAACACAATATAATTAAACAAGATGTAAACTTAAAAACAGAATATAAAAAATTTTTGATAAAAACAATATGCGGCTTTTGTGAATTCAGACAGCGTCACGAAAATAAATACGAAAATTAAGTTATGGTAGCGACCAACTTGCTTATGAATTAGATTCCTTTATGTACCCACTACCTTGATGTTCTGAGGACCTCTGTGGCTTAGAGGTTTAGCGCGTTAGCTCGAACTGGAGGGATCGTGGAATTCGAATCCCGCCGAGGGACAATAAGTAGCAAGAATTATAATGTAATAAAAAATATATCTGTTCCTCTTGGAATACTTAGCACGAGGCTAGACGGAAAAATGTGATAGATGTTACTATTATTAGAATATTATCTATCTAATTATTAGACGAGAATAATTAAAAAATACATTAATCTACGACTAAACAATAGATAGTTCCACTGACCCATACTCATATTTTTATCTATTTTATCTATATACCTACAGGATTTAGGTTTGGACTATTCCGTCCTGTTACTCCAAATTTCCTATTCCTTTTCATTACTTCACCCTTTGAGGATACCGCAGCCATAAAATCGTGTAAAATACGGCCGTCCATACGTTGGGGTGTTACATGTGGTCCCAGAGGCTGTCTCTATAATCTCCATGTATTGTTATTATTTTCGTTGGCTCAGTAGTTGAGATGATAGTGGACGCAGGTTTGATTTGTTTCTTCGATTTCAATAGAGTGAAAAACTTGAATAAAATCTAACTATAAACTATACCTAAAACTATAAAATAATCATTTCCATAGACTTTCAGACACAACGTTAATGTGGCCTGCTATATTTCTATGGTTATCGATTTATGTAGCTATATCTTGTGTGACGGATACCAAATGACGAAACTATATTTAATACTTTTATACTGTACATATTAAATTTATATTTTTTATTGGGTGGGGCTCCGGTGAAAAGGCCCAAGTGGTAAGCGTGGCAGAGGAAGACCGCTTATGAGATTGTCAAACGACCGTATTAAAACAACTCGATGCTAATTGCTGAAGACAAAAATAAGTGGTAGCCTTTTTGTTGACTTTCCGAAAATAGCTTGTTAAGTGAAACTCGGTTTCATTTGGCAACAAAAAATTTAGAATTTTTGAATTTTGAGTGGCGTTCCTTGGAGGAGGACTCCAACCAGAAGGTAAAAAACCGGGTTCTATTAATAATAATAATAATAAACATCGCACCTGAAGTTGTTTGGCCTTGTGCCCGCAACTTCAGTTAGGACCCGTCAAGGAGAAAAGGAAATTCAAAAATCTAAATAATAATAATAAACATTTATATGACATATTTAGACATCACACTATATACACTTTTGGGAAACAATAGCAAATAAAAAAAATAAGTAAAATTCATACAAAATAAGGTTTAAATCTATACTAATATTATAAAGCAGAAGAGTTTGTTTGTTTGTTTGTTTAAACGCGCTAATCTCAGGAACTACTGGTCCGATATAAAAAATTCTTTTTTTGTTGGATAGTCCATTTATAGAGGAAGGCTTTAGGGTATATAACATTACGCTATACGACCAATAGGAGCGAAGCGTCAGTGAGAAATGTTACAAAAACAAGAAAAATTATTCACATTTGAGGACTTTCGTTGCGTGCACTGCATAAACGGTTTAAGTTACCTACTCAAAAATATGTATGAAAGAATTATTTTTAATAATCAAAAAATAAAGTCCGTGACAGTATATGTTTATCTATCTCTTAAGATTTGTTAAATAACTAACAGGATCAAAAAATGGGCAATAAAGCTGTTTTTGGAAAAATATTTATACCGTCACGGTATCAATTCTTATAATTTTAAATACATTTTGTATATCATTGTTGGCTAAAGCATTTCGTGAAGACTATATTTGCCCTTAAAACCATGCAAATACAATGAATACTTTAGGAGATAATATAGGAAAAGTAAAATTGTTTCGCCGTGATTCGACCGGGCGCCGCGTGTGACGTGACTCGTGTCTGAGCCGGGACCGCGAATGCTGATAGGTAGGAAGTTGGAACCCCATGCATATTTTATGACAAGAAACTAGGTATTATTTTTCATTGAATAAATAACTACAAATAATTAGTACTTAAATTACAATTATGCACACAAAACATTACGCATAAACAAAACAATGAAATGCAGTGCATTTATAGATTTTTTCGAATCACGTGATAATTTTCAACCAATGAGTGAGATTAAAATCCCGTGAAAGCCGCGTTATCGAATACATAGCTTTGGTAAAAATACTATTAAAATATGCTAACAGACAGTAGCGGTAATTTGAATTTAACCACGCACAGCCGCAAACTGTGGCCCCAGTAATCATTGTTAAAAGTACAGCGTCATCAAATGGTCACAAATAATGTGGTATTTTGAGATGCTAATTATTAGACAAATACAATAATAATCCCTGTAATACAATAATAATCCCTATCAAATTAAATAAATTAAATACGTTAGTAACTTTGAAGCATTTCATACACGTAATAATAGCTGTTTACGCCATAAAGTTTAAATTAATACTTGCTGACCCGTGCTCACTTCGTTAAGCATAGAAACCGTTTAAACCTTCCCTAGACTTCCACGAATATTTCAAGACCAAAAATAGCCGATACGGTTCAGCCGTTCTCAAATTTTAGCGAAACTAACGAACAGCAATTCATTTTTATATATTATAAGACTAGCGACCCACCCCGGCTTCGTACGGGTACAATGCTGTTACTAAATACAGGCGGCTTCGGGCGTCGGCGTCGCGACGTTGGGCGTCGGCGTCGCGACGTCGAGCGTCGGCGTCGCGGCGTCGGGCGTCGGCGTCGTGACTTTAGGCGTCAGAACGTTAGGCGTCGCGGCGTCGGGCGTCAGCGTCGCGGCGTCGGGCGTCGGCGTCGTGACTTTAGGCGCCGCGGTGTCAGGCGTCGGCGTCGCGACGTCGGGCGTCGCGACGTCGGGAGTCGCGGCGTCCATCCGTCAGTCACCAGGCAACAAAAAAAAAAACGTTGCGCGTCATTCTCTTCACACTATATTCGGCTTAATATATGAACCTGTATTTTTATCTACTAATAACTAGGTACTTGACTTTCTATATTTTACATTAACTTAGGTTATTAAAATTAAATAATACTAAAAAAAAAAACAAAAAACACGCTTAATTGCATTTTCATTTGTCCTTGATACGTATGCAATATTTAAAATTAATCAGACTTGAATTGGTGAAAATTATGCTCAAAGATTCCGTGACATACATACATAGATAAAAACACAACTCAAGTTTATATAAACTAAATTAAAAAATTAAAAAAAACCTCAACTTAGCGTGTAACATTTCTATCACACCTAACAAACTACCTGATGACCTCGAAGACTTGAACCGATTTCCAATAAACATAGCTAAGAACACTCTCGACAGATATACTTTTCAAACAAATAAAACCGGATTAAAATCGGATCATCCATTTGGGAGCTACGATACCACAGACAGACACATTTACAAAGACACGTCAAACTTAAATTTAACAATAAAGTATTATAATTAATAAAATATTTAAATACATATTCGCGATGTGCTTGTTAATACGTATCTTTTGATACCAGACACGAGACAATTGTTTTATGTAATTAATTATTTTTTTGAGATAGTTTTTGAGGTTTAATTTTTTAAATCCCAAATTTACCAATCGATTGACACCTCATTTATTCAAATCGGACTAGTAGTTTAGCCGCTACGAGGGAACATACATACATACATAGACTGCCAAAATCATTACCCTTCCTTTTGCTTCGCCGACGTCATGTAAAAATTGATGAATGCTTGAAGATTAGTGACTTGTATGAAGCGTTTTCATCCATTTTTTGGTGTTGGGTTTGAAAGTCGTCATATTTTGCTGTTTCAAGTAGTTTTAACAGACAGCTGCATTCTGTCCGACGAGCCATTTTGGTCAGTATGTTGGCCGTTCGCCATGAAATTTCAAAGAAACCGACACTCGTTTGCCCTGATATCGCAAATTTGACTTCCAACTGACTTTTAATACCGAATGGACAGTCGAATTTCGATGTTTTTTAATTCTGTAGGCCAAGCAGGAAATATTCATGGCTATGTATCTGTCGCAGTCATCTGGTTGAATCTGCTATTTAATTGAATGAACGCGTCATTGAATTATGTTTTTACCAACAAATTCAATGAATCCGAGACTAGGACCATTTAATATTTTATTTTAAAACTTGAAAAATTCCGAATGTGTACTATTATAACGCACATTAAAGTAAATTTCAGAGAGAATGGAAGGGACATATATTTGAAATATTTTGGGTTGTTAATTTGAAGGCAGTCTGTTTATAAATCATCGGAAGTCAATGAAAATGCATATATCGATGTCATCATCGATATATGCATTTTCATTGACTTCCAAAACCCAAAATATTTAAAATATCTGTCCCTTTTTTATTAATTAATAGGTAGTTATGTATGAACATAACTCCCTATTAATTATGTGGGTATAATAATAATATAATCTATTATCTGTCTCTTCGTGGTCTCTTTCTATAAAATTATCTCCCACTAGATGTTTCCAGCTACTTCGTTCGCGTAATATGATATCCCGCAGGAACCTCACCTATTTCTGCGGTAAAAAGTAACCTATGTGTCCAGCTTATGGTACTAGTATACAAACTAGTACCATAGCGAATTTCATAAAAATCCTTTCAGTAGTATTTGCAAAAAAGAGTAACAAACATCCATCGATATTTAAAACATTAGCTTATATAATATTAGTAGGATAGATCTCACCGAAGTTAGTGTCCAAGATCGACCGAACGCTTCTGTGTGGCATTTAGTGAACCTGTGCAGTTGGAGCAATGCAGCCGTTTGATCGGATGTCATACTTAACAGTTTTATGCCGCCGTAAAGTTTATTCGAGTGTCGACAGCTTTACGGCGTCGTAAACCGGCGGCGATTTCTATGTTTAATAATGAAAAGTTTAAGTTTTTATTGTTTCGTCTGCGAAGATGCAAAATGCATTTGGGAAATGCAAGAATTTGCTCCTAGGATAGTAAAACGACAATTCCTAAAAGCAACGTCTTTCAGGAACACTCATTTTTATACCCTCGGCTAAAAACAGTAGGGTGTTATTTATTAGTGATGAACACGACGATACCTGAAAGACTTTAAGGATCGTCGTTTTATTAGTGAGAAATTTAATTAAATTCCGACGATTCCTGAAAGTTTTTTAGGAATCCTCGTTTTATTGGCCCAAAAGCAAGTTTTTTTCTTAAATACTTTTTGCATCTACAGAGACGAAACAATGAAAACTTAAACTTTTCATTATCAAACATAGAAATTGCCACTGGAAATCTTCAGAAAATCCTAAGAACTCTTCCGATCATCGGATCGATATAGATAGATCGGAGGAGTGATTATATCGTTAACTGCTTGATAATTTTAATTGAATTGTTTTTGAAATTGAAAATTATAACATAAATCTAAGGATATTTGTGAAATTAGGGTTTTCTGAAGATTTCCATGGCATTTCTATGTTTGATAATGAAAAGTTTAAGTTTTCATTGTTTCGTCTCTGTAGATGCAAAATGTATTTAAGAAAAAAACTTGCTTTTGGGCCAATAAAACGAGGATTCCTAAAAAACTTTCAGGAATCGTCGGAATTTAATTAAATTTCTCACTAATAAAACGACGATCCTTAAAGTCTTTCAGGTATTGTCGTGTTCATCATAGAGGTGGTAAACAAAAGAAGTGCTAACATCAAAGACTTTTCGTGTTATAAGAGAAATATAGTAATAACATGTATGGCTCGGGTCACTCACGACCAACTAGACACTCTAATACGAAATTACTAACTAATCAAAGTTCATTACGCTTAAGGCAGTAATTATAATTAGGTACATTTAGGTAAACACATTAATTATTGTGATCTATTATCGCAATAATATCCCTGATTACATTACTGATTTCGGAGTTACTTTCACGTTGTTTACCTCAACACATTACGTTACTATGTAATATACCTTCAAAAAATGTTGTTTTTGAGTTTGGTTAGGTTAGGTTAATCATTATGCAGGCTAATCATCTCATTGTCTGGCGAGAAAGATGATCCATGCGTCGGATGGGCATGTAAAAAGTTGGTCCTGCGCCTGTTCTCTCGCCAGTCGTGTCGGTTTACCGTCCCACTCGGTTATGAGAGTAAAAAGAAGAGAGAGTGTCTTTGTGTATTGCGCACATACTTGGGCACTATAAAATAACTTCTGCGTAGCTGGCCTGGTTTCAATGTTATCGGATACCGACACCGAAATCGGTGAGGGGAGCTATTATTTAAAAATTATTAAAAAATAATTAATTATTTAAGGAGATATGGACGTACAAAAATAAAAAAAGATTACCAGATTTTTCAATTTGAGAGTTAAAAATCTCAAAATACTATCTATCTGGTACACGTTTGCAACAACATACCCGTGTTTAAGCCTCCATCGAAAATGTATTACAATAATATCAGTACCCGATATCTCTTCAACCCCCTGGCAGCCTGGTAGGTACACCATCACTGGAGACGCATTGTCTGTCAAAGGCAGCTAATGAGTATCTGATTTACAAAATTACCATGAACAATAGACTAATGAAGCCTTAATATGCTTTCTGTTGGCTTTATGCTGCTATGATATTGTACACGCATTGTTTATAACACGCTTTGTTCTGAATTATTGACGCACAGCCTAAGCCACTGATTTGAGAGACCTGGTGAGTGTGTTCTTTGTGTTTTGTTATGCCGACGGAGAAGTACAAAAATTCCCAAACACATAGAGTACAGAAGGCTAACTCTAAGTTAACTCTAGACACAAATCACCACTAAATTTGTAGTGAAAACAATGTACGGGGGAAGACTGACTATTTTGCATTTTATGCAGCGAACTTTAGTCATTCTACGAGCCACACCTCACGTTGGACACAAAAGGGAGTTTTAATTTTAATCTAGTAGTTTTTGTTTAAAAGTTGACGTGATCGAGAGTGTTCTTAACTTTAATTTGTTATCTTCAGTTCATTAACAGCTTCATAATTCCGGGTTTACTCAAAATATTTAATTCTCTTTACATTTGCCCGTATCATTTTCAGCTAAGATCAAGAATATGAGAAGAAAAATGTTTAACTATAGTTTTACGCCTTTTAATAAAGTTTATTGTTCCGCCAGAAAGTTTTTATAGTGGCGTAAAAAGTCAAATTTTAATTATAAATGTAGCTTTCGATAAATGTAGAACGTTAAACGTACAAAATGAAGTTATTGTGCTCGCATATTACAAACAGTGTGTGTATGTCTGTCTTAGTTTCCAAAAAGGATGAACTGATTCATGTAGTCATTTAAATTCCAACAATGTTGATTGAAATATTCCGATATTTTACTTTAGATTCAATTATAGTTTCGTATTCGTGTGTAATTTTATTTCAGACATCCGATACTTTCAGTCGGTTGTTTGTGTTCCGTATCGATGAATTTGAAATGTAAATAGTCCTATAATAACACATATTAAGGCGAGGAGTAACCGCAACTAGCGCCACTCTTTTTAAAATGAATTTTACAATGACACAAAGGTCTTATTAAAAAAAGTAATCGGTTCAAACTTTAAGTAAATAGCTAAACTAATTTATTATAGTAATTTATAATAGTTAAACTAATATTATGTATTATATCTCGTAAGTAATAACTAAAACGGCCGTTTAAGTTATTACTTACGAGAGTAAATACAGTATAGGATTTAGAGCTGTAATTAAATGCCAATGAATTAGTTTAACTACTTACTTAAAGTTTGAACCGATTACTTTTTTTAATTAGATCGTTGTGTCATTGTAAAATTTATTTTAAAAGAGTGGCGCTAGTTGCGGTTACTCCTCGCCTTAAGTGTAAAAGTTAAGCGGCCGCAGGCCGCATCAAAACCTGGCAACGGGCCTATTCGGGCATTTATTTATTAAGCTATTGTATAGCTTCTAACGCGGGCCTTGAGCGTGGGGACCGAATCCAGAAATTCCATAACTAAAAAAACCTAACACCCCCTAAACAACACTCACTTGGCCCTTTGGGTGGTGGGGTTCGAATCTTCGAATAATTATATAAAAACTCATACTAGTTACTAATAAAAGGAATTATTATATTTCCGAACATAGTCTCACACAGCAATAAAAATCCTTCACAATACTTATATATTTCACTAATGTTTTCGATAGCTTGATGTAGAAAACTGCAGAAAAGTAACAACGCCATCTAGGTTTAACATTGTGAACTAAAAGTTACATATTAAGTTTATTGAACTATATAAAATAAAAAATACTATGCAATAGCTTTACCGCGGCAGTCCCCGAGTGCCACACGTCTTTTATTATATAGTTATTGAAAACGAGTGACCCCAACTACATTAATTAACTTATATCTAAGTAGTAACAATAGACAAAGACATATTAAGTGTAAAATTTAAGCGGCGTGGGAAGACAAATTTATCAAAGCTTGGCATCGAGCCTGTTTGGGCATTTTATTTATTATTTTATAGTTAAAACGGGTGACCCAAATTACATTAATTAACTTATATCTAACTAGTAACAGTAGACAATTAAATACATACTAACAAATTACAAGTAAAAACCCAGACAAGGCATTATAATGTATTTAATAGATTATAATATTATACTCTACGTAATATCGAAGGCTTCATTAATAAACAGGGCGAATTTCGTTTAAAAAATAAACGTCTTAAGCTTCACGCGATTTAGATGAGTTTTTAATTAAAGACAAGAAAAGAACAATCGCCTGAGATTGATTGAGAAACCACATAAGAAAAGTTTATACGTGATGTATGATGTATCCATGGGGGAACTCAGCTTATGGAGGGCAAGTTAGATTTTTTACTTGCTTACGGCGCATGGTATCGTATACTTTACCAATACCATCCAATGTCCACTATGGCGCTTATAAAAATATAGTATACTAGCTAGCCCACTTCGTTGAGCATAAAAACAGTTTTAGATGAAATTCAACTAAAAAAAAACAACGCGGAACCCGCAACGCGGGAACCCGGAACCCGCAACGCGGGAACCCGGAACCCGCAACGCGGGAACCCGCAACCCGCAACGCGGAACCCGGAACCCATAACGCGGGAACCCGGAACCCGAAACGCGGGAACCCGGAACCCGCAACCCGCAACGCGGAACCCGGAACCCGCAACCCGCAACGCGGAACCCGCAACCCGCAACGCGGAACCCGGAACCCGCATCGCGGAACCCGGAACCCGCAACGCGAAACCCACAAAGCGGGAACCCGCAACCCGCAACGCGGGAACCCGGAACCCGCAACGCGGGAACCCGGAACCCGCAACGCGGGAACCCGGAACCCGCAACGCGGGAACCCGGAACCCGCAACGGGGGAACCCGGAACCCGCAACGCGGGAAACCGGAACCCGCAACTCGGGACCCGCGACCCGCAACGCGGAACCCGGAACCCGCATCGCGGAACCCGGAACCCGCAACGCGAAACCCACAAAGCGGGAACCCACAACCCGCAACGCGGGAACCCGGAACCCGCAACGCGGGAACCCGGAACCCGCAACGCGGGAAACCGGAACCCGCAACGTGGGATCGCGGAACCCACAACGCGGGAAACCGGAACCCGCAACTCGGGAACGCGGGAACCCGGAACCCGCAACCCGCAACGCGAAACCCGCAGCATGGGAACCCGGAACCCGCAACGTGGAACCCGGAACCCGCAACGCGGAACCCGGAACCCGCAACACGGGAACCCGGAACCCGCATCGCGGAACCCGCAACGCGGAACCCGGAACCCGCAACGCGGGAACCTGGAACCCGCAACGCGGGAACGCGGGACCCGCAACGCGGGAACCTGGAACCCGCAACGCGGGAACCCGGAACGCGGAACCCACAACGCAGAACCCGCAAAGTACACTGAAACGCTGTCGAATGGAATAAATAGTATCCTATGTCCGTCTACTTGCTCTAAGCTACTTCCTCACCAATTTTCAGCCATATCGATAAAGCCGTTCTTGAGTTATAAATAATTTAACTAACACGACTTACTTTTATACATATAGATGTATAGATTACTCCTACTAACATAAGCTAACGCCCGGTGAATGCTCCCGTCACAGGCGGTCCAGCCGAATCGGTGACCATTAGTTAGATGACGATGATGGTGATGATGATGATGAAAAGTAGCCTAAATTAATCCTTATAACTTTAGCTATCTACCAGTGAAAGTCTCGCTAAAATCGGTCCAGCCGTTCCAGAGATTAGCCGGAGCAAAGAGACATGCCGACAGAAAGACAGACAATTTTTTTTTAAATTGCATTTTCGTTTTCAGTAAATATCGTTTAATACATATGCATTTAGAAAAACGTTGCTAATTGAAAGTTACAAACTGACACTTCAATTTTATTTATTTGTAGGTATAGATGTAAACATTTGGAACACCGTCCCTATGCGTCTATAGTGCTGCGTTTCCACTGACGCGGAGGAGCTTAGCGGTGCCCAAGCGAAGTGCAGCGGAGATTTCGAGCATAGTGATTGGTCAATTCGGGTACCGCAAGCTCCCGTCCGCCTCGCTCCGCGTCAGTGGAAACGCAGCCTAACGTCTATAACGTCTAACGGTCGTCATGGTAACAACGTTGTTTACAAATGGAAAACAAAAATTATGAAATGCTATAAATACAGTATTTCATTATCAGCTTAAACTATTTGGATTCATATTTTTGTTAATCCAAATAGTTTTATTAATACAAATAGTTTAAGCTGATATAAAAACGGTATTTATAGCATTTCATAATTTTCATTTTCCATTTGTTGTTACCATGACACCCGTGTCATATAGACTGGCAACGACGCGAATCGATTGAGTCCAGGTTCAAACCCCGCGTGACCAACACGTATATTTTCGTCTTTTTTCTAATTTTCTGCTTATTTTTTCAACATTTTCTTTCATAATAACCTTTTCATGACAATAACGAACATACCGTAAAAAAATTTTGCGAAATTGGTCAAGCCGTTGTCGAAGCGCACACGATGTAAGAAATTTTGAAGGTCGTTTTTTTACACTTTGGGCTACATTTTTGGGGTTTTAGTAAGGAACCCTACTTTTTTTTAACATATAATATAGCCTATGTTCAGCGCTAGGAATGTAGCTTTCCAACGGTAAAAGAATTTTTCATATTGGTTCAGTGGTTTCAGAGCCTTTTCCATTCAAACAAACAAACAAACAAACAATCAAATGTTACCTCTTTATAATATTAGTATAGATATAGATTAGTATAGATATAGATAAGGCTCCGTTTACACTTTGGTAATTTCATAAATTTTCCGCAAGTTTTGGGGGGTGAGGCAAGGCTGCCCTTCCCTGCCTCCTGGGTACACCCATGGTGGTATGTCTAAGGCATTCCGATTTTAATGAGTATCGTAAGATCGTTTGTCAAACTCTTTGGTCTTCTTAGACACAGATTTCCTGATTTATTGATTTTTGACGACCGCCGTAGCGCAGTGCTTCAGCATGTTGATGCTCGACCGAGAGGTTGCGCGGGTAATGCGGGTTCGAATTCCGCCGAGGGAACAAAAAGTTTGCAATTTTCTTGGGTTTTTGTGTATTAATATATTTACGAGTATGTATTAAAATTTGTGTATTAATATAATAAAAATCTTGAACATATTTATATATAAAAAGTATATATATTTCTGTTGTCTGGTACCTGTAACACAAGTTCTTCGGATACTTAGCACGGAGCCAGATTAACGTGGTGTGAAGCGTCTATAGATATTATTATTATTGTATTGTTACCCGCCCGTTTTTACCCGACTACATCAAAGCTAAAAGGATAGGTAATGATTTTGTAACACCTAAGCTACAGTTCCATTTTTAATTAAAGCGGTGGTAGATTATCGATTCGTAAGGTTATTTTGTAATTGAGAAAAACGGGTTACACTGCGGGAGTGCCGCCAGAAGTAAAAAAAAACAAAATAGTAGAAAAACAGGCCTACATTTTCGCCGCGCGGTAGAAAGAAAGAAGAACAATACCTTCCCTCCTACGCCACGTCGGCGGTCTACGGTCTCTAATCTTACGAATTTTCGATCAGGTCACGTGTCTTCAAGCGAGTTTAACCATTTTACCCATCCCACTAAAGCTGATTTCATGTCGACACTAATCGGAATTGATCTTGCACCCTTGCCTTTGTAAGTGCGAATCTTAATCCAAGTAGGTTATAAAACATACGCTTCTAATAAATCATAAACTTACTAAGTGAGTTTATTAAAAAAGGATCGCGCTGACAACTTTGTTTAAAAGTCTTCTTTATAGTGATCGTCTGTTTTACGTCCTGAAGTTTGTTTGTTGCTTTTTACGAGGTTTTTAAGGACGATATGGCTGTTTTATTACAGTTGAAGCAAATAGGTAGGCATTGTTAATTCTTTAATAGCTTTCAGAAGCATTAAGCGTAACAATAAAATTATGAGGCATTAAGAGAGTTGTGACCTTTAGTTATGACTTAAATAGTACTGAGTTAATGCTTTAACACAGTTGTAATTAAATTGTTCGTTCCATTTTATTGAAACTATTAAGCATGTTGGAAAAGAACCAAAGGGACTTGACCAAGCGAGGTGGTGTGCTCGGTCAGACCCAATATTATAGCAGTTATCACATGTTAAAATATATGTATAAAACGTGGGTACGGTGGAAACATTCAAAGGAGATCAGAGGATACAGGGTGATTCATGGTTCATATATTGAGCCCAATGTAGTGTTAAGAGAATGAGACGTAGTAAATTTTTTGTTTTGGCAGCTATATAAATTTATATTTTTATTAATTTATAAATAAGATAGATATAATCATTATGTTACTTTACCGGCACCTATACAATTTTGCTTTTGTAACGCTCAAAGGTTGACTGGTAGAGAATGCCGCATGGCATCCGCCTTTGTACAGTTTGTGCATTAAGTTTAATAAATAAATAAAAATAAATTACTTACCGCGACAAGTCAGGATTAAAAATCTCCATAAAAGTCACAAAACAGATGAGTTTCAATCCTGGTCAGGTCGTAGGTCAACGACCAGAGCGTTTGTGTGTATAGACTAGGGGGCATCGAGCCCCAGCATAGTAATATTGACTCCTTGTAGTCATTTTAGACCTTTGCATTTTTTAAAGTAATTTATATGAGGTGACAAAACAAAAAATGTTCTACGTGTAGGTATCTCTTCACGCTATATTCTATAACTATACTAAGGGCCGATTTTTCAATCGTCAGATAACTTTTATTTAAGGAATAAATATGTGACTTTGGCAGATTTTGTATGGAACAAATGTCAAAGTCACATGTTTATTCAACAGATAAAAGTTATCTGACGATGGAAAAATCGGCCCTAAGAGAAATTTCGTTGATTATGACATTTAATCTTTGATAATTATTTACGAAGATATTAGTTTTGTGTTGTAAATTAAAATGTCTATGGTTGTTTTATATTGGTGTTATCTCGAAGTGAAATAAAATTTCATTTTAACATTTTCGATAGAATATGTTTAGAGATACACACTTGGGGCACACCGTCACACATCTCATAAACAATTCAAGAGATCCTCGGCTCGTTTGCACTTGTTTATTCCTATTGAAGCGATTACAGCGGCACATCCAAGGAATACCTTAGCCTTTTTATGAATGATCTATGAAAATCTATATTGCTTTACTGATGATCCAATTCTCGTTCTTATACTTGCTCCGATTTAATGTGATCTTAATGTAAACAAAGCTCAGGGCCAAAATGATATAAAGTAACATTTTTTTTTTGTTTTGTGTTTTTTTTCTTAATTTTCCCTATTAAAGCAAAAGAAAAGAAAAAAAATATTTTTAATTTATTTCCTGATAATTGCAGTACAGGGTTAAAAGTGAAACGAAACGTTGTTTTGTCAAATAGGTTCTCAAGTGAGGTTGGGTTTGAGACGTCTTTATTAATACGGGCCTTAGTCCCCAGTCCAAATTACCTAAAACTAAGAAAAAGATCAGAGAAAAAATTTAAGTTTACGAAGTAAAAAAAAAATCCGTTAATTTTGTCGAATTGAATCTTTTTGTTTGAGACTTCTTCATTAATATTAAGTGTAAATGGTCTAGGAGCTAAAAGAAGAACATCAACAACTGCTTCTAAATAATTGCTATCGGAATCTTAAATTAGTGGCGCACTCAATTAGATCAAGCCTAGCTCCTTCAAGTGCACTCAGTCCCCGTGGAAATCACCAATTAATACCCACTCGTAGGTCGCAAGCACTAACATAATATGTGAGCTTCAGGATCTGGACTGGACTGGACCGGTAGATGTTTGATGTTCACAATATTGTGTACTAGCCACTAGAATTGAATATAATAATAATATATATGGTTCACGCCACGTGAACTCAATCTAGCCCCGTGCTTATTATACGAACGTGTGTAACAGGTTTAAAATAATTAAATATATAATTAATAATTATATTCAGACAACGGACACAATTATATATTTTATACTTTTAAACTACATATATTTTTAGAAAACAGAAAACTTTTTGTTACTTCGCCAGGATTCAATTTCGCGAGCAGAATCACGCTCACATACTGCGCTACAGAGTACAGAGGTCTTCAATAAAAAATACTTTATTTGAGCATACATAAGTATTATAAATAAAAATTAAAATACTTAGTAACCTAAGAATTTTCGAGCAATGAACGAACTGATGATGATGAATAAGAATACGTCGGCAGCGCAAAAAAAAACTAGATCAGAATCAGTTTGTACGTCTGGGAGCTACCCTGCCACAGACATACACCAACACATGTAAAACTTATTACACACCACTTTTTGTCAGGGGTTAAAACGCTACAATAATAGTGAGTCTAGTGCGAGTCTTCGTCACTGCTCACGGTGACCAAGTTAAGAGGAAACACTACGAAATTTTTTCCATACAGAAATAGGGGTCTACGGGATTTCTGTTTCCTCCCTGGATAATGCTTCTAGAGTAAAATTTTTTTTCCTGAACATTTATGGATATTGTTTGCACGTCCCTATTTTTCCTTTTTTTAATAAATTAATTATTTAAAGAGATATAGACGTTCAAAAACCCAAAAAAAATGGCCAGACTCTCCGCTATGTTTAGTTTTTAGGAAACAAATTTGACTACAATAAACAACAAAATCAAAAAATAGGAACCTAGCTCAATTCTTTTTTTAGCTAATAAAGAAAATTTTTTTTAAATCGGTTAATTATTTAATTTTGGAGGAGGAAACAGGAATCCCTTAAACGTCGATTTCTGGTACTTTTAATAGGTAATTTCAGTCCAAGCTGCAGTTGTCTCTATCGCACTAGTGCTGGCTAGCTTAGGCACTGCGAGTCAGCAATAGTTTTTATAAATACCTATTTTGTATTTTTCTCAACCGTGTTGTTTCCTCTTAACTACAATTTAAACGAATTAGTTACCATAGTTAGTCACTAGGGGCGCTATTTCGATGCCATACAAATTATAGTTAACTTCCTCACCGTGAGCAGTGACAAAAACTCGCACTAGGCTCACAGTTCGTGTAGCTGTGACTGACCTTAATAAATTTATGAGAATAATATAATAATATCTCCTCTCACCGATTTCTGTGAGAGAAGGAATGTTATTTCCAAGTTTTATTAGGACAATGCAGGCTGATCACCTGATTGTCTGACAAGACAAATTGATCCATGCGTCGGATGGGCATGTAAAAAGTCGGTCCTGGAGCACGATTCTCGGGCAGTGGAAAAAAGCTCGAATATTAGTATATCCCGCTCGCACGCGCGGTAAATCTCATTTGCATGAGCGGGACAGACCGATAGTAAAAACTGAGTTCGAGCCCTGAGAATTAGGGCCCTGGGCGGCGATTCTCCGGCAGTGGAAAAACGTTCATACTCGAATAAATCGTCGACATTCGGAAATTTTAAGAACGATGCACACTTGGTGTATTCTCAGAACACACTGAAAAAAATCCGTTTATTACTTATTTAATCATAAGTGTGGAATGAGCAAAGAATAATCGTTCTTAGGCTGCCGGCATAAGTGTGAAAATTCTTTGTACATTTTTAAGTGATAAGAGTACATTTTGTACAATATGCTTACGCATATTTCGCTGCTAAGAAAAATCGTTCTTGTTAGAGGGTAATAAGAGTAAAAATTCTTTACTATTGCATATTACTTTTATAAGTAGTTATATTTTAAACGGCTTATTTTGTACTTGTTAGAACTTGTTAGTTGCGTTTTGCAGGTCGATGAAGTAACGTGTTTTCATTATTTTACTCGACGAAATGTTTCGTATTGTTTGTTTGTTTTGGTGGTGCGTTTAGGTTATACAATATCGTTGACTTTTAAAGCGTCAATAATACTCGTAATTAATCATTTTTGTTGTAGACGTAAATATATTAACTATGTTTGTTTAATTTTTTAGTTCACATTAATAAATTATATAAATACTAGCTGACCCGTGCCCACTTCGTTGAGCATACAAACCGTTTCGCCGAATCGGTTCAGTCGTTCTTGGGTTATGCTAACCAACATATTTTGCGATCAATTTTTATATTATTTATAGAAGATGTAAGGTTTACTTCGACAGTTCGATTGGTAATTGTTCTATTGGTACCCCAGAATACGTGTTTCATGAATCGGTCGAACTTTTCGGTAGTAGAACGGACAACTTCATACGTACGGTGGCGGCTGGTAGGTTATCAAATTGGTGGTGCACTTTTCTTACTTAGCTTTAAAAAAACTTAGCGTTAAAAAAACGCTATGGGAAACTTCAAAGACATAAAGTGATTTTCTTGTAAATATTGTTGTTGTTTATTGAAATATTAATATTTTAATTACCTAAGTATAATATTATGTATTATAAACGTATCAATTACGTATTTCGTCAATCATAGATAGTTAAAATAATTTTTACCCGACTTCGGCGAAGTCAAAAGGAAAGGTACATGATTTTGGCAGTTTATGTATGTATGTAGCTCGCAGCAGCTAAACTACTGGTCAAAATCCAAAAAATTCTAAATTCAAAACTTTTTATTTCCATAAAGGTTATTAAATAACACGTCTTATAGAATTATCCTACAATATGATGCCTACCACCGGTTCGGAAACTAGTCCGGCGAGAAGAACCGGCGTAAGAAACTCGCGCGGGGCCATCTTTTAGCAAGGTCCGATTTTAATGAATGAGGTGTCAATCAATTCGTATTGTTGCCGCGAGTAACATAGACTATATAAATTTCATTATCTTAATTGATATTTTTTGAATATAGTTTTTTAAGTTTAATTTTGAAAATCTAAAATCGTTTTTTAAACATTACACCCACTCTCAATAACGACAACAATTTAGTAATAAAAACTACTTTTTAAGTTGCTAAAATAAGTAAAAACTGCACAGCTGTGTATGGTCTTTTGTCGCTTTATGATCCTAGCCCGCAATAAACTTGACTGTCGGCATCATGCATAGTGAACTTTCTAAGAAATTCGTTCTTTTGTTTACAAATTGGGATTGCTTGCACGTGTTGACTGTTTTTGACCATTACTAATAAGTAGGAGTCATGGATTATCTAACGTTAACATATTCTTAGTTGCTCACAAACTTTCAAACTGTAAGCATGGCTAGTAAAAGAAAATCACTGTGTATTGACGAAAAAGTATTACTGATACGCGCAATAGAAACGGAACATATGGGACATATCTACTATCACTAATCTGAAATAAACTTTTTTTTCACATACATACATACATACATACATACATACATACATACATGCATACATACCTACATACATACATACAAACATACATACATACACACATACATACATACATACATACATACATCCATACATACATACATACAAACATGCATGCATGCATACATACATACATACATACATACATACATACATACATACATACATACATACATACATACATACATATGTACATACATACATACATACATACATACATACATACAAACATGCATACATACATACATACATAAATACATCTATACATACATACATACAGACATACATACATACATAGTACATACATGCATACATACTTACATACATACATACAAACATACATACATACAAACATACATACATACATACATAAATACATCAATACATATATTACATACATACATAGACTGCCAAATTATTTATTTGTACATGTGGATGCGGACATCTACCGGTCCTTACCACTCGTTGGATATCGGGGACTTTTTCACGATTTACTTCGACTGTGAAGATCTGAGAATACACAAGTGTTTTTCGTTCTTAAAATTTCCAAATTCGATGTTTTATTCGAATGTGAACTTTTTTCCACTGCCTGAGAACCATGCGCATTACGTGTTTTGTAAACCGCTCGAACGTTTCGGTAGAATGGAAAAAATCATGAAAAAATGTCATGCGGAAAATGTTCTAATAGCGAGAATCGCCGCCCTGGAGCACGATTCTCGGGCAGTGGAAAAAAGCTCGAATATTAGTATATCCCGCTCGCACGCGCGGTAAATCTCATTTGCATGAGCGGGACAGACCGATAGTAAAAACTTAGTTCGAGGACTGAGAATTAGGGCCCTGGACGGCGATTCTCAGGCCTCGAAGTAAGTTTTTACTATCGGTCTGTCCCGCTCATGCAAATGAGATTTACCGCGCGTGCGAGCGGGATATACTAATATTCGAAAGTTTTTCCACTGCCCGAGAATCGTGCTCCTGCACCTGTTCTCTCGCCAATCGTGTCGGTTTACCGTCCCACTGGGTTATAAGTTAAAAGGAAGAGAGAGTGTCTTTGGGTATTTCACACACACTTGGGCACTATAAAATAACTCCTGCGTAGCTGGCCTGGTTTCAATCAAATCGGCTACCGACACCGAAATCGGTGAGGGGAGCTACAGAGATTGCCAAAATCATTACCCTTTTTGGCTTGCTCGTAATCGGGTAAAAGCTGTTTTCGAATACTACCTGATACTACATAATACTGTGATATTGCTGTTTCCCTAGGTTGGAAATCTCTTTGTAACGACAAAGCTGGCTCGTGCCCCAAATCTTATAGCTTTTATTCTGTTAAACTATTTTTACCCAACTACGACGCCAGAAGAAAGTGTAATGATTTTTAAAGTTCAATATCATGAACATAAAGTTCTTCAAGATTAAGAAGAATATACTAATATTGTATATATAAGGTATGATATATAATTAAAAAAAAAAACATAGAAAAAAATCCGGTCAATTGTGAGTCGGGATCGCGTACGAAGAGTTTCAATTTCACCAATAAATGTTTGACATCAAAATTAACTCTAGATTTGTTTTTCATACTTATTACTTAAGGATGTGTATTGGACCCGCATATAGAGTTTACTGTGAAAGTATTTAAACATTTTTTTTACTATCTTATTGGCCAATTTATGATGTTGGGGCATTTCTAATAGAAACATGAAAGGAAAAGTAAGTCTTTCAGCGCTAGTACCTTCACAGGACACTCTTCATAGTAGTCACATACCCTAAAGTATTATTAATTATCACTAATTTAATTTACGTCTACATATAATATGCAATAATGAGTAACTAAAATGTTCATAGGAACATAATATTATTTCAAGTTGTGCGGCGAGGGCTTTGATATATTTTATGAAGAAGCTAATTTGCATAGAGAATTTATGTTGGCATGCACTGACAGTGTGCGATGAATAATTCCAGTTCAGAGACCCTCAGCACTTCAGGTGCTATGTAATAAACACTGACTACATTACCAGTATTTATACTCCTTAGGTTTAAACAGAATAATGGCTTAAAACACAATGGCGTAGAGTCGTCAATTTTTTTACCTACATAAATCTCGGAGCATGGCAGTGCCCCCACCAAGTTGACCACGGCCGTGCCATCTTTTCTCGACCCCTTATAACTTCGTTGTGCATAAAACTAGAAGCCTGCAGTTTTAGTTACTAAGTAGGCATTGTATAAACACTATATATTCCAAATTTCATTCAATTTGAACCAGTAGTTTAAGTAGTAAGTGCGTTTACTATTTATTTAAAACACAAAAGATTTTTAATAATATTGATACGATCACTATAGGATGTTTTTAGACTGACCTACCTACCCCAGCTTGGCATCACACACATATTGTTACATTAATAAGGTGCAAATTTGTAAATTGTCGAATTATGATAGACATCGTCTTCGTTTATCACGCACGTCTGCTACATTTCAATAATACCAATTTGACTGAAGTATCATTTAAAAAATCAATAGGGCTGCACTTTAAGAGCACCAAATAGAAGACTAGAAAAAAATCATGGCACAGACCAAAGTCATAGGGCTACAAATTTAAAACATTGCACACGTGTTACTTGTAATACTCGTATGAGGACGGCATCCACTAAAATAATTATTCAGAATTCAACCTCCAAAGAGGTGAATAAAGCACGGGCAAATGATAGGAATCAAAATAAATGCTATAGTAAAGATCCAACCTTAAAACATTAAGGATTCGAGACATTGAAAAAAATGAATTTGATGATGAGTGATGAAAAATGAATTTGCCTGTCTTGGGGTATTTTCCAAATTCGAATATATTATCCCATCAAAGACATAACTTGTAAAAAGTGCCAAGTCTTTATCATCATCACTTAGTTTTTCCACACTGTAAAAAGTTTTGGCAAGTAGGGGTTAGTCGGTCGGTCTAACAACATCTTATAGTAATTATTTAATATTATGAATAATCTTTCATGTTTTAAATAAATAAGTAGAATGGCTTGGCAATTACATGATAAAACAATGTAAAATATAATGTCTATCTCACAAGCGATACATATTAAATCAGATCGTTTAGTGCGATTGCCAAGTCAATTAAACATTTTTTCTCTACTTTACAATGAAGATGGATTTTCAAGAATCAATTTTGTAAAGAGTTTCGAGCTTGGAATTCGAAGAATACTTGAGCATATGGGAATGTCTCTATCTCGTCAATCTTTACCATGGTTAACATGTTATATAAGCTTAAATACGATTAAATTCTAAAAGGTATACTTCTCCGGCCCATAGGGCATGGTAATCGCTTACCATCAGCTTATTCATCCGTTTGTTTCCTTGTCCTATTAGTAAAAAAACGTTGGATACAGAAACTAATTAAGATATTTCATTCCGTTTTTAAATTTTCTTAAAAATGAAATGAAATATCATAATTAGTTATTAGCTCTTGTCGATGGAGTATCGCCATTTTATTTCGGCCCCGTGATGTACTTTTGACATCTTGATCTTCTTGTTCTATAATAATATCTATGGACGTTTTTACACCACGTCAATCTAGCCCTGTGCTAAGTATCCAAAGAACTTGTGTTACAGGTACCAAACAACAGAAATATATTTAATATTTTGATAATATATATATTTAAGATTTTTATTATATTATTACACAACCATGGCCCAGAAGCACAGAAAACTTTTTGTTCCTTCGACGAGATTCGAATCCGCGACTTCTCGCTCGAGCACCAACGCGTTCAACCACTACGCTTCTCCTCTATTCACCTAAAAATATCGGATGATAAATATATCGAATAAAATCTATACGCCGCTAGTATACTTTATATCCATGGAAACTAAATCATAACCCTAAATTTACATGCACATAAAAGGTTCCGCAGTAAAAGTCGTCTCGTCCAACTGAATCATATATAGTGATCATAAATTCGACGAGACGTGTATCGGCTGTTTAGCTGGGTCTCTGGTTGGCCGTGAAATTGAATGTGTCCGATGTAGTGTACAGTCTGCAATGGGTACAAACGTGGTGCTTAGTTTTCCTGGAAGAGCCATTTAAATGGATATTAAATTTCGGATACGGAAACGGTTATGGATATTAAATTATTTCGGATTATCCGTTTGTTTCAGATAATTTCGGTTACGGATATTTTTACAGTAGCAAAACTTTAATTTCGGATTCGGTAATGGATATTTTTTAATATCGGATATCCGATAGTTTCGGTTACGGTTACGGAGCTTCCTAACATCCCTGATTTAAATGAACTTGATAATATTACACATGATATAAGATATGTTTCTTCTTGTGTATTCACACACAAGAAGAAACATATAACAGTATACCTAATTCACTTGATAGAGAAGGACAAAGTTGTGTAGCTTACCTTTATTTTTAATTTAAATTAATGTTCAGAATTGTTATTATTGTAACTGAATTGCCATTTAAAAAAAAAATATTTTTACCATTTCTTATTTTTGTCGCAAGAATAACGAATAATATATTTTAAAAAATGTTTGTTTACATTTCTAGAATGAGAAAAGGTAGTATAATCATACCCCAAAGTTATAGTGACTGTTCTTTTTAAACCCGTTATAATAATATACGAGTAATCTTATTTTATTACCTACAGAGTAAATATTGTTATACAAACATGCTGATTGCGGATTCTCGTAAAAACATCACGTTCACTCGTTTTAGTCCCGGATCGTGTTAAACTCGCACATGATATAAAAATTAAATATGGACACTTTTACACCATGTCAATTCATGATACTTTTAAGTGTTTTTACTATACTCATATTTAATACACGCACAATTTTCTGATGTGTTCCCGTGAACAATTTTTGTTCCTTTGGCGGGATTGATGGCAATTTAAATGTCACTTATTTATTAATTTGGTCTTTGCCTTTTTTTACATTCAGATCACATTTTATCGGAACGGAGTAAACATATTTTGTCGCTTCCATACACTCTAACGTCATTGGCGTTTTTTGGGATAAAGTGATTTAGGGTTAAACCATGCGGCGGTTCGCATTCATCATCTCCTAACTGATCGCCGCAAAACATCGCATAGGTCACAACTTGTTACAGGAAAGTACTCTTTACGGCCATACACTTTAGACTTAGATTATTCAAAGTGCCAAAATGTTTACGATATTTGGCATTGTAAATTACCGTAAATAGTACATCTGGGGAATTTAGCAGTGAATTCGCAAGTCTAGTGGATAAGTGAATATCCAAAAAAGCAAATAAGGGGTACAATATTAACATATAATTTACTGTTCCTCGGATTTTAGACGTTTTAATAATAATAATAATATTAAGTGGCGTCAAGAATCTGGCATAATTCCGAGATTTCCATTTCTTTAAAATATAATAATAATAATAACAACATTTAATTGACCCATTAAAAATATTCCACTACAAAAGAAACTTAGACATGACAATGAAACATGACAGCAAAATTTCACAATATAAGTAGACAAAAAAAAACAGTAATTATAAAAAAAGAACACAATAAACTTAAAGATATTTAGGCGCAATGTATGGATCGGATGGTATGTAATGTAATGGCTAATTGTCAAAAAGGAGACCACTCAGGCATTAATATGTACCACAGTGCCTGGTATTATGTGGTTCCTAGAAGTCCACAGGCAAGCAATTTCACTATGAAAGAAGGAATTAATTAAAACACATAGTAATTAATGTTCTAGGCTTCTACGCCGCCCGTTCAGTTTTCTTTGAACTTGGCCAGCCAAGTTCAAAGAAAACTGGACACAATGACTAAAAAATATAACTCTACTATAAAAATTTAATAGCATATTATTATTGTTACGAATCCATTAACGAAGGAGCAAATAAAGGGGTAAAATATTTACATATTAAGGGCGTGTGTTCACAAAGCAATGTTAAAGTTAACGCCATGATAAATATTATGTTATCATGTTATCCCTCTCGTATTTCCTGTCAATGAATGAGATGGCATGGTAGTTTAACATAGCGTTAACTTCAACGGGCGTGTGTTCACCGAGCAATGTTAAAGTTAATCCTTCGTTAAATATCATGTTGTTCCTCGTGGCGTGGTATTTTAACAAGGCGTTAATACTAACATGCGTTGGTCTTTCTTATCATATCATAACCCAGTGGGACGGATAACCGACACGACTGGAAAGAGAACAGGCGCAGGATCGACTTTTTACATGCCTATCCGATCATCTTTCAGGTGAAAAGCATTTAGTGTCCTAAAAATAAACACTAAATACTCGAGAGCAAAACTCTATACCACTGGACCACGGAGGCGTTGTCTACATTGCTAATAGTACAAGGTATATTTTATTTGTACTAAAATTGACGCTAACAGATTTTAAACAGCGGGTGACATGGTAAAGGAAATTTGAACTTGTATCGAAAGTCAAAGACTAGAGCGAGCGGGCGTCTAAAACAGACGAGCTTAGAAGATAGCTTGAGGGCTCGAACAGCTTCAAATGGCTTAAATGTAGGTTCAAATATAGCTCACTTCTACTGTGCTACAAATATAATAATCAAAAATTTCATACTGTAACTGTGTGCTAGGAACTTGCGAAGGTGCGAAGCATCTATGGATGATAAAAAATGTCTGTAATGTGTGCAAGGAACTTGTATTACAATTTCTTCGGATTCTTAGCTAAAGATCTTTTTAAAACACGATTTAATATGATTTTTGTAATGATTATAATAATTATCATATTAAATCGTGTTTTAAAAGATTTAACGTCACAATGATAGTTGATGTCCACGGTCGTGAAAGCTACAGAAAGTGCGTAATCAGGCCCCTGATTGTGGTGTGAAGCATCTATGGATGATACAAAAATGTATGGAACATGACATAGGCTTCGCCAAGTGATACACGAATTTGTATGTCACTTATGTCGAATGACATTTTTTATCTAACTGTTTAAGTGATATTAGCAATGGCATAATACACATAATAGGTCAATAGCACGCGTAAGACGTTCATTACGTACTAGGGCAAAAATTATAAAATTTAAGAATTTAATACAGAACGTTGTTCCAAACAGTTCAGCCTTGTGACTAAAAATAATAAATTCCAAAAAAAAATTTTTTCTTTCAAAAAATAAATAATGAAAAAAAATCATTTCTAGAATGAGAAAAGGTCCTTTAATCATATTCCAAAGTTATATTGACTGCTCTTTTTACACCCTGTATATAGTACTTACTTACAAATAATATCAAACATGACGTATAAAGACAGTCACCAACTACAAATTAAAATAAAATAACTTATAGTAAGTCATTTTATACTACACTAGCTGTTCCCGCGACTTCGTTTGCGTGGTTTTATGTGGTGTGAGAGACTTACGCCGTCTATGCAGCGTACGCAATGAAAGTCCTCAAATGTAAATAATTTTCTCCGTTTTTGCAACATTTCTCACTGACGCTTCGCTCCTATTGGTCTCAGCGTAATGTTATATAATATCTTAAAGCCTTCATCTATAAATTGACTATGCAACGAAAATTTTTTTTCAAATCGGACCAGTAGTACAGTAGTTCCTGAGATTAGCGCGTTTAAACAAACAATCAAATTAACTCTTCCACTTTATAATATTTCTAAAGATTCGACTTTATAGAATTAATACTAAATAAATGATTGTTGTGATTTTTCTAAGACGGACAAGTCCCAACCGGAAATATATCTTACTGGTCACATAGTACTTTATAACTACTTTATACACTTTCGAAAAAAGGCATTCTAGCAACAGTGTTGCCAATGATTTTAAAATTGATAATGCACGAGATTTTCTGAGAAGATACTGACCACGCTTGAGCCAAAACCAGTTTTCCACACGGTGATTAAGCGTAACAGTAGTTTGTTGACAATGCTTCAAAAATGTGAATGCAAAATCATTACCCTTCCTTTCAGCTTCGCCGCAGTCGGGCTAGCTTTCTATAGTGACATAATAAGTCGCGCTTTATTTGTCTACCAAAGTCCTTAAAGTCGTTACAAATGGTTTGTTTGTACTTTGCATCGGGACTGCACAGAGAACTGCATGAACAAACGCTCAAAGCCGAGCTCCAGTTCAAATGTCACACCCGAAGTTGTCTCTGTCAATAACGTGCTCTGCGCAAACAGATTACGAGAACAAATTCGAATACGTTTTTAGACAAAATGGCGGTCTCGCGGGAGTTAATAGAGTTCGTATCCGTCAGATCCGGTAAACAGCTTTGAAGCGCCGAGTAATGATGTCGGAAGAAGAGTCGATCGTATCAGCTACCACTGCTGCTGGACATCAACTGACTTAAAAGTATTTCATGGGGTTGCCTATACCACAAAGTAGATATATAACAGAGACACGACCTAGTGCTAGAAAATGGTTACACCCTAATACTGGCAATTCGACTGGCTATTTTTGTTTTCTTCGATTTCCAGCCACATTTCGGAAACCGCCATCTAGCGCCACTAAAAAATACTGGAAACTACTAATTACTAATTTCGTTTAGTATCTTCTTCTTAATTAAGGATTTGAATTTAGCTTAACGTGATGTTTTGCTTAAAAATAAAATATGCTTATCTTTTTTTAATGTCAATATTTGTACTTAATTCGGCATATTTACATTTTATAATTTACAAACGTTAATAGTAGTGACATCTATTGCATTTTTTTGTATTAAACATAGATTGTATGGGATGGTAGGCCATGCCTATACTCACCACATTTGGCAGGTGGTTGGCGAGCGCAATTTTAGGATGATAATATTTCCGGACATAATAATAATTATATTCCCCGTCTACGACAGTTCGCTCTTGACCCGTAGCCCGGAGGTCGTGGGTTCGATTTCCGCGTTGGACTAATAAAAAAATTTGTTTTTAAGTTTGGTGAGGACAATACAGGCTGATCACCGGATTGTCTGACAAGGAAGACGATCCATGCGTCGGTTGGGCATGAAAAAAGGCGGTCCTGCGGCCTGTTCTCTCGCCAGTCGTGTCGATTTACCGTCCCACTGGGTTATGAGAGTAAAAGGAAGAGTGAGTGTCTTTGTGTATTGCGCA
Source organism: Celastrina argiolus (assembly GCA_905187575.2). Taxonomy (NCBI): domain Eukaryota; kingdom Metazoa; phylum Arthropoda; class Insecta; order Lepidoptera; family Lycaenidae; genus Celastrina; species Celastrina argiolus. The sequence goes on along the minus strand of LR994582.1, from coordinate 6,014,367 downwards.
CACAATTGGGAACTATAAAAATATATCTCGTGCGTAGTTGGCCTGGTTTCAATGAAATCGGCTACAGACAACGAAATCGGTGAGGGGAGCTGTCAGCGTGCTGCGTGCTGGCAAGGCTAAGATATGCTAAAAAATCTACATATTTTGTTTAATAACGAACTTTGACATCGATCGTCATATTATGTTAAGTTAATAAAACTTAACATATGACGAAGTCCGTAACGCAGCGGTTCAGCGCGTTGGTGCTCGACCGAGAGGTTGCGGGTTCGAATCCCGCCGAGGGAACAGAAAGTTTTCAATGTTCCTGGGTCATGGATGTGTATAAATTTGTGTATTAATATAATAAAAATCTCAAATATGTGTATAGTATAAAAGTATTAAATATAAATTTCCGTTGTCTGGTACCTGTAACACAAGTTCTTCGGATACTTAGCACAGGGCCAGATTCACGTGGTGTGAAGCGTCTATTGATATTATTATTATTATATTCAATTTGGTCATGCCAAAGATGATATTCATACTGCAGAATAACATCTGCAGAAGCACTTAATTGAATGTTGCGGGGTCTGCATGGGCATTACGCAGAATTTCATACTGTGACTGAATGTTGATGTTAGTGCTCACGTAATGTAAGTTTACATTCTCAGAATTAGTTGATGGTTAGGTCGCCCACATAATTAATATATTGTCACCCTGGGTGCAATTTAGGCACGCTTCACTTCAACCAACAATACACTAGACCCATCAAAAACATAACTTGTAAAAAATGCCAAGTGTGTTGTTGGTTGAACAGTAGAAGTACTGTACTATATTTTTGATGGCATCGACAGTTTTTTTTGTAAAAGATTAACTTAAACTAGTGTTTTTTTTTGTGGAACATTAACTTAACTAGTATTTTGGCCGGAAAGTGCAAATATAACTTTGTAATCCTTTACCTACATTTACATAGGATTATTTATGTAGTTAGCGTATATACTTATATAGGTATACTTGCTGACCCTTGCCCACTTCGTTGAGCATAAAAACAGTTTATGATGAAATTCAACTAAAAAAACAACGCGGAACCTGCAATACGGGAACCCGCAACGTGGAACCCACAACGCGAAACCCGCAACCGGGAAACCCATAACCCGGGAACCTGTAACGCGGAACCCGCAACCCGGGAACCAACAACCCAGGAACCCGTAACGCGGAACCCGCAACGCGGAACCCGCAACCCGGTAACCTACAACCCGGGAACCCGTAACGCGGAACACTTAACTCGCAACGCTTAACCCATGTTTCCTCTTTATAATATAAGTATATAGAAATAGTTTTTATATTGATTTCTTATAAAAATCCAATTGTCGATCATATTATGTCTATTACATAGCTGTCCGCGGAACGAAGTTTTTGTTAGTCTTCGTATAGGCATTGTAGGCTTTTCTAGATATGACAGATTTTCCATAGAGCATTCAATAACTTTTTCATTTTCATTTAAAAACATTGATGTTACCATGGCAACCGTGTCATAGACTGACAATATTAAAACCTATAACAATTTGTATATTATTTATTCTAATTTGCTGCTTATGTTCTTGAGTTATAAGTGGTGTAACTAACACGACTTTCTTTTATATAATATAGATGTATATATAACTAGGCGGAAACTAGACTTTTTTCCTTCATTTATACACTAAACACGAATTATATTCAAAATTTGAAGCTTCCATATCTGCTAAAATTGCTTGATACTTTTGATGATCGGTTAGTAAGTGACTGAGTCAGTAGCCGAATTAAAAAAAAATTGACGAGTTATAATTCTAAAACATCTGTTTGAAATTGAATGAAATAAACACAATTGTGGTTACACAATGCCTGCTTAGTTACTGAAATTACTGGCTTCTAGTTTTATCCACAACAAAGTTATATGGTAATGGCCTGTCCTGAAATTGTTTCGAGAAAAGGATGGTACGGCCGTGCTCAACTAGGAGAGGGCACTGCCGTGCGCCCAGATATAGTTTCACGCAAGAAATCCGTCTCGTCGAATAACAGCTCACATGAAAATTTAGACTTATTTAAATTTGAAGTGATATAATCAGCGATTTCAAATCACAAAATCAACTTTTGTTTAAAAACTTTTGTCTCAGTTCGTTAGTAAACAAATATAGCTCTACTGGCATATACCACGCGGACAGATATTATTCTTCTTTTTAGCCGACTTCCAAAAAAAGGAGGAGGTTCTCAATTCGTCTGTATGTTTTTTTTTTTTTTATGTTTGTTACCTCAGAACTTTCGCCTGGGTGAACCGATTTGGATGATTTTTTTTTTATTTGAAAGGTGGTGCTTCCCGTTTGGTCCCATTGTCACCAAAGTGGTGACCTGATGATGGGATCCGTGAGGAATCGAGGGAACTCCTCAAAACTTATATGGAAACATATATCGATTTTGATTTTTTCTGAAGTAGCCCAAGCATATGTTACCAAATAGTAAGATTTTGCACCATATCCTGGACCTAAAGTACTGAACAGAACTTCTGAGTCCTTAGAGATACACGTTTGAAGATTGCAGCGTTGTTTAAAGAAATGCAAGCATACGCCACTACGTCAATTACAGTGTTGTACCAGTGTTTACCAAAGTGGTGACCTGATGATGGGATCCGTGAGGAATCGAGGGAACTCCTCAAAATTTATATGGAAATATATATCGATTTTGATTTTTTCTGAAGTAGCCCAAGCATATGTTACCAAATAGTAAGATTTTGCACCATATCCTGGACCAAAAGTAGTGAACAGAACTTCTGACTCCTTAGAGATACACGTTTGAAGATTTCAGCGTTGTTTAAAGAAATGCAAGCATACGCCACTACGTCAATTACAGTCGAACTTGGTCTCACAGTTATTAAAGTGCATGCCTGATGATGGTGTCGTGAGGAATCGAGGGAACTCCTCGAAATTTATAGGAACACTCATAGTAATTTTGTATTTTTTTCTAGAACCATAAGCATATCCGACTAAAAACAAACATAATTTTGAATCAACTATCAAGGTATACTACATAGATCAGAAACAGGCATACAGGACTGCTTAGTCTTTGATGTTATAAGTTTGGAAATTACGACATCGCTTAAAGTACTGCAAGCATATGCCACTATATCAATTACAGTACTCAACACCACCTCTGTCTTCACCAAATAGTAGGTATCTATATATACGAGTACTATCACAACAATATGACGAAATAGGTAAATATTAAAACGGTAAAAAATTGTTTTAAGCCAAAAAAAGAAATGTAAATAGACTAAAAATAATAAAAGAGTTACATAGAAATCATATTCAGTTTAGCTGGTACCGACTTTGATATTATAAAAATTTGTATATCATTTTATAGTCAACTTTATATATATAATTTTTGCGCTGCTCTGGCGGTAAGTACCTATCCTTACTCAGTCTACCCATAACTAAAAATCTTAAAATAAAATAATTTTAAACAAAAAAAACCCGACTTCAAAAAGTAAACTAAAAAGCAAAAAATAAATTTACTTCGCACAAAGTAATACTTATTTTCACTTAAGTAAATAAATTTATTCTATAATTTTGAAGTCGGTGCCAAGTAAGTACTTCAACAACTTTACTACAATATCAAATTACTAAATATATGTAGGCAATCACAGAAAAAAAGAATCAGAAAATATACAACTATCAATGTAACTATTACTATATATTATGTACCTATCAAAGTACTGGCTTACAAACTAATATTAAATGAAAACAAATTATGAAAGAACGCTAAACTTGGCACCGACTTCAAAATTATAGAATAAATTTATTTACTTAAGTGAAAATAAGTATTACTTTGTGCGAAGTAAATTTATTTTTTGCTTTTTAGTTTACTTTTGAAGTCGGTTTTTTTTTGTTTAAAATTATTTTATTGTATGGAACACGTTATCTAGTGATCGAAGATGCTGCAGCAAATAATAATTTGATGGTTATCCAACCCGTAGGAGTAGGCGACCTTTGTGGATCAGTCGTTAAGTGCGTCTATGCTCAAGACTAGATTGCCGGGGAATCCCGCAAACACAACAACACTTTTCTGTTTCCGGGTTATTGTTTGGGTCATGGCTGTGTATAATGTGTTGGTATAATAAAATTAACTTACCAATATTAAAGTATTAAATATGTTTCCGATGCCTGGCACCACAAGTTTTTAGAGAACTAAGTACGGGACCAATCTAACTTGCATGTATTGTGTAATACACAATACATGCAATTATGTACCTATTCATAGCGCCTCCGTGGTCTACTGGTTCAGAGCTTCGATCTCGACCCGGAGGTCGTAGGTTCGACTCCCGCGTTGCAACAACAAAAGATGTTGTTTTAAAGTTTGGTTACAACAATGCAGGCTGATCACCTGAATGTCTGACAAGAAAGATGATCTATGCGTCGGATGGGCATGTAAAAAGTCAGTCCTGCGCCTGATCTCCCACCAGTCGTTTCGGTTATCCGTCCCACTGGGTTACGGGAGTGAAGGAAGAGAGAGTGCTTCTGTGTCTCGGCACTATAAAATAACTCCTGCGTAGCTGGCCTGGTTTCATTAAAATCAGCCACCGACACCGAAATCGGTGTGGGAGGCATTATTATTCATGTAAACACAAGAAATCTAGTTTTTTTACCGCTTGTATATATGTTGCTTAGGATTATGTCATAATATATTCGTAGCCCCATAAGTATTATGTAAATGTATGGCGGCCGCCCGGCACCATGGTTACAAAAGATCCCTGACATGGAAAAATGATTGGAAGGGTTTGAATGGATTTAAGCGACCAAATGTTGCTTGAAGTTTCATAATATTATGTGCTATGGATAAGCTACATATTTTAACCATTAATGTTAGCTGACGCGTGCTCGCGTTGAGCGTTCAAACTGTTTAAATCTGCCCTGGACTTTCACGAATACTTCAAGACTAAAAATAGTTGTTTTTTGTCCCCCAACTGTTCTATTAAAACCGATAATTTCTAAATTAGTTTGTTCAACAATAATTTGCCGAGGCGCTTTTTAACTAAAGACATAATCACACTCTTAATTTAATGTTCTCTTAATTTGCTGTTGTAAACTTGTCCCGGAATTAAAAAGGGGATAAAACTTCGCTATAAACTTTGGCGGGTTTTATTATTATGCCCGTCCTTTGCTTTTGCGCGAGCGAGAAAAGAAATTGTCGTTATATATTTATACACTACAGCAACAATTAATTATTAAAATAATTGAGTTAAATATATTTATTATTATTATTACATGGTGCTGTCAAAAGAGACTAAGGGCTCCCACACAAATTAACGATGTGATGCGATACGATGCCGCATCTGTTATTTTTACACACATTTAACATCGATCCGATCGCAAATATAATATATGCGATGCGATTTGAATTCGCGGTTTTTTTTTAATACCATCTAAGAGGCAAACGAGCAAGACGGGTCACCTGATGGTAAGTGATTCACCGCCGCCCACGGTCACTAGCGACGCCAGTCCGTTGCCTACCCTTCAGGTAAGAATATGCTCTTTTTTTGAATAACCCAATGAGCGCAGTTGTTAGGGAAGACCACTGATGGCAACGAATTCCAGAGATTTACTGTGCGTGGCAGAAAACTGTTTTTAAAACGCATTGTAGTGGAACTCCAACCATCCAGATGGTGGTGATAGTTCCGGCGAGACGATCGGTTGCGAAAATCAGCGGCTTCTATAAAATTGCGGTTTTGTGTGGGAGCCCTTGGAAAAGGCTGGCTACTATTACCATTTATACAGGGTGTAAAGAGAGCAGTCACTATAACTTTGAGATAGGATTATAGGACCTTGACTGATTCTAGAAATGAATTTTTTTCATTATTTATTTTTGTTTTTTTTTTTGCGATTTATTATTTTAGTCGCAAGGCTGAACTGTTTGGAACAACGTTCTGCATTAAATTCTTAAATTTTATAATTTTTGCCCTAGTACGTAATGAACGTCATACGCGTGCTATTGACCTCTCAGCGTAATCAGCTGATCGCTGTGTTGTGCACGTTGTACATTGCCTATTAAAAAAATTTAAATTTTTAAAACAGTGGATTAAAAGCAAATGACTAGTACCAATGGATATATCTCTTACCTGATTATTACCCCACGAAGGTATAGTGACTGCTCTTTTTACACCCTGTATATTTTTAGCACAGAGTTTGGTTTTCAGTGATCAGGGTATTCCGGATGGACCGATGCAGAATAATAATAAAGTCCCTGTATAATCGGATCGGCATCAAAATATTTATTGTATCTTTTTAATCCGTAACAATTAATCCTAAAATAACCAACATAATTAAATCGCAACTTTGATGAAACAATCATAAAATTCCAGGAAGGGATTTTAAGGTTCAATCCCACGCTAGTTATTAATTGAAAATATACTTAGTTATAACCATCATGATCAGCAATGACGAGTAAATAGACTTTAACATCCATATAAGGTTTGTCCTGTGTCTTTATACAAGACCACATTTGCGCAACGATTTTTCTGTTTTCTAGGCCGTATGCTATACAACAAAGTTAATCGGAATTTAACAATATATCCATTACAAAAAACAAAATGTAAGTATCTAGTTCTGGACTGGCTGCTTAAATTAAACTATAAATCTACTGAAAATCTGATTCATACTATTAATTAAGTAAATTAAATGTTTTTAGCTTTTTGGTAATATTCGTCACATAATTTTTAACACTGCTCAAGCTCATAACACAAAATATGAAACTAACTTTAATAATTAAGCTTTCAATATGTTCTCTTGTATATATTATGATATAGTTATAGTAGGTATAAGTATTTAGTTATGTTATGTTATGGTAGAAATACTATATTATTATTTAAAAAAAAACTGGCTGATCCATTGTCCATGGGTGAGGTGGACACCTGGTGATCTGTACCACAGGCATTTTTGCCCATCACAGACACCAGCTGCTCATAAAATATAATAGTTAAACCTATAATGTATGTATTTAAAATGTTAACTAGTTACCTATAAGATTATGTATTGTGAGGAGAAATAAATAAATAAATGAATTGAATATACTTTACATACTTTGACGCCTCCGTGGTCTAGTGGTTCAGAGCTTGGCTCTTGACCCGGAGGTCGCGGGTTCGAATCCCGCTGAGGGAACAAAAAGTTTTAAATGTTCCTGAGTCATGGATGTGTATTAAATTTGTGTATAATATAATAAAAATCTTAAATATGTTTATAGTGTAAAAGTATTAAATATATTTCCGTTGTCTGGTACCTGTAACACAAGTTCTTCGGATACTTAGCACGGGGCCAGATTGACGTGGTGTAAAGCGTCCATAGATATTATTATTATATTATATATACTGAAATGATACTTAAATTAAGTGGCGCTTAAGTTACATGTTGTCCTTGTCAGTCCGCCAAGGACGGACAGAGATAGCCTGTAAATAGGAGGGCTCTTAACTTTACCAAGCGTTTCAATATTCGGTAATAAACGACTGACGTCTTATATTATGTACCCTAACCCTGTTGTTTTATAGAGCTTTCGACTGCAGAAGTCCTGGGTTCAAATCGGTGTTGGGACAACTAGAAATTATATTTAAGTCTTCTTAGGACATTTCAGATTGATCATCTGATTGTCTGACATGATGATGCATCGGATGGGCAAGTAAAAAGTCGGTCCTGGGTCTGTTCTCCTGTCAGTCGTGTCGGTCCATCTGTCGCACTATGTTATGAGGAAGAGAGAGTCCTCCCGTGTACTGCGTGCATACTTTGGCATCATGAAATAACTCCTGCCTGCGCCAACAAATTGAAGTGGAAGGTTGTTCATAATTTCCGTTCGATTTTAATTTGAACCATGCGGCCACCCGCAAAATAACCTAATAAACGCTGGCTACGCTAAGCGTTGACCAATCAACGCTTAGCGTAGCCAGCGTTTATTAGCTGTTGTATAGGGTAGGTGTTTATTCGAATAACTCTAGGCCTCTAGGGAGGCTCTAGGGGCGCTTAGTTTTCAATTACGACCTAATACAAATGCAATTCTAATGCTGTCAAATCATGTGCTACTCTCGAAAACAATACTGATGACAGGGTTAGAATAGTTCCATAAAATCGACACTCAAAACATTTTGGCGCTAGTGTCGGGACGAACTGTCAAATTCAAATGCAGTTCCAAAGTCAATTTTGTCTAAGACATTAGACAAGGCCACCTTTATTGGTCGCGGTTGTATTATATTTCCCGTGGCTCTGTGGGCGGCGGTTCTGTCGGAGTATCGCCGAGTTTTAGTGGGTATGGCTGCGTCCACTTACCATCTTAACGGACACAGCGAGCCCCACATACCCGTGGTAGGAATCCCCGTCCTCCACAGGATGCGGTGAATAGCATTTCTCGGCGAAAAAAAAGAACACCTTTATTGACTGTATTAAAAATGTAAGGTGAAAATTCCCATTTTATACACCCACCCGCAAGAAATAACAAAATATAATTGCGTTGGATTCACAAACAAAATTTCCCAAATTGGTAATGACAAAAGCCAACTTCGTTGAGCCGCGAGTTTCGCGTGTGTAATAATTGGGGTTCGCGTTTTTGGGGGTCCGTGACCAAATAACAACATTTTTTTTAAACCTATACAGTGTGACTGGTGAGACATGACCAATACTTGAGGACGTGATATTTGGATATTATATTATGAGATGAAAAAAATATATATCATTTTTTAATCACTGAGTAAATGTATCTTATACTTGAATAATTATTTACCCATCGCATGGACACCGCGTGTATTCCTTTTATAAATTAAAGATCATCAGATCCTTATAATAAACATCCGATTATGGTGGTCCACCATATTATTGGATTCAAAAGCCCAGCGCCGCGACGCTTGCCGACGCCCAGCGCCGCGACGCCTGCCGACGCCCAGCGCCGCGACGCCTACCGACGCCCAGCGTCGCGACGTCCAGCGCCGCGATGCCAGCCGACGCCCAGCGTAGTGACGCCTGCCGACGCCCAGCGCCGCGGCGCCTGCCGAAACCCAGCGCCGCGACGCCTGCCGACGCCCAGCGCCACGACGCCCAGCGCCGCGACGCCTGCCGACGCCCAACGCCGCGACGCCTACCGACGCTCAGCGCCGCGACGCCTGCCGACGCCCAGCGCCGCGACGCCTGCCGACGCCCAGCGTCGCGTCGCCTACCGACGCCCACCGCCGTGACGCCTACCGACGCCCAGCGCCGCGACGCCTTCCGACGCCCTGCGCCGCGACGCTTAGCGCCGAGACGCCTACCGACGCCCAGCGCCGCAACGCCTTTCGACGTCCAGCGCCGCGGCGCCTGCCGAAACCCAGCGCCGCGACGCCTGCCGACGCCCAGCGCCACGACGCCCAGCGCCGCGACGCCTGCCGACGCCCAACGCCGCGACGCCTACCGACGCCCAGCGCCGCGACGCCTGCCGACGCCCAGCGCCGCGACGCCTGCCGACGCCCAGCGTCGCGTCGCCTACCGCCGCCCACCGCCGTGACGCCTACCGACGCCCAGCGCCGCGACGCCTTCCGACGCCCTGCGCCGCGACGCTTAGCGCCGAGACGCCTACCGACGCCCAGCGCCGCAACGCCTTCCGACGTCCAGCGCCGCGACGCCCAGCGTCGTGACGCCTGCCGACGCCCAGCGCCGCGACGCCTGCCGACGCCCAGCGCCGTGACGCCTACCGACGCTCAGCGCCGCGACGCCTGCCGACGCCCAGCGCCGCGACGCCTGCCGACGCCCAGCGTCGCGACGCCTGCCGACGCCCAGCGCCGTGACGCCTACCGACGCCCAGCGCCGCGACGCCTTCCGACGCCCTGCGCCGCGACGCTTAGCGCCGCGACGCCTACCGACGCCCAGTGCCGCGACGCCTTCCGACGTCCAGCGCCACGAAGCCCAGCGCCGCGACGCCTACCGACGCTCAACGCCGCGACGCCTGCCGACGCCCAGCGACACGACGCCAAGCGCCGCGACGCCTACCAACGCCCAGCGCCGTGACGCCTGCCAACGCCCAGCGTCGCGACGCCTGCCGACGCCCAGCGTCACGAGGTCTGCCGACGCCCAGCGTCGCGACACCTACCGACGCCTGCCGACGCCCAGCGCCGCGACGCCTGCCGACGCCCAGCGCCGCGACGCCTGCCGACCCCAGCGCCGCGACGCCTACCGACGCTCAGCGCCGCGACGCCTGCCGACGCCCAGCGTCACGACGCCAAGCGCCGCGATGCCTACCGACGCCCAGCGCCGCGATGCCTACCGACGCCCAGCGCCGCGACGCCTGCCGACGCCCAGCGCCGCGATGCCTGCCGACGCCCAGCGCCGCGACGCCTGCCGACGCCCAGTGCCGCGACGCCTAGCGCCGCGATGCCTACCGACGCCCAGCGTCGCGACGTCCAGCGCCGCGACGCCTGCCGACGCCCAGCGCCGTGACGCCAGCCGACGCCCAGCGTAGTGACGCCTGCCGACGCCCAGCGCCGCGGCGCCTGCCGACGCCCAGCGCCACAACGCCAAGCGCCGCGACGCCTACCGACGCCCAGCGCCGCGACGTCAAGCGCCGCGACGCCTACCGACGCTCAGCGCCGTGACGCCTGCCAACGCCCAGCGTCGCGACGCCTGCCGACACCCAGCGTCACGAGGTCTGCCGACGCCCAGCGTCGCGACACCTACCGACGCCTGCCGACGCCCAGCGCCGCGACGCCTGCCGACGCCCAGCGCCGCGACGCCTGCCGATGCCCAGCGCCACGACGCCCAGCGCCGCGACGCCCAGCGTCGTGACGCCTGCCGACGCCTACCGACGCTCAGCGCCGTGACGCCTGCCAACGCCCAGCGTCGCGACGCCTGCCGACACCCAGCGTCACGAGGTCTGCCGACGCCCAGCGTCGAGACACCTACCGACGCCTGCCGACGCCCAGCGCCGCGACGCCTGCCTACGCCCAGCGCCGCGACGCCTGCCGATGCCCAGCGCCACGACGCCCAGCGCCGCGACGCCCAGCGTCGTGACGCCTGCCGACGCCCAGCGCCGCGACGCCTGCCGACGCCCAGCGCCGCGACGCCTACCGACGCTCAGCGCCGCGACGCCTGCCGACGCCCAGCGCCGCGACGCCTGCCGACGCCCAGCGCCACGACGCCCAGCGCCGCGACGCCCAGCGCCGCGACGCCTGCCGACGCCCAGCGCCGCGATGCCTGCCGACGCCCAGCGCCGCGACGCCTGCCGACGCCTAGTGCCGCGACGCCTAGCGCCGCGACGCCTACCGACGCCCAGCGTCGCGACGTCCAGCGCCGTGACGCCTGCCAACGCCCAGCGTCGCGACGCCTGCCGACGCCCAGCGTCACGAGGTCTGCCGACGCCCAGCGTCGCAACACCTACCGACGCCTGCCGACGCCCAGCGCCGCGACGCCTTCCGACGCCCTGCGCCGCGACGCTTAGCGCCGCGACGCCTGCCGACGCCCAGCGCCGCGACGCCTGCCAACGCCCAGCGCCGCGACGCCAAGCGCCGCGACGCCTACCGATGCTCAGCGCCGCGACGCCTGCCGACGCCCAGCGCCGCGACGCCTGCCGACGCCCAGTGCCGCGACACCTAGTGCCGCGACGCCTAGCGCCGCGACGCCTACCGACGCCCAGCGCCGCGACGCCTGCTGACGCCCAACTTCGCGACGCATGCCAACGCCCAGTGCCACGACGCCCAGCGCCGCGACGCCTGCTGACGCCCAACTTCGCGACGCATGCCAACGCCCAGTGCCACGACGCCCAGCGCCGCGACGCCTACCGACGCCCAGCGCCGCGACGCCTACCGACGCTCAGCGCCGCGACGCCTGCCGACGCCCAGCGCCGCGACGCCTGCCGACGCCCAGCGCCACGACGCCCAGCGCCGCGACGCCCAGCGCCGCGACGCCTGCCGACGCCCAGCGCCGCGATGCCTGCCGACGCCCAGCGCCGCGACGCCTGCCGACGCCTAGTGCCGCGACGCCTAGCGCCGCGACGCCTACCGACGCCCAGCGTCGCGACGTCCAGCGCCGTGACGCCTGCCAACGCCCAGCGTCGCGACGCCTGCCGACGCCCAGCGTCACGAGGTCTGCCGACGCCCAGCGTCGCAACACCTACCGACGCCTGCCGACGCCCAGCGCCGCGACGCCTTCCGACGCCCAACTTCGCGACGCATGCCAACGCCCAGTGCCACGACGCCCAGCGCCGCGACGCCTACCGACGCCCAGCGTAGCGACGTCTAGCGCCGCGACGCCTGCCGACGCCCAGCGCCGCGACGCCAGCCGACGCCCAGTGCCGCGACGCCTAGCGCCGCGACGCCTACCGACGCCCAGCGCCGCGACGCCTGCCGACGCCCAGCGTCGCGACGCCTGCCAACGCCAAGTGCCACGACGCCCAGCGCCGCGACGCCTACCGACGCTCAGCGTAGCGACGTCTAGCGCCGCGACGCCTGCCGACGCCCAGCGCCGCGACGCCTGCCGACGCCCAGCGCCGCGACGACTGCCGACGCCCAGCGCCGCGACGCCAAGCGCCGCGACGCCTGCCGACGCCCGGTGCTAATATTAGTGTACGGTGTCTCATATTATAACACCGTAGCATTTTTACTCAGTATTTTACTTCATACATTCAGTACGCGTTCGTAAATAGCAGACACCGCGCGTGCTCCCCAGCACCTTTATATCAATCAAACATATTATGTGGGAAAGTTAATAAAATTAATTAATCGGGAAAAGTTCGCATTTATTAGCCAAACCCCCACATAAATTTGGTCCTTCGTGCTTAGTGACCTTCCGCGTTTTGGTCAAAAGCAGGATCATACGCGTGTGAGGAGTGATCAGTGACTATCAGAAAAGCAGTCGTTTAAAATTAGCAGACAGTTCAGTAGTAGTAAATCAAGCAGTGTAGCAGAACAGTGGTGTAGCAGAACAGTGTAGCAGAACAGTGGTGTAGCATCAGTGTAGCAGAACAGTGTAGCAGAACAGTGGTGTAGCAGAACAGTGTAGCAGAACAGTGGTGTAGCATCAGTGTAGCAGAACAGTGTAGCAGAACAGTAGTGTAGCAGCAGTGTAGCAGAACAGTGGTGTGACTAAGTTGTGATAGTGGGAGGCGATCAGCAGCAGCAGTTTCTAGCAGCAAAACAGCGTGGTTCGTGGCTGCCAGCAGCAAGCAGTAGGATCGTGTCAGCAGATCATCACGCTCTCCGGAGCACGAGCAGTAAGGCAGCATCAGCAGAAAAGTTCCAGAGCAATCAAGTAAGATCTTTCCATTTTTTACTTCAAGCAAATAAGTTACAAAAATGGATCCTCCATTTTTGTAACTTATTTGCTTGAAGTAAAAAATTTTAGAAAATCAAGAGCAGATAGTAGGGGCTATGGAGCAGTTGCTCGCGTCTTTTAAAAAGACGGGGCGAGAACGTAGGACACTAGATTACGTCAAGCGGAAGTTACAAACCCTTGATGAATACTGGGAAGAGTTTAAGCAAAACAGACAGCAATTAGCAGAGTTCGTAGACGAAAATTCTGAACCCATTAGAAGTCTATATGATAGGGCTTTCAGAAACTACGAGAGTACGAAGTCAACTTTGCAGCAGTATATCTCGACTTCATCAACGGTAGCACAGCCAGAAGGTAAGGTACTTGAAGTTCCGAGTAGAGGAACGAGCCCATTACCCATCCCTGGACCATCAGTACCAGCATCAGCAGAACGCGTATCAAAGACGATTTCCCAAGGTGTCGACAGCAGAACAGCAGAGATGTTACGTAAGCAGATGACGAATTTCAAAGCATTTTCTAGAACAGTAAGCAATATAGACCTAGAGGCAATAACGGAAAAATGGCAGTTTGAAGATACATTGCAGCAGTTGCAGTCGAGATGGGCAGCAATCGATGCCCAGCACTGGGAGCTCGATAATGAGTTAAATGGTTCTAACATAGAGTACGAGAAGCAGTTTACAGCACATGAGAAAAAGTTTACTTTTATGAAAGAAAATATCAACAAAAAATTATGGTCGACGTCTCACAGAGAAAAATCAACTCCGAAATTAGATATCCCTTCATTTAGTGGCAATTATCATCAATGGATGTCATTTAAAGATTTGTTTAGCGAGGCAATTCATAACAATCCGTCATTATCTCACGCCCAAAAAATGCAGTTTTTGAGGAGTAAATTGACAGGAGAAGCAGAGAGGCTCATTCAACATTTACAAATTACATCAGTTAATTATAATATTTCCTGGGAAATTCTTAACCATAGGTACAACAATAAAAGGCTCATATTTACTGCGCACGTCAACATACTGCTAGGGCTGCCAAGCATTCAATATCAATCAGCAGCACAACTTAAAAAATTACACGATACAACAAAAGAATGCTTAAACGCAATAAAAAACCTAAAAATAGACATTAGCACATGGGACCCCTTACTGGTCCATTTGTTAGGGCAAAAATTGGACAGTGATTCGTATACAGAATATTTGGAATCAGTTAAAAATCCTAGAGATTTGCCAATTTTAGAAGAGTTTGTTAACTTTTTGGAAGCTAAATTTACTGTACTTGAATCATCACGTCGAAAACAAGAGCAGACCGGATTTAAGCCCTCAGTATCTACGAATCAGCAGAATTTTTCAAATCAGCGGAAACTTTTTTCAAGCAACTTTAAATCTAATAGCAACAATAATAACTATTCAAATCATAAGTCAAACATAAAGGCTTTACATGCATCCAAGTTAATTTGCGGACTTTGCAAAGGCGAGCATGGTTTATTTTATTGTACAAAGTTTCAAGAAATGTCATGCGATCAGAAATTGAAAACCGTAACCCGGTTGCGTTATTGTGTGAATTGTTTATATGAACATGATACTAAGGAATGTTTTCCAGTAAAAGGTGCCGTTTATGTGCAGGATTTCACAATAGTTTATTGCACAACGCATGCACTAAACACAAACCAAGCACTTCTTCGAACCATGTGTCGAAAAATCACCACGTGTCTCAACCCAACACGTGTGAGGTCTTATTAGCAACAGCAATGGTCAGTGTAAAAGCAGCAAATGGTGAGCAGCATTGCCTTAGAGCGCTCATAGATTCGGGTTCTCAAATTTCTGTAATTACGGAAAGAGCAGCACAGATGTTAGGTATAAGACGTCGCAAATGTAAAGGTACGATTTTCGGCGTCGGCGAGCATGAAAGCAGCAGTAAAGGAATGCTCACTATACAGTGTGCATCATTGCACAATAATTTCACATTTAATATTGACGTAATCATCATGAGCAACCTTATCAAAAGTCTTCCGAACGTAACCCTACCAAAACCTTCATGGTCATACATCGAAAATATTAATTTAGCAGATCCAAAGTATTATGTAAAACGCCCTGTCGACTTACTTTTAGGAGCAGACGTCTATTCCAAAATTTTGTTAGACGGTATTCTACGAGGTCCAACTAGTGAGGATCCTATAGCACAGCAGACATACCTTGGATGGATCCTCTGCGGTTCTGTAAAATCATATCAGTGCAACGTCATGTTACAGAATAATTATGATGATTTGCAAAGATTCTGGGAATGTGAAGACATTTCCCAAGAAAAGGAGATATCTTCAGAAGATGATTTATGCCTTCAGTACTTCTCCAAAACGACGAGGAGATTGAAAGATGGTAGATTCGAAGTGCGTTTACCTATTATAGAGGAATTCAAAAATAAATTAGGGTCATCAAAAACTACAGCATTAGCACAATATCAGAGTTTAGAGAGGAAATTGTATCGTAATTCAACATTAGAAAAAGATTACAAAAAGTTCATGCAGGAGTACATAGACTTACATCATATGGAAAGATCATTATCTGAAAGCAAACTTGGTTACTACTTACCTCATCATGGTGTCATCCGAGACAGTTCTACTACAACCAAGCTGCGCGTAGTTTTCAACGCGTCAGCAAAGTCTTCGAGTGGTTATAGCTTAAATGATATTATGTACAAAGGTCCGAATCTTCAGCAGGACCTTCAGCAGTTGATTCTGAAATGGCGGCAGTATAAATTTGCATACACAGCAGATATCGAGAAGGTGTATCGTCAAATTTGGGTTTTTCCAGAGGATCAAGCATACCAAAAGATCCTATGGCGTGAGTCCTCAAACCATCCTATACAAACGTATCAGTTGAAAACAGTTACCTACGGAGAAAAAGCAGCAAGTTTCTTAGCAATGAATTGTTTAAAGCAGTTAGCAGCAGAAGAAAAGAAGAAGTATCCAGAAGCAGCTAGAGAAGTAGAAGAAAGCTTTTTCGTCGATGATTATTGCGGTGGTCATCATAATTTACAGCAGAGCAAGCAGTTACAAGCAGATTTAATTGAGCTTCTAAAATCAGGAGGTTTCAATTTACGGAAATGGAAGTCAAATGACCCCCAACTCCTAGCAGATTTAGACACAAAGCAATGTGACAAGCAGACGTACGAATTTAAGCATATAGAGTCAACAAAGACTTTAGGATTAGGCTGGAATCCACAGGGCGATGTATTTACGTTTCAATGTAAAATCGAATTTTCGGAGACAGAACCTACAAAAAGAACTTTATTATCCGATATTTCAAAATTATACGATCCGTTGGGCTGGCTAACGCCATTGAGCACGACTTTAAAACTTTTATTTCAAAATGTTTGGTTATCAAAAATTGAGTGGGATGATAAGCTTCCACAGGATATTAAAACAAAATGGTTACAAATACGCACGGAAATACAAAACATTAGCACCTTTGAAATAAATCGGTGGATCGGGACTTCTGAAAACGATAAGATCGAATTGCATGGTTTTTTCGACGCCTCTAGCAAAGCATTTGCTGCAGTAATTTACTGTAAAGTTATAAAAAATGGAGAGTCATCAGTATCATTATTAGCGGCCAAAGCACGGCTCGCACCATCGAACAAAGTCCAGACAATTCCCAGACTGGAATTAATGGGAGCTGAACTATTAGCAAAATTAATGAGCAAGGTTCAAAAATGTTTGTATCAGTACAAAGCAGAAGTATTTGGCTGGACAGACTCTACAGCAGTTCTAGGATGGATACAAGGCGACCCAGTAAGATGGAAAACATTTATATCCAATCGAGTCAGAGCAGTAACGCAAGTAATACCAATATCATGTTGGCGCTACGTTAAAACAAAGGAAAACCCGTCCGACTCGGCTAGTCGCGGCTTAAACGTGACTCAGCTGAAAGAAGATAAGTTATGGTGGAACGGGCCATCATGGTTGCCATCATTCAAAGTCGAAGAGCCAACATTGTACGAGACTACATTAGAACAAAGAAATCAATATAAGCAATCAAATATTCTAATTCAGTCGGATTATCAATCATTAAGTATCATTGACAGTCTATTAAATAAGCATAGCAACATAACACGAGTTATTCGTATAATAGCATGGATATTACGACTAATAAAATATAGACAACGTCACGAAGCATATCTCACGTTACGAGAATTACAATACGCAAAAATGCTTATTGTTAGAAATGTACAGCTGGCGCACTTTAATGACGAAATAAAATTACTTTCAAATAATAAGCCCTTGCCATCGAAAAGCAACATTTTAAATTTACATCCGATTTTAGATGAAGACAGAATTTTACGAGTCGGTGGCCGTCTCAGAAATGCAAGTGTCAGCACTGAAATAAAACATCCTATTATCATTCCATACGAAAGTCAACTTACCACTTTACTTATTCAGCAAGCACACGAACTAACATTCCATGGCGGTCCTCGAATTACGTTAGCTAATCTGAGACAGAAATTTTGGATTATTGGTGGAATAAGAGCAACAAAAAAGCATATAAGAAAGTGCGTGATCTGTCGAAAACACAATCCTATCTTAGGTCAGCAGCTCATGGGTGACCTACCAACGGCGCGTGTTAACCCGAAGCCAGCATTTTACAACACCGGTGTAGACTTTACAGGATACATTGATGTAAAAGCAAATAAAGGGCGTGGCATTAAAACCATGAAAGGGTACATAGCATTATTTATTTGCATGGTGACAAAAGCAGTACACCTAGAGATCATGTCAGACCTCACGAGTTCAGCATTTTTGGCGGCGCTCAGTAGAATGGCTAGTCGCCGCGGCACACCACATCACATATTCAGTGATAATGGCACGAATTTTGTAGGAGCAAATAGATTGATGCAGGAGCAATTCGAAAGAATTTTTGATGATAACACCTTAGGAGAGATAGCCAATATGAATATCACTTGGCATTTTAATGTAGCAAAATGGTGCCAAGCATCTGGTTTATGGGAGAGAAACATACGAAGTTTGAAACATCATTTGAAAAGGGTAGTAGGGGAGCAAAAACTTACGTATGAGGAATACGCTACTCTACTAGCAAAAATTGAAGCTATCCTAAACTCTAGGCCACTCTGCGCTCTCACAGAGGATCCAGAGGACCTGGACTATTTAACTCCGGCACATTTTTTAGTTGGCAAAGCAGACTTGAACATCATAGAAACCGAGCAGGACGCTAGATCAAGATGGTATCTAATCTCTAAAATGTATGACGACCTATGGAAAAGGTGGAAGATCGAGTATATGACTCAGCTATCAGTAAGATCCAAATGGTTACGAGAGAAAGATAATATCCAAATCGGTGATTTAGTCACGATTCAAGAGGATAATTTACCCCCCGGCAAATGGCTTATGGGGAGGGTATTGGAGCAGCATCCTGGAAAAGACGGATTGGTTCGTGCCGTAACTCTTAAAACCAAGAACGGTATAATCAAAAGGCCGGTGGTAAAGTTGTCAGTCTTACCTCTTTCGGACGCGGTGAGCAGCGGCTGCGAAGAAGAACCTGAGGAACCTAAACAAAATCCGAAAAAATCTATCAAACAGAAAAGTTTTACGGCTATGGCAACAGCATTCATATTATTTATGTCGATAATGACAACAACTTACGCGGCTACAAATCTACCTAGCAACATGTCTCTATATTTTGATCATATCGGCAGTGCAAAGGTCATTCGGGACAAATGGACTCTCATAGCATATTATAATATGTCTCCGTATTGGGAAGGATTCACTGCAGCAAAAAAGTTCATAAATTACACAGATAAAATATGTTCTTGTATGCCTGACAATCAAAATCAAAATCAATCAAAATCAAAACATTTTATTCAGAATAAATTTTTACAAAATGTTTTCTGAACGTCGAGACTATTTGATGCCTACCACCGGTTCGGGAACTAGCCCAGCGAGAAGAACCGGCGTAAGAAACTCGCGTGGGGCCATCTTTTACCAAAAAGATGGAAAATTGCTCTTTTTTAAGATTTACAAATGTCAGAACTAAAACTAAATAACAAAAGTACAGTAATTTTATAGTATTTAAATATAGCCTTGCAGAGGGCTACCTTATTCCCAAGGTGTGCTGTCATTCATAAAATCATTTACTGTATAGTAAGCTTTTGCACACAAACGTTCTTTGGCTACTTTCTTAAACTTATTGTTACAAAAATTTTGAACGTTTTCTGGGATCCTATTGTATAGGCGTATACATTGGCCCTTAAACGATTTTTTTACTTTACTAAGTCTAGTCACTGGTACATCAAGTTTATGCTTATTTCGAGTATTTCTATTATGGTTCTCACTTTTCTTCTTAAATAAGTGTAAATTTTTTTTAACATACATTAAATTTGAAAGGACGTACTGAGAAGGTGACCATTGTTTAACAATAACTCTACAATTACAGCACGAGTTCGAGGAACTGGATCATTATAATCGTTTGTTATTAAATCAGCGTTTTGACGCGCGTGCCAGAAGGCGCCGCGCGCTTATCAATGGTGTCGGTTACGCCGCCAACTATCTGTTCGGAGTATTAGACGAGAGATTCGCGGAACAGTACAAGAAGGACATTGAACTTATCAGGCATAACGAGCATCATATTAATAACTTGATACAAAATCAAACATCGGTCGTCGAGGCTCAATACAACTTACTGAAACGTACGGAACAATCGATTCAGCTTCAGCATAAATCAATAAACAAGCATCTTATGGATTTGTATAATTTTACTAATACTCTTAAGTCGGAATCTGTCCGCACTGTAGATATACAAAATTTTATATTGTCATCTATAACGGCAATGAACTTATTTCAGAACTTAAAACGAATTCAAGATACAATTTTGGACACTATTACCGACATTTCACATGGCAAATTCAACATGCATTTATTAACACCTGAGCAAATTAAAAACGAATTACTACTCATAGGGAGTCAGTTGACAAAGGATATCACGTTACCCATTGACAACGTACAATCAGACTTACGGAGCATCTACAGTTTACTAAGAATCAAAGCAAGAATGTTAAAGGAGTATTTTATATTTGAAATATCATTTCCATTAACAAACAGAGAAGCATATAATATTTACAAAATCATTTCGATTCCTAAGCAGATAGCAGGAAATGCGATCACTGTCCTCCCGGTAGACGACTACGTAGCAATTAATTTAGGGAATGACTCTTATTTTACACTTTCCACGTTTGAATTACAATTATGTTTCAATAACGAACAAACTTACCTATGTCAGCTTAACAAACCGATCAAATATCTCCCAGCAGATGAAAAGTTTTGTAAGATTGACGCCAAAACTAAACAATGTCTTGTAAGCAAAGCAGCTTGTAGAGACCAGTGGATACAGTTAAGAGATGAATCCAAATATTTTTACTTTTGCTGTAACACATATCAAGTTAGGATTATCTGTTCAGATCGTGTAAGCACAGATCAGCTGAGTGGAGCTGGAATACTGCATATCGAGCCTAACTGCATTATAAAGGGCAGAGATTTTACCATGTACTCTCAGAGTAATTCCAATAATAAAATCAACTTGGAGTCAGGCATTTTATCTCCCAAATTACCTAACATAAATCATATGGTCAACATATCATACCATCAATATTTAGAAGTATTTGACAACAATGAAATTGAAATAAACAATTCTATTAGCGATTTAGAAGAGCAGGTCGAAGAATTAAAAATTGCCACTAAGCATCTAAAGACATCAGACGGTCAGATATCAGCCCATGACGTTCACCAATATAGCATCTCATACGGACTGCTTGCAGTCATGGTCATAGCAGCATCATTTATACTGTGGAAAAAATATAGAAGAATATTTAGCAGTGTATCGCCGCAAGCAGAGCCTAGTGTAGTGTATAGTGCGCGAGAGCAGAGTACGACTGACCGTCAGTCGAGTGAAGTGTGTAGTGATAATTTGATGAGGGACAAAGGAACCTCTCCAATATTTACCAAATGTAAATTTCCAGTAAAATCAACCTAATTTTTGTATTTTTTCGGCTCGGGAGTATGTACGGTGTCTCATATTATAACACCGTAGCATTTTTACTCAGTATTTTACTTCATACATTCAGTACGCGTTCGTAAATAGCAGACACCGCGCGTGCTCCCCAGCACCTTTATATCAATCAAACATATTATGTGGGAAAGTTAATAAAATTAATTAATCGGGAAAAGTTCGCATTTATTAGCCAAACCCCCACAATTAGCTAATACCAGCTAGTAACAGTACCTTATATCTAATAGTAGTAGTGATGATGGTAACTAGTACAAGGAATTCTATAGAATATTTTGAGCCACTGACAAGCTAGTTTCTTACAAATCACATTATAATAATGCTAAGCATACAAAGAACTTTACAGAAAATAAATTTAACAACAGATGGAGCTTGTGCCGGACCTGTTCCATACACCGACAGTTATTTTGTGACCGACAGCAATTTACAACTATTAGCTGCCTGCATATTCGCGCTAATTTTAAATAAGTGGATAAAAAACAAATTTTCCTCTCATAAATAATATAATAATATATTTTTCATCTTCGGTAAAAGTCGGTCAGCGATTAATAATTGGTGACCGACTTTTTGTAGATGAATAATAGAATATACTGATTGCAGTAGTGCAACGCACTCAACATACATAAAGTCGGACATAAACTATATGGAGCAAAACTCTGAACGATTATGGGTCCTACAAAAAGTAGGTCGTAGGTTTTTTTTGACTTGTATATTATATTCCTTTTATAAATTAAAGATCATCAGATCCTTATAATAAACATCCTTTTGAATCCAATATGGTGGTCCGGCATATTGGATTCAAAATGGCGGCATTTACATTTTAATAATTTATTTGTTGGTTTTGTAGCAATAACAGCTTACATACATAACTTCAGCTTTCTAAGATTTCCGGAAGTAACCTAAGAATTTTGATAATCTATAAATAAGTCAGTGACGAAATCAGGGGTTTTTACACATCGATAAAATCTGAAGTATAGTAGCTACGACATTCAAACTTTGTATAATTCATGTATTTACTGGTGTCATTATATGTTGAAATTTTCAACTAATTAGCATCATCCAAAGCAAAGTTATGGGAGTTCAAAAAAAACGACGAAACCTTTCGAGAAAAGGTAGGTAGTGCCCTTGCGCTTCGCTTGGCTCGTCTTGACGGGGGCACGACCGTGCCCCCAGATTATTATATTGGGAAAATGTTCTAGTTTTAATTTAGAGACGTTGAACAGTATACAACAAAATATGGACTTATACTTTATACTCCCATACTACAAACGTAATTTTTTGTTGTTATACAGTGTGTAAAAAGAGGAGTCACTATAACTTTGAGATACGATTAAAATACCTTTCCTCGTTTTGGAAATGTATTTTTTTTATATTTTTTGTAAAAACTAAAAAAAAAATATTTACTTTTTACCATTTATTTTCTTATTTTTCTGTCGCAAATTATTATAAAGACAAAAATTTTATTTTTTTATTTTTGTAAAAAAATTAAAAAAAATAATACATGAGAAAAGGTAGTATAATCATATCCTAAAGTTATAGTGACTGCTCTTTTTACACCCGTTATAGACTGTGCAATTTTATTAATCAGTGATAAAACTTTAGTTTACTGTGAAAATACCAGCGCAGAAAGAGTTATTTTTTAAAATTGTTGTACGGGCAAATTTATGACATTGGGGCATTTCTCATAAAAACATGAAAGTCAAAAGTACGTCTTTCAGTGCTGGTGCTTTCACAGTAAACTCTACATAGGAGGCACATATAAACCTTAAAGCATTATTACCTACTCATTTATTTTACACCTTGTATACGGAACTAGCCGTGTGCGAGTCCGACTCTTGGTTGGCTGGATTTTAATTTACGCTTAAATACATTTGCAATATAATGTTTATTAAAATGAGTTTCAACTCCTGCAGAAAGTTTTTGCACGAATTGGTGTAGGTGAAACATACTAAGGCCCGTATAGATAAAACAATCTCAATCGAAACTTCTACTCGAGGCCCTTTTTCACAGATAAAAAGAACATTTCGTTTCACTTTAAAAAATGAAGAACTTTAAAGAAAAATTATAAAAATATAGATTATACTTATTTTTATGTTTTCCTATAATCTTTATTACGGATATTACGGTTCAAAAATAAAAGAAATTTAAGAACTGTGTTACATCAATATAGTTAGTTGTTCACTTTTAAAAGTGAAACGAAACGTTGTTTTATCTGTCGAATAGGTTCTCAAGTAGATGTTGCGATTGATATTTTTTATTTATATGGATCTATAAATGAGTCAGTGACAAAATCAGGGGTTTTTACACATCGATAAAATCTAAAGTATAGTAGCTACGACATTCAAACTTTGTATAATTCATGTATTTACTGGTTTCATTATATGTTGAAATTTTCAACTATTTAACATCATCCAAAGCAAAGTTATGGGAGTTCAAAAAAACGACGAAACCTTTCGAGAAAAGGTAGGTAGGGTACCCTTGCGCTTCGCTTGGCTCGTCTTGACGGGGGCACGACCGTGCCCCCAGATTATTATATTGGGAAAATGTTCTAGTTTTAATTTAGAGACGTTGAACAGTATACAACAAAATATGTATAACAACAAAAAATGGACCAAGATTCTATGGGCCAAGTGAGAAAGAGTTATACTTACTATTTTATTTTGGGGTGAAACGTAATTTTTGTATAGCACTGCCCCTGATTACGTAACTTCGGTGGCCTACCTTCGATGAACTTAGACTGTCTCTGTCAAACTTTTGACATTAAAACTTTTTTAATCGTGTATAAAAAAGGTCAAACGTCAAAATTACAGTCGATTTTCAGAAACTGGTAAGCGATGAAGTTACATAAGGGGTGACTAACCCCTAGTTTGGTCATGGCATTATACAATAACAACATGAAACGAAAAGCGAAAAACAAACTTTTGTTCCCTCGGCGGGATTAGAACCCGCAACGTTCAGTTTGAGCGCCAACGCGCTAAACCACTACGCTACATAGGTCGTCGAATATTATAATATATTAATTAGTGTGAAGTTACTATGTTCCAATTAATCTTCTTCTTCATAAATATAAAAACGAATTGCTGTTCGTTAGTATCGCTAAAACTCGAGAACGGCTGAACCGATTCGGATATTTTAGTCATGAAATATTCGTGGAAGTCAAGGGAAGGTTTAAATGGTTTCTATGCTCAACGAAGTGGACACAGGTCAATTAGTATGATATAAATGTATACAACAAATGAAATGCGACCAAATTAATTCTGTTGTAATGTATCCCTTAATTGCTCCTTCTGTGTATAACGCTATCAATTTAACACCTTCAGTGTTAAATTGATAGCGTTATACCTTTATTTCCCCATCGGTACGAAATACATCTTTCCTTTACAATGTGCCCAGTGCAAGTGACGATATTCCAACTGTAAAGGGTACATCTCTAGTTAAGGTATCGATTAAACTAGTGAGGTGACCACCGGCACGTCGCGCGTCGCCAGTCCAATTACGAGTTCCTCTATAAACTCCACGGTTACTGTCCGTTGGACTTCCATAGACAAGGTAGCATTGGATTTTGAACTAAATGATAACCGATATTGAAACTTTAAATTGATACAATAATGGTATGCAACTTCTGACAAAGGGTCGCTTAAGGAATGTTATATAACGCGTGTAAAAAGATCAGTCAGTAACTTTGGTTTTTCTTGCGACAAAAAAAAAAGATATGGTTAAATTTTATCTTTTATCCTTTTTAGTTGTTAAAGTCAGTTTTTGTAAACGTAGTTTCTTTTTTTCACTTACAAAATGTCGGTCCGGCAAAGTGTACGCCGTGGGTGCACCCTATGCTCAAATTCTCTTTACGGTTTGTGTTTTCGGATTGATGAAAGATGTATTGCGCTAGAGATTTCTAATTAGTTTAGTTTCTGCTAATGATGGGTAATCAACAAGGGGGGTACCCCCTCCCCCATTCGTTCCCGTCGTAATGGAGTGCTACGTCACAGTAAACATGAGGCGTTACTAATTAATACTTTACCTATGAATCCTATGCTAAGATTAATACAGATTTACAGATTGTAATTTTTTAAATGGGACTTATTTAAGCTAGCTATATAGCTAGCAATGACAATATACATAAACAGGATTTTTTTTATTTACTATATAAATAGCACGATTGACTTGATTGATTGATTTGAAAAAATCTCGATTTGTTATGTGCGACTTGTACTAAGCGACTGGTGCTGGGATTCTTTAAAAAAATATATATAATAAAAATCGTCGTCGTCGTTTCAGCCTTTAACTGTCCACTGCTGGACATAGGCCTTAGACATTTCCAGTGCGACCGGTCCATTGCCACCTGCATCCAACGTGACCCGGCAGTTTTCACCAGGTCGTCGGTCCATCTGGTAGGTGGCCGTCCCACACTGCGCTTGCCAGTACGTGGCCTCCACTCTAGGATCTTTTTGCCCCATCGACCGTCCAATCTTCGTGCTATGTGGCCGGCCCATTGCCACTTCAGCTGACTGATCCTACGGGCAATGTCAGCAACCTTAGTTCTTCTACGGATCTCCTCATTTCTGATTCGATCACGTAGAGAAATACCGAGCATTGCCCTCTCCATAGCACGCTGAGCGACATTGAGCCTTTTGAAAAGATCCTTCGTGAAGTACCACGTCTCAGAACCGTAAGTCATCACTGGTAACACACATTGGTTGTATACCTTTGTCTTAAGGCACTGAGGTATTTTGGACGAGAAGACGTTGCGTAATTTACCGAACGCTGCCCAGCCGAGCTGGATCCGTCTACTGACCTCTCTCTTAAAGTTGGACCTACCTAATCGGACAGCCTGCCCTAGGTATATATATTCGTCAACAACTTCAAGAGTAGAGCTCCCAACAGTTAGTGTGGTGGGTGCAACATGGACATTGTGCATGATCTTTGTTTTGTCCATGTTCATTTTAAGACCCACTTGTTGAGAAACTCTATTGAGGCCACCGAGCATGCGCCCCAAATCTTCCAGCGATTCTGCCATGACTACTATGTCGTCGGCAAATCGAAGGTGAGTGATGTATTCGCCATTGATGTTGATGCCAAGTCCTTGCCATTCCAGGAGCTTGAAGGAATCCTCCAGAGCAGCGGTAAACAGTTTCGGGGATATGATATCCCCCTGTCTTACTCCTCTCTTTAAAGGGATATCCTTCGTGCAGTGCTCCTGTACTCGAACTGACATGGTGGCGTTATTATACAAACACTTCAACACTTCGATATACCGAAAGTCAATACGGCAACGCTGGAGAGATCTAAGGACCGCCCATATTTCGACGGAATCAAAGGCTTTCTCAAAGTCCACAAACGCCAAGCATAATGGCCGATTATACTCTTCGGTCTTCTGTATAATCTGCCGCAGCGTATGTATGTGGTCTATGGTACTATAGCCTTTTCGGAAACCGGCTTGTTCGGTAGGCTGAAAGTCATCCAGCCTGCGTTCGAGACGCATCGTAATAACTCTCGAAAACAGCTTGTAGACATGGCTCAGCAGTGTTATGGGCCTATAGTTCTTCAGTAAGGTTTTGTCGCCTCTGTTCCATGCCTCTGGCGTTTTCCCATCGAGTAAGGAGGAATTGAAGAGTTTCTGAAGGACTTTTAGTACCGGCGTGCCGCCCGCTTTCAGAAGCTCTGTAGTGATTCCATCCTCGCCCGGAGCCTTGTTGTTCTTAAGCTGTTTGAGAGCTACCCTAATCTCGTACAGGCTGATGTCCGGGATGTCTTCGGTATAGTGTCGTGTTAGCCTGGCTCTTGGGTCTGCAGCTAAACTAGCAGGTTCAGCTGAGACCGAGGTATACAGCTGTCCATAGAACCTTTCTATCTCCCGTAGTACCTCGGGCTTATTTGACGTTACGCGTCCATCTTCGGTCTTCAGCTTTGTCAACTGGCTTTGCCCAATAGATACGTCTCTTGCAAACACTTTGGAGCCTTGGTTTCGCTCTATTGTCTCTTTAATACGCTGGGTATTAAAAGAACGGATATCGTGTCGCAAGGACTTCGTAATCTGTCTATTGAGCTGCCTATATGACTCAGCGTCACTCGAAGTTTGGAGCGTCATTGAACGTCGTCTAGCCATGAGGTTCCGGGTTTGGTCGGATAGTTTCTGAGGTCTATTTGTACGGTGGGTCTTAAAAAATTTGGACCCCACCGTATGGACAGTTTCTACCAGCCTGCTATTTATATCGTCCACTGATGCGCAGCTGTCTAGCCATTGGAAGCGATTTGACAGTTCAAGTTGAAAGCTCTCGGGGTTTTGGATATGGACATTCGACGGTTGGAGCGTAGACTTCATCAGACGCGATCTCTCAAGTTTGACGTTGATATTCAACATGCCTCTGACGATTCGGTGATCACTTCCGGTCTTAACCATGTTGATCACAGAGACATCGTTGAATATCTGCCGTTTGGTGCTCATAATGAAGTCAATCTCGTTTCTAGTTACACCGTCGGGACTCAACCAGGTCCATTTCCTCTGCGGCGGCTTTTGGAAGAAAGAATTCATCATTAAGAGTCCTTCTTTCTCCATAAAGTCCGCCAGCATCTGTCCTCTGGGATTCCTCTGCCCAAATCCAAATGGCCCCACTTTCAGCTCATCATCGCTTCTGCAGCCCAGCCTCGCATTGAAATCTCCCATAACAACTGTGAAGTGTGTTTTAGGGCTACGTATGGCCCTACTGACGTCCTCATACGTAGCTTCTACTTCATCGTCTGGATGTGTTGACGATGGGGCGTATACCTGCACAATCTTCAACGAATATCGTTTTGAGATTCTCAGTACAAGGTATGCAACCCTATTTGACACACTCTCGATGGACACAATGTTGTTGATGAGAGATTTGTGGACGATAAACCCAACACCACCTTGCGACTTCACAAGACGAACAAGTGGCCGGACTGTAAGGTTATCGTATCCTCGCCCTCTCTTCGGATCTCCGATAAACCAATAATGTCCCAGTGCAACTTGTTCATCTCCTCTTCCAGCTCTACGAGCTTCTCGTCTAACCTCAAAGTGCGCACGTTGTGTGTTACCAGGGCCAGTTGTCTTTTAGAAGGGGGGTGGTAGCCGGATCTCTTCCGGGGATTCTTAGCACCCCCCGCCCCGCCGTTACCGTGGCCGCTACCGTAGCCAGGAATAGCGGGGCCGCCGGGGACTAGGGGCCTGGTTTTCTGGTGCGTAATCATTTGAAGGAGAATTAGCCTACTGGTACCACGCTGGCTAGACGGGTTGGTACAGGGTTTTGTTTCGAGTTTTCCTTCTCTCACATTAGCTGTTGATGTGTGTGTGTTTCCTTTTAGTCGCCTCTTACGACTCCCCTAGGATAGTATCGGGGGTGGTGATAATTGTATTCTAATGCCGTCACCACACGGCCAAAAATAAAAATGTTTATTAGTTCTTATTTTAAATACATATTAAGGCAAAACACAGTTAATATTGTACAAGTTTAGACAGATTTATGTGCCTACACTAAGAATCTCTTGTGCTGTAGGGGTTGGCTGCTCTTCAGTGACCTTACTAATTATAGGCTACATTATATGCATCGACAGAGACAATTGAATAGACGATTGCCTTTTTAGTCATTTAAACGAAATAATAAAAAAAATGAATCCATAGGACAATAATATGATCAAAAATTAAGGTCATATGTTATATATATATATATCAGAGGCCAGACCCGTTCCTCTAGACTAGGCTGACTATGTTGTGAGAACTTGCAGGGCAACCGAAATTTAAAAATCGCCTGTCACATTCCCTACGGTATTTAGTATAAATAGTATAGAGTCATTTGATAAAAAAAATCTCACGGCATTAGTGTATTTAAAAAATGTAAGAAACAATCTGTAAATTAAAACTTCTACCCTATCTTTCTCAGATAGAACAAACATCACCTATGATTTTAAAATAATAAATTATACGAAATATTATAATATTTATCAAAACAAAACATTAAAATCGAAGCTCATAACTTTGTAATGTTGAATCTTAATTAAACGAAGTTGAACTCAGATAATAGCTGGTACTTAAATAAGATTCTATTATTTGCTCTTAAAGTGAGTTCGCAAGTATTTAAATGACAACAGTAACAGCCTGGCCACAAGAAAAGCGTTTGGGTTGCGACGAAAATCGCCCCTAACAAAGTTTGCTTTATTCTGGTATTGTTTACATCGAATTACTTTTATTTATTTATTGTGAAAACAAACAGCTTAATATACAGCCTGACTGGTGAGACATGTGCAATACTTACGAAGTGTACTCGGTACTCGATTCCCATTATAGATATGTAATAAAATTAGGTACTTAATTTTTTACCAAATTTTCCTTTAAATAAATGAATTAAGGATACTATGAAAATTACGCGGCTAGGCAAGAAGGCATACCTATGCAGCCGGCGCGGCATGGCGTGGCGGCGTGCGACATCAACGTAGGTAGTTCGAGCGCGTACCTCGCGCGTACTCGCGCGGTGTCCATGCGTTGCGTAAATAATTATTCAAGTTTAAACTACATTTACTTAGTAATTAATTGATATTATTTCTCATATATTTTTTTTCATTTCATATAATAGCCAAATATCACTCCTCAAGTATTGCTCATGTCTCACCAGTCACACTGTATACGATTTTACAAGTTAGTATTTTACAAATAATGTAAGTATTAAGTAGCCAATAACAGGTTTCCCATATGTAACAATACAGTGTGAACTAAAAATTTAATATTTGGCTTCTATGATATCCGGTTGAAAATAATAATAGTTTTATATTTTACGATGATATTAATCTGATAATAATTGACTTTTTTGTTTATTGAAGTAAAAGTAAAAGTATTTTCTCCAAAATTTAGTAGCATTTCGCATAGAAACATGAAAGTCAAAAGTAAGTCTTTCAGTGCTGGTACTTTCACAGAAAAGAGTTTACATACGGGACCCATACACATTACACACCCTAAAGTATTGTCACTCATTTATTTACTCCATGCATAAACCGCTTGCGCTCAACGCCGCGTGCGTGGATATATCGGGAATTCTAAATCGCCTGAGGGACAAACTATAAAATCGATCCCCACGAAATACGTTCGCATAAAAATTACAAAGTCCCAGCGGGACACAATCGATACACAATGAAAACAAAGGAACGGCGAAACGGTTTCTTTTCTTTTGCTAACGTTCGGATATTGCGGTCTGGTACCGGGACGTGGAAAAATGACATTTTGCTGCCGGTATTTATACGAGCGCACGATTTGGGAAATAAAAAACTATCGCTAAAAAAACTATAAATAGAAATCTATTTTATCCGATGTGCACTGTAAACAAGTGCGAAGTGGAATAAAATTGGATGTCGGCCATTTTATTGGTACAATTAATACACCATTCGTTGGACAATATAAAAAGCGTTTCAACCTATTGTCACATCACGTCGAATGTTCTTATAACTATAAAAAACCTCGAGTGTTCTTTACTAGCACTTGCACATTTACATAGAAACAATATGAGTGTAAACTGTTCGGAACGGCCAACACTTTCCAGGTTTATTTCAATGGTTAAATCGGCCCCATTCCCTTCTGGCGCAATGAACGTACCCAGATAAAGTTGGAGGTAGACATTTTTAACTCCGGAAAAATCAGGATGTTTGAAGTTTGAGTTTGTTGTTGTTGCGTTATTGTGCCACAGCATATATTATTATTATTATTATGTATGTGTATAGCTTCCTTGCTCACGGGCAATTAAATCCCGGACCTTTGGAAGGCATGCGTGGGGCCGAAGCCAACACGCAGAGGCCCCGTTACACAATTTTAATTTAAATGTAATGTGACACTAGCCGGTGACTCTCCCTGTACGCACCATGGGAGTGCGCCCACGGAGACCCACCGCTTAGTGTAGGACTATTGCAAGGAATGTTTATAAGAAAAGATTATGGGCTATAGGGGTGAGGTGCTAGTGGACTGGGTATCTATGACTATGGAAGGACTATGGCGTCTGCCAGATACAACGTGGTTACATGTATCACAAAGTAGGCAGACGGTGACTCGCCAACTCATCGTAATGGGCCCCTTAAAATGGTCGCACGCACGGTGCACCAAGGCGGTAACATTTACCGAGCGGCTTGAGGCAGGAGAGGTGTTGCTGGACTTTATACGCCGATCATTTGCACCCTCAGAGTGTCCCATAACGACGCCCACTCGCCACTTACGCTTCACATCCTCCCTCCGAGCACGAAGCTCTCGCGACTCCACTCTGACCGGCCGGTTAAGGCAAGTCAGAGGTAGGGGCTGTTCTTCCTCAGTAATCACTCCAGTCGGCCAGTGAAGGCAAGCCGGAGATGGAGAACAGAGTCCTTCCCCTGGGAGCACTCAGGTACGTGGGGTCGCTACTCCCCAACAGCTCGCCACAAGCTGCCCTGCGGGCATATTATTATTATTATTATTATTATTATTTAGAATGAATCGTTGTCTCGGCTATTTGCCGGATGAATGACTCAGGTACGGGCTGGTGCCAAGTATCCTGATTCATGTTAAGTAAAAAGAAGTGTTATGATTGAGGTGTAGAGAAAGATGAGGAGGGGTTAAGGAAACGACGAACTATTGAGCATGTATCTATGACGATGGATTTTTGCATTTGGATGTACGTGTTTTTATGAATGTCAAGAGTTTTCAGAGAAGAGGCGAGGGTTTTAGGTATGACTCCGGTGGAAGAAATAATGATGGGAATAATTTTAACTGTATTCTGGTGCCACATTTGTCTAATTTCATCTGCAAGTGGAATATATTTCTGGATTTTATCATTGTGTTTCTGTTTTAAATTGTTCGTGTTGGGGACGGCGATATCTATGAGGTAAGTCAATTTTTCAGATTTTATTGTAAGGGTTATGTCAGGTCTATTGCTCAGGATGGTCCGGTCTGTAACTATATCGCGATCCCAGTAGAGTTTTACGGTGCTATTTTCAAGGACATTACGAGGTTTGTATTTATAGTAAGGAGTGTGTGAATCTATGAGTTTGTATTTAATGGCTAGTTGTTGATGAATGTGCTTGGCTACGTTATTGTGACGGTGTGTATATTCTTTATTAGCTAGAGCGCTACATCCTCCAGTGATATGGTCTATTGTTTCAGTAGTTTGGTGACATAGTCTACACTTATCTGTATCTATTGGTTCTTTGAGGATATATTTCGAATAATTTCGTGTTTTTATGATTTGATCTTGGATCGCTATAAGGAAGCCCTCTGTCTCAGAATATATATTGCCTTTACATAGCCAGCTGCATGATGCTGTTTGGTCTACATGTTCTTGTTCCAGATGGTGAGGATAGTTGCCATGCAGTGCTTTGCTTTTCCACTTCTGTACTTTA
Source organism: Celastrina argiolus (assembly GCA_905187575.2). NCBI lineage: Eukaryota > Metazoa > Arthropoda > Insecta > Lepidoptera > Lycaenidae > Celastrina > Celastrina argiolus. The sequence continues at coordinate 5,981,657 of LR994582.1, read as the reverse complement.
TCGATGTCTTTCAGTATTTTCTGCTTTGGATTGAATATGTTATTATTTAACTGTAGGGGTGTCCCTTTGTGAGGAAGATTATTATTATTATTATTATTATTATTATTATTATTAGGATCCATTTACACGTCCAATAATAAACACTTCTAGTTAATCATATTGGCTTTATTCACGTAGATACTATATTATACAATATCTTATAACTAGGTGCATAGGTCTAACCCTTATGGCCTCTACCAGAGGAATAATATTATAAAGACTATCTTAACCCTAGATAACTAATCATTCGTCTACACGACTACGCTACTACCCACGATAGTCGAGTACACCTAGTTCCTCGTACCCCCCGCTCACGAATCTTTTTCTACCTTCCTAAATAGTCAATTTAGTACATCATGTGAGGAAATTTCAATCATACGATAATTAGAAATTAAATTACGGTCATATCGTCGTCCGGTCGACGAAAGTTTAGTAATTACGTAGTATGTTTTGCAAAGGTGTATACATTACTTTTTTATTATTTTTTTCTATATAACATAAGAAACACACAATATTTTTTATAATAAATATAGTTTATCTATATTTTACCAAAAACTTATAAAAAATAATTATATAAAGATATACTTTGTGTACTTCAATTAGAAAACCTATGTAGTTTTCTTTGTTTGTTCATAGGAAACTAAGTTATTAGCCATTTTTTTATACATTTATATAATTTTTATAAATGGATATGAGGAACTGAGCATCTAAGAAACAGAAGATGTGGTCGACAAGCGGTCTGACAATTCGGGAGACTGAGGAAATTTTGAGAGATAAAGATCATCACGACACTAACAGAGCTTTATAGATTGTCCTAGTGAATTTTTAGATTCAGAAAACGTTATTATAGCGAGAGTAAATAACATCAAATTATAGATTCTAAATCAGAAATAATCAAGTATTATCATGATAATAATGGCGCATTAGTCTCAGTTTATCAGATGTGCCCCAATACATGTACTAACAGAAAAACTTACAGATAGTTGCTATACATTTTTATAATATTATATGCTAAATCTGTTTATTTATTAATGCGTATTCACAAATAACACAATAAACATAAAAAAACCAATGTCAGGGCGCGATTTTTTAATGAATGTGGGAGATCAACTGATGGAGCACTGGCTGCGGCAGCGCATTCAGACGGTGACTTTGCGGAATGATATTAATGTCATAATACAATAAATTTTTTGGCGATTGTTTCAACATATAAGTTCTTTTTCCTACTGTTTCAATCGTGCGCAAAATCTGCATGTCATGTCATGTCCATCGAAAGCTCGTAGAATGACAAAACATCGCTGCATAAAATGCAAAGAGCTATTCGAGGCTCCAACAATATTATCATATGTAGCTGTATGATGAATAAAATAATTATTATTACTCTTATTTTTAGTTTATATTAAACCAAACTTAAGTGACATGTAACAATTTCCTGGTTTTATTAATCATTTTTGATAATATTCACGTTTTTTACAGCGTAGTCCGCTCGACGAATGTTTAGTTACTGTGTAACTGTAAATATAGTTTAGTTATCTAGGGTTAAGCATCAGTGTCAAATGTCATATTTGACATTAAATTGTTTTAAACCTAATTCATAATGGTGTAGCATTATGTAACAGTTGTATGGGTCCCTAAATATTTATATTATTTTCAGGGTTCCAGACTGAAAGGGTAAAAAACGGGATCCTATTCCTAAGACTCCGCTGTCTGTCCGTCCGTCCGTGATAGTCTTTTAGACATTTTCACAGATGATGACGACTATTTGTTGCCGCAAATAGAATAAAATAAATATCTAAGGGGGCAAATTTATGGGCCCAAAGAACAAACGTGATTTTGTGCTCTTTTGATACGGACCCGTGAGCAAATCCGACATGGCCGGTTTTTAAATAAGCGTACTCCAACGGCCTGTTAATAAGGATATTAAACTACCCAAATTCTGTCGAACGTATTAACGTAACAAGTGTTGGTGAAATTAGCACTAAAGGCATCGCCTGTTAGTGTTAACAGCTTGTTAAAATACCATGCCTTCTTGAGAGGGATTACATTATATTTGATGAAGGATTAACTTAAACATGTGTTGTTGAAATTTACACTAAGGGCGTGTTTCACCAAGCAATGTTAAAGTTAACGCCATTTTAAAATACCATGCCTTTTCATTCATTGAGGACTTACGAGCGGGATTACATGATATTTAATGAAGGATTAACTTTAACATGCGTTGATGAAATTGGCACGTCTCGATTTCACCAACGCATGTTAGTGATAACGGTTTGTTAAATTACCATGCAATTGACTGCATAAAATAAATCCATAAGTAATGTAAAAATATCTAGGCATTTAAAACCATTACATTTGATTATAAGCATTGTCTTCTGGAAGTTTCGTAAGATAAAGGTGGAATTCGGTAACTCTTGCCTATAAATTTCCGATAAGGTCCGAATTAAATGTCAATAAAACTTTCCAGACCGTCCTGGTACAGCCAATGTTTTTTTTAAAAAAAGACGTTTCTTTTTCTTAAGTAAAGTAAAAGTACAGAAATAGAAGAAGTTATATTTAGATTTACAACGACATTACTCAAGTGTATCTATACCTGCACTAATATTATAAAGCAATTTATTGAGGAAGGATATAATGATGCCTCCCACACCGGTTATTTTATAGTGCCCAAGTGTGTGCACAGTACACAGTAGCACTCTCTCTTCCTTCACTCTCGTAGCCTAGTGGGACGGATAACCGACACGTCTGGGAATCAGGCGCAGGACCGACTTTTTACATGCTCGTCTGAAGCATGGATCATCTTTCTTGTCAGACAATCCGGTGATCAGCTTGCATTGTTCTAACCAAACTTGAAAGCGACATGAAAAACAATATTAAATGATTAAAATATATAATATTATAACTTATAACATGTATTGTGTTTAGTGCGCAATAAATTATATTTTCATTTCATTTCATTTCATACCCACGTGGATGAAGTTGCGGGGTTATTTTTTAAAGGATGTTATTGAATTCTACGAAATCCATGCCGCTGTTGATATTTTACTGTACGAATGTATGACAGAAAAGAACGACAAACATATTTTTATCGTTTTTTCTTTCAGGTATCCGATGTGTAGGTATGTGCGTAATTGCTTTTAGTTTGATAATCAAATGTCATGGAATTTATAGCAGATTTGAAATATCTTTTTATGTTTCTAAGCCACCAGCTCAAAGAAATATTAGCATTAAAAAATAAAAGTTTAAAAAACTATGACTTCGCAAAAAAGGTCTAAAAAGGCTACAGAAAATAAATCAAATTGAAATCCAGAAATGCATAAGTATAAAAATGGTTTTTAGACACCTTTTTTTATTTTATTTTAATTTTTCTGTTTGCACATCAAATATAACATTATAATAATTATTTTCATTAAATTTACTTTAAAGTAACGCATATAAAGTAACTAAACAACTCCTAGATATATTACATTCTACGATGTACGAAATATTTTTTCGGATAATTTAGATCTTGAGATATCTTAAAAATTATTAAAAAAAAATTGGAATCACCAAATCCACATACTTTACCTCTGTTAGCTACCACAAACAAGAGTTCCGTCCAAGAAATTAATGAAAAATGAAGCTACGCACGAAAAATTTGCTTCATACCTACTAATCAAGTGTATGAGGGAACTGACTATATTGATTTCCTACAGGTTTAATTGGAACCAGCAATATAATATTCCAATTATTAACTCTCTACTTTTAATTTTGCTACACCATTGGAGTTGCGAGTGGATGCACCTGTTTTAAACAAAGCAAAAAATCGAAGAAGATTGCAATGGAAAACCCCTATTTTCCGTGCACTGGTTTTTATTTTTACGGACATTTTAATTGTAAATATCGTATAATCCATTGAATGGTGAAAACAATTCATTTACATATTTTAATCCGGGAAAATCTGATACATATTGTAATACGAGAGAGGTTTATAGAATATCCCAAGTAAAACCATACGCCAATTATTATTATTAATAAACTAATTAATCTATGATAATATTATTGTATACCTATTTACTAGAACTAGAGGTTCGTCGAACTTTACAAGTAATAGTTGATATTATTATAAAAATTAATAGTTTGAACTTTATAAAGGTTCTTTTAGAATAGAATAGTATGGAATAAATTCCATACTTGTACATACGAAAAAATACAATTATAAAGCATTATAAGGAACTGTACAAAAAGTAGTCTTAATGCTGTGATTACAGTCTCTTGCATACAACCTTTAGTCTCGATTTCACCAACGATTGTAAGTGTTAACGGCTTGTTAAATTATCATGCCTTCTCATTCATTGATAGGAATTACGAGAGGAACAGCATGATATTTAACGAAGGATTAACTTTAACATTGCGAGTTTCTTACGCCGGTTCTTCTCGGCGGGTTAGGGTTGAATCGGTGGTAGCTTATTTTTCTTGTTGACTTTCCGAAAATAACTTGTTAATTTAATTTGGAAATAGTTAAAACGTTTTTTTTATTTTTTTTATTGCTTGGTGAAACACACCCTTTACCTTTGAGGTAAGCAGCTTTATGCCAGGGCGCCTTTATAATGCTTATTTCCAACGAAAACTCACATTGTATAACACAAATCCACAAAAGTATGGTTCTAATAGCTTCAACTGCTTAAGCCAAACTGCCCCGACCTTATCTTGGGAAGTGGTTAATGACGTAACACGTAAATAAATATTATTTACGGCGTAATAACCGTATTCTCCGCGTAATAAATAACTTTAACGCCAGCGTAACGGACTTGCGCCATGTCGATAAATTTTATAGATTCCCCTCTTATTTATTGTTTGCTACACGGAAACGCCATTTAAACTAATAGATTTATGTAAAAAACGCTCAGTCAAGATATGCTAAAGATCTAGTAATGGAAAGATACGACATTGCTCTTTTGACTGTATGTTAATAAACGTTGAAGCTTGGGTTTTCGTGCCACGAATATCGGTTAGTCAGTCTATCCCACTCAATTCATGCGTGCACGAGCGAGACGGACTGACAATCGAACCGAAGTTCAAGGTGCGAGAATCATGGCCCTTCTAAATGTTGTGCTATCTTTATTAATTTAAAGTATGTCTTATTTAATCAAATATCCTGTTTGCACATTTTCTCTGACATGAAGTTTAGTTAAGCCAAAAGATATACAATGTGTCACATAGACAAGTGATAAAATTTAACTCGTGTAATGGAAAATGTTACTCTGTATACAAAATGGATTAAAACTGCTGTCACAGTAGAGCTTGTATCTTTTAAAATCAATTGTTTTTATTTTATTTCAAAATACCCAGTATTAATGAATTTGCAGACATTTGAAATTTATGAAAATTTGCAGACGTTAAAAAATGACGTCATAGATCAAGAATTTGAAATTAAATATTTTGCAAACTACACGACGTATCGTAATAACTTTTATTATATACCATATTTTAATTATATTTATACAAATATACTAGACTAATTTCATTAACAAATTAACGTTTATTCAACAATACGTATATTACACTACACTTATTACTACTTGCACTGTAAACTCTATCGTCGTTTCAGCCTTTTAGAGTCCACTGCTGAACATAGGCCTCTCCAACACATTTCCAGTGTGTTCGGTCCATTGCCACCTGCATCCAACGTGACCCGGCAGTTTTCACCAGGTCGTCGGTCCATCTGGTAGGTGGCCGTCCCACACTGCGCTTGCCAGTACGTGGCCTCCACTCTAGGATCTTTTTGCCCCATCGACCGTCCAATCTTCGTGCTATGTGGCCGGCCCATTGCCACTTCAGCTGACTGATCCTACGGGCAATGTCAGCAACCTTAGTTCTTCTACGGATCTCCTCATTTCTGATTCGATCACGTAGAGAAATACCGAGCATTGCCCTCTCCATAGCACGCTGAGCGACATTAAGCCTTTTGAAAAGATCCTTCGTGAAGCACCACGTCTCAGAACCGTAAGTCATCACTGGTAACACACATTGGTTGTATACCTTTGTCTTTAGGCACTGAGGTATTTTAGACGAGAAGACGTTACGTAATTTACCGAACGCTGCCCAGCCGAGCTGGATCCGTCTATTGACCTCTCTCTTAAAGTTGGACCTACCTAATCGGACAGCCTGCCCTAGGTATATATATTCGTCAACAACTTCAAGAGTAGAGCTCCCAACAGTTAGTGCGGTGGGTGCAACATGGACATTGTGCATGATGTTTGTTTTGTCCATGTTCATTTTAAGACCCACTTGTTGAGAAACTCTATTGAGGCCACCGAGCATGCGCCCCAAATCTTCCAGCGATTCTGCCATGACTACTATGTCGTCGGCAAATCGAAGGTGAGTGATGTATTCGCCATTGATGTTGATGCCAAGTCCTTGCCATTCCAGTAGCTTGAAGGAATCCTCCAGAGCAGCGGTAAACAGTTTCGGGGATATGATATCCCCCTGTCTTACTCCTCTCTTTAAAGGGATATCCTTCGTGCAGTGCTCCTGTACTCGGACTGACATGGTGGCGTTATTATACAAACACTTCAACACTTCGATATACCGATAGTCAATACGGCAACGCTGGAGAGATCTAAGGACCGCCCATATTTCGACGGAATCAAAGGCTTTCTCATAGTCCACAAACGCCAAGCATAATGGCCGATTATACTCTTCGGTCTTCTGTATAATCTGCCGCAGCGTATGTATGTGGTCTATGGTACTATAGCCTTTTCGGAAACCGGCTTGTTCGGTAGGCTGAAAGTCATCTAGCCTGCGTTCGAGACGCATCGTAATAACTCTCGAAAACAGCTTGTAGACATGGCTCAGCAGTGTTATGGGTCTATAGTTCTTCAGTAAGGTTTTGTCGCCTTTTTTGAAGAACAGGACCACAACACCCCTGTTCCATGCCTCTGGCGTTTTCCCATCGAGTAAGGAGGAATTGAAGAGCTTCTGAAGGACTTTTAGTACCGGCGTGCCGCCCGCTTTCAGAAGCTCTGTAGTGATTCCATCCTCACCCGGAGCCTTGTTGTTCTTAAGCTGTTTGAGAGCTACCCTAATCTCGTACAGGCTGATGTCCGGGATGTCTTCGGTATAGTGTCGGGTTAGCCTGGCTCTTGGGTCTGCAGCTAAACTAGCAGGTTCAGCTGAGACCGAGGTATACAGCTGTCCATAGAACCTTTCTATCTCCCGTAGTACCTCGGACTTATTTGACGTTACGCGTCCATCTTCGGTCTTCAGCTTTGTCAGCTGGCTTTGCCCAATAGAAACGTCTCTTGCAAACACTTTGGAGCCTTGGTTCCGCTCTATCGTCTCTTTAATACGCTGGGTATTAAAAGAACGGATATCGTGTCGCAAGGACTTCGTAATATGTCTATTGAGCTGCCTATATGACTCAGCGTCACTCGAAGTTTGGAGCGTCATTGAACGTCGACTAGCCATGAGGTTCCGGGTTTGGTCGGATAGTTTCTGAGGTCTATTTGAACGGTGGGTCTTGAAAAATTTGGACCCCACCGTATGGACAGTTTCTACCAGCCTGCTATTTATATCGTCCACTGATGCGCAGCTGTCTAGCCATTTGAAGCGATTTGACAGTTCAAGTTGAAAGCTCTCGGGGTTTTGGATATGGGCATTCGACGGTCGGAGCGTAGACTTCATCAGACGCGATCTCTCAAGTTTGACGTTGATATTCAACATGCCTCTGATGATTCGGTGATCACTACCGGTCTTAACCATGTTGATCACAGAGACATCGTTGAATATCTGCCGCTTGGTGCTCATAATGAAGTCAATCTCGTTTCTAGTTACACCGTCGGGACTCAACCAGGTCCATTTCCTCTGCGGCGGCTTTTGGAAGAAAGAATTCATCATGAAGAGTCCTTCCTTCTCCATAAAGTCCGCCAGCATCTGTCCTCTGGGATTCCTCTGCCCAAATCCAAATGGCCCCACTTTCAGCTCATCATCGCTTCTGCAGCCCAGCCTCGCATTGAAATCTCCCATGACAACTGTGAAGTGTGTTTTAGGGCTACGTATGGCCCTACTGACGTCCTCATACGTAGCTTCTACTTCATCGTCTGGATGTGTTGACGATGGGGCGTATACCTGTACAATCTTCAACGAATATCGTTTTGAGATTCTCAGTACAAGGTATGCAACCCTATTTGACACACTCTCGATGGACACAATGTTGTTGATGAGAGATTTGTGGATGATAAACCCAACACCACCTTGGGACTTCTGATCTCCCTCCCGGTAGTAGAACAAGTGACCGGACTGTAAGGTTATCGTATCCTCGCCCTCTCTTCGGATCTCCGATAAACCAATAACGTCCCAGTGCAACTTGTTCATCTCCTCTTCCAGCTCTACGAGCTTCTCGTCCAACCTCAAAGTGCGCACGTTGTGTGTTACCAGGGCCAGTTGTCGTTTATAAGGGGGGTGGTAGCCGGATCTCTTCCGGGGATTCTTAGCACCCCCCGCCCCGCCGTTACCGTGGCCGCTACCGTAGCCAGGAATAGCGGGGCCGCCGGGGACTAGGGGCCTGGTCTTCTGGTGCGTAAACATAGGAGGTTTTTTAAAAGCCTACTGATACCACGCTGGCTAGACGGGTTGGTACAGGGTTTTGTATCGAGTTTTCCTTCTCTCACACTAGTTGTTGTTATGTGTGTGTGCTTCCTTTTAGTCGCCTCTTACGACTCCCCTAGGATAGTATCGGGGGTGGTGACAATTGTATTCTAATGCCGTCACCACACGGTCGATAAACTCGGTCGATAAACACGGTCGGTAAACTCTATACAAGAGATCTATACAACTACAAACATCCTTAATATTATCAAAAATATCACCAATACAAGGTGTAAAACCTTGTATTGGTGTAAAAAAAACATAAATTGTAAAAAGTATAAACCTTTAGTTTTTGACGAAAAATATACATATTTTGTAGAATTACAAAATCTTATATATAAAAATGAATCGCTGTTCGTTAGTCTCGCTAAAAGCCGAGAACGGCTGAAACAATTCGGCTATTTTTAGTCTTGAAATATTCGTGGAAGTCCAGGAAAGGTTTAAATGGTTTATATGCTCAACGAAGTGAGCACGGGTGTGCATTATAATCATATCACAATGTAATAGTGACTACTCTACACCTATACATTTCCTATACAGCAAAAAATGTAAGCTGAATTTATGAATACTATATTTTATAACCCTGGCTCAGGGATTAATATAAACGTTATTAACATTAATAACGTTTATATTAATCCCTGGCTTAATTCAGTGAACCACAAACATTCGGGCTTTATATATTATACTAGCTGTCCCTGCAAACTTCGTATTGCCTTATTAATTAATTGCTTGACATACTGACTGCAGCGCCACCTATCGGTTCCAATTGTAAATCTAAACCATTCTCGAATCTCCACGAACACACACAAAAAATTTCATCAAAATTGGTCCAGTCGTTTAGGAGGAGTTCAGTCACATACACACGCACACAAGAAATATATATATTAAGATTTGTATGTCACAGACACTCCCAATATCTATTTCGCGGGCCAGTTTCGGTTAACCTTAGTTACTATCTAGGAGGAGTTTTACCGTGCTCATGTGTGTGCGCAGAACACAAGTCTCGTCCTTTACTCTCATAACCGGACAGATGACTGCTAATTTGAAACAAAATTAATTACTCGCATATGAATATATCAGACACGAGAAATAAAAACCTTTGCTTGTTATTCACCAAAGACACCGATTAGTTGACATACGATTTGAATCAACCTTATCTGTGGGATTTTAACCAGCCTTGCAAGTGCGAGCATTATGTAATTATAAAATATCTGTCCCTTCCTTTATCTCAGATAAATGTTCCACCAGTCAGCGTTCAATACGGGTTCTTAATTTGAATGTCATGTTAGTAGATCGTACATTAGAAGAGCGTTTCAGAAACCGGTCGATAGTGTAATCATAAAGCTGCCTACCTACATTTGTGATCGAGTTTTTGTAGGCGAAACAGAACATTCTGATTTCAATACTGCAACGCACACGTCCTACTAAAATCTACTTTTTGTAGGAGCAATCTCCGGAAAAATCTACCTATAGTTCGTCCCTGATAAATTTAACCTGAAGGTAAACAAACCGTAAACATAGAAATTTTCCTATAATCACTTATTGTGCACACTTATCAACACTTTCATAGGTATAATAAAAGATTAAACTTCATTATCCAACACATTTTATAACAATTAAACAATAATTAATATTATTTTTAAACATCAAATGAAAATCTTCCACAGAAAAAATACGCCATTTTGACACTGCCGATTGTAGAATGTAAGCCTTATAGTCTATGGATTCATAGCAAACAAAAATCATTGACTAGTCTTTAGTTGTGTCATAAACGGGTTTGTTTACGTTTCGGTTAAATTTATCTCGGACGTACTATACATAATATGTAAGCCATAGGTTAGCATAACAATAAAAGTCATTTAATGTTTTAATTGCTCTTCAACACATCTTTAGGGCGTGTTTCACCAAGAAATGTTAAAGTTAATCCTTAGTTAAATATCATGTTATCTCTCTCGTATTTCCTGTTAATGAATGAGAAGGCATGGCATTTTAATATGGCGTTAACTTTAACATTGCTTGGTGAAACACGCCCTTAGCCTTTTCCTTTGTATAAATGTAAAGGCTCTTGAGTGTAAAAATTCACAATGAGCCGTCAAATGTCACATGTCCCCGACAATTTCAGTACATTCTTACCCGGAAAAACGTATTATCTATAAAAATATTCTTTCGACCATAGATTTCTATCGTATAGATGAACTGACAGCTCGAAAAGGCGTTACTTTGAGATCAATGTGTGCATGGCCCTTATTAATAAAGAAGTATCAAACCCAACCTCACTTGAGAACCTATTTGACATTTATTATTGACATAATATATTTTTTAGACCGTAAAATTACAGAAAAACTTTAAAATAAGTATAATCTATATTTGTATACTCTTTGTTTTTACGATTTTAAAAAGAACAAAATTAAAGTATCTAAAGTTCTTCGTTATTAAAAGTGAAACGAAACGTACTTTTGTCTGTCAAATAGGTTTTCAAGTGAGGTTGGGTTTGAGAGTTCTTTATTAATGCGTGCCTTAGTTGCATTATCATGATTGTTTTATTCACACTCTAATCATTCGCAAAACATGTAACCATTGAATTCAATTGTATTTAATAAAAATATACAACGATTTAAGAGCGCGCAATCAAATTTCATCAAGTCGAAATCGCCGCGGGAGCCGATATCGACTCACACAGACGCAAAACAACAAGCATGTGTAGGTTAGCGCTAGGCTGAACGTCGCGCAAGTAATATTGATACTTTGATCCTAATGAATTTTAATATTACATACCATTTTAATACTTCTATAAAATTAAATGGTATTTAAGTTATAAAATACAAATTATAAATACTCGACATGCTAGTAATCGCCCGCGGCTCAGTCCGCGTTATTGTCGAACCGTCGGGAACAACTTTCGCGCGATGTTTGTGTGAAAAGAGTTTCATGGTGGTCGGTTCAGTAGATGAGACGTGAAGAAGTAACAAACAAACACACGAACAAACAAACCAACTTTCACATTTATAATTTAGGATAAGTAAGTAATGAGAATAAAAAATTCAACAACCTAATTTTTATAAAAATATACCTACCAAGTTATTTATTTTTCATATTTGATGTCCAGAAATGTTTGTCCCTAAATATTTTACTGACCCACTTCCGACTACCCACTAAATGTACTAAAATACAAATTTTTAGTGGGTAGTCGGGATGGACATGCTTTTTTCAGTGACAAAAATGTTGTCACTGAAAAATTGTTTCCTGTCACAACTATTGGGTAGCCAGGCACAAACAGGTAAAGTATACTAGCATTTTGCAACCATCTGATTATTGAATGAAAATTAAATATTATTTTATTATAAACACGGTAGTTTAGAATTACCTGCGAAATTTGAAAAATAAAATATTGGTGCAACTTGTGTACGACTGAGAGGTCCCAACCAACCATCCCATGCAATAGAACAGGACAGAGCATAGCAGCTGTTTGAAGTCTGACCATTTCAAGAAAGACAGTGCGCATGCTATATTTTGTTATTGGAAATGAAAAGGATAACCCATATAAAAAAAAACTTGTAAAAAGTGCCAATCCTTTCCAAAATAATATTGATTGTGATCACTATAAGATGTTGTTTGACCGACCGACTAACCCCTACATCACAAGTTTTAACTGTAGAAGAACTAAGTAGCGAGACTTGGCAATTTTTACAAGATATGTTTTTGATGGGATCTCAGTTCTTTTTGTAGAAGATTTACTAAACGCGTGTTTTTGTCAAAAGGGCAAATATAGCTTTGTAATCCTATACATTTATATGACATTACAAAGTTAATTATGCAGTTAGTTAGTCTAGATAATTCTACAGAAATATTTTTTTAGGTTTTTCCTTTATTTATACACTAAACACTACTTGTATTCCAAATTTTAAGCTTCTATGTCTGCTAGAAGTGCCTAATACTTTTGATGATCGGTCAGTGAGTGATTGAGTCAGTGACAAAACTAAGAAGTTTGACAAGTTATAATTATTTAACTTCTGTTTCAAATTGAGTAACATTTGAAATATACTGAGTTTATACAATGCTTTCCTAGTAACTAAAAATGCAGGCTTCTTTTAATCCACAACAAAGTTATAGGGAGTTGAAAGTGGCCTAAACTGCTTCGAGAAATTAATGGTACGGCCGTGCTCAAGTTGACAAAAGCACTGCCGTGCCCCCAGATACTCGGTTATATTGATGACAGTTACATTAAAGCAGACACACAGGCACACAGACACACAGGGGCTGATGATGATTAGTATAATTTTTAAATATATAAACCACATCAGCTTACAACAAAAGAAATTGACATCAAAATCTTTTGATTAATTTAGGGGCTGTGATATTACAGACAGACACACAGGGGCTGATGATGATTAGTATAATTTTTAAATATAAAAAACCACACTAGCTTTCTGCTAAAGAAAACCGCATCAAAATCTGTGATGCATTTAGGAGCTACGATATAAGAGACAGACACACAGGGGCTGATGATGATTATTATACAAATTTTATATTTTATAAATAAACTCTGAACACATTACATACCTTTTTTGTGGTAACCTCTCAATGTTCTTTTTTCTATATATTATGAAATTTGTAATCGACATAATACCTATATAATCTCAGTAAATTTTCCCCATTTCTCATAAATAATCTAAAAATATTAATGCTCGTCCAAGCGTCAATTCCGCTCAATCCTACTACATCTCCTATACGCTGACCAGGTCGGTGAACCTTTATTCGTTGACGGCTTAGCGCAGAGCGATACGTCCACCCGTCGGGAATTCCCAGTGCGTACTAAATAGATCGCGAATTATATGGCGCGTGCACTTAGTTGAAAACAGGTAATTTAAAAAAAATTGTATAATGGAATAAACATCGGACTTAATTTAAATAAAAAATAGTATCAACTTACCAACAGTATGATTATTCATTATAAAAATAATATCATCGAAGAAATTTAGTTTTTCCAGTAGAAATACAGCACTAAAAAACGTAAATTATGATATTTTTAAAAGATTTTTTATGCATTTAACAATAAATATATTTTAATTTTTTATCAACTTTTCATTTCAGGACTATATAATCTATTTTATGAAAATATAAATTAAACTATATTAACACGATTTAATTGTTATTTTCTTTATCAAAGTGAGCTAAAATCGGCATTTTTGCGATTCGGCGTTCCGAAATCTTTAGATTTACTCAAATGTACTACTTAAAACTTTAACTTTATCTTATTATTCCAAAAATAAAGACTTTATCTTAATATATTTCTAATTGTTTTATTTAATTTAGTTATTTTATGCGTGTGAGGGGCAGTCAAAAACACCGAAAAACTGAAACTTCGTCGTAAATTGAATGCACGCTCTTAAGCAAAAAATCCTAGATAGTCCATTAAAAATATTCCGATTTGTGAAGACTTGACAGGTCTAAAAGTGGTTAGTTACAGAGGCATTAGGTGATCTCTTTTCATATTACTATAATTTCCTAAGTATTTTCCTCTCGATCGAACCGTTTGTACGTCTATAGGATATTTTAGGTCTATGCCTGCAACCGACCAAGGAAATTAGATTTCAATCGAATAGGGCAGAAACTCCATATTACTTTAACTAAGACTTTTATTGTGATAATATTGTATGTTTTATGTCGGTCGGAAATAGATTAACGAAGAGGGAAGAAAATGTGTTTTTTTATATTTACATAAAACAGAGTACAGGCCAAAACACCCGTACACTTTTTAACCAGATGAATCAGAACAATGATTTAATTCCCCAGAAGATATTCAATTTTTGTGCAATTATTTTTTATTAAAATTATAATTGTTAACGTAGACCATAACGGCTTAGGTCATGTTAGTATATCTACTTTGTGGTCAAGTCAAACTAAAATGAAAGAAAACTATAAAAAATCAATAAATATGAAAATAAATAAATAAAGATAGTGTTGAGAATGTTAAAAGAAGCTGAAAAATGTTTATCCAAAATTGTTTATTTATCAAGCTTTAAAATATACCGTCAGGATAATAATTTGAATAATATTTTGCAAGAATGTTCTACAGCTCATACCACGGTCTCACAAAAAACAGAGGTCAAAAGAGGGCTTGCAGTTGTACGCTTATCACTTCATAATATCAAGGGTACAGATTAGAGATAAATAGGTAAAAGCTACATAATAAGTCCACGATGTGGGAAAATATTATGGGAAAATATATTATATAGAATAAGAAAATTATTATTTTGTTACGTTACGATTATGAGCTAGAAACAAGTATTTATAATATTACTAGCTGACCCGTGCCCACTTTGTTGCGAGACTAACGAACATGAAGTCATTTTTAACCGACTTCAAAAAAAGGAGGAGGTTCTCAATTCGTCTGTATGTATAATATTTTTTTTTTTTTTTTTTTTATGTATTTTTATTAGAAGAAGACTAGGTACCCGTGACCACTTCGTTGAGCATACAAACCGTTTAAACCTTCCCTGGACTTCCACAAATATTTTAAGACTAAAATAGACGAATCGCTTCAGCCGTTCTCGAGGACAGCAATTCATTTTTATATATAAGAAGATTATACTATCGTATTCGATATTAAATTCGAGGAAAGTCGTGTGTGGATAAACATCGAGGGTGCATCGCCCGGAAGCCCAACTTATCCCAGGAAATTGCGTCTTAAACTCGTTTCGAACATGTCTGTTAATATTTTTGTATTATGGACGTATAATTGAAGGCACTTCTATATACTACAGGTCAATCTGTTGTCCTCTTAAGAAGTGTGTTTTTTATTAATTTTATGTATTTGCAAACACTTTAAATCTCACGTTATTAAACAAAATTAAAAATAATAAAAAACTGACTTAGCGTGTAACATTCCTATCACACCTAACAAACGACCTGATGACCTTGAAGACCTGAACCGATTTCCACCAAAAATAGCTAAGAACACTCTTGACTGATATAGCTTTCAAACGAAAAAAACCGCATTAAAATCGGATCATCCGTTTGGGAGCTACGATGTCACAGACAAATACACATTTACATAGACTCATCAAAGTTATAACATCCCGTCGTTTTTCCATCGGGGGTTAAAAATAGTAATAGCCATTTTTAAGACAGAGTACCCACTCTGTTAACTCGCGTTATCTGTTTTGATGTAATTAGTAGGCATTCAATTTAGTAGGTCCTACTAAATTTGATAAAAACAGTGTATCATCCACTAAAGAGATATGTGAAAGTTAACATTAGTTTGTATACCAGGTCGTGAATGGAATGGGGTTTAATGGTTTTATGGTTATAGTCAACTATCACTAATTGAATGCAGTCTATGTAGCTTTCGCACATCGTCAGCAGTAACCACTAGGTGTAACACGGGTGCATCAAATGATGGGTCAGTGATGCGAAGCGTTCAGTTACTGTATCGGATGGTGCAGCGTATAGTAAGGCAGAGTGATCGAATGACGTTATACTTGGTTATACTGTAAATACTGTGCGAATTGGCACGTTGCCAAAATATTTATACTTAGTATAAAATAGAACTTAATTTAAAATTTATAAACCCCCCGACTAAGCGTGTAACATTCCTATCACACCTAACAAACGACCTGATGATCTTGAAGACCTGAACTGATTTCCACCAAAAATAGCATTAAAATTGGATCATCAGTTTGGGGGCTACGATGCCACAGACAGACACAGACACATTTACACAGACAAGACAAACTTATGACCGCCGTTTTTGCGTCAGGTGTTGATAATGCTCTCGGCACATCTACCCGCTTCGACTCTGTAACTATGATGAACCTAACTGTGCCAAATTTCATATCAATCCGTCACACATCTCTTGTGAACTCAAAACAGTTTACAAAAAGTTTATAATTTACGTATTAACTTAATAAACATGTATGGATCGTCAGTGCTATGTACAAAATAATAATAATTATTGTTCCTCCTTTACCCGGGAAGAAGAATAATTGGCGTAACATGAATGAATTTCTTTCTTAAGTCAGTTAATAATTTGCGTGCTGAGTCAGAACTCAGCACGCAAATTATTAACTGACTTAAGAAAGAGATTCATCCAGGGGAATTATGTGTCTATAACTTTGATGAAACGTATGAAAGCCTAGTACAATACGCGGGTTAGTATACAAATTCACGCGTAATTTCTAGACACATGGACACAATATACACATCGGTACTTATGGGAGCCTAGTACCCTGACTGTATAACAATAAGTACCTATTATTTCGAGGTAAATACGCACTTTCTGAACATCAAACAGAATTGGTACGTAGAACGAAGCTTAACTTTTTCCGATAGAACACCAATCGCTACCTGACACACCTTTTTTATCGGCTCGTCAATATCTAGAAGGCTCTCATAACACATCGATCAGTCAGTTTTTGTGTCCACTGCAGCTGACAGTTGACTGACGCGCCTAAAGCTTCTACACTCAATACAGTTTGCAGAAACTGAAGGTAGGTAGGTAGGTATAGGCAACATCTAGATATGACATAAATGATATAATGTTTTCTTAGATTGACTAGTCAGAAATGTTAGATAGTTTTGTGTCCTTATAGTACAGTAGCTAACAAATTACTAATATTCCTTAAGCATAATATGCTGTATAAGCATAAAAAGTATAATAATAGCTCACCTCGTCGATTTCGGTGTCGGTAGCCGATTTCATTTAAGTCAGGCCAGCTACGCAGGAGTTATTTTATAGTGCCCAAGTGTGTGCTCAATACACAAAGACACTCTCTCTTTTACTCTTATAACCCAGTGGGACGGTAAACCGACACGACTAGCGAGATAACAGGCGCAGGACCGACTTTTTACATGCCCATCCGACGCGACGCATGGATTATCTTTATTGTCAGACAATCTTAAGACAACTTAAGATCAGCCTGCATTGTCCTAACCAAACTTGAAAACAACATTTTTCAAGTTGTTCCAACGCGGAACTTAAACCCACGACCTCCGGGTCGAGAGCGAAGCTCTGAACCACTAGACCACGGAGGCGATAGATAAAAATAAAAAGTATGATTGTTCATTGTGCCTCAATGCAGGATCAAATATAATTCACATGCGATAAACTTCTTAGAAAAAAATATAACAAAAATATTTTTCTAATAGAGCCTCTTCATCGAAAAAACTTAGCTATACGATGTTTTCCCCTTGTCTGATTCTTTTGAAAAGTAACTTGACCGACAGAGACAAAACATTGTATAGCTTATTCAGTGTGTATAATTATTATAATTAATTATAATCTTTATTCACCTCATACAATATAAAACCTTAATCTAAAGCATACAATGATTAGTAACATATCAATGTTTTTATTATACACATATGGTTAGATCGCAACCAGCAGCTTGGCTAGGTTACAGTGTAACCTGTGTTAAAGCTACTGGTCCCTTAACCAACATCAAACAAATTGATGTCTCCCACAAATTGCTCTTGTAATTTTTGGGAGAAATAAACTATTACTATGCTATATTTATGACATTATAAATGATTCGTGCGATAGCTAGAGCTTTACATTTTTAAAGAACAATTCAAATATATTAGAATCAATAATAGTAGAGATAATTTTATATATTTTAATATATAAATATAAATTCCATGAATTTGTTCATTAAAACAAAAACAATACATAAATCCAATCGGGAATAACTTAAACACAAAAACAACACAAAATATAGTATCGATTATAGTATGTTATTAATTAAGACCATGAAAAGTATAATATCTTTTTATTTGTTTTACGGCATAGTTTAGATTTAAAGCTTGCCCCCTTTTTTTGAAAATTCTTAAATTGCGTAGCCTTCGGGCATTCGGAAGTTAGTTTATTGACAAGCCTATCGTATTTAAATACACTATACTCATGGACTAGGTATATCTTACAGTTTTTTTTACTAAAGGGACTCCACTCATACCCTGTATGAGATGAGTCATACCTAGTATGAGTTTTTCCAGCGATCCTTTACCGGTGAAATTATATTTTAAATGGAATCACAAAAGACTCTTTAGAATTCACAATACTAGTATATTATACTATAGGGTTACACTTTTTATTTGTGAAACGTCAAAATTGTATCTTTTATAGGTATATTATTCCGTATAAAGATTAAAATGAAAAATTTAAGATGAGTGCACACGAGTAACATAATTGGGTTTAGGTATTATATTGGAATAAATATTTAATTACTTATATTATATAATTACTTTTAATTGTCCTGTATTATTCTATTGTAAGATATCATAATAAACAAAGATTATTCAAATGAAAAAAGAAAACTCTAGAATGAATTGCTGTTCAATAGCAAGTTTAAGCGTCAAATTTCGCTAAATTCGACGTTTAAATAAAGTGACATATTGAATGTAAAACAACGGAGCGATAAAATCAGTTTATAGTCAGTTGATGCGAGAATTAAATTATTGGAAACGTTTATTGGTTATTGAAATTGCGAAGAAAAAAAAAACATTGATTAGCTGTTAACTTAACATAATAATTTTTATACGCCTCCGTGGTCTAGTGGTTCAGAGCTTCGCTCTCGACCCGGAGGTCATGGGTTCGATTTCCGCGTTGGAACAACAAAAAATGTTGTTTTCAGGTTTGGTTAGGATAATGCAGGCTGATCACCTGATTGTCTGACAAGAAAGATGATCCATGCGTCGGATGGGCATGTAAAAAGTCGGTTCTGCGCCTGTTCTCTCGCCAGTCGTGTCGGTTTACCGTCCCACTGGGTTATGAGAGTAAAAGGAAGAGAGAGTGCTTCCGTGTACTGCGCAGACACTTGGGGACTATAAAATGACTCCTGCATAGCTGGTCTGGTTTCAATGAAATCGGCTACCGACACCGAAATCGGTGAGGGGAGCTATTATTTATAATAATTTTAACTGGGGGTGGGCTATGACGCTGGTGCATTTGACAGAAAAAACTTCATAAAATCTATATCTACCGTGTAATATTAATGAGTGATAATACTTTAAGGTGTGTATGGATCCCGTATAGTTTACTGTGAAAGTATCAACGCTGAAAGAGTAACTTAAAAAAAATTGTATCGGCAAATTTATGATATTGGGGCATTTATCATAAAAATATGAAAGTGAAAATTACGTCTTTCAGCGCTGGTGCTTTCACAGTAAACTCTACATAGGAGGCACATGTACACACCCTAAAGTATTATCAGCCATTTATTTTACACCTTGTAACTAATATTACAAAGCTGAAGAATTTGTGTGTATATTTGAAAAAGATAATCTCTGGAACTATTGGTCGGATTTGAAAATTATTTTGTGTTGCATGACTCGTTTATCACGGAAAGCGAAGCACCAATGCAGCTGGCGTACTCCCGAGTGAGACTCGGAGTCCCGACACAATCGAGAATCGAATCAGTTCGATCTCAACGGTTTTTGGCGTTTCATTTGGTGGATTACCTTGACCAGGACAAAGAAAATCGATAGATCGTAACTTTTTGTACTCCCGACCATATCAATCGACTGAGAATCAAAATAAACAAACGTCAATTCGGGTGTACGTGGCACGAATCGTGACGGAAAACGGCATCGAATCTGAATCACAATCGAATGAGTTTGGAAAGTAAGGTCCCTACTTCAAGATTGAGGATTTTCATGCGGACGAAGTCACGGGCACCTATTGTTATTATAATATGATAGGACATGTAATATATGTAAATTTTTTAGTGTCCAAACCCTAGCCAAAAGTGCGGAAACTTTACCTCCGCCTCATAGAAAATTGGCGAGATATAACGCGTGTGTTTTGTTTTGCTAAGGGCCGATTTTTCAATCGTCAGATAACTTTTACCCAAGGAATAAATGTGAGACTTTGACAGATTTTGTATATAACAAATGTCAAAGTCACATGTTTATTCAACAGATAAAAGTTATCTGACAAACCGGCCCTAAGAGAATCATGATAGACAGACATGTGGTCACCAAGATCAGTTTTTGCGTGAGTTACAATTAAAACAAGACATTAATATTTATTTTCCACAGGTAAATTTTTACCAGTGTACCCCCAGCCTTAGCTTATTTTTACCGCGGCCAATGTCTTATCTTAAAAACTTGATAATGAGATTCTTTGAAAAATAACTTATTTAATCAAAGTTTGAACAAATATCAATATTATCAATCTCATTATAATTGGTGATTTTAATGACAGAATGTCACAAGTTTTATCTCTGTCAAGTTTTATTAACTTGCAGCTTTTGTGAGCTGTCTGATGTCCAACCTGGTGGAAGTTTCTCACAAAAAGTTTAGGGTTTAATAGGAAAATGTATGACGGCATTAATTAGTTAGAACATACAGGCACACAGAAGTGACAATACAGTTGAAGACATGAATGGATGATAGAGATGGCGCAAAAATTTTTTACCCAGAAAATTGAGTTTAAACGGTCACCTAAACATTTTAGGATTCTGAAAATCTTTAGATTAATGAACTTTATACGTTACGACGTATTCTAAAATGTTTAACAGCTTGAAGTAATTTATTTCAAAATCAGTTTAATTTCGCTACATATCACCTTTATCCATTAATTTTTTCAATTATAAATGCTGATTATGATCACATAATTATTTATGGTCATGTGATCTTTGAACTCAAGGGCAAAGTGCAAACACTGGTATGGTCGCCGACATATCTAGAGTACCGCATTTCAACTTTCATTCTATGATAGTAAGGTTCAAATCTGGTTCTACGGGAATGTCTGCAATTGGTACCTCAGTTTACGAAACAAAAGGCGGAGCGCACCGAACATCTGGTTAAAGTCACTAAGGTAAGTAAAAAAACTAGAGCTAAAGAATCATACTTTCACTTCATACTATTAATATGTGTGTATGTTTGTTACTTCTTCACATAATAAATTTAGATTAAATTTGGTTATGGTAGTAGTTTACATGCTGGATTAACAGCTACTTTTTACAAAATAAAATTTTCAATTTTATTTCAAGCTTAACTTATTTTTAACTAAGGCTGACCGTGCCCACTTTTTTGAGCATAAAAACCGTTTAACCTTCCCTGGACTTCCACGAATATTTTAAGAGCAAAAATAGTCAAATCGGTTCAGCAGTTCTCAAGTTTCAGCGATACTAACGAACAGCAATTCATCTTTATATTTAAGGCTAGCTGACCCGTGCACACTTCGTAGAGCATACAAACCGTTTAAACCTTCCCTGGACGTCCACGAATATTTCAAGACTAAAAATAGCCGGATCGGTTTAGCCTTTCTCGAGTATTAGCGAGACTAAACCGCAATTCATTTTTATATGTAAGAAGATAGAAGAAGATAAATGTCGTCGTCGAGAAGGTCGTGAAATAAACATATTAAAAACATATAAAAATCTCATAGTATTGATTTTAATATGGCTGGGGATTTTTCAACCTTTCTGTATGTCTAGACAGTAAGATTGTAATTCTATAATTTAACTTCAAAGCTGTATTTATAAATAATAATTATTATTAAATAAATCTTTAGGGTGCAGTAAGATGAATCAGCTGAATGGTCAATGGTCTCAGCGACTTCGTTTCATTTGTAGTTTTTTTAATGGTTTATTATAAAAATTTTTTCGCACCAATAAATTTGGTTATATTTTCTGCTGTTTCGAAGTTCCGCGTTCTACAATACAGGCTGATAACCATAATATTGTATAACTAAAAAGGTGAACCCATCCGACGATGGGCATGTAAAAATGTCCTGCGCCTGTTCTATCGCCATTACCAAAATTAACGCTGATCTTCATCGCATATCAAACTGAGCTAAATCCTTTGGTCTGCTGGTCAATCCAAATAAATCACAGGCCATGATCATAGGAAGTAAATACATGACTCACCGGTTACATAATGTGCCTAAGGTCATGTACAATGGCACTGTCACTGCCAAAAACCTAGGTTTAATCTTAGACAGCAATCTCTCTTGGAATCCTCAAGTTAGTGAAGTAAGCAGAAAAGTCTACCACTCGATGCACGTATTAAGGAACCTCCAAAATTTTTTGCCCGTGAACACCAAAATTTTCCTTATCCAGACACTAATCTTCCCTATCCTTGACTATGCCAACTCCTGCTACTTGGATATCAACGAAGAGCTGTTAACAAAACTTGAACGGTTGCAGAATCTCTGTATCCGCTTTGTGTTCGGACTCAGAAAATTTGATCATGTATCAGCTTTTCGATTGAAACTCAGGTGGCTCCCTATTCGCCTTCGTCGCAACTCCCATATCCTCTGTTTACTTTATAATATCCTGTATAATCCCCTCTCTCCTTCATATCTTCTCGAAAGATTCAAGTTTTCTCGACCCTTTGATACCCCTTGTAGATCTAAAGTCAGAACGGCTCTCTCCATCCCATTGCATCGCACCAATCTCTATTCCTACTCCTTCACCGTTCATGCAGTCAGGCTGTGGGATTCGCTTTCGTCCCACTATTGCTGTATTCAAAAGGCGCTTGAAAGAGCATTATTTCGTATCTCAATCCATATAAGTAGAACTATTATATTATTTTCTTACTATATACTTTATTTATTGTATCAAGTAGGTATATATTATTATTATTGTATCTAATTTATATTTTGTTTTGTAAATATACATATGTTTGTATATATATAATTATGTATGTATGTATTTATGTATGTATATCATGTTTATAATTTTGCACGCCATATCTGCTAACTTTAATCCCATATCTCTCCGTAGGGCTGCTGGAAGAAATTTCTTTTTAGAAATAAGCAGTACCTTTGTGTCATCTTTCGTTGTAAATTGTTCTATTGGAATGTATCTTGTGTGCAATAAATTGTTAAATAAAAAAAAAAAAAAATATCGCTTATATTGTAAATGAAAAAAATGGTGTCCTTGTGTATATTGCACACAAACTTGGCGTACAAAATTGCTCCTGCGTAGATAGAGGCTGGTTGAAAAAAACACACCTGAAACAAGAATCGGCGTGATTTCAATTATTATCTATACATATAATAAATCTGTAGAGGGGTCATGTCTGTACATTAAGAATATTTAAGTGAAAATTAAAAAAAGGGGGTCTATATAAGCCACAGAACCTAAATATAACATTTTTGAAAAAAATGTCTGTCTGTCTGTCTGTCTGTCTGTCTGTCTGTCTGTCTGTCTGTCTGTCTGTCTGTCTGTCTGTCTGTCCATATGGGAATGTTTGTCGTCGCATCACGCTAAAACCACGGTATGGAATGAAATGAAATTTGGTAGGCAGGTAGCTTACAACCTGAAGAGCATTATTGGAAATTATTATCCCGAAAAACGAAAGGGTTCCCGTGGGATCTTCAAAAAATTGTAGCTACCTATTTGACGGTATTTCAGCCAAACTACTCAACGTATTTAAATGAAATTTGGCAGGCAGGTAGCTTATGATCTGAAGAGCATTATTGGAAATTGTTATCCCGAAAAACGAAAGGGTTCCCGTAGGATCTTCAAAAAATTGTAGCTACCTATTTGACGGTATTTCAGCCATACTACTCAACGTATTTAAATGCAATTTGGCAGGCAGGTAGCTTATAATCTGAAGAGCATTATTGGAAATTGTTATCCCGAAAAACGGAAGGGTTCCCGTGGGATCTTCAAAAAATTTTAGCTACCTATTTGAAGGTATTTCAGCCAAACTACTCAACGTATTTAAACGAAATTTGGCAGGCAGGTAGCTTATGATCTGAAAAGGATTACTGGAAATTATTATCCCGAAAAACGAAAAGGTTCCCGTGGGATCATCAAAAAATTGTAGCTACCTATTTGACGGTATTTCAGCCAAACTACTCAACGTATTTAAATGAAATTTGGCAGGCAGGTAGCTTATGACCTGAAGAGCATTATTGGAAATTATTATCCCGAAAACCGAAAGGGTTCCCATGGGATCTTCAAAAAATCGTAGCTACCTATTTGACGGTATTTCAGCCATACTACTCAACGTATTTAAATGCAATTTGGCAGGCAGGTAGCTTATAATCTGAAGAGCATTATTGGAAATTGTTATCCCGAAAAACGGAAGGGTTCCCGTGGGATCTTCAAAAAATTTTAGCTACCTATTTGAAGGTATTTCAGCCAAACTACTCAACGTATTTAAACGAAATTTGGCAGGCAGGTAGCTTATGATCTGAAAAGGATTACTGGAAATTGTTATCCCGAAAAACGGAAGGGTTCCCACGGGAGATCATCAAAAAATTGTAGCTACCTATTTGACGGTATTTCAGCCAAACTACTCAACGTATTTAAATGAAATTTGGCAGGCAGGTAGTTTATGACCTGAAGAGCATTATTGGAAATTGTTATCCTGAAAAACGTAAGGGTTCCCGTGGGATCTTCAAAAAATTGTAGCTACCTATTTGACGGTATTTCAGCCAAACTACTCAACGTATTTAAATGAAATTTGGCAGACAGGTAGCTTATGACCTGAAGAGCATTATTGGAAATTATTATCCCGAAAACCGAAAGGGTTCCCGTGGGATCTTAAAAAAATCGTAGCTGCCTATTTGACGGTATTTCAGCCATACTACTCAACGTATTTAAATGCAATTTGGCAGGCAGGTAGCTTATAATCTGAAGAGCATTATTGGAAATTGTTATCCCGAAAAACGAAAGGGTTCCCGTGGGATCTTCAAAAAATTGTAGCTACCTATTTGACGGTATTTCAGCCAAACTACTCAACGTATTTAAATGAAATTCGGCAAGCAGGTAGCTTATGACCTGAAGAGCATTATTGGAAATTGTTATCCTGAAAAACGTAAGGGTTCCCGTGGGATCTTCAAAAAATTGTAGCTACCTATTTGACTGTATTTCAGCCAAACTACTCAACGTATTTAAATGAAATTTGGCAGGCAGGTAGCTTATGATCTGAAAAGCATTATTGGAAATTGTTATCCCGAAAAACGAAAGGGTTCCCGTAGGATCTTCAAAAAATTGTAGCTACCTATTTGACGGTATTTCAGCCATACTACTCAACGTATTTAAATGCAATTTGGCAGGTAGCTTATAATCTGAAGAGCATTATTGGAAATTGTTATCCCGAAAAACGAAAGGGTTCCCGTGGGATCTTCAAAAAATTGTAGCTACATATTTGACGGTATTTCAGCCAAACTACTCAACGTATTTAAATGAAATTCGGCAGGCAGGTAGCTTATGACTTGAAGAGCATTATTGAAAATTGTTATCCCGAAAAACGTAAGGGTTCCCGTGGGATCTTCAAAAAATTGTAGCTAACTATTTGACGGTATTTCAGCCAAACCACTCAACGTATTTAAATGAAATTCGGCAGGCAGGTAGCTTATGACTTGAAGAGCATTATTGAAAATTGTTATCCCGAAAAACGTAAGGGTTCCTGTGGGATGGTCAAAAAATTGTAGCTACCTATTTGACGGTATTTCAGCCATACTACTCAACGTATTTAAATGCAATTTGGCAGGCAGGTAGCTTATAATCTGAAGAACATTATTGGAAATTGTTATCCCGAAAAACGAAAGGGTTCCCGTGGGATCTTCAAAAAATTGTAGCTACCTATTTGACGGTATTTCAGCCAAACTACTCAACGTATTTAAATGAAATTCGGCAGGCAGGTAGCTTATGACCTGAAGAGCATTATTGGAAATTGTTATCCTGAAAAACGTAAGGGTTCCCGTGGGATCTTCAAAAAATTGTAGCTACCTATTTGACGGTATTTCAGCCAAACTACTCAACGTATTTAAATGAAACTTGGCACAAAGGTAGATTGTAACATGAAATAACCAACATAATATTTTTAACCGACTTACAAAAAAGGAGGAGGTTTCTCAATTCGTAAATATATGTTTGTTTTTTATGTTTCTTCGCGGATATCTTCATCGTTTTTGAAACGTTTTTAATTTTTTTTTATGTTGTGTAGGGTATAAATTAAATTTGGTCCCATTGTCACCAAAATGGTGACCTGATGATGGGATCCGTGAGGAATCGAAGGAAATCCTCAAAATTTATGTGGAATAATATATTGATTTTGATTTTTTCTGAAGTAGTCTAAGCATATGTTACCAAACAGTAAGGTTTTGCACCATATCCTGGATCTATAATATCAAAAAATTTCGCGTTTCAGTAAACTATATATATATATATATTGAAAAATTTCGCGCTACTAAGCAGCGGTAAACTATATATACAATATACATAATATATATATATTTAAAAAATTGCGCCGCTCTGGCTTACGCCAGGCTTTTTTTATCTAATCCATTTTTTTTTATCTAATCGTTTTTGTTTTTCATTTTCCGTCCTCAAATAATCGTCGTCTGATCATTCGAGAATTATCCCTACTCAGTCTATACCCATCACTAAAAATCTGAAAATTAAATAATTTTAAACAAAAAAAAAAACGACTTCAAAAGGTAAACTAAAAGGAACAATTAAATTTACTTCGCACAAAGTAATACTTATTTTCCAGTACAAGTGAAAATAATTATTACTTTGTGCGAAGTAATTTATTATTATACTTAGGTTTTGCAAATACGAATTATAAAGTATAGGCGTAGGATAGTTTGTTTTCAAGATATGAATGAGATGTCATAGGTACATTTAAATTAAAAAAGTTATGTCAATATAAGTAAGATTTATGTTTTTCATGATATTTTTATTTATTAGTTTTCATGCTGGGTACGGCTTGGGTTTTTTCATTCTTTTGGACTTTTGTTATTTTGTCGTCTAATGGAAGTACAAGGTACATTTAAATTAGAAAAGTTATGTCAATATAAGTAAGATTTATGTTTTTCATGATATTTTTATTTATTAGTTTTCATGCTAGGTACGGCTTGGGTTTTTTCATTCTTTTGGACTTTTGTTATTTTGTCGTCTAATGGAAGTTAGTACTTTAACCGTAAAGTCCCTAAGTAGGCTACATGTTTGTTAGCGTAGGTAATTAATAAATAAAAAACCGGGCAAGTCCGAGTTGGAATTGCGCACCGAGAGTAGACTTTTAAAAAATTTGGCGCTCGGCGCCAGCAGCGCAGCGTCGGTGTGAAAACGATCATCGTCTGCAGTCGCTGCGGCGTAAAGTCCATACAAATCTCAGTACAGAGATCTTCGTCGCGTATATGAGCGTACTATCAAGTAGTCCCGTTCGCATAAAAGAAAATAAAAATAATATACATACAGACGAATTGAGAACCTCCTCCTTTTTTTGAAGTCGGTTAATAGTACACGGTAATTTTTTGAGCTGGTAGTAGGAATTGAATAAATACCTCAAAACATTTACGACAAAAACGGCCATTATTTGACAGTAAACTATTATTATTACTCCATCGGCCTACTTCTTTTGCCTATGCACGTCTAATACCGTGTATAAAGAAGCATTACTATAAATTAGTGATTTTAAATATCCAAACGACAGTGTTCATAAACTAAAAATGTATTTGAACTGCTGCCCTAAATCACTTTTCCACGCGTACGAAGTCGCGGGCACAGCTAGTTATTATATAAATAGCTCCAATTGTTATGATAATAATAAATCCCTATTTCACTGTTAATAATTTTTAACCGAGTTTCTTTTCATACTTTCTTTTTGCGAACTTTCTTGATGACGAAGTTTTAAGGAGGGATTATAATTTAAGTTTTAGCGCTGTAGCGTGTTGTAAAGGACCCATTTAGTGTAACTTTATGGGCACTTGTATAAGATAAAATTAAATTTTCAAACCTTCAGAGTTCACAAGCACCTGCGTGTGTAGATTCTTTCTCACCTTTTGACATAATCAGAATAGTTTTATATAGAAAGGGCGTCTCTATTTAATAAATTCCTGATATAGGTACATAGTATTTACGTAAATTCGTATAGCACCTTGGATGAATTATTTATTTCAGTTCCTTTACTTCTGTAACTTGCCAATAAGGCTACCTTTTCTTGTCTGTCAAACAGAATAATCCTTTTTAAATATACCTAGTACATTATTACCAGTTTTTAAAATGGAATATTTTCCACAATATTTCGCTCAATACTTATTACATTACCTACAAAATATAAAAATGTCCTGTTATTCTGGTGATAAATTTAAGGCTTCGACGATTTCAGTGGACCGTTCACAATTTATAAGCTAACATAACCGTTTTATGAAATAAATAAAAACAAAATACGTATATATTCAGCTATAAAAATATATTTTCATCTGTGAAACAAAACTATCAAAAATATTATGTTATTTGTTTACTTGCCGACATGTTGACAACATATAAAATTTCAAATTAAAGAATATTAAATTAAAAAAATATGTTACTGTTAAAGCTCGAATTTCGGTTAATTCCAAGATTTAAGAGAAAAACTTAAGATTTACCAACTCTGAATGGTTTTTACCATTCAGAGTTGGTATATTCTGTTCTATGGATGAATTGGAATAAATAAATAAATAAATAAAAAGCCCGAATGATTTTGTGATTGGCGCTTTTACCACCATTTACGTTTATCGCCTCCGTGGTCTAGTGGTTCAGAGCTTCGCTCTCGACCCGGAGGTTGTGGGTTCGATTCCCGCGATGGAACAACAAATAATGTTGTTTTCAAGTTTGTTAGGACAATTCAGGCTGATCACCTGATTGTCTGACAAGAAAGATGATCCATGCGTCGGATGGGCATGTAAAAAGTCGGTCCTGCGCCTGATCTCTCGCCAGTCGTGTCGGTTTACCGTCCCACTGGGTTATAAGAGTAAAAGGAAGAGAGAGTGCTTCTGTGTATTGCGCATACACTTGGGCACTATAAAATAACTCCTGCGTAGCTGGCTTGGTTTCAATGAAATCGGCTACCGACACCATTTACGTGGTAAGTCTTAGGGTGCGATTCCACCGGTGTTCTGAACTGTTGCGAACATTGTGCGTAACAGATGTTTGTTCCGGTGGACTCGCTAACGCAACATTAACAAATTGGAACACATACAAATTGGCACAGCTGGAATTCTGAAAAAAATGTTGGCCAACAAATGTTCTGAACACTATTTTGGTGGAATAGTACCTTTAGGATTTACGTTAAAGGCACGATAAACGTTGAAAAACAATAACAACAACGTTGATTTTTACTATTTATGCTTTCTGAGTGCAAGGAAGTTAAACACAAACACAATAATAATTATTTATTTATTTTATTACATTATATTGTGTATACGTTACTAGCTGAACCGTGCCCACTTCGTTGAGCATAGAAACAGTTTGTGATGATCCGCTTAAATCTTCCCTGGACTTCCACGAATATTTCAAGACTAAAAATAGCCGAATAGTTTCACCCGTTCTCGAGTTTTAGCGACACTAACGAACAGGAATTCATTTTTATATATTATATTCTTTTCAACGTTTACGGTGCCTTTAATGTAAATCTTAAGACTTAACAAGTGAATAGTAGTAAAAGAGCGAATCGCAAAATCGTTCTGGCCTTTTTACCATTTTTCATCTACAGCTTTTACAGTAACGTTACAATAAATACTTCACTTTAAATATGAAGTTTTTCTCCCAATGACACTAATAATGATAATAATATTACTCGTATAATATCTTAAAGCAAGTATCAGTGAGCTATTTATGTTATTATATTGTGGGTATTACATGTTTGAAGGTACTAGAAGTGGCGCTGTGCTCGAAATTCGAATATAAAAAATAAAAGACATATTTTATTAATTACATATTGGGCATTAGACTAACGGAAAAAAAATTCTAAAAGACAGGCCAGAGAGACAAAAAAAAAAAAAAAAAAAAAAGAAAAACAACAACAATATTCATATTATTTTAATCGATCTTAATGATATTAGGATTTTGACCCTTTGGGTTATTCACCTTTAGAAGGGCTATAATGAAAGCGACAGTACATGTGCCTTTACGTGAATACTTCGTTTACTATTCCTTTTAGAAACTTTTTAATTTTAAAAGTACTCTATTACATACAGTAAGGGTTTCTGGATTTAAAAAAATGCAATCAAGTAAGTGGATAGTGTCACGACATTTTTTTATTTTCCCAACGCTTTGGCTGATTTCCAGCAGCTATGATCATGGAAGCAGGAGTCCTATTGAAGATGTTGAAACTCGAAATCTCTACAATTCGTAATACAAATGGTAATAAATTGAACTCCTTCTAGCACTTTTAGTGCTCATGGCTTCAAGCTGCGTTTCTACTGACGGGGAGCGGGGCGGAGAGGAGCTTAGCGGTGCCCGAATTGACCAACCACTATGCTCGTGCTGTTTCCGTTTAAGCGGAGAGGAGATTTCGAGCAATTTTGGGCACCGCAAGCTCCTCTCCGCCCCGCTCCGCGTCAGTGGAAACCCGGCCTTAGACTTTGCTATACGTTTCCACATTAAAACCTTTCACCTTGAATATTAATTGAAACAGTAATACTTGAGAATTATTGCCATACTGAAAAATATTCAGTTGGAAGAAGTGATCCTACAAAGCTAATGGAAAGGTTGATGATGTGGTGCTCAGCATCCCACGGACAATAATATTTACGTAAACATAAGAAATTAATACAGAACTACTCAATCTGTGTACGTCATTTCATACGTACGGTGACTACCGTCATTTAAGGGTATTCCCAGAACAATAGTAACGTTAAAATAAATCTACGTCATAATCAATCAGAGGCACGTAACCAGTGGCACCCTTACGTATTGCGGGGGCCGGGGCATGACGAATCGCCCGTCACCGCGTCCGCCTGTCAATATTGTCAATGTAGAGCTGGACAGGCATAGATAGGACAAGCGTTGCTCGACGATAATAATCACGGCCGTAGTTGTACAAGAGAGAGACAAAAAATAAAAGTTTACAAGGTTTATTAAAATTAAAAAAGGTGTGTATGTACTCGCAAATGGTAGGACCAATTTTTGTTAAACGCAAGAAGTTGATAACCTGTAATGAGCCCACGTTTAAATGTAACGTTATTATCCCGAATTTTTTTAGTACTCCGTAGAATAACTGTATACGCAATCGGAGCCACTGGCATAATTAATAATACAATCGAATCATAAAATAATTGAAAGTTAACATAAATATACCTGTATGTACAGTGTGAAAAGGAAAAACGAAACGTCATAAATTAAAATTGGCGCTGCGCAATTCGTTTTCCGTATTCGGAATCTGAACGCATGGAATCAGTTGAAAATACATTAACTGACGCACACGTTCGCTTTTTTTCCGGACGGAATTAATTCCGCACGTACGTTACGTGTGCAAGCCGGCGCGTCCGCAGAAACCTACTCGAAAAAACCTAATGACGTCATACGGAACGCAGCGCTTGTCTACATTTCATTTGTGCCGGCGCACACGTTCGGTTTTTATACAGTTTCGCGCCCGCGCCGCGCGCATTTGACGTATTCTCTGTATTGGTTGCATAA
This sequence comes from Celastrina argiolus, assembly GCA_905187575.2. NCBI lineage: Eukaryota > Metazoa > Arthropoda > Insecta > Lepidoptera > Lycaenidae > Celastrina > Celastrina argiolus. The sequence goes on along the minus strand of LR994582.1, from coordinate 5,949,630 downwards.
ATTGTACTGACGTGAATACATTCCGAATGAAAAAAAACGAACGTTTGCGCTAGTCTCACGGAATTCCAATTCAAAATTACGCACTCGGAAAACGAATATGGAAAACGTATGTATGCGGCCGGCCTTAAAATATAAAAAAATAAATCAGATAGGAAAAACAATATTTTGAAAAAAATGTAACAATCTTGCTACAATACAAAGTAGTACTTGTTCGATTTTTCGCCGGTCTAAATAATGTTATATTTTTATATAGTACGTCCGAGATAAGTTTAACCCAAACGTAAACAAAGCTGTCTATAACACAACCATAGACTAGTCAGTGATGCCAATTGGCCAATATTAATGCAATGATTATTGTTTGCTATGAATCCATAGACTATAGGCTTATATTCTACAATCAGCAGTGTCAAAATGGCATATTTTTTCTGTGAAAGATTTTCATTTGATATTTAAACATATTAATTATTGTTTAATTGTTATAAAATGTATTGGATAATGAAGTGCACCTTTAACATTCCGGTGAAATTGTTGATAATAAATAATAATAATATCTATAGACGCTTCACACCACGTAAATCTGGCCTTGTGCTAAGTATTCGAAGAACTTGTGTTACAGGTACCAGACAACGGAAATATATATTTAATACTTTTGTACTATACATATATTGAAGATTTTTATTATGTTAATACACAAATTTAATACAGTTCCATGACCCAGGAACATTGAAAACTTTTTGTTCCCTCGGCGGGATTGGAACCCGCAACCTCTCGGTCGAGCACCAATGCGTTGAACCACTGCGCTACGGAGGTCGTGGCCGTTGATAAGTGTGCACAATAAGTGAATATGTCAAAATTTCTGTCTTTTTGTTTTGTTTACGCTTAGGTTAAATCTATCTCGGACTATAGTTCATCTATGTAATTAGAGATTGTCACATCTGTTGTCACTTACATCTACAGCCGTGATACTAGCTATTTTCGATTATTTACCAACTATGTTGGGTTCAGCAGTCACTGTCAATGTGATCTATGTGTTTACGTTCTTTAACCAAGCGTGAAATAGTGTTAGGGATATTTAGAGCGGGCTAACTTACTGACACTGGACGTTGCTAAAACGTTTCACTAACTTAGTAATTGCTGAAGTGAAAACAGATGTCTAAATCCAGGTAGCGCTTGAGAGGTCAGTGATATATTTTCTGTTACTGCAGATATACTGCACGTGTTCCTAAAGTATGTTAGTATATGGGGTGCGATATAATAGTATATCTTTTGTAGCTCTACCGATACATGATTTCTTTTATCTTCTACCATTGTACTGGTTACCGAATATGATTTCGATAATCTCAAATTAATAAGTACAGTATTATTCTGTACTTATACCAGTTTTGCTTAAATCAGGTGATGATGATTAATTAATCGAAACCGGTCGTGTTAAAACCGTAAGAAAGTGGAAAAGTGTAAATAACAGTTGTGTGTTATTATTGTGAACATGAATTTCAATCAAGAACCAATATTACATTCAATCAGTAATAATAAGTACAGCATACAAGCTTTAAGTACAGCATACAAGCTATAAGTACAGCATACAGGCTATATGTACAGCATACAGGCTATAAGTACAGCATACAGGCTATAAGTACAGCATACAAGCTTTAAGTACAGCATACAGGCTATTCTCTTGAATCCATTTTGATTGATTTGATTGGAACTTGACAGTACTGTAATTATTATAAAGACTCTAGTGTTAATTTTATTGCAACTTAACGTTAACCTATAGTACTTATAGTAATTATTTATAATATCTATAATAATAATCGCAAATGTAACATGTTTACGACCCAAAATCAAATCATAGTAATCAAATAAGAAAAGGAAAAAAATACTATTTTTGTTGGACTAGTGATACCTACCCGTTTTCTTGTAGGACGTTGTTTAATTTGGGCAGTTTAATTTGAACACACCAACATATTGTATAATATTTTTGTCCTACAGTTACTAATGAGTAAAATGGGGTCATGGTTTTAACATTTTCTGAGCGTAAGACCGGGATAACGTACTACACAATTTGTAGGACAATATGTCTGTTAAATTACATATTTTGGAATCACCAAATCGACATACTCTATCCTTGATATCTCTGTTAGGTACAACAAACAAGAGTTCCGTCCAGAAATTATTGGGCGACTCATCGAAATGAAGCTACTCACGGAAAATTTGCTTGATACTAATCGAGTGAAAACAATGTATGGGGGAACCCTGTCTATTATTCATAAAAGGCAATCAATGTTTTGATGACCATTAGAAATTATAATATAAGTGACTATGTTTGTCTTTTTGAGATTGAGAATAAATTATATTTTATATTATATAATTAATAAATTATATTATATAACCTAACACCCTGTATAAATTAGAGAAGTGTTTAGGAACATAAACACAATCGAATTGTTTTTATGTTCCTAAACACTTCTCTAGAAACATGTAGTATTTTCTCCTACCCTTGCGTGTACTACAATATAATTCTTTATTCTACTGCTCCAACTAAAAGCTATCATACCCAGTAAGCTACCTAAGAATTGTGTTTCACAAGAAACATAAATGCATTATTTTCTTAATTTGTTACACTATTTTCACAATCCAAGTGAAACAAAGTCAAAAAGCATTTTCTGACACGACCATTGTAATCCAGTTCCTTTCTACAAGTTTGTTAAAGCGAATAGAGTTAATTATATTTTTTTTTGCTACAAAAGATCTCTCAGCGTCTGTTGGAAATGCTCAAACACTAAAATGCTTACACTCGATAGCCGCGGGTTGTAGGCTAAGCTGTGACAACGTTTTATAGCATTGCAGTATTTACTATTGTTAAATATCACATTTTAACTAATTTGATTTCATTCTATATAAATATAATAATATTACATTTATGAAAAATCCTAAAATTCTAAAATGCTTACGCGCTATATAGGCTAAGTTGCGACGTCATTTTATAGAATTACTGTAGGTAATACTGTTGAATATTATATTTATTTATTTAATCTTATATTATATAAAAATTAATTGCTGTTCATTATTCTCGCTAAAACTTGAGAACAGCTGAACGGATTCGGCTATTTTTAGTCTTGAAATATTGATGGAAGTCCCGGGAAGGTTTAAACGGTTTCTATGCTCAACGAAGTGGGCACGCGGCAGCTAGTTATTTATAAATAGATACATTTTTATCTAAAAGAACAATTATTTCGGTTCATGCGATTAAATCTTGATTAGTAAAACTGTTTAAAGGATGTAATGTGTTTGTATTGTGTGTATATTCGTTATTTTTAACATATAAAGAAATGGGTTACCTAGCTAGTTTGTTACCATGGTCTTTAGTATTGATTAGACATTTTTTTTATTAAATAAGCTAAAGAGCGAACTGACGTAAGCATAAAATAAATATTTCCAGTAAACTTTTCTATTTGAGCACTTTAACTATGTGTGATATGCTTACTATTAAATGAATCATACGGGCAAGAGAAGAGCTAATGTTTTTCTTTAATACGAGTACTTTGAGTACTTATTTACCATCTTGTGCAGGACGATACAACTTTATTTTATTTCTAGCACACTATAAACATATTTTTTATATTTAGAACATATACGTCTCGTATTCTGGACTAAATAATAAATTCCTATTCAAACAATATGTATTAATTTCAATAAGTAACACAAATGGCTCTTTAAAATAAAATAATAAATTAAAAATAGTTTAAGGTAAGTAATAAAAATATTAAGTAAGTTAAAAACTATATCTAAATCGGAGGCTGCTGGTAATCAGGGATGTTAGGGACCTCCGTAACCGTAACCGAAACTATCGGATATCCGTTATTAAAAATATCCTTAACCGTAACCGAATCCGAAATGCAAGTTTTGGTACTGTAAAATGGAATCCAAAATGTAATATCCGTAACCGAAATTATCCTAAACAAACGGATAATCCGAAATAATTTAATATTCGTTACGTATCCGTTATTTTATATCCATTTTATCCCTGCTGGTAATGTTCCCAGAAGGCTGGCAGTATCACCTCACTGTATGGCCAAACTGATACGTTGGCCAAGGTAAGCTTTAGTCCTTCGGTCGTCTTTTCCGCGACTCTTTTTGAGAGGTCTTTCAAAAGGCGTTTAGTACTAATTTCAATTATTATATTACTAGATGTTGCCTGCTACTTCGTACGCGTGAAATTAAATCCCGCGTGAACTTATTAGCTAATTTCATACAAATTTTATTAAAATCGCTCCAGCCGTTAAGACGTGAAGAAGTTAGAAACATACATGCTCAGACGTTCATTTATAATATTAGTGTGATATAATGTGATATGATTATATAGTTTGTAATATTTTATTATTAGAATACAGGTATTAAGAAGTAAAGTCAATAAGGATACCAAACTACAGAATAATATATGGTCCTTTGAGCCGGATATTTTCAGATATTTTCTAGCTTACCTATGCAATTAGTAAATGTATCCATAGTATAATAACACATAAAAGCCGGGTGCGCGTGAGAAATTGACGCAAATCTAACTAGGACATTAAGTCCTAGTTTGTTCTACGATCCGTCAGTCGGAGAATGTAATTGTACGTAAATGAACACCTACATGGATTTAGTGGATTCAAACTATACGATGCGTTTTAATGAACACTGGACATTAAGGTGTTGTTAATCTATATAAGGTGCAAAAAAACTGAGTGATAATACTTTAGGGTGTGTATGTGCCTACGTAGAGTTTAGTTTAATAAGTACCAGCGCTGAAAGACTTACTTTTGACTTTCATGTTTGCATGCCCCAATATCATACATTTTCCCATACCATAATTGTAAAAAAGTACCTTTTCAGCGCTGGTACTTATTCAGTAAACTCTATATACAGGACACCCTAAATTATTATCACTCATTAATATTATAGCGTGTATATGAGACCAGACCATGGCCTACCATCCCATAATACAAAAAAATTGCAATAGATGTCACTACTATTAACTTTTGTAAATTATAAAATGTAAATATGCCGTATTGAGTATAAATATTAATATTAAAATAAAGATAAGCATATTTTTAAGCATAACATCACATTAAGCTAAATTGAACTCCTTAATTAAGAAGGAAATACGAAACGAAATTAGTAATTAGTATTTTCCAATGGTGCTAGAAGAACATAAATAGCCAGTCGAATTGCCAGTATTAGGGTGACACCATTTTCTAGTACTAGGTCGTGTCCCTGTTATATATCTACTTTGTGGACCAGACTGAAGGAATCCCGATTTGTGTTTATCCCGAAGACAAACAGCTTCAAACATCACCAGCAAAACTCAACATTAATAACTGAAACTACTTCATGCAATTATGAAACAAAGCAGTACAATGTGGGAGCAATTTTCTCGATTGCCGCCTGGCCTACTTCAGCGCAATCCTGAATCCGCTGTTTACGGTGGCGTAATTAAGGAAAGCGTCGTGTAAACGCGAAAGTATTTAATGCCAGTTATTACTGCACTAGATGTGCCCGCGACTTCGTTGTTGTCGGCAACACTATTGCGATTATCCCTTATACATGTAATAATGTACGGGAAAGGCAGTATAATCGTATCTCAAAGTTATAGTGGCTGATCTTTTTACACGCTGTATAAGGACTTCGATGTTGAGTTCGCCGTTCACACTTACCTCGTGAACTACACCGCAGCATGCTGAGTCTACCTCTATTTGGGTCTTGAATCCTGTATCTACTATTACTATAGATCTGTTGGAAGACCTAATAAAAAATATTAAAAAATATATATATTGTACGATATGTTTGTCTCTATATCCGAGTTCTCAAAAAGGTTTATTTGAAAACTCAGACATAGAGACATATTTATTCCCTAGCTGTGCCCGCGACATCGTTCGCATGGTTTTTGAGTGACTTAAACCGCATTGCAGCGCACGCAACGAAAGTACTCTTAATGTGAACAATTTTCCCCGTTTTGCAACATTTCTCACTGACGCTTCGCTCTCGTTGATCGCAGCGTAATGTTATATAGCCTTAAGCCTTCCTCTTTAAATGGACTATCCAATTCAAAAAAAAATTTTTTCAAATCGGACCAGTATTTCCTCAGATTAGTGCGTTTAAACAAACAAACTCTTCCGCTTTATAATATTAGTATTAGTATAGATACAGCACACTCGCAAAGAACATGCCAGTGCTGGCAAGACATTTAAATATGAAAGGTAAACAGCTTGAAATGTGAGATAGTATTTTTTATTAAAGTCTACGTTTCCGTGACTTTGTGCGTGTATAAGGGAACCGTACCTTTTGCCGGTAAGCGTAGTCTATTCCATTACTGTTGTCTAATTTATATCTGTGACAAATTTCGATGAAATTAGTCCAGAAGATTCAGAGTCTATTCATAGCAAACAAACAAATCTCTTTATAATATTACCTAGGGCTACCGGTCGGTTTTTTACGCAAAACAAAATCAACATTTCACAAACCTTTACAGCACGCATGTGTACCACTGGCATAACATCGTACCTTTTACCATTCCAACAAAAAGATAAAAGAAACCGCGTATTTCCTCACTAAAAGCCAATCCGTGCTGCAATGGTTCCTGCTTCTTGCGTTGTAATCACGAGCTTTTGAAGTTGTTACGCCATACTCCGCAATGTTATTACGTATATCTTGCAAAAGCCAAGCAATCTACTTTTACTTTTATTCCTAAACTTTATCGACGGTTATAATGTAATAAATACATTAGCTCCCAAACAAGCTGTTTAAATAAATAAAAAAATGTCGTCAATGTTTGTATGATGTTATTAGTTTTTTTTACATTTAATTAATAGTTCCTATGGTTGCCACTAAATTGTTTTTGGTGCTAGTGTCGTAGCAAAAATGAAGCATTTCGCGATTTTTGCTAATCGCAATTTTTACGTAATCAGCCTGCGGGTTAGTGCGTTGTGTTGTCGCAGCGTCAACGTCAATGTGTCGCCCCTGCCTCGATTTCCCTATATTTTTTATCAAATTACCCACGAAAAACGACGCTGCGACGACGCTGCGACAACGCAACGATCTAATGGAGCCTCGCCCTTACGTATTTTCTTCAAACTTTCTGTAGGATTACTTAATAAGAATAGTATGCCAAGCAGGAACCTACTGCAGTTGAACATTACTTAAAGTTTGTTTAATTTATTGTGTATAAAATAGAGTATAAAGTGGCAATTCCTAAAATAATTTTAGTCACACTATCATTTTATGAAAATATGTTATTGCTATTGTAGGTATGTATAAGTATTATGACGGAGTTATAAAAATCAAGGAAAAGAATGCTGAGTACATAATATTGTTACAACCTTCGATTAACAATACACAAGATAACGTGTCCCATACAAAAACAAGGCTAAAATCTGTCCGTGGGGATATGTCAAATAATAATATATGTCAATAGAGCTACATTTTTTAATTATATACAATAAATCTTAGTTTAAAACTTGTTGATTTTTTGTGACCTTTTTAAAATTAAGTAGTAGTTTTAAGTATTTGTTTCTTTTTTTAATTTAATTTTGTGGTTTGACATTATTTTATAGCTGAAACTTTTAGTGCAGATTTCACCAACACAATATGTTAAAGTTAATCAAATATCATGTTATCCTTCTCGTTTTTCCTGTGATTGAATGAGAAGGTGGTATTTTAACAAGCCGTTAAATCTAACCAGCGTTGTTGAAATCGGGACTTATTCATATAGCATGATGTATTAACCTGTAAAATTAAAAGTGCAATAACCTAGATAATCAACCATAATATTGTGTGCGTAATTGTTACTTTTGTTGGTTGTTCATAGCAATAAATAAATCTGTGTATAAATTTAGATTTTTTTTTTTAATTAGAATATGAATTTAGGCAGCAATTTTAAACCAATCATTGTGACTCGTGCAGACGTTAGCAGTGTTTCAAGCAAACTAAATGAAATACCAGCTCGTTTTTCAGGTGAGCTGATATTCGCGGAGACGGATTTCTTGTGCTGCCACAATATCACGTGTATTTATTAACCGAATGTAACAACTGAATAAAGTGCTACGACGTAGAACCCGCGTAGAGCGCGCTACGACTAGTACTACAGCAAACTAGCCGCAAAAGGACAACAAAAACTAATTATGACTTAGTCTAAACCGGTAGTGTATTTTAATAAAGCTAATATTAAATACTAATAAAGTGGAAAAAGTGAAGGTAATTTGTGTATTACTATGTAAAACATAGCTTTGATTCAGTGAGCAGTTAACGACATGATAATATGCTTTAGTTTAGAGTGTTAGCACACGAGGTATTTTAAATACACAGAAAACGCTCAGTTGGCGTGCATAAAATATACACAAGCGCGCGTTCCTAAGGGCGAGGCCTAACTAGTGCGTTGCGCCGTAAGCGCGTGTTCCTAAGGGCGAGTCATAACTAGTACGTTGCGACGTACTTTTTGTGTTACGCTACAGCGTCGACGCAGTGTCGTTTTACACATTTTTTTTGACATGCACCTTAAGACCATTGCGACGTGGTGCGTGACGTTAAAACAGATTTTCGGGCAAGAGACGAAGGTGGGGAGATAGGTGGTATGATTGTCGCTGTCGGAGCTCTGCTGCGGGAGATGGACTGTGGCCCACTGTAAGAGAAGGAATATGTTGCGAGAGGTTGATCTGAGACGCATCGACGATGGCGTGCATTTCCCTTTCAATAATATTAATTACCCTCTCGTATTGCGATTTTAAGAGCGCCAAAGCCACGCAGGTGTAACATACAATACGATGATCCGCTGCGACAACGCCACGCAACGCATGGAGCTTCGCCCTTATACGCGATTACGCGCGTTCCTAATATGCGCGTCCTCGGCGCGTTTTAAATACACCGTGTACTCGCTCTATAACGATCTGTGTGCGCGTCACGTCGCGTCACGAGGCGCGGCGTAAGTGGTGTTACCAGATACACCCACATACATACACATTAGGTTAAAAGCTTTATTCAAAATTTTTTCGACGTGTTTACCTTCAACGGCTTATTGCGCGCGTTTCTTCTAATTCCATAATACTTTCCATAAATATGTATTTCATGTAAAAACCTAAAACTGCGAAAAAATCTGAAAACCGAAAAACAATTGGTACCTACATTATAAACGTAAATATCATGTCAACGATAAAACTGTTCAGCATGGTAATAGTAAATATACCCCGTAACTAATAAAAAAAGATGGATAAACATTTTTGTATTCATCTATTTTTACAATGTTTTGTCCTTGTTCTACAAGTGACTTTATAAAGAAATGAAATGAAAAAATAACATTCATACCCCGGTGGAGTCCCATGGACTCCTCGAGTGAGTTTACTTACCGATAGAGGTCGCACACGTAGACATCCCTTCGCCCCCGCCCTCGCCACATGACTGAATGAAGGTACTCAAGGTCAAAAGTTTTGATTTTAAGAAATGTATTTTTATGGACACTTTTTTTTGTGGAGTCCCAGGGACCAATCGCGTAAATGAAGGGTTAATATTCTTCTACAGAGTAATTCATGGGTCATATAGGAAGCCGAATATAGTGTTGAAAATGACGCGTAGAACATATGTATTTTTTTTGTTTGGAAAAGGTCTAAAATGACCACAAGGAGTGAATCTTACTATGCTGGAGCTCGTAGGCTCCTCGTCTTGGTCGTTGACCTAAGACCTTATCAGGATTGAAAATCATCTGTTTTGTGACTTTTGTGGACATCTTTAATCGCGATTTGTCTCGTTATGGTAAGTAATTTATAAGAGGTGCCAAAACAAAAAATGCTCTTCGCGTCCTTCTCTTTACACAATATTCGGCTTCCTATATGACCCACAAATCATCCTGTACAATTAACCCGTCAATAATTAATCCATCTATCCATGCCGATAGGATATTGAAACGGTTCGTTACTCATTTCCTTATCCGCTATGTCTTTAGCCACTTATAAAATAAAAGAGCAAAAATTCAGGTATTCTATGAAATTCACTTTAGAAAATAAAATAGTATTTCGAGATGCTGGACTATCTTACCTCGAGTAAAAACAACATGGCGACTCCCGCAGGATTTATGTGAGGTCGCTTAAAATGTCTACACCTTAATACCCGCCGTTTTGTTTGGCTTTTCAAAGGAATGGCGTGTCTTAAAAATCACGGGAAAGTAAACCTTATTTATTCGTTAGCAAGGCGCCGAGTTATTTATCAATTCGCCAACGAGTGAGAACGCTTTATAAAAATCAGGTAAGATGAATGTGTTGTGTTTTGATGCGCGTATTTTAGTAAATGAGGCGGGCGGACATGTAAATTTATGTGTATGCTTACTTTGAAACTACTCAGGTATTTGAAGTGGTACGAGGGGACCACTGGTTCAGAGCTTGCCTCGGAGGTCGTCGGTTCGATTCCTGCATTAGAACAACTAAGAAGTTGTCAAGTCGTTGAATAGGCATGTAAAACATCGGTCCTGCGCCTGATCTCTCGCCAGTCATATCAGGTAACATCCCACTGGGTTCTACGAGGAAGGACAGATATTAGGGCACTATAAAATGATTCCTGCATACCTGGCCTTCGACATAGCATGTCACTGACACCAGTGAGCTTGTAATCGGGAACTTACTATTGGAGTGATCCAAAGTATCCTATGGAGGGAAGTTGCATAAGTTTACCACGCTTAAAGGGCGGTTTGGTGAGCACAGTTTTTAGATTACAACTATCTTCGAGGAAACGCTGCTGCTTATTTCCGGACATATTATATTCCTTCTGTCGACGTAGATGGTTAATAATAACAATGATAATATCTATGGACGCTTCACACCACGTCAATCTAGCCCCGTGCTAAGGAATCTGAATAATTTGTGTTACAGGTACCAGAGAACGGCAATATATTTAGTACTTTTATACTATACTAGTGACCCGCCCCGGCTTAGCACGGGTGCAATGCAAAATATACCTACTACAGAATGTCCTTATACACAACTTTCACAGAATTTTTGTCATTCGCCAATACAAACATATTTTGCTTAGACGTTATTCTTGACAGCGCGACATATAATTGGCCATGTGAAAAACACTCAACGCTCAAGTCTAATCCTGCAACGTTAAAAGTTAGGCACGCGCCGCCCGACCCCCGGCCGGCCGCCGGTCGGTACCGCCGCGGCGCAAACAACTACGACCCTGCATTTTAAATTTGTAATATCTTCGGTAATATTCGCTTAAATTACATGCTGTAAAAAGTATATTGATCTATAATAAATGCACAATTTATTTAAGGTACTTAATTGGATAAGGATTAATGCTGTATTGTTTAAAATCACTTCGTAAATAACCATTTTTTAGTAAAGGATAAAAATGGTTATGGTGGGTTATCCCTAAGAGATAGACATATACCATCGCGGACTTTTTTGTTCAACTTTTTAAGGTGAACAATACTGTAGTACATTATTTTGGTCTATCTCGTAGGGTTCAGCCAGCGTTTGCAATATAAGAGCAAAAAAAGTGCTTATTTACGACATCACATTAGAAACCTTTAAATTTATCAGTGTTTCTCTACTATATTATGCATTTATTATACATACAAACCTTCCTCAAGAATCACTCTATCTATTAAAAAACCGCATCAAAATCCGTTGTGTAGTTTTAAAGATCTAAGCATACATACGGACATACATACAGCGAAAGCGACTTTGTTTTATACTATTTATTGAGATACATATTTAAGATTTTTACTATATTATATACAAAGGAGAAAGCCCACTCTCCATAGTGTCTCAGGCCCAATGTGGACATCAAAAAATCGCATTAAAAATGAATGTTCTAAAATCTTAATAGTATTAGATATCTTAGAAAAAAACTTAAAACGGCGCCATTATTGTAGATTTTTTTTTAACTTTTTGTCTATTTTATTTTCAAGGCCTTTTTCGAATTTTCAATAATTTATATTAGTAAGATATAATAAGATAGCCCTTGTTGTAGTGCAAGACTTGCAATTATTGCTACCCAGCAATTGTGGCAAACAAGATTATCGCCTGACACCTAAAACATATTAACATAATTGATAATATATTCTCCAGTAAAAGATTTAACGATTAAACCATGATGACGAAATAATAGAAACATTTTATTATAATATTATGATTACCTGCTGCGGTGCAACCCACTGCTGTATGGCACTTAATTCTTCGGGCTCTAAAATACAGTTCTCGGTAACATTATTACCACAACATATACAATGTTTTTCAGACATATCATTTTATGTATGCACAATCAAATAGCGTAATCCTTTAATCCAGGGCCAAGTAATCGTAGAAGGAGAAAACAAAACTAGTAAAACAATGCCAAAGTCGTACGTGGAAAGCTGAAACAAGTTCAGGCGAGAAAGCCAGATTGCGGTGAAAAAAATCGAAAACAAAACAAAACGCATCCACATTGAGCATTGCACAAAAATGACATTTCAGTCATCAGTGTTGCCGCTTGTCGCAAAAAAATAAAATCGATAAATCGGTTACGTAAAAAACAATCGATATAAGATGACTTTTTATTAATCTTTATCGTATAAAGTAACAAACGTAAACATTGGTTTTAAGATAAATGTTTTCTTTTGATTAATTCTTTACCGAATTACCAACGTCTGTTAAGCTAGAAAGGTCAAGTCAGCAGAATCACTCGTTTTATATCTCAACATTTAGTGCTCATTTAGTGCTAATTAAATGCTGATAACAGACATTTAGTGCTCTGTTAGGTAGGCCAAAAAATAGAACACTGCTAACTTTTCATTAAGCTAGCAGAATACCATTCGTCACCGCGCTATAATACAGTTGCAGCGAAAGGCACACGAGCTAATCATTTAGTGCTCATTTAGTGCTGCTTAAGCGCTGATAACAAATATTTGGTGCTGTGATAGTTGGACCAGAAATGAGCATTCTGCTAGCTTTATATTAAGCTAGCAGTGTACGATTCGTGACCGCGCTTTAATACAGTGAGCAGCGTGAGGCAAATGAGCTAATAATTTAGTGCTCATATAGTGCTACTTAAGTGATTATAATAGACATTTAGTGCTGTGAAATTTGGACCAAAAAATTAGAACACTGCTAACTTTTAATTAAGCTAGCAGAACACCATTCGTGACAGCGCTATAATACAGTTGCAGCGAAAGGCACATGAGCTAATAATTAGTGCTCATTTAGTGCTACTTAAGCGCTGATAACAGATATTTGGTGCTGTGATAGTTGGACCAGAAATGAGCATTCTGCTAGCTTTACATTAAGCTAGCAGTGTACAATTCGAGACCGCGCTTTAATACAGTGAGCAGCGTGAGGCAAATGAGCTAATAATTTAGTGCTCATTTAGTGCTACTTAAGTGATTATAATAGACATTTAGTGCTGTGAAATTTGGACCAAAAAATCAGAACACTGCTAACTTTTAATTAAGCTAGCAGAACACCATTCGTGACAGCGCTATAATACAGTTGCAGCGAAAGGCACATAAGCTAATAATTAGTGCTCATTTAGTGCTGCTTAAGCGCTGATAACAGATATATTGGTGTTGTGATAGTTGGTCAAGAAATGAGAATTCTGCTAACTTTGTGTCAAGCTAGCAGTGTACGATTCGTGACCGCGCTATAATACAGTGAGCAGCGTGAGGCAAATGAGCTAATAATTTAGTGCTTGATTAGTGCTGCTTAAGCGCTGATAACAGATATTTGGTGCTGTGATAGGTGGACCACAAATGAACATACTGCTAGCTTTTTATTAAGCTAGCAGAATACCATTCGTGACAGCGCTATAATACAGTTGCAGCGAAAAGCACATGAGCTAATAATTAGTGCTCATTTAGTGCTGCTTAAGCGCTAATAACAGATATTTGGTGCTGTGATAGGTGGACCAGAAATGAGCATTCTGCTAGCATAGCTTTCATCAATCACCTTTTCATGGCCATAACTAACATACCGTTAAAAAAATTTCGAAATCGGTCAAGCCGTTGTCGAAGCGCACACGATGTAAGAATTTATTAGGTAATTTTTTTACACTTTGGGCTACATTTTTGGGGTTTTAATAAGGAACCCTATTTAAAAAAATATATAATATAGCCTATATTCAGCGCTAGTAGTGTAGCTTTCCAACGGCGAAAGAATTTTTCATATTGGTTTTAGTAGTTTCAGAGCCTATTTCATTCAAACAAACAAACAATCAAATGTTTCCTCTTTATAATATTAGTATTAGTATAGATAAATCTGTTTACTTATACCACTAAGTAGATATATAGCAGCACTAATTGAGCACTAAATTATTAGCTCATTTTCCTCACGCTGCTCACTGTATTATAGCGCGGTCACGAATCGTACACTGCTAGCTTAATATAAAGCTAGCAGAATGCTCATTTCTGGTTCAACTATTATAGCACCAAATATCTGTTATCAGCGCTTAAGTAGCACTAAATTATAAGCTCATTTGCCTCACGCTGCTCACTGTATTATAGCGCGGTCACGAATCATACACTGCTAGCTTAATATAAAGCTAGCAGAATGCTCATTTCTGGTCCAACTATTATAGCACCAAAGATCTGTTATCAGCGCTTAAGTAGCACTAAATGAGCACTAATTATTAGCTCATGTGCCTTTCGCTGCAACTGTATTATAACGCGGTCACAAATCGTACACTGCTAGCTTAATAAAAAACTAGCAGAATGCTCATTTCTGGTCCAACTATCACAGCACCAAATATCTGTTATTAGCGTTTAAGCAGCACTAAATGAGCACTAATTATTAGCTCATTTGCCTTTCGCTGCAACTGTATTATAGCGCTGTCACTATCAGTATTCTGCTAGCTTAATAAAAAGTTAGCAGTGTTCCCATTTTTTGGTCCAAATTTCACAGCACTAAATGTCTATTATAATCACTTAGGTAGCACTAAATGAGCACTAAATTACTAACTCATTTGCCTCACGCTGCTCACTGTATTATAGCGCGGTCACGAATCGTACACTGCTAGCTTAATATAAAGCTAGCAGAATGCTCATTTCTGGTCCAACTATCACAGCACCAAATATCTGTTATCAGCGCTTAAGCAGCACTAAATGAGCACTAAATGATTAGCTCATGTGCCTTTCGCTGCAACTGTATTATAGCGTGGTGACGAATGGTATTCTGCTAGCTTAATGAAAAGTTAGCAGTGTTCTATTTTTTGGCCTACCTAACAGAGCACTAAATGTCTGTTATCAGCATTAAATTAGCACTAAATGAGCACTAAATGTTGAGATATAAAACGAGTGATTCTGCCGACTTGACCTTTCTAGCTTAACAGACGTGAATTACCAACAGTAGCCCGTTATTTGTATTTTACATGAGTTTATTTTATTTGTTTATAAATCGATATTCAGATTGATTGATTAGAGTAAAGATATTTTATCATCGGGTAACATTTCACCTCAACGTTTTATTTAGATTCCAAATAATTCAATAAAATTCCTTTTTTTATTGAAACATTACTGATTATAGTGGCGGTTATTTGAATGTTATCAAAAATCGTGTCTCTTTATGGTACATTTCTGGAGAAATTAAGGCTTCTTAAGATGGCTGTCCGCTCTGGGCCTGAAATGGGCTTTCTCCTTTAATACACATCCATGACCCAGGAGTATAGAAAACTTTTTGTTCCTTCGTTAGGATTCGAACCTGCGACCTCTCGCTGGAGCACAATCGCGCTCAACCACTGCGCTACGGAGGTCGTCGGTTGATGGGAAGTTGCTATTCTTTCTTCGGCATCCCACGGATGACGTTTGGTGTCGGTTACGAAGTAAACCCGTTTACATTTTCTAAATACACTTTGTCGATTAAGCCGCGTGTGCAGAACAAAAGGAGCGGACATGTTTATTTTATAAGATGACGCGTTTCTTTTCCTACACAGTCACCCTGAATTTGTATGTTGAGTTTCACACTGCACCCGAATCGGCAGTGTCTAATAGACTGATGGAAAAACGCACTTTATTTAAAATGCTAAAGAACGTGCTTCAAAACACGACACATTCATCTCACCCGATTTTTATACCCTGACACGACTGGCGAGAGATTGGGCGCAGGACAGACATTTTAGATGTCAATTACCTACTGCGCTCGCCAATCCATCTGACAAGCGTGGCATGATATTTACTTTAAGACTACTCGCGGAGTTCCTTGGCGAAGTAAGGCGAAGTACTAGTAAAGTTTGACGAGGTAAGAAGAAAGAGAGAGAAGAAAGTAAGAGAGGTGCATCTCTACACTATCCTATTCGTCTAACTTCGCGAGTAGTGTGGAGCCGGGGTTAGGGAAGGCTTATGTCCAGTAGTAGACGTCATATCAGTAATGTAAGCAACTAAATATGGTTACATCCTACTGAGGGCGTTTGACCTGTTCCTGCTTTGCCTATTGAACTATAAGCCATTTTCCACGTAACAGAACTGTTTTTTTTTAAATATTTATTTAAGGTCGCTTGGACCTACTACGGTTATCAGCGACTACAACATAAAACTAAATTAAATTAAATATATCACAATGTTTGAGATTTTAGAAGTACACATACATATCTGGATCAGTGAACAAAACATACCTCTCATTACTGAAATTAAATAATTTTGAAACTAATAATTTAAAAGTACAATCAAATAAAATATGTTTTACAGTGAATGGTGTTCGCAGAACTGTGTTTAGTGTGATAACCACCTTAGGTGAATACGTTAATATTACATAATCCTGCGTGGTCATAAAAACAAGTTCGGGTACGGACGAGGGTAAAATCCCGATTTATTTACGCACTCAATCATAAAATAGCATATTTTTGACTCGCCCTGCACGCCAGCGGCAGCTTGTACAAATATTTAAATCAATCCTGTTATAGGCCCGATGTTTATATTACACTCCCGGGGGTTAACAATTCCCGTTCGATGCCGATTTGAAAACCGCGCGGTTATTGATCAACGTTTAGTGCGGGAAGCGTTTATTGGCTGTTGCGCGCGGAAGTAGTCGGATCCAAATCGAACTTCGCATTGTGACTCAGGCTCCGATTCTCGTGCTTCAAACTTTGTTTCGAACCTCATTTTGTCCCGTTCGTACACGTATTAGATTCGTGTGCGAGCGGGACAGACTGCGATAGAATCGAAATTTGCGTTACGAGAATTGGAGCACCGGCCCCTGGTTTTAATATGAAAATCGAAAATCCATTTAAATTCAATCTAAACATATTCAAAGAGGCAATATCACACCGTAACGCTATCTATCTAAATGTCACTTATTTAGCGTATAATAAACAAATACAATGCTACATCAATTTGGTACAGAACAATAATTTTGTTTAAGTACCTTTAAAATTTATATTAACTTGTATCTGAACATTAATTAATAACTATTAAAATACAAACTTTAAACTTTTGCAGCGTCAAATAGTATGTTGAGTCATGACTCTCCATGGACCATGGTCCATAATATACTCCTTCCTGTGTTCTGTACTGTTTCGCGCTACATAATGACCTTGAATGGACCATAGTCCAGAAAGCGTATATTATGTAGCGCGAAATGATACACAGCAATGATGCGTTTCAATACTTTAGTATTTATATATAAGAATGGATATAGAATAATAATTATAATGCCTCCCACACCGATTTCGGTGACGGTGGCCGGTTTTTGTAAATTTTATTATTATAATATATTTCACTCTAATATTCTTGCGACTAAAAAAGAATAAAATTGTAAAAAGTACAAAAATATTTTTTGGCTTTAGACTAAAAAAAAACTTTTCTAGAACAACAAAAGGTAATATATAATAATCATATTCCAAAGTTAAAGTGACTGATATTTACTTTATAAATTACGTAGGCGGTTTAAAGCGATAATAAAAATGGTGGCTACATAATCTGAGGCATCAACTATAAATAATGTGAAGTGCAAATCGCGTATAGGTGAAGAATTACTCGATAAAGCTGTTACAATAATGGAGGGTACGTGTTGCGGTGCCGACTCTCGCGTATCTCTCCAGTCTCGCGGATGTTTATTCTAATGGCGTACATTTGTAAAATTCACTTTTTACCGCCCCCGCCGAGATTCGTGATGTCGGAAAATGTTACGTACATTTAGGTAATGTAAGCGAGACGGCATTTTGACGACCTCCGTAGCGCAGGTTTGAATCCCGCCGAGGGGACAAAAAGTTTTCAATGTTCCAGGGTCATGGATGTGTATTAAATAATAATACATGTGCATTAATATAATAAAAATCTTAAATATGTGTATATTATAAAAGCACCTGACACAAGTTCTTCGGATACTTAGCACAGGGCCAGATTGACGTGGTGTGAAGCATCTATAGATATTATATTTAAAACATACGAAGGTAAGGTCATACTCTTCTTTCCGCTCAAGAGTAGCATACTTTACGGAGTGTTGGGCAGTGCTCTGGAAAACTTTGGAAATTTCTGTCGCCAGTGGTATTTCTGGATCCGCTAATCTTCAAGAACACAATGTAGGTTCTCTTTAAAGGGCGGTCCACGCACTTGCGACTTCTCACGTGTTGCAGGTGGTTGACGGTAGTCGAGTACGATCAAGCTATTTTTGCGTTTGCCCCATTTTGTGTATGAAAATAAATAATACAGGCTATCTTGTAATGACGACGAAGTTTAAAAACAAAAATGTATGGAATTTGACATAAGTATATACATATAAGTATCGCTAAGTCTATAATAATCATCACTTTATTTACCAGACAATTATCTATATATATAAAAATGAATTGCTGTTCGTTAGTCTCGCTATATATATGTAATAAAATACCTAGTATTTTATTTGAAATATGATTTATCATGTATTTAGAATAAATTAATAAGTAATATAACATTCAAAATAATATAATAAGTTTTGAAGTCTATTTTCAAGACTGACAGAAATGATAGAAGAAAATGTTATCCGAGTAAGATACGAGTACATATAGAATTATTATTTTAATTATTTAAAGAATACAATATAGGAGGAACTAGAATAAACTTAATTGTCGTTTAATAAGATTATATCTTATGGGAAAAATAAACCATTTTGTTTCTCTAAAAATACGAGTAGGTATATTATAAGTTTATAATATACCTACTCGTATTTTTAGAGAAACAAAATGGTTTATTTTTCCCATAAGATATAATCTTATTAAACGACAATTAAGTTTATTCTAGTTCAGATATAATAAGATATTCATTTTTATATATATAAGATATAATCTTATATATATAACAACGAATTGCTATTCGCAAATCTCAAGAACGGTTGAATCGATTCGGCTTCTTTTTAGTCTTGAAATATTCTTGGGGAAGCCAAAAAGGTAGTTGTTTTAAAAATTGATATTTTTGTTTTAATGTCTAAGCTTAAAACAATATGCAAATAAAAAAAATGTTTTAAAATTTTGTCTCAATTAATGCGGAGCGTATTGAAATTGTATAATACCTTGTTTTAAAACCAGTTTTTATACAATTTCAAACAGGCGCAGTACCTCTTTCTTGCCATACAAATAGTCGTTCAAGGTCATTGGCGTTATACAAAGACTTAAGCCACTTCCTCTAACTAACCACGATGCTTAAATCAAATAGCCACTTAGCGATGCTTGTGTCAAATCCCATACATTTTTGATTACGAACTTCGTCGTCATAGCTTGGCTAGAGGCTCTAATCAGGAATTGTTTTCTGTCCCGATATTGTAATGCAGGAAACGGGAAGTATTCTATGTGAAAGGTTTCAGAACTAAATAATTTACCCCGTTTTCGAAACATATCTCACTGACGCTTCGCTCATATTGGTCGCAGCGTAATGATAAATAGCCTAAAGCCTACCTCTATAAATGGACTATCCAACAAAAAATTATTTTCCAAATCGGACCAGTAGTTCCTGAGATTAGCGCGTTTAAACAAACAAACAAACAAACTTATCCGCTTTATAATATTAGTATAGATTTTATCAAACAATTCAAATTAATGGTACACGAGAGATATAAATTAGAGCAGTGACCTTCCTTAATAAGCATTTTATTAGGCGAGCCCTTTTCGGGAAAGCACTTTACACGGCCAATAAAAACTAATCAAGTTAACTCCAGCCTTCCTTGTGTGTACACAACGAAGGATACTTCGCGGACATTATGTTATTTGAGTCAAATGTTTTTATAATAATTTAGACGACATCTGTAGTGGTTTAGGGCGTCGATGCTCAAGCTGGAAGTCGCTGCTTCGAATCCCGGCGAAGGAAGAAAAAAGTTTTTGCGCTCCTGAGTCATGGAGGTGAATAAAACTGTGCATTATAATTATATTAATTTGTTGATAGCTCACTCGCTCAGTGTCTTAAATTTAAAAGCTTACTAGATTGTGCCTGCGTATTTGTGAAAAAGAGCCGTGTAAATAAAACAATCTCAAACCCAACCTCACCTTGAGAACCTATTTGACAGACAAAACAACGTTTCGTTTCACTTTTAAAAGTGAACAACTTTATTTATGTTACACTAGCTGTGCCCGCGACTTCATACGCGTGGAAAAGTGATTTAGGGCACTTTAGTATTTTAAAATATATTTTTAGTTTATTGGCGCAACCGCTGACAACTTTCGCTAATTTAATAGTTACTTCCCAGTGTATCCCAGTGTTGATCCCTATCCAGGAAGTCACGTACCCGGCAAGCCTCTTGGTATGCAGGGTATTATAATAATATAGTATCATCCTTTCGGAGCTCTGCAAATGAAGTAGGTCTTCGAACAATATGTAGAAGTCAGCAAAGGTAAATTCGAAGTTCGGATTCGAATGCACCGTATAGACCCAGCCCATTTTTCACGTTAATTTAGTAAAAAACTTCGATGTCCGTCTGTCTGGGTGTCAAAACTTTAATACGTGTAGGTATCAAGCTAAAAATCATATTAAATACTCAGGATCTTAAAGAAAATATAAAATAAAAAAAGATTAAATTTGAATGGTTGAAGCAGCGCGGTTCCCGCCGCGCTTCATACAAACGTCCAGCATTTTTTTTTATTGGCATAAGTTTTTTATTTATGAACCGATTGAGATGAATTAATAAATATTAAGTCAAGATTACTACATTATAATATGATTGAACCACATCTAAATCGGATAAGCCGTTTCTGAGATTAGCGTGCACAAATGCACCGACAAACAGACAAAAATTCAAAAAAATATTGTTTTGGGTACTATTGCATAAATAAAAGTCTCCTATAATAACACAGGCACAGTTAGCACAGTTAGCGGCTGTGCGTGGTTAAATTCAAACACCGGTACTGCCTGTTAGCACATTTTTATAGTATTTTTTACCCAGCAGTGGGGTGAAGTTCCTTTGGTTGACCTTCGCCAAAATTCCTACCTACCAGCATCTGATACCTACACTACTCCAGCCCGGCGCGGCGGCGCGAATCACGGCGAAACGATTTTACTTTTTCTATATTTCCTAAACTATTCATTATATTTGCATGGTATAAAGGGCAAATATAGTCTTCATGGAATGCCTAAGCCAACTAACGTATTAAAATGATAAGGAATAATACCGTGATGGTATAGGTAAATAGCTTTCCAAAAACCGCTTAATTGCCCGTTTTTTAAGTTTATCGCGAAAGGCATTCTTTTAAATATTACAGTTAAGTAATTATGTTGATTTCATGCAATAAATGATAATTTATTTCAATTTGTGAAGCAAGTTCAAAATTACAATTTTTAATATTATTATGACACTGTGGAAACACTTGTCTTCCCAGAAAAAAAAATCCTGTTAGTTAGGTACTTATTTCATGTTCTAATCAATTTTAGTGCCACGTTCTATTGCTTCGCGTCACTGTGTAAGCGATCCCCCCGCGCCCCCCGCACGATCCGTTCGTCAGTAGGCCGCGCGCGCGAAATTCATCCGACTTGCTTCAAATTTATCGTCACTGCTCGGCTCCTATGTATCGTAGCGTTATGTTATATAGCCTATAACCTGCCCAGGAATATGGGCTACAATCGTATCAAGTTTGGTTAAAATCCCTTCAGTAGTTTTTGTTCCATGCGTCACATACAGAAGACAGACAGACGGACAGACAGTCAGACAGACAAAAAATTTATTGATTGCATTTTTGGCATCAGTGTCGATCACCAATCATCCTCCAATAAGAATTTTGAAAAAATATTCAATGTACAGATCTATCTCTAGAGTTTTATTATAAGTATAGATATAGATAGTGCTTTAATTTATTTTCTTTTTATTCCTTTATATTCATATTATACAGTACAGGAAACAATAAAATAAGTTTAATATCTATTTTTATAATCTTTATTTTTACGTTTTAAGAAAGAAAAAAAAAGTATATAACATAAGTAAAATTCTTCATTTTTAAAAGTAAAACGAAACGTTGTTTTATCTGTCAAATAGGTTCTCAAGGTGAGGTTGGGTTTGAGATTGTTTTATTTATACGGGCCTAACACACGGTTTCTGAAAGGCTGATCAAATGGTCGATCAGGTAACATTTGAGTTAAATAGCCATTCTGAACGCTAATTGGTGAACCTAGCGAGTGAGCGAAGTTGTTGCGAGTGATGTTCAGCAATGAGCGTTCAAAATGGCTTGTTAACTGAAATGTTAGCTGATCGACAATTTGACATGACTAAATTTCAGAAACCGAGTACCGGTATGTGTTAACAACCAGAAACAACACACACACACACAAATAACATTCACGTTGGAAGCATTAGGGTGCCTACCTACGGCATACTTTTTTGGGATTGATAAATCGGGCAGATTTTTCCTCCGTATTATTTCTTTTTGTATGGCACGTCTGTTGCTCTATAATTATAATTAGTATTTTCTATTTTTACCTACCAAAATTCGGTCACCGATTATCGCTCGCTTACATTGAAACGAAATAATGTCGGCCGGCCATAAGCCCTACATAAAAAACAGTAATTTGTATCTAGATCTCCGTACAATGCTTTGTGTTACTGGCCTGAAACTAGGCAAACATTTTGACAAAAGCAATCCCACTTACAAGACGCGCTAAACGAAACCGTCACATAAAACCAGATTACCCAATCAACATAAACTAATTAACTTTTTTATAAAATGCAAAACTCCCCCTCAATCCTAATTACAAAAGGGAAAATACAAAAATTATGTTTACTGATAAAAATATCCACGAAATTGGCTCGGTATGAAGCAACATTAAGTTCTGTTGTCTTTAAATTTTCAATGTTTGAGAGACTAGAAGGTTTTTTAATCAATTTTGTGTTGTATTTTGTTCAAGTTATCACGGGGACTTGGCGCGTGAAGATTAGATCGATGATTCTCAGAATTAGTTAAAAGCCGAAGCTGTTGGTGTTAGCTTCGTCTAAACATGGCACAACACACGCCACAGTGTGGCCGTTTCAATGAAACTATGCCAGCTACGCAGGAGTTATTTGTATAGTGCCCAAGTTTGTTCGCAATACACATAAGCTCTTACGCCGGTGTGCCGCGGCGGTGGCGTTGACGGCAAGTCTTTGTGCCGCAGCGGCAGCGGTGAGCGGTGCTGTTCTCTCAACTTATACTTGTTATAATATTGGTCGTTTATACATTACATGTATAGGGAAGACGTCTATATTAATCGTACCGCGTATGCCGCAGTCGCTGGCTCTGCGTTAAAACGTCGCAGCTCCTGTAGCATCGCGGCGGCGAAAAACGCTGCCGTGGTGTCGTGTGAAAATTCCTTCACCAACGTGACGGGATGGACGGGACTAATATAATCTAATTATAGCTCAGTATAAATACTAATGTAAAATATTATTTTTATTCTACATTAAACACTATTCAATTGATTTTCTATGGTATGTCCCTTTTAAATTTAAGCTAAATGTAAACAAACCACCGAAATTTATTTTTAAAGG
The DNA here is from genome assembly GCA_905187575.2 of Celastrina argiolus. Taxonomy (NCBI): domain Eukaryota; kingdom Metazoa; phylum Arthropoda; class Insecta; order Lepidoptera; family Lycaenidae; genus Celastrina; species Celastrina argiolus. The sequence goes on along the minus strand of LR994582.1, from coordinate 5,925,733 downwards.
ATGATACTTCATTATCACATTTATAACAATAATTAAACAATAATTAATATGTTTAAACATTATAAATCTTTCACATTAAAAATACTCCATTTTGACACTGTTGACTGTAGAATATAGTCTATGGATTCCGCAAACCATAATCATTGCAATTGCAACACTAACTAGTCTACGGTTGTCATAGACGGGTTTATTTACGCTTGGGTTCGAATTAAACGGGACGTTCTATACATAAAACACTATTCGACATATAAATATACAGGGTTTTTGTAATGGAAGAACGCCACAGCGTCCGAAATACAAATAATCTTTATCTAGTTCGGACACAACCGTCTCACTATATTTTAGATCGATTTTTAGTATTTTTGTAATGCTAATTTTAATCCTATGTAGTCGCGTGTTATAACATGGATACATCTACAAATTTGCAAAAATATGTCTACCTTCATATGAAGGCATAATATTATACCATAGGCAGACAAACTCAAAAAACTTCTCTGATTTTGTCGGAGGTGCAAAAAGGGATTTTTTACGAAGACAGTAGTCCAAATTTCATGTTTTTACCATTTGTAGTTACGGCTGTGCGAAAAGAAAAAGAAAAAATGAATGTACCTATATATCTTATTGCAACATACCCCGAGTAAGTACATTTATGTAGCCACTAAAACATATTTGCAGAAAACTGAAAAATGCTTAAATTTTATAAGTTATACCTATATAAAATTTTATTTCAACTCAACATATTATTGATACAATTATTGTTTACATGTTACTGAAATTTGTCGCGTACCAATTCATAAATATGAATTTAAGTGTGTATACTATTCACTGAAATACTGCTGTTTACTTCATTATGAAAATAATGTATTCATAATTTTGAAACACTTTTCTGGTTACATCGCTTTGAAAACAATAAGGTGAAGATATTTTTGAAATAAGGTACGTAGACATATTTTTGCAAATTTGTAGATGTATCCATGTTAGTGCACCCGACTGTACCAAACCTTATAATAAATAAATTATTATTAAATATACTGGGCTATGCCACCGGCGATAAAGATCGGGGCCCTGATTCAAGATGCCATCGCTGTCTATCGCTTACGAAGTTCTAAGAAAAAATTTTGACATTTGACTTAAGCGGAAACACCACGAAATTTTTTCCATACAAAAATAGGGGTCTAGGGGATTTCTATTTCCTCCCTGGATAACACCTCTAGAGTAACAATTTTTTTCCTGAATATTTATGGATATTGTTTGTACGTCCCTATTTTTTCCTTTTTTTAATTAATTAATTATTTAAAGAGATATGGACGTTTAAAAACCTAAAAAAAATGGCCAGACTCTCCGCTATGTTTAAATATCTAGGAAACAGATTTGACTACAATAAATAACAAAAGCAAAAAATAGGAACCTAGCTCAATTCTTTTTTTAGCTAATACAGAAAAAAATATTTAAATCGGTTAAGTTTTGGAGGAGGAAACAGAAATCCCCTAAACGTCGATTTCTGGTACTTTTAATAGGTAATTTCAGTCCAAGTTGCAGTTGTCTCTATAGCGCTAGTGCTGGCTAGCTAAGGCACTGCGAGACAGCAATAGATTTTATAAATACCTATTTTGTATTTCTCTCAACCGTGGTGTTTCCTCTTAAGCTTCGCTAAATGAAGAGTGAATTCGTATGTCATTTTGCGAAGCTTGTGTCAAATTCCATACACTTTGCTTTTGAACTTCGTAAGCGATAAATAGCAATGGCATCTTGAATCTGTGCCCTGCACTATTAGTGCTAAACGTGTGATCCAAGAGAGTAAATACACTAAGGCCCGTATAAATAAAACAATCTCAAACCCAACCTCACTTGAGAACCTATTTGACAGATAAAACAACGTTTCGTTTCACTTTTAAAAATGAAGAATTTTACTTATGTTACATACTTTAATTTTTTTTTCTCTTAAAACGTAAAAATAAAGATTATAAAAATTATACTTATTTTATTGTTACCTGTAATCTATAATATGAATATAACGGTATAATAAGAAAATAAATTAAAGTACTATGTAACATTAATAAAGTGGTTCACTTTTAAAAGCGAAACGTAACATTGTTTTATCTGTCAAATAGGTTCACAAGGTGAGGTTGGGTTTGAGATTGTTTTATTTATACGGGCCTAAGAGCATTTTGTTTTCATTTTTTATAAGATCAAACGAGGCACGGATATGTTTGCTGTGTTTCTAAATCGGTGCCTTTATTCTATTTCTGTATCGAATGAGATTTTATTTACTGCAAATACGTATAATTGTTAGATGGAGCAGCAGTTTTATGATGAAAAATACGAAAGAATATTTTCTGTAGTTAGTTAACTGTGTATTTATACATTAAATAGTGTGTTCCATTTTAAATTAATACATTATAATTATACTGTCTATTCTTTCTTGTGGGACGATAATATTATGTTATTCTAATTTTTGTTATTAATTTTGTGTATGTACTTAATAATTAGTTAATTAATGTAATTGGGGTTTTCTGTTTAATTAAACGTATTTAAAAGAATATAAAAGATGGCATGTGCCATATGAAAGATTATATTCTACTTGATAAGAAAAGAAAAATAAACCAAACCTACTCGTTTTTTTCAAATTAACTTACTACTTACTGTTAAAACTTGCATACTTTTATATTATGTCTAGGGCGACAATGTCCAAATATCAAATTAACTACAGCATAATATGTTCAGAAAAGACTTTAACAATATAATATTTAAAAAAGATTCGAAAATAAATATGTTGCAAGCACATTACCTAGTCCTGCCATAAATACTGATTTTTTCTATTGCAAATAAAATTTATTCCAAATTCAAATCGAATATTTTATTTATTTTTAATTATTGTAATAGTATTTATGGCCAGACTAGGTATTATATACAATTAATTACCCAAAAACAAGAAGTGTTATAATGCGTTATTCAAATATATTAAAAATACAGTAGGATCTATGGTCATCGTGCTTAAAAACATTTAGACATAACAAAAATATGAGAAACATAAGAAGAAGACTAATAAATAGAAAATAAGACTTGGCTTAAAGGTTTTGTTACCAGGCCATAAAATCTTTAAAAAAAAAGTATTATATACTGGTTGTCAAAATATTGCTCAGTCGTATTTTCAAACGTAGAAATAAAATTAGTAGCCACCTAACACACTAGTCACTATACCTGCGTGGATAAGACTTGAGCCTCTTAAGAATTGTTTGAGCATTCAGCCATTTTCGCCCCTCAGCATGGTTCGTGAAGCGTAAACAGGAGATCCAAGGCAAAGCAAGTAAAAAATCTTGCAAAATAAAATCTCTTTCTAAAAATAAACTTACATAAATATAAATCTTATAGAATTGTCCTACATGATGACTTACTTGTGGAGTGGGGTTTCTATAGTATACGATTACACTACCTTTCCTCATTTTGGAAATGTAGATTGTAGGTATTTATATTATATTAAGTATATTTTTTTTTTACTTTTTAACATTTCTTATTTTGTATGTCGCAAGAATAACGAAAAAGCAATATATATTTTTTTAATTATTAAAAAAAATATATTAAAGAAATCGTACATTTCTAAAATAAGAAATGTTAGTATAGTCATATCTTACCAATTCTTTTTTCCAAATTTTTCAAAAGAATTATATTTTCAAAGAATTGAAAAGATTTGGGGGAGGCCTACGCCAGAGAGGCGACTACTACTTCAAAAACACAATAAAACAACATCACTAATTATGGTTATATATTTAGGTACATAATAATTAACTATTATAATTATGTATTTCAAACTCAGAATTTATTTTATTTTAATATTTACTTGTTTTAATGTATTATGAATTTTAACTTGACAATTATATTTAATTTGAGATTTAATTATTTATTTTTATGTATTCTAATTTGAGATTTAAGAATTAAACTTCAACAAACTGTTATAATAAAGAGACTGAACAATTATGTATTTTTAAACCTTGACCCTATACTATTGTTTTAAATGTATTCTCAAATATTTTATATTCGACTCAGCGTCATACTTTTGTCCATCTTGTCGAACTTAAACATAAATAACCTACATTATAATATTAAAAAAGTTTCAATAAGTCTGTTTCTGCTCATTCCTAAATAAAAAAACTAGGTCTCTACAACGCTCGAGTATATAATACGTTTAGCATTCTGGTCTCCCCTACTACAAATCACGAGAGTACATCACAATCAATGAACGTACAAATCCTTGAAGATGGCCTAATTCCCAGGGCAATAGATTCTAATTACACTTAATTACTTAATTACTATTTTTGCAAGACCAATAGAAATCGTGTATGGAACAACCAGGTCAGGCGTGGTATTTGCTAAAGTAATTAAAACATTATCCACGGCACGAGTCTCTGTGTTTACTCACCGACAGTTTCCGTACGACCTAATCTAGGTCTAACACGAGATAACTTGGGTAACTGAAGATGGAAGATAAACTACCTAAGTCTGGCATTCAACTAGCTAATCAAAGTAGAGGTGCGCTCAACATTTGCCCATAATTCGTATAATTCTTGAGTTATTATCTAAACTGTTAGATAAAAAAAAGAAAACGCTTTAAAAGAAAACGACTTGAACAACTAAAAAGTATAAAATAATATTTTTGTATTGTAGATACAATTAGTGTTATTTTTGGAGTCGGTTTCTAGCTAGAGCACTAGCTCTAGCTAGAAACCAGATTACTGCGACATAGATACGTAGAGCATTCTTTTGTTGTTCCTATACTAATTGTTGCTACTTTGTTGTTCCTATACTAATTGTTGCTACTTTGTTGTTCCTATACTAATTGTTGCTACTTTGTTGTTCCTATACTAATTGTTGCTACTTTGTTGTTCCTATACTAATTGTTGCTACTTTGTTGTTCCTATACTAATTGTTGCTCTTATACTAATAAGAGCCATCTCTATTGATCTTTTAGTTACAAAGGAACAACAAAAGAATGCTCTACGTATCTATGTCGCAGTAATCTGGTTGAAACTGCTTATTTGATTGAATAACTAGCGCGGTCATTTAATGGCGTCAAACAGCTCGTTCAGATAGCAATGTGTTGATATATTTTTTGATTAATTTACTTTGATGTGCGTTATAATAGTACGCATTCGAAAATTTTGAAGTTTAAAAATTGGATTTGGAATCATTGAATTTGTTGGTAAAAATTGAATTCAATTAACGCGCTAGTCATTCAATGAAATAGCTGATTTAACCAGGTGACTGCAAAATCTATACACAATTATATATTATACAACGTATACACTTAAATTATTTAATAGAGTAACTGAAATGAGAAAGATGAATAGCTCGTTTGATTTAAATCTACCTCGAAACATAGAAGAGAAATCATCGTTAATAACGAAAATGTTCATATAACCATTTACGAAGTATTATTATAAAACAAGATATTAAATTAATGCAAGATAATTTTAATACAATCGAGTTATATTATGTTATTCACAGACGGTTGGGTGAGTACGGCTCGGTACGTTCATTATAATTAAATCAATTTAGCTCTCAGTTACATATATCTTTGATTATATTGGCAACGGTTCGTACCTTTCATCTTTGATTGAAATTGGTTATTTAATTAAGCGTCTAGGATTTGTGGGGCTTCAACGACCCACCGACCCTACAACGGATCGACCCTACGAACTAAACTATGAACTGTTTAGGGCTGACCAGGAGCACGATTCTCGGGCAGTGGAAAAAAGTTCGAATATTAGTATATCCCTGTCACACGAGCGCTAAATCTCATTTGCATGAGCGGGACAGACCGATAGTTTTTACTAAGTTCGAGGCCTGAGAATTAGATCCCTGGTGCCTTAGGCCACAGCCTCGAATCTTGCGGGCAGCGGGGCGGGAGCGCGCCGCCGCCACTCCCGCCCCATTGCCTGCAAAATTCGAGGCTGAGGCCTTAGTCTCCAAACTCATTCGATTTTGATTCAGTTTCGATCGTGCCGTGTACTCCTGAAATTTTTTTTTTTTCAATTGTCAGTCGATTGGTGTGCAAAAAGTAACGATTTATCTATTTTCTTCATCCTGATTAGTTTCAAAGTAATCCACTAAATAAAATATAAAAAACCGTTGAGACCGAACTGATTCAATTCTCGATTGTGTAAAAGGCAACCTGAAATCATAGGACATTTATTATACAAGGTATAAAATAAATGAGTGATAATAGTTTAAGGTGTGTAAGTGATTCCTACGTAGAGTTTACTGTGAAAGAACCAGCGCTGATAGAGTTACTTTTGACTTTTATGTGTGTATGAGAAGTGCCCCAACATCATAAATTTTCCCATACAACAATAAAAAAAGTACCTAACTTAACTTTGACGTGTATGTGTAAATGTATATGTATCTGTATGTAGCATCGTAGCTTCTAAACGGATTATCCGATTTTAATGCGGTTTTTTTTTGTTTCAAAGGTATACCAGTCAAGAGTGTTCTTAGCTATGTTTGGTGGAAATCGGTTCAGGTCTTCAAGGTCATCAGGTCGTTTGCTAGGTGTAATAGGAATGTTACTCGCTAAGTCGGGGTATTTTCAAATTTTTAATTTATCCTAATTTATTGGGCCAGTGTATTATGTGAACTCTTTGACCCTAATTACGAATTACACCTTACATTTACAAGTTTTATTGAAATTATAAAGTGTAGCGAACAGGCAAAGTGCTGTAAGTATAAGACCGTAAATACGAGCACTTATCCCCTTGAATTTCCTTAACCGCTATAAATTCCGCACTTCGACCTTGTGCCATAAAACATAAATATTTTGGCCATTTGCTTTACAGCTACGGTCAAGTGAGCACAATAATATATTTTGTCATCATCATCATCAACGTGGTCAATGTTATTCATGTCATCATAGCCATTAATATTTTATTGTCGACCTCCGTAGCGCAGTGGTTGAGCGCTTTGGTGCTCGAGCGGGAGGTCGCAGGTTCGAATGCTGCCGAAGGAACAAAAAGTTTTCTGTGTTCCTGATGTGTGATGGATGTATATTTAATTTGTGTATTATTATAGTACAAATCTTAAAAATATTTACAGTACAAAGATAATAAATATATTATTTCCGTTGTCTAGTACCTGCAATACAAGTTCTTCGAATATTTACCACGGGGCTGAATTGCCATGGTGTGAAGCGTCCATAAATATTATATTAACTGTCTAAAGCAACAGAGTGTGACGAAAGAACGTGTGCCTGTGCACAAAACCAACTTTTCATGAACCAAAATGCATGATGCTAAAAAACTTGAAACGACATTTTTAGTTCTTTAAACGCGGGAATCGAACCAACTATAGCGAGCCTAGTTACCACCTGGAACACGAAGTATATTACACACTAGCTGTGCCCGTGACTTCATTCGCTTTTATTAGGCACGCAACGAAAGTCCCCAAATGTAAATCCCCCGTTTTTGCAACATTTCTCACTGACGCTTCGCTCCTATTAGCCGCAGCGTCATGTTATGTAGCCTAAAGCCTTCCTCTATAAATGGACTATCCAACAAAAAAATAATTTTTCAAATCGGACCTTTAGTTCCTGAGATTAGCGCGTTTAAACATACAAACTTTTCCGCTTCATAATATTAGTATAGGTAGGTAGATAGGTAAAGCCACATGCCATTGCTCCTGACATTCTGGAGATTATTCTGAAATCGTTCGCACACATTCAGAAATACATTTAAATATTGGAATTGATGGAATACTTGAATAAATGTATTTACATACGTATAATGCTGTATCGGTAAATATTTTTAACTGGGCTTGTATCGGCTTATACGGTTAAAGGGGAGACGGAAAATTGTGTATCGTTTTTCTGTTTCACAAGTGCTATGGAAATACAATATAAAATATGCAATGGATAAAAACAATAACGTTTTTTACGTAAACATTCCACACGTTTTATTTCTGAGTTTTATGCTGATGAATTGCATCGTAGTGGAATAATCCTTTGGCGATTGATTTAAACACCATGGTACGTACTCGTATTAATATTTTTAATCTGCGCTCGGTGCGAAAGAAACTATTGTAACACTACACGATACAATTGAATAATTATTATAATGACAATAAAGCATACTGTCTATACTTAGCATACTATAATTTATATCCTATGGAATGCCATAGTATATATCGTAGGCTTTATATTAACTTTTATCGCTTGTGAACTGTAAGGTGCATCCTATTTTTAAAAACTGCCTACAAAATTAAATACAATTTAAAAAAATCCACTAAGTTGTATTGATATCAACTTCAAAACAAATGCAAACTTGAATATTTTTTCTAGCCCTATTTCGTACTTCAAAAAGCGAAACACGAATTACTTTAAAGACTCTTTGGTGAAATTAGAAGCAGATTACACATACGCTTTTTGACTCATACAAACTTTGTCCCGCTCTTTAACCGACTTCCCAAAAAAAGGAGGAGCTGCTAAATTCGGCCTGTTTTTCTTACCTCTTTTGGAATAAAAAATTCTTATTAGATGTCATAATTTTACAAACAAAGCATCACTAATTTCGAAGCTGTGCGTTGATCCGTCGTTCAGTCAGTCATTCAGGTCAAATATTCTATAATATTATGTTATGGTTCTATACAATTTCAAACATAATATTCAGAGTAAAATACCTTCGTTCTTCCCTGTGCAGTCGAGGACACCTGGTGTAGCCTGATCTTTATTGTTATAGTTATAAGGTCGATATTACGATATCCCTGGTTTGTTGGCGTCTTTACGTATGGGATTCAGCTATAAATCAGAAAGATTATTAATTAGTGTAACCCTTTTTGTGCCTCACACCGTAATCAGCTTAACTGCCTTGTATACGTTTTAGATATGTTGTTATTAATGTCTTATTTTGGTATATTACGCGAATGTCTTGGTTTTACATTATATTATACATTATCTTTAAATATGTAATAATAATATCTTCTGTGCGATTGTTATTTAACTTTAAGGGCTGATTTTCCAACAGTTAATAATTTTATCTGTCGAATAAACATGTGAGTTTGAAATTTGTTTCATGCCAAATCTGTCAAAGTGACATATTTATCTGGTATGGATATACCATATAATGATGGTCAGTAAAAGTTAAGTAAAAGTGATCTGACGAAAACAAATCAGCCCTAAATTACAAGTTGAACTCCTTCCAAACGGTTGGAGAGTAGAACTTTTTTAGTATTGGTTCAAGTGAACTCTAGGTGGATTTAGATTTGATACAAGGTGATTCAAGAACTGTTTATCATTATAATTTAATTTTGTTGTTATTGTAGTTCTGGTTTTAGATGGAGATGTTAGTTTAGGTGTAGTTTAAAAAAAATTGTTAATTATTGTAGTTAGAGTAAAAGAACGCGTGTCGGTCTCAACTAGCTTAAAGCGGAGTGTCTTAGCGTCAAGTTTTCAGCTATAGCATTTTATTTACCACTATTGTAATATTATATGTAATATGTCCCGTTTAATGTTAACCTAAACGTAAACAAACCCATCTACTAGTTAGTGATGCGAATACAATACAATGATTATTGTTTGCGACTATAAATCCATAGACTATAAACTATAATATTCTACAGTCAGCGTCCAAATGGCGAATTTTACTGTGAAAGTTTTTTATTTGATGTTTAAATATATTAATTATTGTTTAATTGTTATAAAATGCATTGGATAATGAATTATGATCATTGAATAATCCAGTCAATATGTTGATAAGTGTGCACAATGAGTGAATATGTGATGTTTTCGAATTTTTGGTTTGTTTACATTTAGGTTAATTTAAAGGGACGTACAGGTATATTAAGGTACACATTTTTAATATCAAATGGTTACAACCGAAACGCGCGTGGATAACGATCGATATCTCACTACCATACATCGATATTATAAATTTTTAAGACAATAATAGAGATCAAAAAGTTGAAACTTGAACTCGTCAAAAATAAGTTGAGCCGAAAAGTACCTAATTAATGTCCAAGAATCAAAAGTGGCAAAGTGTAACCAAATCGCTTGATCCAATTTTAATCAATCTGAAGGGTCAAAGTATTTTTGATGTAGGGTCTGTCGTAAGTTTTTTTAATAAAATCCTCCGGGACAGGTGTCGACAGTAGATTTATTGAGTTTTCCCGATCCCTCGAATATTTAAAAACGAAGCAATCTGGACACTTTGTATTATGCGCTTATTAAAAGGGATTTCGCTTATTACAAAATTTATTATGCACCAAGATGATGTTGAAATGAAGTTGATCCAAAAGTTTTAAATATTCTTAAATTTGGTCTACATATTTTACTATATTTTCTTAATCTTATTTGGAATTTATTTATTTATTTATTAGATACACCAACAAGGAACAAACATCATTAAAAGCTAAAATTACATTTAAACATTGCTTATACCTAAATGTTGCCTTAATTATTATAGGTGTAATACAGCATGCAATATCTATGAATTACTTAAAATTATTAAATAATTACAGGAAATTAACTATGTTATTATGAAAATAATTGAGATAAAAAATTTTACCAAATTTAATGAATAGTCGGTGACAAAGACTAATTTAACAAAAAAGGAGATTCAAACTAAATAGTATTTGTTGACAATGGCATTGCTTTTAACATCTTTATGAATTTGTGAATACTGGAGAATCTACAAACATCGTTGTTATTTGACTAATTATTATATAACTTGCAAATTCTATTAACTGGTGCAAAGTGCCCCAGGTTCGTCTTAGCAAACTTAATGTGAAATGGCTTGTAACATTTTTTTCTGGGTATTCTATTTGGTACACTAAATGAAACTCCACGAAGTAGTTGATTACAATCAATAACACCTGTTACTAGTTTATGCAGAAAAGCTAAATCCAAGTTTTGTCTTGAAATTTTAGGGAACATATTGGTATGCTAGTCAGTTTTAGAAAATATATATTTCCCGAAAGATACAGTTAAGTTTTAATGTGCAACAAACTATGTAAAGAAAATTTTGAAATTCGAACAAATTAATGTTTTTCTTTATTGCGCGCTTCGATCAACAATAAATTATTGAAGACATGAATGGATGAAGGAGGTATATAGCAAAATTCTGATTTCGCGAAAATTGAGTTCAAATTGTCACTTAAACATTGTAGAATAATGTATTAAGTACTTACATCAACCAATCATACAATCTCAGGAACTACTGGTCAAATTTGAAAAATTATTTTTTTGTTGGATAGTCCATTTATATAGGAAGGCTTTAGGCTATATAAAATTACCCTGCGACCAATTATAAAAGCGAAGCGTCAGTGAGAAATGTTGCAAAAACGGGGAAAATAAATCATTTACATTTGAGTACTTTCGTTGCGTACGCTGCATAAACGGTTTAAGTCACTCAAAAACCACGCGAACGAAGTCGCGGGCAAAGCTAGTTAATACTAAATACATAAAATCAGGCACGTCGGCATTATTACTATAATAATAATAATAATAATAATAATAATAATAATAATAATAATAATAATAATAATAATAATAATAATAATAATAATAATAATAATAATAATAATAATAATAATAATAATAATAATAAATTTACAAAGTACAATTGCCGAAAAACTAACGAAATACATTGAACTTAAAGATGAAATAGCCCGCCTCTGGAACCTGCAAAAAGTTACTATAGTACCAATTGTATTGTCAACCACAGGTGTCATTCCAAAACAGCTACATAAATCCCTCGATACCCTACAACTACCATCAAATTTAGTATATTTAATGCAAAAGGCTGTAATTTTAAATACATGTCGAATAGTACGAAAGTTTTTACAAACAGACGAGGAACCATCAACTTTTAATGTATTACCAACACATTCAAATTCACATTCAACCGCACAATCTGAACATACATTAAATCAATCTACTCTTAACTCATCTACTCTACCACACACTAATACATAACTTATAATTGCTTACCTGGTATGTACTTGGCTTTGGCCCGTACATAGCAGTTTGCCGGCGTAAAAGCCGAGAAAAAAAAACAATATAAAAACATAATAATAATAATAGTAATAAACATTTATTCAGCAAAAATTAGACATTACATTACATTGAGTACACACAATAAAACACTTAACAATGAACAAATAAGAAAAAGTTACATGTAAAACAAGACTGGTTACAGCATGAACATAATATATGATAAATAAATTAAATAATAATAATTCGGTCCAGAAGGTAGGCAGTGTAATGCCTATATTGCCGAAAAGGATACCACTCAGGCGTATCACCGCGGCGTGAGCACCACAGCGCCTGGTATTCTGTGGTTCCATCAGTATTGTCATTTGAAGGACAGATTAATACTCAGCAGTTATAGAACGATACATAAATACGTTAGCGATACATAAATATTAATATATTTATAATAATGACTTTGCAACATAACGCCTCCGTGTTTTAGTGGTTCAGAGCTTCGCTCGCAACCCGGAGGTCGTGGGTTCGATTCCCGCGTTGGAACAACAAAAAATGTTGTTTTCAGGTTTGGTTAGGACAATGCAGGCTGATCACCTTATTGTCTGACAAGATGATCCATGCGTCGGATGGGCATGTAAAAAGTAGGTCCTGCGCCTGTTCTCTCGCCAGTAGTGTGGTTTACCGTCCCACTGGGTTATGAGAGTAAAAGCAAGAGAGAGAGCGCTTCTGTGTATTGCGCACACACTTGGGCACTATAAAATAACTCGTGCATAGCTTGCATGGTTTCAATGAAATCGGCTACCGACACCGAAATCGGTGAGGGGAGCTATTATTTGCAACATAAATTTATACTGAGTAGGTGAAGATGATGATGATAACATGATGATAACTCTGAATGCGTATTGAGCGATTCCCGAGGCTGCAAGTCACTGCCAAGATGAGAGTTGGATTAAACTTTCTTGCCGGTCACTCCGCGATACTAGATTATTGCTAAGCATTTTTTCAACTAGTCAATAATTGCAGAACAATTCCGAAAGTTTTAACACTCTAATGACTCACCACATCCGTAGCGCAGTGGTTAATGCATTGATACTCGAGCGGGAGATCGCAGGTTCGAATCCCGCTGAAGGAACAAAAAGTTTTCTGTGTTCCTGGGTCGTGTATACAATTTGTCTATAATATAATAAAAATCTTTAATATGTGTATAGTATAAAAGTATTAAATATATATCCGTTGTCTGGTACCTGTAACACAAGTTCTTCGGATACTTAGCACGGGGCTAGATTGAAGCGACCTATATAAAAATTAATTGCTGTTCGTTAGTCTCGCTAAAACTCGAGAAAGGCTGAACTGATCCAGCTGAATTTACTCTCGAAATATTCGTGGAAGTCCCGGGAATGTTTAAACGTTTTATCATCAATTGTTTCTATGCTTAACGTAGTGGGCACGGTTCAGGTTCAGGTAGTCTTGTATATGTCGCAGTCATCTGATTGAATCCGCTATTTAATTGAATGACTAGCGCTTTCATTGAATCCTGTTTTAACCAACAAATTTTAGAATCCGAGACTAGGACAGCCATTTAATATTTTAGTTTTAAACTTCGAAATTTCCGAATGAGTACTAATAAAACGAACATTAAAGTAAATTAATCAAAAAATATATCAACACATTGCTCTGTACGAGCTGTTTGACGCCATTATATAACCGCCTAGTGATTCAATTAAATAACTAGATTCAATAAGATGACTGCGACATATATATTGCTGTTGAATTGCTGTTCGTTAGTCTCGCTAAAACTCAAGAAAGGCTGAACCGATTCAGTTGAATTTAGTCTTGAAATATTAGTGGAATTCCCGGGAAGGTTTAACGGTTTGTCATAAACTGTTTCTATGCTCAACGAAGTGGGCACATGCCAGCTAGTATTATTATATTGAGTACGTTTTACCTAGCCGTGTTGATGCTGGTGGTAAAGTCAGGGAAAGTATAAGTTATTACTTTAGAAATTGTTCCTGTTATTATTTCCTTTATGTTCTTTTTCGACGACCTCCGTAGCGCAGTGCTCGAGCGAGAGGTCGCATGTTCGAATCCCGCCGAGGGAACTAAAAGTTTTCAATGTTCCTGGGTCATGGTCGTGTATAAAATTTGTGTATAATATAATAAAAATCTTAAATATGTGTATAGTATAAAAGTATTAAATATATATCCGTTGTCTGGTACCTGTAACACAAGTTCTTCGGATACTTAGCACGGGGCCAGATTGACGTGGTGTGAAGCGTCCATAGATATTATATTATTTTACTATGTAGTGGTTTGCAAGGCTATAATATCCAGGATATTGTTTGTTTGTTCGTTGCCGACATGCTGATGTAATGCATCGGGTAATTACGTATTTAGGGTTCCTCACCCGTAATAAACGGGACCCTATTACTACGACTCCCTCCATCCGTCTGTGACCATCCAAAATTCACAGATAATGTATTTCTGTTTGTTGCCGCAAAAATACTTATAAACAGAAGAAAATAAATATCTAAGGGGCTATACAACAAATGTGATTTTTTGCTTTTTTATACTGAACCCTTTGTGCGCGAGTCCGACTCGCACTTGATCGGTTTTTTACGTAAACTACGGTGACATAGACTAGTTAAGGAAATAGTTCAATTTTATTTATAGAAAATAATATTCATACACCTTGTTGCTACATACGACCTATTTGTTGGAAAAAAATCAAACTTTCTTCGTTATAATATTATAAAAGTGAACGGGAATTTAAAATATGTTAGTACAAAAATAAAATTGGACCGATAAATAATTGAAATAAATTAATGGTACTCGAATGCCAAATATGCATTCGCTAGCTAATAGCTAATCGCGACGTAGTTTCGAAACCAATCGAATTGAATCGCCAATGATGTCTAAATAGTAATAATAAAATCTTTATTCAAATAATTTAGGCATTACATACCTATTAACTGAAACATATAAAATACAGTAAAACATTGACACTATAGAACAAAAAAAAAAAAACAATAAAAAAGAGATACACGAATAACAAGGATTTAGGGAGTTGAGCAGTGTAATAATAATATTATAATAATAATAATATCTATGGACGCTTCACACCACGTCAATCTGGTCCTGTGCTAAGTATCCGAAGGACTTGTGTTACAGGTACCAGACAACGGAAATATATTTAATACTTTTATACTATACACATATTTAAGATTTTTATTATATTATACACAAATTTAATACACATCCATGACCCAGGAACATTGAAAACTTTTTGTTCCCTCGGCGGGATTCGAACCCGCGACCTTTCGTTCGAGCACCAACGCGCTCAACCAACTGCGCTACGGAGGTCGTCAAATGTAATGTCTAAAATAAATCTAAAATGGCGACTTAACAACACTATTCGTGTCTCGTATATATCTTCACCATGTAGGTATATAGACTAGGGCCCGTATTAATAAAAAAATCTCAAACCCAACCTCACTTGTGAACCTATTTGACAGAATATAAAAAAACGTTTCGTTTCACTTTTAAAAATGAAGAATTTTACAAACACGCTTCGCTCCTATTGGTCGCAGCGTAATGTTATATAGCCTAAAACCTCACTCTATAAATGGACTATCCAACAAAAAGAATAATTTTTTAAATCGGACCAGTAGTTCCTGAGATTAGTGCGTTGAAACAAACAAACACTTCCGCTTTATAATATCTATTTTATTTTTATTTATTGAACTAAATGCACAAACTGACAAAGGCGGACTTATTGCCATGCGGCATTCTCTACCAGTCAACTTTTGGGCGTTACAAAAGCAAAATTGTATAGGTGCCGGTAAAGTAACAGAATGATTCTCTATCATATATCTAATAAAGTAATAAAAATAATATTAGTATAGATGAAACACGATGTATATCGAGATAAATAAAACTAATTAGTCTAATAGGACACATCTACACCTTTTCATGTTTGTAAGTCATTGATCTCCATCCGCCCTTAATTAGCCGTATTTAAGTCTCGTCATTTCATCGGCAGTAAAATGGTGCACATGTCCTCGGCGCCTCTAAATGTTTTATTTGACTATAAAATTACGGAGCATGGATTATGTTTAAGTAATATTTCCCCATGTGTTTAATGACGTTCATTTTGTATAAGCAATGATTTCATCCTAAGTATGTCGGCATCATCATCAGCTTTCGCTAAGACGTCCACTAATTAACTGCGGCATCATTTTATGGGGAAATGCAGCTGACATTAACACAACAGTTCCATTTACAAGATGTAAATGACTTTGACTTACCGAAAATAGCTTGTTAAGTTTCATTTGGAAATAAAACGTTGTTTTTTATTGTTTTATTTACTAGTGGTTATTAGGATTGTATATTTAGGGAAGGTTTTTCACTAAATTATTTCATGGGGGTAGTTGCCTCTCGCTACGCTCGCAGTTTTAAGATAACAACTATGTCCGCGGGAACCCTGCTGCCAATTTACGGATATATTAGGTCCTTACATATGAAATTGGCGTTTTGTATGGGAGGAACATAAAGGCGATTTTTTCATCTATACATCTATACATATAATAAATCTGTAGAGGGGTCATGTCTGTACATTAAGAATATTTAACTGAAAATTAAAAAAAGGGGATCTATAAAAGCCACAGAACCTAAAATTAACATTTTTGAAAAAAATGTCTGTCTGTCTGTCTGTCTGTCTGTCTGTCTGTCTGTCTGTCCATATGGGAATGTTTGTCGTCGCATCACGCTAAAACCACTGTATGGAATGAAATGAAATTTGGCAGGCAGGTAGCTTATGACCCGAAGAGCATTATTGGAAATTATTATCCCGAAAAACGAAAGGGTTCCCGAGGGATCTTCAAAAAATTGTAGCTATCTATTTGACGGTATTTCAGCCAAACTACTCAACGTATTTAAATGCAATTTGGCAGGCAGGTAGCTTATGACCTGAAGAGCATTATTGGAAATTATTATTCCGAAAAACGAAAGGGTTCCCGTGGGATCTTTAAAAAATTGTAGCTACCTATTTGACGGTATTTCAGCCAAACTACTCAACGTATTTAAATGAAATTTGGGCAGACAGGTAGCTTATGATCTGAAGAGCATTATTGGAAAATGTTATCCCGAAAAACGAAAGGGTTCCCGTGGGATCTTCAAAAAATTGTAGCTACCTATTTGACGGTATTTCAGCCAAACTACTCAACGTATTTAATTGAAATTTGGCAGACAGGTAGCTTATGATCTGAAGAGCAATATTGGAAATTGTTATCCCGAAAAACGAAAGGGTTCCCGTGGGATCTTCAAAAAATTGTAGCTACCTATTTGACGGTATTTAAGCCAAACTACTCAACGTATTTAATTGAAATTTGGCAGACAGGTAGCTTATGATCTGAAGAGCAATATTGGAAATTGTTATCCCGAAAAACGAAAGGGTTCCCGTGGGATCTTCAAAAAATTGTAGCTACCTATTTGACGGTATTTCAGCCAAACTACTCAACGAATTTAAATGAAATTTGGCAGACAGGTAGCTTATGATCTGAAGAGCATTATTGGAAATTGTTATCCCGAAAAACGAAAGGGTTCCCGTGGGATCTTCAAAAAATTGTAGCTACCTATTTGACGGTATTTCAGCCAAACTACTCAACGTATTTGAATGAAATTCGGCAGGCAGGTAGCTTATGACCTGAAGAGCATTATTGGAAATTGTTATCCCGAAAAACGAAAGGGTTCCTGTGGGATCTTAAAAAATTTGTAGCTACCTATTTGACGGTATTTCAGCCAAACTACTCAACGTATTTGAATGAAATTCGGCAGGCAGGTAGCTTATGACCTGAAAAGCATTATTGGAAATATTGTTATCCCGAAAAACGAAAGGTTTCCCGTGGGATCTTCAAAAAATTGTAGCTACCTATTTGACGGTATTTCAGCCATACTACACAACGTATTTAAATGCAATTTGGCAGGCAGGTAGCTTATAATCTGAAGAGCATTATTGGAAATTGTTATCCCGAAAAACGAAAGGGTTCCCGTGGGATCTTCAAAAAATTGTAGCTACCTATTTGACGGTATTTCAGCCAAACTACTCAACGTATTTAAATGAAATTTGGCAGACAGGTAGCTTATGATCTGAAGAGCATTATTGTAAATTGTTATCCCGAAAAACGAAAGGGTTCCCGTGGGATCTTCAAAAAATTGTAGCTACCTATTTGACGGTATTTCAGCCAAAATACTCAACGTATTTAAATGAAATTTGGCAGGCAGGTAGCTTATGACATGAAGAGCATTATTTGAAATTGTTAACCCGAAAAACGAAAGGGTTCCCGTAGGATCTTCAAAAAATTGTAGCTACCTATTTGACGGTATTTCAGCCAAACTACTCAACGTATTTGAATGAAATTCGGCAGGCAGGTAGCTTATGACCTGAAGAGCATTATTGGATATTGTTATCCCGAAAAACGAAAGGGTTCCCGTGGGATCTTCAAAAAATTGTAGCTACCTATTTGACGGTATTTCAGCCAAAATACTCAACGTATTTAAATGAAATTTGGCAGACAGGTAGCTTATGATATGAAAAGCATTACTAGAAAATTATTATCCCGAAAAACGAAAGGTTTCCCGTGGGATCTTCAAAAAATTGTAGCTACATATTTGACGGTATTTTAGTCAAACTACTCAACGTATTTAAATGAAACTTGGCACAAAGGTAGATTGTAACATAAAATAACCAACATAATATTTTTAACCGACTTACAAAAAAGGAGGAGGTTTCTCAATTCGTAAATATATGTTTTTTTTTTGTTTCTTCGCGGATATCTTCATCGTTTCTGAAACGATTTTAATTTTTTTTTATGTTGTGTAGGGTATAATTTAAATTTGATCCCACTGTCACCAAATGGTGACCTGATGATGGGATCCGTGAGGAATCGAAGGAAATCCTCAAAATTTATGTGGAATAATATATTGATTTTGATTTTTTCTGAAGTAGTCTAAGCATATCTTACCAAACAGTTAGGTTTTGCACCATATCCTGGATCTATAATATCAAAAAATTTTCAGTAAACTATATATATATATATATATATATATGTTGAAAAATTTTTCAATGGAATACTTGGAATACTATTGGAATACTTTTTCTCTTCTTACTATTTTTTTTATCTAATCGTTTTTGTTTTTCATTTTCCGTTCTCAAATAATCGTCGTCTGATCATTCGAGAATTATCCCTACTCAGTCTATACCCATCACTAAAAATCTGAAAATTAAATAATTTTAAACAAAAAAAAAACGACTTCAAAAGGTAAACTAATAAGAACAATTAAATTTACTTCGCACAAAGTAATACTTATTTTCCAGTACAAGTGAAAATAATTATTACTTTGTGCGAAGTAATTTATTATTATACTTAGGTTTTGCAAATACGATTAATAAAGTATAGGCGTAGGATAGTTTGTTTTCAAGATATGAATGAGATGTCATAGGTACATTTAAATTAGAAAAGTTATGTCAATATAAGTAAGATTTATGTTTTTTATGATATTTTTATTTATTAGTTTTTATGCTAGGTACGGCTTGGGTTTTTTCTTTCTTTTGGACTTTTGTTATTTTGTCGTCTAAAGGAAGTTAGTACTTGAACCGTAAAGTCCCAAAGTAGGCTACATGTTTGTTAGCGTAGGTAATTAATTAATAAAAAACCGGGCAAGTCCGAGTTGGAATTTCGCACCGAGAGTAGACTTTTAAAAAATTTGGCGCTCGGCGCCAGCAGCGCAGCGTCGGTGTGAAAACGATCATCGTCTGCAGTCGCTGCGGCGTAAAGTGCATACAAATCTCAGTACAGAAATCTTCGTCGCGTATATGAGTGTACTATCAAGTAGTCCCGTTCGCATAAAAGAAAAAAAAATATTATACATACAAACGAATTGAGAATCTCCTCCTTTTTTTGAAGTCGTTTAATAATACACGGTCATTTTTCGAGCTGGTAGTAGGAATCGTTAGCATTTTCATAGAAAAAAACGGCCATTATTTGACAGTAAACTATTATTATTACTCCATCGGCCTATTTCTTTTGCCTATGCACGTCTAATACCGTGTATAAAGAAGCATTACTATAAATAAGTGATTTTAAATATCCAAACGACAGTGTTCATAAACTAAAAATGTATTTGAACTGCTGCCCTAAATCACTTTTCCACGCGTACGAAGTCGCGGGCACAGCTAGTATATTAAAATATATTTTATTAATCAAAGTATGTACCATTGCTATCTATACACTTTTGCTTTTATAGGTAGTTCATTGATCCCTTTACAAAAAAAAAACCATTCGGACGGGAATCAATGAAATCTTTGAAAGCGGTTTGGACTGCCTCATCGGAATTGAATTTTTTTCCTTGCAAGAAGTTATCCAAATTTCGAAAAAAATGGTAATCTATTGGAGCAATGTCCGGAGAGTACGATGGATGTCTTAGATATTCCAATTGAAGCTCCTCTAATTTGGTAGCCGTCTGTTGGGCCGTGTGTGGTCTAGCGTTGCCTTGAAGCAGCAGTGGCGTAGAGCGATTGACTCGGTTGATGGTCTCGGTTGTTTAACGGCAAGCTTTTCCATTATGGTTTGCAGTTGCTGACAATAGACATCAGCCGTAATCGCCTGACCAGATTTAAGAAAGCTATAGTGTAAGACACCGGCACTAGTCCACCAAACGCTTACAAGTAACTTTTTTGAGTCAATTTTCGCTTGAGGCAAGATTTTGCTGGTTCACCAGGGTTCAGCCATTGCGTTGAACGTTTACGATTATCGTACATGATCCACTTTTCATCACATGTAATGATCCGATTTAAAATTCCTTCATTATTGTGCCGGTTGAGCAATGTAACGCAGCAGTCGACGCGCGTTTTTCGGTTTGCTTCACTCAATTCACCTTTCAAGCTTTTTCACCTCCCCAATTTGCTTCAAGTGGATTAAAACGGTTTTGTCACTAACACCGCAGCCTGTAGCTAACTCTGATGTGGTTTGCGATGGATCTGCTTCCACAATAGCCTTTAATTCATCATTATCGACCTTGGTCTCCGGCCATCCACGGGGCTTGTTGTGCCGGTCGAAATTTCGAGAACGAAAGCGTTGAAACCAAAAACGCACCGTGTTTTCTTTTGCGACACCACCCCCATACACACCATTAATCCTTCGAGCCGTTTCTGCAGCACTGGTGCCACGGTGGAACTCGTACTCGTAAATAATGCGATATTTTAAGTTTTCCATTTTGTGAAATGAGTGACGCAGAAAAAAAAGCAAAAGAGAAAAAACAAATGAATTAAGGTTTTCAAAACACAAATGCATGAGTAAATAGCTGTTTAAATTTGATTTTGGAATTCCTAGCCAAAGAGGATATATTTAAGATCAAAGTGGCCAGTACGACAAAACGCCAATTTCATATGTAAGGACCTAATATTATTCCCTCTGTGGCCTTTTACAACCCCCATGGGAGCGATGGTTGATGGGGTGGTGCTATTCTATCGACACCCCACGAATAGCTAAGATAGATATGTCGTCATTTAAATGAAAAATCTTAATACAATGCTGTGACACAAATAATATGACATATAAATGGTGTAATATTACGTCAACGTTCAACAAGTTCTTCGGATACTTAGCACAGGTCCAGATTTACGTGGTTTGATATTATAGATATTATTATAATATTATGATTATTATATCCTTGAAGGAAAACGTTATATAGTAATAACACACTACTTGCACGTTCATCCACTGTACATATTAGTTGTTTCACATAAATTATTTGTTGAAATACACGACCAGTTTCGACTGGGTCACCGTCAGGTTCATTTACATACAATTTGTATGGCATAGTAAGTTTTCGGGCTAAAAAGCGTCATTATACTGAAAAAGCAAATCAAAGTACACACAACTAATGTAAACGACTTGAAAAGTTTCCCTCGCGATTGCCAAAAGGACCGTATGCATGAACTATTAGAGTGCCCACCCAGCAGCGACACCTAAACGTTGACCGATTTTTTGTAGGAGAAGTGTGCGTCATACAATAATTTGATGATATAACAGCTCACTTGAATTGAGCTGTTATTATATCTGGGGGAAACCCTAACAAAAAATAAGCCCGATTAGCTACGTCACGAAGATTTCATAGGTAATATTCATGTCTCGTGTGAAACAAAACAGCCAAGCATCACATTTTTATACAATTTAAATATATTATTATATCTAGCAATACCCCGCGAAACAATTATAACCACAACCTGCAAGCAGATGAGTGAGTGTACGCATAGGCATGCGTTTGATGCACCTCCCTTCTCCCACACTGATTGTCTGACAAGTAAGATGATCCATGCGTCGGATGGGCATGTAAAAAGTAGGACCTGCGCCTGTTCTCTCGCCAGTCATGTCGGTTTACCGTCCCACTGGGTTATGAGAGTTAAAGGAAGGAAGAGTGCTTCTGTGTATTGCGCACACACTCGGGCACTATAAAATAACTCCTGCGTAGCTACGCATAACTACATGAAAATCGGTTCTTTATTTTGGTAGCTTGAGTATGGTAGGTATTGTAGCAACTAGCACTCACGTATACGAATAGGTTAAGTTAGCCGACACCGAAATCGGTGTGGGGAGCTATTGGCCACATTTTTACATGAAAATGTTTAGTTTACTTGGAAGCCAACGTCCACACGTTTCACCAATGCTTGATTTGTAATCGCTAATTAGTCTTTTGAATATTTTTTTAAATTGATGATATTATAGCCCTGTGCATAACAAAATACCATTAAAAATAATAAAGATAATAAACTATTATACAACTGATTGTGACGTCAAGTTGTTAACTCTACAATATAGTCATTGCACCAACTTGCGTACAGAATGAAATAGGTATATCGTTTTGCAAAAAAGAGATATATCAGTTTAGCTTATATTTTGCTTAAAAATTATATTATCCGGTTTCTAATTTTAGATTTTGCTCATGGTTTTGGTTTTCTGCTTATGGAGCCGAAAGTAATAAAAATAAATTTCGCATTCATTTTTATAACCCAAATCGAAATTTAAACACATATTGCATAGTTTTGAAATATATATAATATTTTTAAATATATGAAATATATATAATATTTTTAAAATATTAAGCGCCAAGTCATGTAATTAGCGATTTCAAAATAACTTTAAAATGTTTTATAACTTTTGTCTCTGTTCGTTTTTAAACAAATTCGATTAGCTTATACCATGCGGACAAATTTTACCCTTGTTTTGTATGGGACATGTTATGTGTTTTGTTGAACGAAGACAATACACGAGTAACAGTTTAGGAAAATAGTAAATAACTACTGTTTGGGGCAGGGATTGATCGAAACCAGGCATCGTGTCCAGTCCACTGTGACAACACTTCTAGGAAGAGCATATCAGTTTATTCATGAAGCGAACCTAAAAATTCATTTTGATTTGATCCCGACTGTATTAATTTTCTAATGGTTGTTTTCCAGGTTATAAATTCATCAAAATCTATATATTTATACTAATGTATGTTAAAGTAATAAAATATACGTTAAAGTTAACGCCATGCTATAATACCATGCCTTCTCATTCATTGACAGGAAATACGAGAGGGATAACATGATATTTAACAAAGGGTTAACTTTAACATTGCTGTTGCAACACGCCCTAAAAGTATTTATAAACATGAGAATTTAAAATAAGTTTCAAAAAGCGTTAATGGAGAACAAAAACGGTAATAGGTATGTTTAAAAAAAAAAGAAAAAAAAATATAATGATAAACAAAATTAAAAATGTTAACCGTTTTAAAGTTTCAAAACAGTGATCGAACTGATGATGATGAATTGTAGAACACTCTTGATAACATGCAAACAAAAATAACTATATGAAAATCGGTTCTTTATTTTGGTAGCTTGAGTATGGTAGGTAGTGTAGCAACTAACACTCACGTATACGATTAGGTACACGTTAAAGTATAACACACATCTGTTTTAGTAGGTGGTTTAAAAAAATGTTAAAAAGGTAAATATTATGTTATTATAATATCTAATAAAACGCATAGACTCTAAAGCGTGCATAGAACCATGGTCGTACCCGTAAATAAAATCTAAACATCAGTTCACACTGAATTACGGTAGTAAAATAATAAAATAAAAGATTTAAAATCTAAAACCTGACTTCGCAAAAAATGGGTCTAAAAAAGTTTAAAAAACTATTACCCGCTATTGGGATTGTATATTACAACAGCAGACAAATATTATACATTTGTGTAGCGGGTACGACCACGGCTCTACCTTGACCATATCTGTACCTATGCATATCTGGATTTCAAATTAAATTATTTTCTTGTTTCAGCCTTTTTAGACCCCTTTTTTGCGAAGTCGGGTTATAGTTTTTTAAACTTTTATTTTATTTTACATTTTTCTGTTTCCACATGAACTATAACATTATATGTTCACTTAACTAACGTTAAATTAACACATAGAAAGTAACTAAACAACTCCAAGATACAATTTGTACGACCGCATTTTAAACCCTTATTTTGAATTTAACAACAAAATATAATAACTAATTAAAATTTTAAATACATATTTGTAATATGCTTGCCAAGACCTATCTTTGGATACCAAACACGATACAATTATCTTAATTTAATTTTTTTTGGAGATAGTTTATGAGCTATAATTATCAAAATCCAAAATTTTTCGACAAATTATATAGCCTATGTTACTCGCGGGACCACTACGAATAGATTGACACCTTATTTATTAAAATCGGACCAGTAGTTTAATCGCTACGAGGGAACATACATACATACATACAAACATACATACATACATACATACATAGACTGCCAAAATCATTACCCTTCCTTTTGGCTTCGCCGAAGTCGGGTAAAAAGGAGAAACAAGAAAATGATTCAATTTAAAATTCAGAAATGCAATAGGTACAAAAATGGCCAAGGTAGAGCCGTGGTCGCACTCGCTATTCGCATCGCTATTTTGCAACTTTATTTAAATACATACTCGTTATGTGCTTGCCAAGATCTAAACACGAGACAATTATCATAATTTAATTTTCTAAATTCCAAATTTTTCGTAAATGTACGAGTATACAATATGTTACTCGCGGTATCATCACCAATCGATTGATACCTCATTTATTAAAATCGGATCAGTAGTTTTGCCGCTACGAGGGAACATACAAACATACACACAAACATAGATACATTCATAGACTGCCAAAATCATTACCACAGTAATAATACACAAATTAAATTGCACTTTCTCCACTTTATTAGTTGTTAAACATAAGATTTATTGAAATACACGACCGGTTTCGACTAAGTCATCATCAGGTGTAGGTAGATTTAAAATTTATAAATAATTCGTAAACATTGTGCAGATAATATTAATGTTGCCAGCTCAGTGAAATTTTTACAATTTTGTGCAGTTTTTTTCTACCAAATTATACTATATATTTTTTTATTATAAACAAATTAAAATTAAAATCATTATAACACATTATATTGATAAATTAATAACCTAAATAATAATTTAAATGTAATATCACAGAATAGAATGTCGAAACACATGTCATGGATTATAAAATTAAAATAAGACTATCACCAATAATTCAATAAAATTGTCTAGATAACATTATATTATTAAAAAAAAAAAAAAAAACATTTCTATATTAATGTCTATTAAATTCCAATAATTTAAGTCATGTCAAAAGTATTCATTACCATTAATTTTTATTTTTTTATTTTTTTTATTTTTTTTTTATTTATTTTACATTTTACTTTATTTTAATTTTGACATGACTTAAATTATTGGAATTTAATAGACATTAATATAGAAATGTTTTTTTTTTTTTTATAATATAATGTTATCTAGACAATTTTATTGAATTATTGGTGATAGTCTTATTTTAATTTTATAATCATTGACATGTGTTTCGACATTCTATTCTGTGATATTACATTTAAATTATTATTTAGGTTATTAATTTATCAATATAATGTGTTATAATGATTTTAATTTTAATTTGTTTATAATAAAAAAATATATAGTATAATTTGGTAGAAAAAAACTGCACAAAATTGTAAAAATTTCACTGAGCTGGCAACATTAATATTATCTGCACAATGTTTACGAATTATTTATAAATTTTAAATCTACCTACACCTGATGATGACTTAGTCGAAACCGGTCGTGTATTTCAATAAATCTTATGTTTAACAACTAATAAAGTGGAGAAAGTGCAAGTAATTTGTGTATTATTACTGTGTACAATGTATTTCCATCAAGAACCTACAGTACATTCAATAACATATGTAAAATCATTACCCTTCCTTTTGGCTTGGATAAAAAATTAAATGTAAGTGTGCTTAGTCATTTATTGTATCGTATAGCGTGTAAAATCCGCTTCATGACGATTTTCTAACGTAGATAAAATAACATTTACATTTCTCATCTCGGGCACCTATCTTTGTGGTATAAATTAGAATAAACGAAGCTCATTTTCAAGTTTTTCTAATTTGAAATGCAAGCGGAGATGGACTTTTATTATCAGCCCGAAGAGATTAAAGGATCTAATGAATATTTATGTTTTTTAACAGCCTAATTTGCAAAAGACTCGTTTTGAAAAGTTTAAAATGACAATTAAACGTGTATCATGTTACTTGCGTTTCGATATTGCTTCTAGAGAATAAGGTTATGTTTTTTATTGACGCCTGCACAAGACAACATTTAGTACTATTTGATTACAAAAAAGATGTAAATAAAATCTGTTTCAATAATAGATAATATCATGCATTTGCGACAAATAATATTTGTTTCTTATAAAATATGTGATGACTGAGTGATGACGATGTTGATGATAACGCAAATACAACGAAAACATATATATTTTTCTTTTTACAAACAGTGCTTAGGAGACATATCAATACAATAGGTACATATAAGCAAGATATCTATTATACTAACATTATTACATGAATTCTGTAACCTATATTACTCATTATTACGAATCCATCGATATCTTCATTAAAATCGGATCAAAAGATTATAGGCGCTACGTAGGTACATAGTCAGATAGCTACGTGATCGTACCGTAGGTACTTTGGAGTATCAGGAAGTCTAGCAGGATCTATTGACACTATGTATTTGTCACGTTACAAATATGTACCTGTTTGTCTATTGTTCCTGCTTGGACTACTGAGACTTTGCAGAGACTTAGCTGAATTGCCATCAGGAATTAAAACCAAAAAACTTCAAAATCTTAAAAGTGACTTTGATATAAGCATCGCTAAGTGACGTAGTAACGGTAACCTCCGACTTCTAAAAGCCTGGTCAATTCGTCAATCAGCTTACACTTGAGTTAACAAGAGAAGCCAGCCTTTCAGAAACCGGGTGTTTGTGTATGATAATGTTATTGAGATATTTTAATATAAGAGTTGCTATGTCACCTACCAATGCTTAATATCAAATCCTATACGGTTATCGAACTTCGTCATCGTAATTAGCGATGGCAACTTGGCTAAAGGCCGTGTGATAACGTGTCTAAGCTTTATGACGTTACTTGGAAGTAATAACGAATAGAAGCGGATAAGAATAAGTAAATAGCTTGAAATATCCCGTAAATGCGTTCCGAGAAATTCTTGCTCGAACAAAATAATCCTAATCGTGTTCCGAGAAAATCTTTAAAAATTCAAATATTTTCATCAACGACTGTGTGCGATTTTCCCAGTCTATATTGATGTGATTGATTAGCACTTTTATAATAGGTCTCTCATATTATAAGTGCCAATATCACTAACGCATGTTAAAGATAATCCTTAATTAAAAATGATGTTAAAAATGTTGGCACTTTTTGCCGATTTCACCAACAACGCTTTTTAGTAATAACGGCTTGTTAAAATATCGTGCCTTCTATATTAGATATTTAATGATGGATTAACTTTAACATGTATTTAATTGTGTTGGTAAAATTGGCACTAAAGATGATAGATTTCTTTGTTTGTTTGTTTGCATCGAATAGGCTTCAACACTAATGAATATGTTTTTAATTAAGCATACCATAGAGACACACAGACAGACACGTTGCACTTGTAACAACCCTCCTTTTTCGTCGGGGGTTAAGAATCTACACAAATATTATAAAAAGGAGATTTGTTTGAATACTTAGTAGACACTAAGTGTGGTCCGATTTTGATGAAAGGTGCAGATGTAGGAGTAGACTACGTTTTATATTACATCAAAATGTACGGTCCCTGCGTGACTTACTTTCACGTGCACATCGCAGTTGAGTATAAAATAAATAAAGACTCACAAACTTGTTAGACAGAGCTGTCTTAAGATGGGCTCAGTGAATATTCATGATTATACGAGGACTCATTTGCAAAATTAATCTTTGAGCTTTAAAAGTCCTTATTTATATACTGGGTGATGTACTTTAATAAAATATTAAACGTTGAAAGTGTTGAGAATTTTCTTCTGTTTCGAAAAGGCTTTGAAACTATGATCATCACTATTGCACTTTTGGCCATTTTGTTTCTGAAGGGCTGATCAAATCGCTAGCACTCTCTATGTTCATAAGGTCAACAGTTAGGCAATCGAAGAAAATGATTGAGAATTGGCTGTTAGGATTTGACTACCTTCAAACGGAATTGCTTTTACCATAACACACACACACACATACACTCACAGACACACACACACACCCACACACAAAACTAGTTTTTTGTTAAATTTTACTTTTCATATTAATATGTCCGAGCTATTTCTAAGCAACTATATTTTTCGGTTCTTGCGATACAAGCTGTGCTTAGTGCAAGAGCCGCTGTAAACTCTTAAAACCTAGCTCTATGTATAAATATTGTTGGATTGAAGTGATTTCTCTTGTGAAAAAGTTTTTGGTAAATAAACATTATTATTCAGCAATGATCATTTAGAACGGGTTAACTTAAAGCTAATTAACGACTTGATCAGCCTTTCAGGAGCCGAAGTAGTAGTAGTAGTTTTTGAGCGACTTAAACCGTTTATGCAGCCCACACAACGTAAGTCTCCCCGTTTTTGCAACATTTGTCACTGACGCTTAACGCGTTTAAACAAACAAACTCTTCCGCTTTATAATATTAGTATATATTAAAATCGCCTCAGTAGTGTAGGCGCTCTGGAACATACACGGACTGCCAAATTCATTACCCTTTCTTTTGAATTCGCCGTAGTCGGGTAAAAGAGCATTAAAATCTATTTTATTCACCTTAACTCAATCCATTTAAAGTAAAGTGCGCGGTAACTTTTGTAAATTTTCTTCTATTTTTCCAGCAACATTTGAAAGTACATTCCACCCTAGCATGGAGTGCTGAAAGTTAATAATAAACAAAATGTTAATATTATAAAATACTAAAGTAAAGTAATAAAAAATAAAACAACTTAAATTAAATATGTAAGTACCCACCTGCCATGTGTGCACCTCAGGCAGGAAGCTGTACGATGAGCATGCTTCTTCGCCAAAATTTAATATTGTTAAGGAGGAAACAAACTGGTCGTTAAAATGTACCACTGAATTGGCTTTTCTTAAAAATCCTTGTACTGTGTAGCTTACATATTGTTAAAATTGTAACTTGTAATATTAATAATTATAACATGGACCATGATGCACCAAGCTATAACCTCCAATTATATCAGCTCACCTATATGATAATAATAATCTTTGTTTCAGCTAACAGCTGTTTAAATGTGACAGTGACAACATACATGTCAAATTATTTAATAATATAATGTTTATCTAATATTGCTTGTGTACCTAATAACTAATCTAATATAATCTAATAACCTGTTGAAAGTGTAAGAAGAAAAATGTAAGTCGTAAATTTTGGTGAACACACATTTTTAAAAAGTGCTTAAGAATTTCAGTTGTATCATTCTGAGGCTGGCTATATCTTCAGTAACCGTAGTGCCTAAACTACTGATGCGATTTTAATAAAAAGTGCGAGTTGGACTCGTGTACAAAGGGTGGAACCCTTAAAATATACACAACAAGTAAAAAAATCACGTTTGTTGTATGGGACCCCGCTTAAGCATTTATTTTATTTAACACGTATTTTAACCCCCAACGCAAAAACGACGGGATGTTATAAGTTTGACGTGTCTGTGTAAATGTGATGTGTCTGTCTATTTCATCGTAGCCCTCTAACAGATGATCCGATTTTAATGCGGTTTTTTTTGTTTGAAAGGTATATCAGTCGAGAGCTATGTTTGGTGGAAATCGGGTCAGGTCTTCAAGGTCATCAGGTCGTTTCGGTCGTTTCGGCCTGACCGAGCATACCATCTCGCTCGGTCGGAGATCTCCCTTTGGGGCTTCCACTCGTACTTCCACAGGACGGACAGCGGAGTGGGTAGTGCTCCTTTTTTACTCTTTGGGTAAGGAAGCCTAAAATAGAAGTATCAATAGATTCGTTATACCATTCCGAGTAACATAACCTATAAAGTTTTTATAAAAAGTGTTGTTATTTATAGGTAACCCACAATGTGCACAGATGTACACTTTTGAACCTAAATACCAAGTGATAAGGTCTAGTATAGATCTCTCGGCAACTGTGAGTTTAAAATCGCATTAGTCGGTGAGTCGGCGAGCTCGCGTGACGCCAAGACGACGTAAATCACTGGACATCGGAGCTCTACAGAATACGTGCATTTCTGCTTTGACTTTGTTAAATGTGTTTGGGAACGGACGGGCATTTTTGTCATTTAGGGTCAACCTACACGTACTATTTTTTCTAGCGCCTCCGTGGTCTAGTGGTCCATTACATAGACCGAAGGTCGTGGGTTGGATTCCCGCGTTGGAACAACAAAAAAGTGGTTTTCAAGTTTGGTTAGTACAATGCACGTTGGTGGATTGTCTGAGATAAAGATGAGCCATGCGTTGGATGGCACGTTAAAAGTCGGTCCTGCGCCAGTCGTGTCGGTTATTCCTCCCACTAGGCTGCGAGAGTGAAGGAAGTGAGGTGTATTGCGCACACACTTGGGTAATACAAAACAACTCCACGGAGGTATTATTATTATTACTTTTTTTTGCCGTCGCAACGGCATTACACATCGCCCAGGGAGGGTGCCCAAAGGGTATGTGGAACTCTCGGATCCAACGCCGGTTTACCTACCAAAACTTGGTGTTTGCTATCAACAATAATGAAAGGGGAGTCCAGGATCTGTCTAGTACAGGACATCTCCCACAACCGGCCAGTCAGCACCACATAAGGGCCAACAACCCTTCAAAACGTAGATAATATATTAGAAATCAGTATTTTTTTTGCAGGAATAACTCGTAATAAAAACACCTTCAATGCCATAGCTTACGAAGTTCGAAGACAAAATGCATGGGACTTGACGTAAGCTTCGCTAAGTGACATACGAATTGGTTTGTCATTTAACGAACTATGTGTCAACTCTCGTACATTTTTCTCGAAGTGATAAGTGATAATAGCGATGGCATTCTAATCAGGGCTCTGATCTCAGTAAATATTAACTTCTTTTTTCTTTGGGGATCTTAAATAGAATAGAATAGAAAATCTTTATTTGCAAAAATATGGTACAGTAAGATGGTACAAATTTTGATTGTTTCACATATTTTGTCGTATTATTTTCGACATGCAAATGTTTAAAAAATAATATTGTTACTTATGTACATTATAATTAAAGGATAGTTTCCCTTGCGCTATCACAGCGCGTCATTTGGTCTTCTTTCTTCCTTAATCTTCCAGCGTGCTATGTAAGGATTGTTTGATCTGTGAATATCATTTTAGCCCTGACGAGGAAGGTCAAAGTAAGATTGAGGTGTCTGTCTCTGTAGTTGAATTGTAGTTCCTAAATCTGAACTAATATCAAGATTTGTTTAAAAGCTATGTATTAGTTTTAAGCTACAATTTATAATTATTAGTTCTCTCACTGGTTGACTATTCACTGGGTTACCTAAAATGTTAGCAATATAAAATATGGTATTCGTTTGTCTATTGTTTTATACTCTGAGGTGCTAACCTCAAACAAAGAAAATATTGTCAGGCATTAGCTTGACCATGTTTTATCCTCAACAGACAATGGTATTGGAAGCACATCGAGTCGAGTAAAACTAACTCAAACTTCCATCAATAACAATCTTTTGTGAATAATGGTCGACCTCCGTAGCGCAGTGGTTGAGCGGGTTCGTGCTCGAGCGAGAGGTCGCGGGTTCGAATCCCGCCGAGGGAACAAAAAGTTTTCAATGATCCTGGGTCATGGATGTGTATTAAATTAAATATGTGTATAGCATAAAACTATTAAATATATTTCCGTTGTCTGGTACCTGAAACACAAGTTCTTCGGATACTTAGCACATAGCCAGATTGACGTGGTGTAGCGTCCATAAATTATTATAATGGTCAACAACATGTACCTACTTATATAATAATACTACTGCACTGTTATAATCTTGCATCCATCCACATTACTTATAACTTTATAAGTTATAATTCATCCACATCCATCCATCCATTCATAAGAGGATTACCAGTAATTACTAAATGTACCTATTAGTTGGCGCTTCCAGCAAATCAACGCAAGTGTACAATTAGAAGCGCACGGCCAAGTATTGTGTTTCCGCCTCGTTAGATCTCAGACGATTTACCGCCTCACGTCCATATTATATTATACAGGGTGTTTTTATCCGAATTGGATATACGACGTGTAATATAAACGAGTGGCTAATGTTTATAACTTAATAAGCATAACATTCGTAAGATATTTTTACTAGCAATCCCGGATAACCGGACCGATTTATAATTAAGTTTACGCACTAAGAACAGTACCGGGTGCGATTAAAACCTTCCTCAATTACCACTCTATCCCTTGGCTAAAACAGCATGAAGATCAGTGATGAACAGACAGCCTCGGTGGAGGTAATGTTTTATAATAAGGGGTAATAAAAATACACATAATATTATATAGAATACATAAACAAAACCCATCATGAGGTTACAGTTTTAAGTAAATAATGACATTATGCATAGTCAAAAATGTTGCGTTATTTATAGAAAAATAATGCTTCCTACCTAATTTTTGCTGATAACTGTAACTACACGTGGACACTCTTAAGGTCTACCAAAGCAAAGCAAGGGCACGCGCTATTCGTCAGTTACATCACGCGTTACACATTAAAGTGTTTTTGAGGACATTCTTAATTCAAGGTCACATAATATTTTTGGAACGGGAATAGAATACTTATTACGTTCCTGGAATGTATATTTTCGTTTCGACACCAACCTGTATAGTTTTATTAAAGTTTGAGCAACTTTGATTTTTGAAGATGTAGGGTGGAAAAATATTGCAACTTTATCCCGTCAACAAGTTACTAATGACGCACGCTCGCGCCATTATTATAAAGATAATCTAAATAAATTTTTCATTTCTCTTTCATTTCATCTTAATAGCCTGATAAGTATACCGGTCTGTCGCGGGTGGGGTTACCATATGTAAATAGAATGCCTGTACAAAGTACCTACCTAATGTGCCTGATTTTTCAGAAAAATGCCTAAAGCAAAAGAAATAGGTAATAACAAATAAGTAAAAAAACATCGCGTAATTTGAAAATGCATGCATGCATGTGTCTAATACCAATGCCGGCCGCATGCCTGTCTAAACCTTAAAATGCCTGTTAAATGCGGCAAACGCCTGTCATAATAATATGGTAATCGTAGTCGCTGTTGACGGGCAACGACTATAAAACTTGCCCGTCAACAGCGGCGGCTGGTTACCAGAAATTTAGTAGTAACGGGGTTCATATTTTACTATCTTTCGAACGCAGCGGTATGACTTCGCGGAATCCCTAATCTCCCGTCTAGTGCCTAAAAGCATTTTTCTTCTTTAAAAAAAAAGGGGTACCTTCAAAATTGAACAATTTTTTTGTATAATGTTGTTATCAAATTTATCTATTATTTATTAGTTAATCTATTGTGTAATGTCGTCTTTATAAAAATATGAAATGGGTTACATATAACTGAAATTATAATTAATGTCAGTATTTAAACATGGAATTATGACTAATGAAATAAAAACATGGTGGATAAATCTTATAATACCTAAGCAGTGAGACTTTAACTTATATTATTTTGGTAATCATGCGCAATTCTACCATAAATCTTCAATACCTTTCAACATTATTCTTTAACATTTCGTTTGTCGTTGTTTTGACAGTTTGAATTAATAAATGTTTAACCAACATCAAATTTAACATCAGCCTAAAGGACTTTTAAACGTGTCTTCCATTTTCCTTAAAAACTTTTGAAAGTAGAACACATTTAAAATTTAAAAGTTGATATCGTTATAGCTATTGTTGGCCAACACTTAAGCCACGGTTAAGTAAACGAGAGTAACTTTTATCTAGAGGACAATTTTAAAATTTTTGATGTGACGACATAAAATGTCTGTTTTATCGTTTGGTTCGCTCAGTATTAATTCAACCCTAGGTCTTCTATTTTTCATTACTTGTTGAGACCAGTTTGGTCTTGTGTCTAATAATTTTAGGTTTAAATACTCATTTCTAAAGACAGTGCAGAAATGGGTCTTCCTACCTTTAAAAATTGCATATTTCAGTTAGTCCGACGTTGGAAGCAATTTTTAAATCAATAAATAAATAAAATAAAAAAATAACTATTGTCCCAGAAATCCATATTGAGAGAAGACGAAAAAAATACTTTTGAGCGCCTTATGCTCAGCGTGGCTTAAAGATGGTCTGTGTACAGATTGTTTTCGTCTCGGCGGTTTATAGAGGCGGATAATGGATGTGTAGGAACGACAGATGTGCCTCCTGCGGGGCCACTTAATAAGCGTTATCAATAGCGTCATACTAAGTTTCAAAATAACAACGCTACATTACTTTATTTTACGTAAAAATCATACAAAATTTTTGAGGTTCGTTACATAAAACTGGGCCTGTGGTAAAAATTCCTATTTTGTATTTTGAACTGTTTAAGTGCCTTGCCTCTAGGCTCTAAGACACAAAAAAATGAGAAAGACTTACA
Organism: Celastrina argiolus; assembly: GCA_905187575.2. NCBI lineage: Eukaryota > Metazoa > Arthropoda > Insecta > Lepidoptera > Lycaenidae > Celastrina > Celastrina argiolus. Next base: position 5,890,683 of record LR994582.1, on the reverse strand, counting down.
AACGTTAAGGTGAAATTGTATCAAACGCAAGTGTCTTAATCGCAGAAAGTATTTTTATTAATTTTTATGTATTTGTAAGCATTATTAAAACATTATTTTCTTAACCTGTACCGAGTTTTCTATGTTTATTTCTATGATTATTCTACGATCCCCGATCGTAGAATAATCGTTATATTATTTATTATAGGTCAATATTTTATCAACATAATATTTTGATAGTAAATAAATGAAGACAACTTTCAAAATAATATGTAACAATATTATTATTTATTAGTCTACAATCTTTTGTTTTTTTATTTTTTTATTATACTTTTTTTTAAGCAATTAAATGTTATCATTCGACTAAGACTTTGTTGTAAAAAAAGGCGTGTTTTAATTCAAATTTACTGGCCATACCTATTGCAGGTCGTCTGTGTGGATGATTCAGCGCGAGATATTATTCTGTTGGTCTTTGTTTGAAACTTTCTTGTTTTACTTACTGCACTTAAAATGAATGTAGAATTCAAGTGTTCATTATTTTTACAAATACTCGAAGGCGAAAGTTCAGTTGGTAGCGCTTTAGCGAGGCAAACGTTTTAAACTTAGCTTTTCTTTGGTATAAAAGTAATTCATTAGGCACTGCTGCGTTTTGCATTCATTGCGTCTTTTGTTTATTTAATTCATTTGTATTTTATTAGAGGAAGTTTAAATAGCGTGAATTGCTTAACTAATCCAATCTTGTTTAATCATGTCAGATGCCTTTTCAGCGATCATTATAGTTGGAGCATTGGTATTACCTCTTACGATGAAAGGCATTATCGATGCATCTACCACTCGCAATTTCTTCACTCCATACACCTTCAACCTGGGATCAACTACGGCACTTTTATCCCATATCGGACCCATTTTACATGTTCCTACTGGATGATAAATTGTTGACGTGTAATCTGTGTAGAGACAGGCGAAATACTCATATGTTCCCCATGGGTGGGCTGCACATGAACCTACTGGTACTTTCACAAACTTCGCGCCACTTCTTTTAAATGCTTCGGTTTCTTCTAAACCTACCACATATTTTGCGCCTTCGACTAAAACGTCCATATCTTCTTTGACTGTGAAAAATCGTGAATATATCAAAGGTGGGCCAAATATAGGGTCGGTATGATTTAGCAATATAAAACCTCTACTCTTCGGTCTTAGTAATAAAGGCCTAGCAGCTATTCCATCATAAAATGATAATGGCAGTACGCTTGATGCTCTATACGAAGTTGGATCTGAGTAAAACTCTTCAACGATTCTGGAATCAAAATGGAATTGAACGTCTGGCGCTTGTTCTTCAGCAAATTTTGTTTTTATAAAAGCAACAGAATTCAGTGTGGCTGTTGTCGATAGAGGTCCATTTTTCTTTAGTTCTTGTTCACGATATTGAGCTACCTCTTTTAAAACTTCTTCAGTATTCACACGTGTAGAAGTTAGATTTGAAAGGGATAATATGAGAGCGTCAGTGGTTACGTGATCTTGCAAATTATAACCAACCTTCAAATTAGCTATAACTGGTATTCCCAGCTGTTCCAAATGTTCTTTGGGTCCGATACCAGATAACATCAGCAATATTGGCGAATTTATTGCTCCACTACTCAGAATGACTTCTTTTTTGGCGTACACATCAAAAATCTCTCCATGTTTATGATATTTGACTCCGATAACAGTCTTTTTATGGGGATCTATGATAAGTTTTGTTGCGTGAGCATCAGTGACTATATGAATATTTGGTCGCTTATATCGTATCGGTCTTATAAAAGCTATATTTGTGGACATCCTACGTCCATCGATTGACGTAGATTGAGCGATGTCTGTTCCGAAATTGTTCTCACGATTAAAATCAACTATAGGCAACCCAGTTTCTTTGAATCCTTCCACTATCATAATAGTGTTCACATCAGTATACGGAAATCTCTCGACATTTAGCGGTCCCGTGACGGAATGATAGAATTTATCATGGGATTCGATATCTCTATTGTTTTCGGATTTCTTGAAATACGGTAGGACCTGAAAGACATAAAGCATTCTGTTAGTATATCAAAGTTTATAGTAGAGAGTCCGGGAGCTCATGGTTCGTTATTTCGTGGGTAGTGGTTGTTTCGATGTTATTTATTCATACCTCTCGATAGCTCCAGCCCACATTTCCTAATTCGGCCCAGTGGTCGTAGTCACGTCGGTGTCCCCTCATGTACACCATGTAATTCACTGCACTCGACCCTCCCATCGTTTTGCCTCTGCAATTCAATGGAAAATAATGTGTGACCTGTACACTTATACAGAGTGATGTGTGACCTGTACACTTATACAGAGTGATTCACGGTTCGTATATGAATTAAAATGTAGTGTGAAGGGAAGGACGCGTACATATTTTTTGTTTTGGCACCTTGACAAATCGCGATTAAATATATCCCTTACAGTCACAACAGATGAGTTTTAATCCTGGCAAGGTCTTAGGTCAACGATCAGTGCGTCCCCATGAAACAATCTGTATATAGTAATAGACTACATGTTATTAAAAGCACATTTAAGATTTTTACAACTCTATTATGCTTATTTGGAATAGTTCTAATTATTTAATTGTCGCCACTAATATTTTGTTGTAAAAAATATAATAGAAAATCGTCTGTTAATAAAGACATAAAACTTTTTAGCTATAGATAAAAAAACATCTCCAATCTCCATGGTCGAGCGTAGTAGTTATAGTGGTTCGAGCTGCCTCTAGACTTGGAGAGGCTGGATTTGATTCCCGGATGGATCAACTAAAAATGTTACTTTGACGTTTAGTTAGGACAATGCGGGCTGGTCACCTGATTGTTTGAAAAGAAAGATAATTCATTCGAATGGGCATGTGAAAAGTTCATCTTGCACCTGATCGCTCGTCAATCGTGTCAGTTATCTATCCCTTAGGTTAGGTTAGGCTTAGGTTATAAGAGTAGAAAAAGAGTGTCCTTGCGTACTGCGTATAAACAGTAAGTAATAATGCTTCCCACAGCGATTTCGACGACAGGTGGGTGGTTTTATTATTGGACCTCCGAGTCAAGAGCTAGGCTCTAAACCACTAGACCACGGAGGCATTATATATAATATTATGAACTAAATAAAAATTGCTCGTAGTTAAATTTTCAATTGCATCTCAATTTGGGCCGACATCGATAGATAACCTTGCATGAAACTTTATATCATTCGGGTCAGATCTTTAGTGCTTCCTCTATAGACATCGCTACTACATACATCGCCAGATGTGACAATTAATATGACTTCTGAATAGCTTTTCAAACAGGCCAGCCACACCGAAATCTGTGTGATAAATATAAAAAAGACATATTGTGGCACTCTGGGACTGCCGCGGTAAAGCTATTGCATATTTACTTACTTATTGCATATCAACTTATCCGATACAACCAATGCCACCCAGAGGCGAGTTGTTGAACTAAAGAGACAAGCGTGATATTTAAAAAAAGTCATTAAAAGTTCTGCTATTCATCGATAGATGGCAATAAAAAGTATCCGGTCGGAGTGGGGGGTGTTAGGTTCCGGAATATCTGGATTCGGTCTCCACGCTCAAGGCCCGCGATAGAAGCTATGCAATAGCTTAATAACATGTCTTACCTGATCCACGAACAAACTCCGTCTCTCTGTGACCTGCATGTCCGTTCCTCAGGTTGAGTCCTATAAAGCCAATCTATACTGGATCTTCCGAGAAGTGGAGCTAGTGAAGGTACGCTGGTCACCTCGGGTTCCTCTGGACCCGCTTCCAGTAGAAGTATCTGGAAATTCAATTAAAAAACTGAATGTCTCTACAAACTTTTACGGATTTTTGTTATTTGTATACACCAATTTTAAGGACGAAATATATAGAAGTAGGTTCTTTATATTAAGTCCTTTATTCGTGTATACAAAAAATATCTATCGTTTTTTCTTATATAACGTCTGGTTTTCCAAAATACATTAAGGAAGTTCTATTGAAAATAAGTAATATATAATTAGTAAAACTAGCATTGCTCCAGTTACGTTAAAACATGTTAAGTAAATGAGAAGATTTAACACGTTAACTATACAAATCAATAGATATAATCAAAAATTATAAGTGCTACACTGTAAGAAGTAAAACCAACGTGCCCGGTTGTTGTAGTTTCACAACAAGTTAGCTACAAGTTACATAGCAAGTTGGGGGAGATAATAGGTCTTGTTACATAAGAGGAATAGTAAAAAAGAGGAATGATAAAGCCATGATTATAATAACAAATTACAGAACCTGATATAAATCGGGTTCTGTACCAGACTGATAGACGGATAGACGGATAAAAACAATAAAAAGTATGTAAACTCGAAACGGTTTTTTTCAACGAAATAAATCTAATGTATTTGTAAGTATAAATATTGTACTTATAAAAAATATATGACTCAAAAATTATTACGATACGTCGTGTAGTTTTCAAAACATTTAATTTCAAATTCTCGATCCGATGACGTAATTTTTCAACGTCTGCAAATTTCAAGAATTTCAAATGTCTGTAAATTCATTAAACCTTTGTATTGTATCAATGAAACAAAACTAGTGTATTTGTATAGATACAAGCCCTACTGTGACAATAGTCTTAATCAATTTTGTATACCTTTTAAAATTGTCATCCTATTTTATCATCTTTACACTTAACTTTCAAATGTTCCAGCTTGAGCTAGATGTCCCTGCTTGAGCTGTTGGTTGCATTGCCTATTTTTATTTTAAAAAAAGAAAAAAGAACCCGAAACAATGCATTTGTAGCCGCAGCGCGGTTTGAGGCTGGACTGAAAAATGAATGCTCCGCTTCCGCAAAAGTTTGATTGAGTTCCAACTCGCCATTTAATATTGTATTAACTCATCCCGGATTGCTACATCTAGTTCAACTCAAAAGGTATACACAGACAGTGCATAATTTTTGCTGGAAACTTTCGCAATTTTGATGTGGAGTTACACAACTTCAGAGTATCATATAGCATAAACAGCGTAATGCAATTTCTGCATAATATTCAGTTTGCGAAGTGTTTTCTGAATTGAATTTCAAATAGTTTTCTCGCATTATCAGTGTATCGACGGTAATGTTTTCGAACACTTATCCGCAATGTCCGATTTAATGTGATGGACTCGTAAAAGTAAAGAAAAAAATTATAATCGATGCATTTTCAAAATATATATTATAATTAACCTAGTTAATATATATTTTTTAAATTCCTATTACCTGACAAAATAGTTTTTGTAAGGGTAACATTGTTTCGTAAATGACAAAAGAAAAACGTAATTACTTCCTAATTCGTTTAATTTCCAATATTTTTACGAAAAAAATGCCGACTTGTACAGAATAATGAATAGTAAGAAGTACTATTATAAATTCTGATGTAAATTTTGAATAAAGATACATTTGTGTGCATTACTGGGCCTAAAACTGGCATTCCCCTTTAACCAAACTAAGGCGTTGTTTTTCTTCATTTTTGATTTTAAGATTATACCCATATTAAGGTCGGCCATATTAAGCTTAGCACATTGAATCGGAATGGATTATATTAATGTATATTCATTTCGAATATTTTCATATTAGTAGCTTATACTTATTAGCATCTTTTTGACAGCTTATATTAGCCTAGTATTAGTTGTTTAGTTTATATCGTTTTGTTTCATAAATAATATTTTAAATATCGCGCGCCAATTCTCATTGGGCCGCTAGACATACAATGCTGACATCTCAACCAATCGCATTGCACGGTACTGCCTGGCGCCACGCGCGAGTTGCTGTGAAAACCAAATGAACACGCGACATTAGCGTTTCGCCATATATACGCGGAACCAGACTAATCGAGTTAGCTTCAAATTACCGATTTTGGATGTAATCTAACGTCCACCGCGTGTGGAATCCTGTATTAATCCTCAGTGACAGCCGGCCGGCTAGTGTATCTAAAGAATAACAAGAACCTACAACACATTCGGCAACGAACATCCAGCGAACGCCATTATCCAACGGCCCACAGGTTCGCTTCCAGACCTGGTGAGTACTAACGCATTGTTCCTTGGTGTAGTTGTCCTATTGTATCGTCTTTTACCGGCGAGGATATTACCATATCCTTGATCCAGAAGTGACGAGATTTGGCGTCCCAAACGTTACATTTCAAACCGTGTCAATTCCGTCACATCTTTTTGGTGCCGAAACCAGGGACTTTAGATACATTCAGCCTGCCAAATACCGATTTACTTCGTAATTGTAACTACTTTAATCGTATATATCTAATAACAAGTTGTTGCTAATAAATTCTAAGTCTTGGTTCCATAATCCATTTTGCATACCTACCGTATTCCATTTAAAAAAAAAAAATAAGTACATCGAACATTCTCGAAGTTTCTAGTAGAACGTAATCGTTTAACAATATTTTATACATGTATTACAGTGTTACCTATCTTTCTATAATTTACATTAATAATAACACGAATAATATCGTATCGTAATATCGTGTCGTCAATTATAGGCATTAATCAACTAAATACTGGATGCGCTAATCGTATACTAATTTGAACCTTAAAGTGTATTAATTTAGATTGGTTTATAACTTTTTATATCGTGTTATTGTTTTAAAATTATTTTGAGAATACACTTAAATTAACTAAGTACATATAGTCGTAATTCTAAGGCAATCGTTAGTAGGTACGTAGTACAAACAAAAGTTAAAGCTTTATTTTCAATTGAACAGTATAATTGAATTCAGTAAACATTATCAAACGATCTATAATAGTAAGCGGTATAATATATATAACATATTAACGTTGACTTGTAAAACTTATTGGTATTTACATCGAGTTTTAAAATAAATAGGTATTACGCGGTGGCGCATCCATTCCAATCCTTATCGATTGACGTTATATTATAAACATCGCGCCGATCGAACAAATATCTTTTGTTGTTCATTTACCTAACTCGGTGTTTTTAAATATTAATAAACGTTGTTTACTGTTCGTGTGTTTACAATAAATACGAATATTGTTTAGTTGAGTTGTAATTATGTCTTTTCCAACGAGGCGTAAGTCTAAACCTTCCGTAAAAAAATGTATCGATGTCTCTTATACTATTAATAATTTACCTAGCTTGCGACGTAAACGTACTATAGCATATAATCGTATGTCAAAGGCCCTGGAAGTCGGAAATTTGGCTCAAACCGATGAAACAAAAGTGGAATTGTTTCTTTCATATTGTCAAGAAATAAAAAATATTGCTAATGATTTCCAAGAGGCCCATTTTATTATCTTAGATCTTTTGAAAGATGACGTCGATGATAGGGATAACGAGATTCAGGAGTTGTTCGACGACGCCTATTTTCAAGCGTCTGCATTACATCGTATTCTTGAACCGAGTTCGTCTTATCGAACAATTGATTCGCGACGCGATTCGGTTGTACCTACACTCGGCGGTAACATACGGCTACCGCAGATTACACTACCGACGTTTTCTGGTGCTATCAAGGCGTGGCCCGAATTCATTGCTACTTATAACGCGTTAATTCACGAGTCCACTGTTCTCACTACAATTGAGAAATTTCATTATTTAGTTTCTGTTTTGCACGGTGATGCCTTATCGTTTATTCGAACGTTCCCCGTCGCGGCGGAGCACTACGTACACGCATACGACGCTCTCAAGTCCCGATATGAAGATAAACGCGAACTGGCTTTTACCTGTTGGCGTGAAATTTTGGATATTAATTTTAAATTTACAAACGCTAAAGATTTTCGAAGTTCGATAGATACGATTGACGAAAACTTGACTGTATTAAAACAGTTAAAATTACCTACTGAACACTGGGACTTTGTACTTTGTTATAATATTTTGGCGAAACTCGACACTAAATTAAGACGTGAATTTGAAGAAAAACATAGTAATGTGGAGTTACCACAGTATAAACAAATTAGGGAATTTTTAAATTCTAAATGCGAAGCGATGATTCGAGATACACATTTTACCGCCATCACTGGCAAACCCGCAACAACCTTTAAGGAGGTTGCGGCAACCCGGGCAACCCCATTCAAATCGAAGCGACACAATGTTGCACATGCACTTGTGACCTCTCATGTCAATGTAAATGGCGTTGACGGGAATAGTCATGCACATAACGGAAAACCTACTAAGGTGTCATCAATTTCAAAATTCATTCGTAAGTGCTCCTTTTGTGGGGATGAGCATCAAATATCGGCTTGTAAATCTTTTCTTTCTAAATCGACCGATGATCGCATGGCTGTGGCTACCGAAAGGAAATGGTGCTATAATTGTTTAAACGCGTCTCACTCGGTGCGGCATTGCAATTCAATATTTTCTTGTCAAAAGTGTAAACGTAAACATCACACTCTTCTGCACCGGGAGCAATCGGTTGGTAATTGCGAGTCTTCTGCTGACAAATCTGGTTCATTGGCCTTAGTTGCGAAGGAATCTTTATCTCCATCTCATTCGACAGTGTTACTGGCAACTGCCATTATACAGATCCGTAATTCATCTGGTGATTTTCATAGTTTTCGTGCGCTCTTCGACACCGGAAGCCAAAATAACTTTATAACGGCACACGCAGCCCAACAGCTGAACATACTGCCTTCAACTACTAACGTCAACGTCCTTGGCTTGGGGGGTAACTCCACCTCAATTAACGGTGTGATTACGTGCGATATCGGTGTCAATTGTAATACTAAATTCCGTCTCGATATGTTCGTTATTCCGAAAATATGCGGAGACCAACCAATAGCGAGACTTAACACGAGTGGATGGGAAGTCAAGACATTACCGCTTGCTGATCCTGGTTTTGACATTCCTGGTCCGATCGACGTCTTGTTAGGTGCCGATGTTTTCGCTGAATCACTGCTTACACAACGTTTGAAAGGCAGCACTTCACAACCGAGAGCTTTTAATTCTGTCTTCGGATGGCTTCTTCTTGGAAGGATCAAACTCGCTTCTTCGTGTTTGTTAGGTGTGTCGTCTCCTCAAGGCGATAACAATTTAAATAATATCGTGCAATGTTTCTGGCAAATCGATAACATCCCTAAATCCTATCGTTTCTCTCCAGATGAACAATTATGTGGAAATAATTTCGTCCATAATCACTATCGTGATGAGACAGGTAGATATGTCGTCTGTCTTCCATTTAAGGAAAATACAGAGCCAATATTCGAGGGTTCTCGAGACATAGCTCTTCGACGCTTTCATGCTATTGAAAGACGTCTGTCTCGTGATCCGAATTTAAAACAACAATATATCGAATTCATGACCGATTATATCGTCAGTGGGCATATGTCTTTAGTGCCTGCTAAACAAATGGGTCAGGGTAGGTATTACATACCGCACCATTGCATTCTACGACCGGACAGCGCAACTACAAAACTTCGTGTCGTTTTTGACGCATCCGCCAAGGATGCCAACCGCAATTCTCTTAACGAAATGCTACTGACTGGTCCAAAGTTGCAATCCAACATTGTTGAAATTCTTCTTCGCTATCGCGAACATGAGGTAGTCTTCATGGCTGATGTGCGTCAGATGTATCGTCAGATAAAAATGGATCCCCATTATCATCATTATCAGCGCATTCTTTGGCGCGCTCACCCAGATGAGCCACTTCAAGAATATGTTCTTAATACCGTAACGTATGGAGTTTCTTCAGCTCCATTTCTAGCATGTCGCGTTATCCAGCAATTAGCCTATGATGAAGGTCATAAGTACCCGAAGGCTAAAACCGTTTTAACTTCTGATCTCTATGTTGATGACATAGTAACCGGAAGTACTTCGCTGGATGAAGCACGTGACATTAAATCGCAGGTTATCGCCCTTTTCGCTCTTGGCTCTTTTGAGCTGCGAAAATGGGTTAGCAACCATCCTGAACTTCTGAATGATTTACCTTCAGAAGTGTGTCTTTCGGAAGCTATCACATTCACCGAAGCCGAAGACACGACCGTCAAGGTTCTAGGTCTTAAATGGGAACCGACTTCAGATTCGTTCGTTTTTAACGTTCAACCGTCAAATAATCCATGTACCAAACGAACAATCTTGAGCGAGGTCGCTAGAATCTTTGATCCTCTGGGTTTTCTGTCCCCGTTGACAATCAAAGCCAAAGTTTTAATCCAAAAACTGTGGATTCTCGGTTTATCGTGGGATGAAACTCCTCCACCGGAAATTGTATCCCAATGGAGCAATTTTTCTCATCAACTTTCGTTAGTCAGAAACCTCAACATTCCACGCAAATTTGTAATCAAAAATGCTTTATCGTATCAGTTGCATGGTTTCTGTGATAGTTCGGAGCTAGCGTACGGCGCAGTCATTTATCTACGTGTCACTCTGTCCGATGGTTCAGTTCGCATTTTCTTTGTCTGTGCTAAGGCACGCGTTGCTCCCCTCAAAAGACAAAGTCTCCCTCGTCTGGAGCTATGTGGAGCAGTTCTACTAGCTGATCTTTTAAAATTCGTTAAAGACACCCTAAGGATTAGTATCCATGACACTTATCTGTGGTGTGACTCCACTATTGCCTTGGCATGGCTGAGATCGCCTTCCTCTCGTTGGGTGACCTTCGTGGCGAACCGCGTTAGCCATATCCAGGATATCGTACCTCCCGAGTGCTGGAGGCACGTACCGTCTGCTACAAACCCTGGAGACGTTTGTTCACGTGGCCAAATGCCTAGTGATCTACTGAACAACACATTATGGTGGGCGGGACCAAAGTGGTTGTCCCAATCACAATCTCAGTGGCCAGTAGATATATCGAAAATTCATACTAATAATGACGAGGTACTCGCTGAGCAACGTCGTGTAACTCTCGTCACCGATCGAATCGATACCGCTCAACAAACGTCAATTATCGATTATCTTTTTGATAAATATTGATCTTTGGACAAAATCTGTCGTATTATAGCATACATTTATAGATTTGCTAACAGCGTGCGGCGCACTGTCTCGCGCTATGATAATACTTTCGTAACCGAAACAGAACGGCATATTTCCCTTTTTACTATCGTTAAACATTTTCAAAAACGTCACTTTTCTGACGTGATATTAAAATTAAAACAAAAGAAATTGCTCCCCCGTAGTTTTCAAAAGCTAAACCCGTTCCTTGACGATCAGGATATCCTCAGGGTGGGCGGACGTCTCGCTCGCTCGGGCTTGGAATTCGAGCATAAACATCCTGCCTTATTGCCAAGAAAGTGTGTTCTTACAGCCGCTGTAATTGAATCGATTCATCGAAATAATTTTCATCCTGGTCTAAACACAACCGAATCGATTTTAAATTCAAGACCCTTGTGTCCATTAAGCTCAGACCCTAACGATTTGAACGTATTAACCCCTGGTCATTTTTTAACATTAGAACCCTTGACCGCGGTTCCAGATACCGACTACACAAATGTTAAAATTGGCCGATTAAACCGTTGGCAACTTATTCAATTATTTCAACAGCAGTTTTGGAAGCGTTGGAAACATGAGTACTTAAATGCACTTACTCAGCGGGCAAAATGGACTAAGGATTCAAAACCGTTACCTGTTAATTCTATGGTTCTTATTAAGGACACCAACCGACCTCCTTTACATTGGCCGCTAGGACGAGTGGTTTCATTACATCCTGGGCCTGACGGAGTAGTTCGGGTAGCAACTATACGAACCCGTAAGGATCATTCACTTATACGACCTTTAGTCAAACTATGTCCCCTTCCATTAGAATGATCTTTGTTATCTATTAACGTTTAAATAGTAATTTTAGTTAGTATCGTAAGTAATTCTTAACTTATTGTTTCTTTCATACTTTTCGGAAAATTCCGTTGGTATTTTGGTGGGCGGAATGTTTAGTTTATATCGTTTTGTTTCATAAATAATATTTTAAATATCGCGCGCCAATTCTCATTGGGCCGCTAGACATACAATGCTGACATCTCAACCAATCGCATTGCACGGTACTGCCTGGCGCCACGCGCGAGTTGCTGTGAAAACCAAATGAACACGCGACATTAGCGTTTCGCCATATATACGCGGAACCAGACTAATCGAGTTAGCTTCAAATTACCGATTTTGGATGTAATCTAACGTCCACCGCGTGTGGAATCCTGTATTAATCCTCAGTGACAGCCGGCCGGCTAGTGTATCTAAAGAATAACAAGAACCTACAACACATTCGGCAACGAACATCCAGCGAACGCCATTATCCAACGGCCCACAGGTTCGCTTCCAGACCTGGTGAGTACTAACGCATTGTTCCTTGGTGTAGTTGTCCTATTGTATCGTCTTTTACCGGCGAGGATATTACCATATCCTTGATCCAGAAGTGACGAGATTTGGCGTCCCAAACGTTACATTTCAAACCGTGTCAATTCCGTCACATTAGTAATGTTACTAATTAAATCTTACAGTATCTACCAGAGTAGGTAACATACAATATATTAAAGCAGCGAAATTTTGTTGGTCCAATATTTTCCATAATAAGTTTATGATGACAAGTAGGTATATTTTATTTGAAAGTATTGATTTGGGGATATGTTTGACGTAACAATAAATAAAAGGTAGACTAGTTGTAAGTAAAAAACCTTAAAAGTAATATTATAGATCAGGTATATTTTATATTGTGTTCGAGTAATTTACACATTTGTGGAGTCTTATCAATCGATTTATTGATATTTAGCATATATAAATAAATTGATTGAATATTATAATTAAATACTATATCTATCGTTATATACTAAAAATTAATCTGTAGTGAAGCCAGTATATCATGTATAAAGAAGCATTACTATTTTTTTTAATAAGTACGACAGTGTGCAAAAAATATTTTTTTTTAAATGTCGCCGAAAGTCTCTTTTCCACGCGGACACACGGGAGCACATCTAGTATAAAGTTAAGTAGAATGCTTAAGCATAACATAACAACAAGAATGTTCTTAAAACAAAAAATTATGTGTAATCAATATTGGAGTCTAGTTCCCATATTATCTATACTAATATTATAAATCGGAAGAGTTTGTTTGTTTGTGTAAACGCGCTAATCTCAGGAACTACTGGACCGATTTGAATTTTTTTTGTTGGATAGTCCATTTATAGAGGAAGGCAGGCTACATAATATTACGCTGCGACCAATAGGAGCGAAGCGTCAGTGAGAAATGTTGCAAAAACGGGGAAAATTATTTACATTTGTTCGTTCGCGTAATTTTTACCCAAAAATTACGCGCGATAATATAATGTGTTATATTATATAAATAAATATACTAGCGGTCCCTGCGACTTCGTTCGCTTTTCTGAATAATAAGTACATCAATAATTCTATACATAACGCGCGGCCTCAACAGCGCCGTGGTCGTGTGACCTTCAAAGCCAGCGTCGTAGATGATTGTACGTGAGTGAGTGCGTGCGCGTCAGAGTTATCAGGAAACTTTTAAATAAATTATATCTAGCAATATCCCGCGAAACAATTATAACCACAACCTGCAAGCAGATGAGTGAGTGTACGCATAAGCATGCGTTTAATGCACCTCCCTCCTCCCACACTGCCTATGCGTACACTCGCAAGCAAAAAACGTGAAAACACCACCACCACACAAGTATAATGTTAACACGATCGTGCAAAGTCCCACCACCATGCAGGTTGCAAAACTCGACGCGCGTTTCGCTCCGACCCCGGAGCATCCTCAGGATGTTGACTCTGCGAACAATGTTCGTTAAGTGACTTAAGTTTTTATTAACTTAGGCAGTGTGGGAGGAGGGAGGTGCTTTAAACGCATGCTTATGCGTACACTCACTCATCTGCTTGCAGGTTGTGGTTATAATTGTTTCGCGGGATATTGCTAGATATAATTTATTTAAATTTTATGCTATGGATTTCCGCAAAGTAACGCCTGATTCCATTAACTATTTATCAGGAAACGTTTATCATGTTACTTTTCTATAAATTACGCAATTTATTTTTCCAAAAAAATAATTTTAAATGAGATCATACGTACTAGTGTCTTATATCTTGAAGTTAAGGCTCATTTAACGTTGACAGAGTAAGTTTTTTTTTTATTATAACTTCGGTAGAATAAATAATGATATTCCAACAAAAACATAAATGAGAGATGAGAGCCAAGTTCAAAGACAAAAAATAAAAGTTTAAAAAACTATAACCCGTCTTCGCAAAAAAGTGGTCTAAAATGGCTGAAACAAGAAAAAAATAATTTAATCCAGAAATGCATAGGTAAAAAAATGGTCAAGTTAGAGCCGTAGTCGCACCCGCTATTGAGATTGAATATTGCAACAGCAGACGAATATTATGATTTTTCAAGCTCGTTTTTTTCTATCGTATTTCGGTGTGAGCTGACGATTAGATTTTGTCAGCGGGTACGACCACGGATCTACCTTAGAAAATACCATTGAATACACCTCAGAGACGCACGATATTCGATGGGTACTTTTGAAGGTTTATTATAATATTGATAGATAAGTTATTGAAAAACGCCATTATAATTAATATTATTGTTGTTCGAAGTTGTGTTACATATTAAATTCGTATCCTATCATGGCAATTTAATACAATGCTAGTAATAATTGTGTTACAGGTTAGTTACCCGAACGTTTATACCTTTTTAGTTTATAAAACATAATATAGTTTAGTTATTGAAATGTTAGACAAAAAAAGAAACATACAGAAATTAGGAGACGAAAAATGATTAGTCATCTTATAATAAACGACAAATTATTCATAAAAAGAATATTAGAAGGAAATAGGGTGGATGGCACCTTGGCAAAACAACATTTTTTGCCAGTCAAGACGTTTTAGATAAAAAAAGGTGTCCTGTATTAGAGCTAAATATTCTAGCAGAAGACAGAGTAATGTAGAAGCTCCAATCACAAGGATCGAGCTCTTGAGTAAATAGAAGAAGATTGATTATTATTATAGTTTATCTTTTGAGTTAAGTATATGATGTAAAATTCTCAAGGACTATTGCATCGATCTTCATAATGTTTTTATGAATGGATTGAGTGGTTGTCGAGAAAGGTTTTAGTGTATTATTTAACTGACCCCGGTGGCTCTGCTGTCAGTGCGCCAATAAACTTTATACTAAGGGGGTACGAGGTTCGCCGAGACACCCAGTAATACATAAAGTTCATTACCTCTATCGGTCATAACTTGATTCCACGGGTAATGTTGTCAACCGTTAATAAAATCGTTAACCATTTACGAGTTAATATGGCGCTTAAATTTTCATTCTGTACACTCAGCGGAGGGAGATAATATGACATTATAACAAAATTATAATTTTAAAAGAAACTAAATAAACCGTGCTCAACTTGGCGGGGGCACTGCCGTGCGTTTACCCCTTTTTTATATTATTATTGATTTCTAAATACTATTTTACAATAAAACCGATATTTATGTATCGTCACATCCGTCTGTGTTCTACTAAAGTGTTGAAAAACGTAACTTATTGCTATGGAATGCTAATTCATTGCAATATCATTTTTTAACAGACAAAGATTTTCCAATTTTGAGGGCGTGTTTCACCAAGCAATGTCAAAGTTAATCCTTCGTTAAGACAACACTCCGGAGCAAAAATATTCACGATTATAAATTCGTCCGGGTCTGTGAGACGTATGCTAGGTGGTTAAGGGTTAAATATTATGCTGCTCCTCTCGTAATTCCTATAAATTAATCGGAAGGAATGGTAATTTAACAATCCGTTATCACTAACATGTGTTTGTGAAATCGGGACTTAATGTGTAAAATTTCATGGTTTTTATCAAAATCGGTCTTTTCAGAATTTTCGAATTTCACCCCCGACTTGAAAAATTCACCCCGCATGACGTTTCTGCCACCGATTGTACACATAAACGTTGCTATCACGAGTTTTGCGTTGTTTTACGGTAATGGCGTATGTTACGGAAACGTTGCATGTTTTACAACGTTTTACGTGGATTTTTATATAACGCTTTCACGTTTAACGAGAGCCGCTATAACATCATGCGTTTTTAATACGAGATTTGGAACTTTTTAGATTCATTTTAAAATTACGAGATATAACGGATATAAAAAAGACATTCACTATAACTTTGGGATATGATTATACTACCTTTTCTAATTTTAGAAATGTTTTTTTTTTTAAATATTTTTGCTCTTACTTAAAAAGAAAAAAAAATGTTTCAGACAGAAAAAAAAAAAATCCGAAATGAGGAAAGGTAGTATAATCGTATGTTTTAGTGACTGTTCTTTTTACACACTGTATATCTTAATCCACGATGGACCGGACTCTTAAACTACTTAACCGATTTTAATCAAATTTGTACACCGTGTACAGTTTGATACAATTTGAAAGATACCTTAGATCTATCTATCCAATATTATACTCGTATACACGCAATATTATTTTATTGCAAATTATTATTTGTCTATTATTTGACATTTACAATTATCTGTTAACTCCAAAGGATTTAAAATCTTCTTCTTATCTTAATCGCGTTGCGGGTTTGCGGGTTCCACATTGCGGGTTCATGATTCCACTTTATAGGTACCGGGTTCCGCATTGCGGGTTTGCGGGTTCAGCGTTGCGGGTTTGGTGTTGCGGAATTGCTGGTTTCTGGTTTGCGGGTTCCGGGTTTGCGGGTTCCGGGTTTGCGGGTTCCGGGTTTGCTAGTTCCGGGTTTGTGGTATCCGTGTTGCGGGTTTGCTGGTTTGCTGGTTCCACGATGTAATTGAATTACTTACGTCACAAGCTGTTTGTATGCTCTACGAAGTAGGCATGGATTAGCTAGTTATATTATAATAATATCAGCTATGCTTCTTGCTTAGAGAATGAAAACATAGAGTATGAACTCTATCTAAAATATTATGGCTTTCTACGGATGAATATAATATCACCCAAATATTTAAATGAATGATTTTTCTAACTAGATTCAAGCAATATGTCCGACTCGTTTTAGTAGGCTATAGACCAACTATTTTAGTTTTATCAAAGGTAAAAACAATATTTGTTCACAGCATACAATATTGAATAATATACCTATATTTTTGTATTGTCCACATTTGTCATAATTGCAATAACCCCAATCACATCTGCATTTAATTAAAATTCTGCACCAGTAATAAAATTTGTGGCGTAATTCATGGTGTGTTTTGTAATTCAATCAATTATTTTAATTAAAATAATTAATTGAAATAATATTTAGCGAGTAACTTCTAAAGTAGACATAAAATAAAATAATAGCATAGATACTTCCAATGTGAAATTAGACAACCTATTGTAGCGGTCAAGTTGATTCCTATGTTAAACTAGACAAATCCTGGATCACCGCTGTGCCCCCGCTAAGTTGAGTTGAGATCCTTTTCTCGAAGCAGTTCAGGTCATTTTCGACCCCCAATAACTTTGTTGGGGATAAAACTAGAGCCCTGCGCTTTTAGTTACTAAGTTTAGTTTGTTGTAGTTTGACGACCTCCGTAGCGCAGTGGTTGAGCGCGTTGGTGCTCGAACGAGAGGTCGCGGGTTCGAATCCCACCGAGGGAACAAAAAGTTTTCAATGTTTCTGGGTCATGGATGTGTGTATTAAATTTGTGTATTATAATATAATAAAAATCTTAAATATGTGTATAGTATAATAGTAATAAATATATTTCCGTTGTCTGATACCTGTAACACAAGTTCTTCGGATACTTAGCACAGGGCTAGATTGACGTGGTGTGAAGCGTCCGTAGATATTATGATAATATTATATTAGGTATTGTATAAACACCAAATACGCTAAGCAAACTTGGAAAGGATCCATGTGCAGGCTAAGTGTCCTTAAAAAATGGCTTGAAACTTTATAGTAATTGCTAGTAAATATCTAAATTAGTCTGTATTATTTTCATTTTAATATTACTATGCCTAAGAAGGTTTTGGTAACGATCTAATCGCAATAGATTTCTTTCAAAGTACATATTTCAAAAGTTACTATAATTGAAAATCATTTTATCTAGAGTATTTGATAAGTTCTTTCAGAAAGTTTCTAATCCTTAGGGTTACCTACTGTCTGCTTTTGTAATGCCGATAGGGCAGACATGTAACGCACATATCATACAAATGTGGCTGTACAAATGGACGCTTTACATCACGTCAATCTGGCCCAGAGCTAAGTATCAGAAGAACTTGTGTTACGGGCCCCAAACATCGGAAAAATAATATGTGTAATATAATATACATCAATCCATAACCCAGGAACATAGAAAACTTTTTGTTCCTTGAGTGGATTTCGAACCTGTGACTTCCAGCTCGAGTACCAATGCGCTCTACTGCACTACGGAGGTTGTAAATTTTTTATAACTTAATTCATGATATTATATTCCAATACTTGATGACTTAGTGCCAATTTCATCAACTCATGTTAAAGTTATTCCTTCGTTAAATATCATGTTGTTCCTCTCGTAATTCCTATCAATGAATGAGAAGGCATGGAATTTTAACAAGCCGTCACACGTAACGTAACACTTACATGCGTTGGTTAAATTGGGACTTAATTTGTAATAGGTTATCAAATATTCGATGACTTAATGCGTTATAATCGGTGCTAAGTTCTCACCACTAAATCGGTCAATAAACAGTGATATTACAAAAGATGTCCGATGTAACGACTTCTGTTTGTACCCAACAGACTGCTGGACAAGTTTCCCAGCCCACAACACAGTTTCCATATTAATTGTGAAACAGTTGAATATTGGAAATATCTGGTCCGCTCCGAACTTTGTTGTTTTGCCTTTATTCAATATCTGTTCTACAACTAACTACAACTTGCAATAAAACGTTATTCAATACAGTTATTAGGTAAGAAATGACTTAATAAATTCATAACGTGACGTTGCCCTGTAGGACTTGCTTGCCTGAATGACTGACTGCGTTTTGACTTGGAAATCACACTAAACGATCTGATTTAATCAACTATAATATAACTATAATCAACTATAATACCGTATATCACTTGTTGTTCGGTTTAATTATCTAATGTTCAGGATTCCGTTTTCACGTTGAAATGAAACAGTTTATATACAATTATCAATGACACTTTTATTCAGTTCCACTGGTACACTCGGTTCTACATAGACACTTAATATACAATAATGATTTACTATTAAATTACTAAGACGTTATACTTAATCTGGAAATCATAATAATCTTAGGCCGCGCGCGCGGTTTGCAATTTCTAGTTTACGCAGGAATATCTAATCACATCAAAAACAAAACTTGTAAAAAGTGTGAATAGCTTGTAAATAAATGACAACCTCCGTAGCGCAGTGGTTGAGCGCGTTGGTGCTCGAGCGAGAGGTTGCGGGTTCGAATCATCGCCTCGCATCGGATATTTTTTAACCGACTTCTGAAAAAAGGAGGAGTTACTCAATTCAGCCGGTTTTTTTTTTATGTTTGTACACCGATTAGTCTGAGGTTGTTCTTTATTAATCATAGATCTAATAACTACAACAAACAATCTTGAAAAAATATCGATAAACACCTCAATTTTTAAAATCAATAGCTTAAACATTACTAGGAAACAAACATATTATGTATTATATATTTTATTGAATGTACCGTAGGTTCTTGATGGAAAGAAATACATGTTGATGCTGGCAACTCTAAAAAATTCTGCACAATGTTTACAATATTATTAAAATTTTTCATCTACCTGATGACTATGTCAAAACCGGTCGTGTATTTTGAGAAATAATTTGTAAAATAACTAATAAAGTGGGAAAAAAGTGTAAGTATTTAGTGTATTATTACTATAATTAATATGTATTATACATAGACTGCAAAAAACATTACTTATTCTTTTGGCGTACTTTCGCTAAAGTAGAGTAGACTTTTTTAGATGAACATTGGCCTCGAAAGTTAAGGAAATCAGTTTAATTTTTCTGACCGTGAACTGAATGGCGCGAAAATGAAAAACTGTTGGCGAGTTTTTCTTATAATGTCGAAATAAACGCAGAAAAAATAGTGTCATTAAATATAATCTGTTACCTCAATGTTACATCATTATTTGTTGCAGTTTAACTTGATCAGGTTCTATGGTAAATTGTATATAACGGGTGTAAAAAGAATACAATTTAAATATATTATATCTAGCAATATCCCGCGAAACAATTATAACCACAACCTGCAAGCAGATGAGTGAGTGTACGCATAGGCATGCGTTTGATGGTGTAAAAAGAACAATCACTATTACTTTGGGATAAGATTATACTACATTTTCTCATTCTAGAAAATGTTATGTTGATATTTTTTTATTAATAAAAAACTTTTTTTTCCTTTTTCGTTATTCTTGCGACAAACAAATATGAAATGCTAAAAATTTAAAATATATATTTTTGGTTTTTGACAAAAAAAAAATTAAAAAATATATTTTCAAAATGAGGAAAGGTGGTATAATCGTATCTCAAAATTATAGTGACTGTTCTTTTTACACACTGAATAGGTGGCGGTAGCCGGTTGCCAGCTGCAAATTCGTCTCGGTCAACATCAGCTCAATTGAAAAGTGAGGTGTTATTTCTTTATTTCGTTCGGAACACTGCCAACGTTGCCGCGTTGTGACGTGTCGCAATGCCGCAATGCTATTTAGATTTTTATAATGTGAAGTGACATAATTAGCAATTTCAAATTACCAAATCAACTTTGAAATGTTTTAAAACTTTTGTATCATTTCGTTATTAAACTAATGTAGCTCTATTGGCATATATACGCGGAGATGTTTTAGGCTTGGTATTATATGCGACACGTGTACATAGTGTATGTTCGTGTGTATTGTTGTATACCGACACTGATGCATTTGTGAACTATTTTCATAATAATAATAATATCGGTTTCATTGAAACCAAGCCAGCTACGCATGAGTTATTTTTATAGTGCCCAAGTATGTGCGAAATACACATAAGCACTCTCTCTTCTTTCACTATTGTGGCCTGACGTGTGATGTGTGTAGGACCGACACAACTGGCGGGAGATCAGGCGCATGATCAGCTAAGTTTGTAATTTCTATTTGTATAAGTCTAAAATTAATCCATATGCGAAAACGATGTAAGTGTATATAATTTTTATTATGCACATTGCTCTTATTAATAGTTTAATTTACTGTTTCGTTTTCCGAATAAAATAAAATAAATGACCGAGTTTTGCCCATCCGACGCATGCTTCATATATTTTCTTGTCAGAGAATAACGTCTGCCTGCATTGTCCTAACCAATCATGAAAAGAACATTGTTTGCTGTCCCCATACGGAAATTGAACCCACGACCTCCCAGTGAGAGCTAAGCTCCAAACCACTATGCCACGACGCACTTATTATACAGCGCACAAAACGATGAAATGTACCAAAGAATGCATCATGTATCAAACGATTATGCAGCCTGCATTATTCTAACCAAACATGAAAACAACATTTTTTGTTGTCCCCACACGGGAATTGAACCCACGACCTCCCGTGTGAGCTAAGCTCCAAACCACTAACTAGCACACGATGCGCTTATACAGCGTACAAATCGATGAAATGTACTAAAGAATGCATCATGTAACAAACGATTATGCAACTATAGATAGTGTTTTAATCGATTCCCACTATTATCTTACAAGTTGAGAGGGAAAATGCAGTTCGCCAAGAACTAGCAACAGAGTACGATTGTAAAAGTTTTTCGCTTTGGGATACACTGTCATTGTTTAAGTTCACCAACTTAGTGGCGCTGGATGCGGCATCGTTGACGTTTATATAAATTAACAGGGGCATCTCCAAACTGATTTGAATCTGATTCGATCGTACTAAATACGTTTGCGACAGTCGGAGGACTTAAAAAAAACCAAAAAATGTTTAATTATTTATTAAACTTAAACTTATTTTAATTACATTTAATTATTCTAAAAGCGACTGTCCTAATCGAAGTGGGATTATGAAGTGCCAATATTACTTTAAAAATTATAAACCAGGAATTAAAAACAATGGGGACCTAAAAGAATAAACTATTGTTAAAGATTCCGGGAACTCGCTGGCCACCGCTGATGGGAAACTTGGAGAGTTGCGGAGTCAGCTACTTCCATATGTTAGGGTTCCGTAATTTACTCCCAAATAAATTGACGTTTGTTTATTTTGATTCTCAGACGATTAATAATAAATAATAATAATTTTTTTTTTTAACAGAAGCACATGCATACAATCTTAAGTCTATCACTGGTCTCCACACTAGGATTCCCTGTGTCGAGGAGGCTAGTCTCTGATTGATATAGTCGGGAGTTAAAAAAGTTACGATTATATACGTTAAGATTTTCTTTATTCTGGTTAGTTTCAAAGTAATCCACCAAATAAAATACCAAAACCCGTTGAGATTGAACTGATTCGATACTCGATTGGGTCGGGAGTAAGCTGTTCCGCTGAGAATTTTGGCTATCGTTTCAGCTATGACGTCAACTGACATAAGCCTGCCACAAAGTATTGGGGGTTTTCTCTACTCGCCACGCTTACAGGACGGGTTGACAAGCGCAGTTTTAAGCACCAACTCCGGCAGACAGAGGACTTATATTTTGGCTTTACAAGTTATGAATTTTGTCAAGTAAGCCTGGACTTATGTCTGAGTCTTGTATGAGATTATTAATTATACATGGTGTTAAAAGAACAGTCACTATAACTTTGAGTTACGATTACTACCTTTCCGTTTTGGAAGTGTATTTTTTTTGTTAAAAACTATTTTTCTTTCTTTTTACGATATCTTTATATTTTTTTGTAAAATATATATATTGAGATAATGTATATATTTCATTGCATTCGAAATTACGGATATTAGCATCCCATCTACAGTGCGGTAGGCGGGTAATACGAGTAGACCCTGCGAGCTGAAATTTAGATTTTCGTAAAAAATAATCAGATCTTGGCTGGGACTTGATGTCGATTCTCATTGATCATTGATGATTGATGGGATTATGATGTACAAAATCTCATGGAAAATATGTGACAATGTAGTGTATGTATGGACCGGAGTTCATAAAAAAGTCATGGCCCTTTAACTTGCTCTAATACTTTGATTTGAAAATCGAACACGCTGTCAAAAATTGGCTAACTTGACAACTCGACACTTGTGTAATCGATTATCAACTGTATTGTATTACCGCAGAGTTCTATTTTTCTCTGAATTTTCTTCACACTGATACATAGTCCCAGCGTCTACTGAACGGCCACTAGTTATTATTATGTGTCCCCATATAGTGAAGGGTTTGAATATTCTTCCCCGGGGCCCCGTTAACATGGACCTGTCGTAAAAGGCGAATTAACGAAGTCTTGGAACACGTCTAGTCCCTTTATCACTTAACCAATAGTCTCTGTGATAGTTTTCATGTGACTTAGCACCTTGTATAATTATATTTATACAACAATTAGCTGTGCCCGCGACTTCGTTCGCGTAGTTTTTGCAGCGCACGCAACGAAAGTGCCCAAATGTAAATAATCTTCCCCGTTTTTTGGAACATTTTTCACTGACGCTTCGTTTCTATTGGTCGCAGCGTAATAATATAAATTAAAGCCTAGCCTTAATATAAAATAAAATAGCCTAAAGCCTTCCTCTATAAATGGACTATCCAACAAAAAAAGATTTTTTCAAATCGGACCAGTAGTTCCTGAGATTAGCGCGTTTAAACAAACAAACAAACTCTTCCGCTTTATAAAATTATTTTATTAGTATATAAGATAGATACTAGTTTTACTAAAAATATGGTATCCTAACAATGTAGTTTTTCAGGATTAAAGTGTACAGGATATAAAAAGAGCAGCCACCATAAATTTGGGATTAAAATGCATTATTTTTATTTTACAAAAAAGTTTTTCCTTTAACAATAATTTATGTTTTAGTCACAATTTTTTGAAAAAGACAAAAAAGCATTTTTTTTGTACAAGAATAACATTTCTTGAATGAGTGAAGGTATAATCATATCCTAAAGTTATAGTACTTGTAGTGTTTGGCTAAATGGTGATCTCTATATCGTGGACAATATAAGTACTATAATTGGTGGGGGGCTGCCCCACTCAATCAGTATTAAGACAGTCGTACTAGGAGTGAGACGTACTGGAGATTGTTGACGATACAAGGAGCCCGCCTTTCGTATAATTTAGTGCACACTACAAATGGCGACGAGGATAAACCTATAATACTAGTAAGTCAGTAATAAGGTCAGTGAAAAAAATAATTAATTTTGTAAATCACGTGCGTATTGGAAAACTAAATTGAAAAGGAAGGATGAGCTCATTGACACCTAAAGTACACTAAAGTATCATGATTATAAACTAGTTAACTGGCGTAATTGTATTGCATTTCATAGGAGTTTAAAAGATAAGAAAATGCTTAATTGTTTAGTAAGAATGTTCATTACACCCTAATACGAGTCTATTAAACTGGGCACAAAAAGTGTATCAGGATAAGGGGTTAAAATCATCCGTTCAAATAAGTAATATTCTACGAATATGATGAATTCAACAGTGAGTAATAAAATAACAAAGTTATATGGTTGTCTAAGATGGCGAATTCGTTATTGAAATTAAAGGTTGACGTGTAAAATAAATAACATCTAAAGTTCTAGCTCCTCTAAATGTCGAAAAATTAATAGTTAAAACACGTTTGTATAAAAAAAGATGAAGATGGCGGAAGCTGCATAATGCCCGTCTAAGGGTTCATCGGGATTTTCAATATTACACTGTTCTCTTGTGAGAACAGTGTAATAAATCGTGCAAGCACGATTTTGATACAATATTCCTCATGAAAGGCAATGATAGGCAAGAGCCTATCTTTCGACTCCATCATCACATCAGTTCGACAGTATCATATTGTTCAGAACTACATAAAGTTCCCGTTTCTATAACGCAACGATAGTTGGAAGATGGATAAATTAGTTACTTTCCATTACAATATTAGTTATAAACAGACCAACAAATAAAAGGGTGTTCACAAAAAGTGTAATTACATTGCACTAAAATATGTGCGTATAGTGGATCTTGACAATACTCTAATACTAGCTCAGTTCATATTATTATATGGAAAATTTAAACTTGATCTTTAAATATTAGAGATTAGAGAACCGACAGTTAGTTATAGTATACGTATATAGTAAAATGGAAATATAAACTTAAATTAATAATTTAAACTTAAATTAATACAGCGTAGATAGGCAGTGTCTATAAAGTCCACATCAATTGTTGTATTGTGCGGTGCACTTGCAACTGTAATAGTTATACTGTAAAAGGCGCAACAGCTATTACTTTTTAAGCAAAAACATGTAGTCTGTCCTTGGTTTTGTTGTTTATATTATATCTCTTAATACAAAACATAATCTAAGACCAACATGTTAATTATTATTATACACCATGCATAATTGGGATTCCTTTAATTTAAAAAAATAATTAAGGTTTCATTATATGAAGTCACTTGAAATTTCAAGTAATATATGAATAACTCAAGGATATTGTAAGCCCCTTACAAGACTGGCTGGCTGGCTTACTTGGTTTATTGAATTTGTTAATACATAGGTATATAGCAGGTTGTAGTGAATAAACAGAAACCTTTAAAAACCCTTCTCATAAATACTGTCTTTGTATCTTACAAGTGACTGCAAGATGAAATAGATTTATATGTTAGTTTAATCGCATTAGATATGGGTTCTAAATCAGTAATTAACCGTGACCGAAAACTATAAAAATGTGTTATTCATTTCTGCGAATAAGTACAACCCATATTCAAATTTAGAAAAAAAAAGAAGTTTCAAATACTATGTAGCTTTGGGTGGTACAAACTGTCTGAAGCGAGTTAGTATATTGGATATTATTATAGAACAATGCAAGGAAAATTTATCTAGCTCCAATATTGCAATGCTACGCAGTATTCTAAAAAGCGTCTGCTTCAGAATGAATTATTTAATTATAATATGAATATGAAGTTGTTACATACAATGCAGGAATTAAATCTTTGACAATTACAGCAATGCAAAGCTAAGCCAAGATGTAGGTATAATCTTAATTTTCATATATTTTATTATTAAATAATATTAATGAAGGATAAGGTTTACATTGATATCAGAGTCATTGCTACCGGTGTATAATTAACAAAAAACATGGTAAATGCACAAGTTAAGATGTAAATGAACTATTCTATTTAACTAAGACTTTTCTGTTACTTTGATTGAATCATAACTAAAGTCTCTTGTGCATTTTTAACTGGGTTTTGAGGACTTACAAGACTTATTTGGCGTCTGTGAGAGTACTGTTTTATATATCTCAGTACTGGGTTGTATCTTCAAAAGTCGAAACAAACAAGACTCTAAAAATAAACTTTGTTGTGTGCTATTAAATACCACCAGATACTCATTATTACACATATTTCAATATATTAGTTATATTCTAATTAACCTTCTATCTATAATAATGTTATGCTCTAAAGACATAATATTAACATTATAATATGGTGTTGAAATACTATGTCAAATAAGTCAGTATCTACAAATTACCGAGTATGAAAAAACCTAATTAAACA
Source organism: Celastrina argiolus (assembly GCA_905187575.2). Lineage (NCBI taxonomy): Eukaryota > Metazoa > Arthropoda > Insecta > Lepidoptera > Lycaenidae > Celastrina > Celastrina argiolus. The sequence goes on along the minus strand of LR994582.1, from coordinate 5,864,155 downwards.
ATAATTACTTGACAAAAGGATAGAGCTATAGAATGTAGGTTTGTACATTGTACATATTATAAGACAGTGGAATTATGGTAAGTGGGTTTTTTAAACTGCCTATTTCTTGTGTATTGCATACATATTATATTAAATTCTACTCGAATATTATATTATATTGATGTGGTTGAATGAGTTTGAAAATTAAGCTTTTATTAGGATTAAAAGTTTAGGCCTTTCCTCGTGCTATGTACAATCTATATAGTATTCTACGAGTGAGAACTACTTTAGAAATATTTTATAATGTAGTGCTTGGAAAGCGGTGACCAATGATGGTTTTAAATATTTTTTTGAATTCTCATAAAATGGTCGGCCAATTCGTCTGGAACTTAGAGGTGGTGGGTGAGAACAATGGACTTCCGCGTAAAAAAGAAAAAAAAAAGTTGTTTTAAATTGTTTAGAGCAATACGGGCTGATAACCTGACAGTCTGAAAAAGAAGATGATCCATGCATCTGACAGGTGTGAGGAGGGTTGGTTCAGGTTGGTTCAGCGCCTTATCTCCCTCCAGCCGTGTCAGGTGTCCGTTCCACTGGATGCGATGTTGAGGGATGATGGATTACTATTGTGTATTGTACTTGACCTTTTTAAAGATGGCTCCGGCATAGCTGGCCACTGGTTTGAATGACTGTTACCGGAATCGGGTGGAAAGCAAAACAAGGCGTCCGTAATATACGTTAGAATCTGGAAGCAACTCATTGGTATGGCTACAACCTGGGAGAGGGAAATTTGCCATCATAGTTCTTAAAATTGATATTTATATTGTTGTTATATTTTAATTATTATTCAAAATACTCAGTAGCACTGATAAGAACTTTATATTTTACGCTATGGTAATTGAAATGACGTGTCATATTTTATTACATTTTATTACTTTATTATTTATTAGAAATAATAAAGTAATAAAATGTTGTTCTGTGAAGAACATGAATAACGTAGGTAGGTACAAATCTAATCACAACTTTTGAGTACAGATAATGATTACGACCTGCGAGCTAAGCAAGCCTTAATGGCTAACATCTACCAAGGACCTCGAGCTTCATTCATATCTTCTAGAATCTCTCACCGTCTCATCCCTTCTACTATAAAATACTGGCAGTACGAACCCGGATTAAACTGCGAACCGTGCATTGAATAGGAGCACGGATGATCAAAAGCAGTATGTGCCTTCAGTCTCAAATGAAAATCATACTTTACCTGTTGGTAACCAAGGTGTACAAAGGCAGTATGAGCCTTCAGTCTCAAATGAAAATCATACTTTACCTGTTGGTAACTAAGGTGTTGAAAGGCAGTATGTGCCTTCATTCTTAAATGAAAATCATACTTTACCATTTGGTAACTAAGGTGTTGAAAGGCAGTATGTGCCTTCATTCTCAAATGAAAATCATACTTTACCAAGTGGTAACTAAGGTGTTGATAGGCAGTATGTGCCTTCATTCTCAAATGAAAATCATACTTTACCAAGTGGTAACTAAGGTGTTGAAAGGCAGTATGTGCCTTCATTCTCAAATGAAAATCATACTTTACCAAGTGGTAACTAAGGTGTTGAAAGGCAGTATGTGCCTTCATTCTCAAATGAAAATCATACTTTACCAAGTGGTAACTAAGGTGTTGAAAGGCAGTATGTGCCTTCATTCTCAAATGAAAATCATACTTTACCAAGTGGTAACTAAGGTGTTGAAAGGCAGTATGTGCCTTCATTCTCAAATGAAAATCATACTTTACCTAGTGGTAACTAAGGTGTTGAAAGGCAGTATGTGCCTTCATTCTCAAATGAAAATCATACTTTACCAAGTGGTAACTAAGGTGTTGAAAGGCAGTATGTGCCTTCATTCTCAAATGAAAATCATACTTTACCGAGTGGTAACCAAGGTGTCAAATGGCAGTATGGGCCATCATCCTCAAATGAGAACCATATGTTACCGAGTAGTAACCAAGGTGTCAAATGACAGTATGAGCCTTCAGTCTCAAATGAAAACCATAATATGGTACCGAGACGTAACAGAAAGTCATTAAAGGTAGGATGGGGAATTCATCATAAAATATTATTATACAATTAAAACACCAGCAAAGAGAGACAATCTGATATCTGATATTGAAACAAGTATTGGAAATTGTTCTAGATGGCGTTTTACTGTTATAGATACTAGTAAACCTGTTCGTTCGGTGGCTGGAATTAAAATGGTTGAATTTTATGGAATCAATATCTTATTAGATAATTAATGTAATAAATAAAGGTCAGAAACATTAGTTATATCTATGGCAATTTGCTTGCGTACTATTTTTCAGCACAGCATATTATGTTACATACGTGAGCCTCTTTACTAGGGCTCGGCGTTTCGATGCCGCGATGTAGGAACAGCCTAGTGTCATCTGTATGACATTAGCAAACAGTTAGTATCATGGAATCGTCCTGACATGTCACTGATCTCTGTGAAGTTTTACATAATAGAATTGTAACTAAATCGTTACAATGTATTTGTATATTCTGTATCTTAGTCTTTATTGTCATACATTACTGGATAGTAACAGACTTTGTTACTAATATAATATTCCTTATGTTGGAATTTAAAAGCTAATAAATAAGTTAATATTATATTACATTATCAAAGTTACTTATGGTCTAAATTTTTTAAACTAAGATTTTAATGAGTTGATCATTGATGTAAATATTATATACATAGATGTTCTTTCACCAAATCAATTAAAAAGGAAAGGGAAAGGCTAAGTATAATTAAATTTATAAAAAAAGGCTAAGGATATACAATGTATAATGTACATTACTGGATAGTAACAGACTTTGTTCCTAACAAGAAGTATGGGCCTTAAATGTTTAATATAATATTTCATATGATGGAATTTAAAAGCTAGTAAATAAGCTAATATTATATTATACTATCAAAGTTACTTTTGGGCTTAAATTTTTTAAACTAAGATTTCAAAAGCGTTTGATCATTGATGTAATTATTATATACATAGATGCTCTTTCACCAAATCATTTAAAAAGAAAGGGAAAGGAAAAGGCTGAGTATGGCTATCATACATCGGGAGGAAATTAAGTTATTCTTATGGTTAAATGTGAATATGCATTTTGACTAGGTTTGATACTTGTACTTTTCTATCTTACAACTGTAGCTTAGAGTTATTAAAATATACTTCTGAATAAGGAAGGGATGTAGTGTTTGGCTAAATGGTGATCTCTATATCGTGGACAATATAAGTACTATAATTGGTGGGGGGCTGCCCCACTCAATCAGTATTAAGACAGTCGTACTAGGAGTGAGACGTACTGGAGATTGTTGACGATACAAGGAGCCCGCCTTTCGTATAATTTAGTGCACACTACAGTACTTCTTTTTACATCCTGTAGAATTTACATTATATGCAGAATAAAAAAATAACAGTCACTATAACTTCATTCACTCTGTTCGCCTTTATAAAATTAATTTAAAACTTAAAAAAAAAGTGTGGCGTTGTAATGTACACGACTTTTAGTTGTAAGTATACAGTAGAGTAATAAATAGATAAATTAAATTATTTTCTACCTTATATATCCAGTCTGCAGTGCATTAGTTTTTATTTAATGTACGTCTTATTTAAACAAACTTAATATATTAAAGACATATTGATGTGAAAACAACAGATTTACCTAACATAAAATCGGTCATTAAAAAAACCTTTCACTCTTTATTTTAGCTTCGCAATTATTCAAACATTTTTGTCCGAAATATTTGAAAAGCACAAATTACTTTGCGGACCGTTGAAAGTAATTAGTCCAAAAACTCCTAGAAATTACTGAGGTTTTCTTCTCTCTATTGAGGAAAGTACCTCAACCTCCATTGTCATATTGCACTTTGTTCAAAATTTTCATTTGCATTTTCCTAAATAGTCTTAGGCTCAAGTCGCATTGGCGTAGTAGAAACGTCGAGTTTTTCAGCTGAAGCATAATATTCAACTCTAATACTGCATACTTAAGGTACAAATTTGTATTTTTGAAATAAAGTTACAAACGCGACGCTTGAAATCTGCAGTCCCGACACAATCGAGAATAGAATCAGTTCGATCTCAACGCCTTTTGGTGTTTTATTTGGTGGATTACTTTGAATCTAACCAGGATAAAGAAAATCGTTAGATCTTAACTTTTTGTACTCCCAACCATATCAATCGACTGATAATCAAAATAAGCAAACGTCAATTTATTCGGGAGTACGCGGCACGATCGAATCTGAATCTCAATAAAGGGAGTTTGGAGAGTAACGCCCCTGGACCTTAGTTATGTAACAATAGAGATAATATGAATATTATGCTTTAGGCTAAATATTTGACGCTTCGACTTTGCGCCAATGTGAATTAATCCTAACCGTGGGTGTACATAATATTTTGGTGTTGAATTTTTATTGCAAACCAACTGACTCTTGTTTTCAATTCAATATTCTACCGTGATTGATTCAATTTAGTCTGTAAGTATGGTATGGCGTATAGTATGAAAATATTTATACTCACTTACTATTACTTAAATTTTTATACACAACGAGAAATAAATAAAAGTAAAATAAAAAGCCTTAATATTTTAAGAGGGATCTTCTATATCTAAAACTAATATTTCTGTGAAAGAAGTCTGTAGTTACTCGCCACTTTAATAGCATATTACGTAATGTTAAGTCAACCTATCATTTTAGATATCCAAATATTTAAGTAAATTAATAATTTGATTAAGGTTCCTTGTAAAACCACTTCGCCTACTTCATATAGGTCCAGGAAATTTTACGCTAGGATCAAATAATCTGACGACCTCCGTAGCGCAGCAGTGGTTGAGCGCGCCGGTGCTCGAGCGAGAGATCGCGGGTTCAAATCCCGCCGTGGGAACAAAAACTTTTTCAAATGTTCCTGGGTCATGGATGTGTACATATTAAATTTGTGTATAATATAATAAATGTCTTAAAAATGTATATAGTATAAAAATATTAAATATATTTCCGTTGTCTGGTACTTGTAAGACAAGTTCTTCGGATACTTAGCACGGGGCCAGACGTGGTATGAATCGTCCATAGATTATATTATATTATATTATAATCACTTTTCAAATATCCTAGATATAAATTCAAAAAATATACGACTATCTTATTCAAATTCAATTCAAAATCAAAATATTTTATTTCCAAATGAAACTTAACAAGCTATTTTCGGAAAGTAACCAAAAAGGCTACCACCGGTTCAACCCCAGAAATCCTGTTATAAACATCATATCTCTTCTGTTGTTTACACATCTTTGTTGTAAGATACAAGTTTATGTGAGGAAGCTAATTTATATTCTAGGGGAACATAACTAGTAAGTAAAAGTTCTAGTGACCTAATGTATTCCTTTGTGGCCCGGAAGTTATATTACTTGCATTTTATTATTACAGTGATCACTTACTATCACTAATTACTAGTTTCTACGACTTTTTAGGGTAAAATTTTGCAGAAGCCTTACATTTTCCGTAATAAAATCGCCTATGGCTATACCGTAGTCTATTCTATATCAATACCAGATATCATTAAAAATTCTCCTGTAGTTACGGAGTCTATTGCAAACAACATATAGTAATAATAATAAGTGAATATATAATATAATAATAGTAATAAGTGAAGATAAATTAAAATAAGAATCTATTTCTGTATGATACTTAATTTCTTAAAAATCTGATTTTTGTATTAATAGGTTTTATTAATATAGCTAACAGAAAAGTCGCGAAATAAGCTAATTATAAAATTAAATTTAAAATAATTGCAAGCCAATTATATAAGTCTAAATCAGCTTATAGATATTTAAATATCGATATAAACTTAATAACTTTTTTTTATAAATTCGTTCCGTCTCCGTAGGTTAAGGTTATGAATCTATTGACACTTTATTTATTAAATCCGGCTCAATAGTTTAGGCGCCTCGCACTTGCACATAAAGGCTTAAGGTACATAATATAATATAATATCTATGGACGCTTCACACCACGTCAATCTGGCCCTGTGCCGTAGAAAAGTATCCGAAGAGTTGTGTTACAGGTACCAGACAACGGAAATATATTTAATACTTTTATACTATACACATATTTAAGATTTTTATTATATTACTAGCTGTGCCCGCGACTTTGTTGGCGTGGTGTTTGTTTGACTTAAACCGTTTATGCAGCGCATGCAACCAAAGTCCCCAAATGAAAATTGTTTGTTTGTTTAAACGCGCTAATCTCCCGTATATGTATAATAGCCGACGCCCGCCGTCGCGACGCCCGACGCCCGACGCCCGACGCCGCGACGATCAACGTCGAGACGCCAACGCCCGATGCCGCGACGCCCGACGCCCGACGCCCGACGCCGCGACGATCAACGTCGAGACGCCAACGCCCGATGCCGCGACGCCCGACGCCCGACGCCCGACGCCCGACGCCGCGACGATCAACGTCGAGACGCCAACGCCCGATGCCGCGACGCCAGACGCCGCGACGCCTGACGCCGCGACGACCGACGCCGCGACGCCCGACCCCGCGACGCCAAACGTCGCGACGCCGACGCCTGACGCCGCGACGCCCAACGTCGCGACGCCGACGCCCGACGCCGCGACGCCGACGCCCGACGCCGCGACGCCCGACGCTCGAAGCCCGACGCCGCGATGCCAAACGTCGTGACGCCGACGCCTGACGCCGCGACGCCCGACGCCGCGACGCCAACGCCCAACGTCGCGACGCCGCGACGCCCGACTCAGATGCCGACGCCCAACGTCGCGATGCCGCTACGCCGATGCCTGACGCCGGGACGCCCAACGCCGCGACGCCCGACGCCGCGACGCCGCGACGCCGACGCCCGACGCCGACTTTCACTCCGACGCTGCGCTGCTGGCGCCGACCGCCAAATTTTTCGGCTTCGGCGGTCTACTCTCGGTGCGCAATTCTAACTCGCATTTGCCCGGTTTTTTATTTATTAATTACCATTTATATGCTTGCAGTATAAACGATGTCGAAATTTCCAAACGTATATCTTCAAAGACTAAGTAGTAGTGGTATTACATTAATATTTAAAATCGGTTCATAAACGACGAAGATATCCACGAACAAACATAAAAAAAAACATATATTTACGAATTGAGAAACCACCTCCTTTTTTGGGAGTCGGTTAAAAATATTATGTTGATTATTTCATGTTACAATCTACCTTTGTGCCAAGTTTCATTTAAGTACGTTGAGTAGTTTGGCTGAAATACCGTCAAATAGGTAGTTACAATTTTTTGAAGATCCCACGGGAACCCTTTCATTTTTCGGAATAATAATTTTCAATAATGCTCTTCAGGTCATAAGCTGCCTGCCTGCCAAATTTCATTTAAATACGTTGAGTAGTTTGGCTGAAATACCGTCAAATAGGTAGCTAAATTTTTTTGAAGATCCCACGGGAACCCTTTCGTTTTTCGGGATAATAATTTCCTATAATGCTCTTCAGGTCATAAACTACCTGCCTGCCAAATTTCATTTAAATACGTTGAGTAGTTTGGCTGAAATACCGTCAAATAGGTAGCTAAAATTTTTTGAAGATCCCACGGGAACCCTTTCGTTTTTCGGTATAATAATTTTCTATATTGCTCTTCAGGTCATAAGCTATCTGCCTGCCAAATTTCATTTCATTCCATATAGCGGTTTTAGCGTGATGCGAAGACAAACACATACGGACAGACAGACAGACAGACATTTTTTTCAAAAATGTTATTTTTAGGTTCTGTGGCTCTTATAGACCCCCTTTTTTGATTTTCACTTAAATATTCTTAATGTACAGACATGACCCCTCTACAGATTTATTATATGTATAGATACACGAATTTAAAACGTACATCCATGATCCAGGAACATTGAAAACTTTTTGTTCCCTCGGTGGGATTCGAACCCGCGACCTCTCGTTCGAGTACCAACGCGCTCAACCACTGCGCTACGGAGGTCGTCGATAATACATACATAGTTAAACGATAAGTTTTGCATGACGAATCAAGTAAAAATTGGAAAGAATTGAAAAAAAAATTAAATATACCTAGTATGTATTTAAAAATATCTTACCTTCCACTTTTTTACTTCAGACAATCGGTTAGCTATCACACATCCCGCGGAGCCGGCTCCCACAATAATAAAGTCGTACTCTTCTGCGAGCCTCTTACTTCGCGTTCTTCTTCTCTCCTTCTTCTCTTCTTTAACCGTCACTTTTTCGGAATACGCAGCATCCGGATCCGGGTAGCTCCGTCTAAAGTTATTCAAATTGAAAAACGGAGCGAGGAACTCCCGAAATCTACCGCGCTCGGGTTTAAAGTTATCTTGTTCTAAATCATAGTTTTTGACAGGATAATCGTTCAACTCGTAGGGTTCATAAACCGGACTATCGATCGGGTCATAGGGTATCGGACTGTAAGGGTTTTTGGGGACATCGAGAGATTTTCCAAACAGTTGGGTGACGAGTGCCAAATACATAAAGGTTCCTTGTGTACACTGTGTTAAGGGCGCTAGAGCTTCTGTGCACACAGTCGTTATATCCGGCGGTATCCAGTGGGACGCCATTTTGAGGTCACTTCACAATATACGTAACACTTATGTTCGCTCCGGTCTATTTCGTGCGAGTGCAACAAGCTAAATGATTATCGGAGGTGAGAGTGTACGTTGGGAAACAATTATCCAGTTTTTGTGAGTGTAGCCTTGTGCTAATATAAGTATAATAGAGTATAAGAACTAATCCAAGGATTTCTCCCACACTCTAATGTCCCTTTACTATTTGTTGTAGCTAAGCTTTGAAAAATTACGATAATTATATTTTTCAGATAATGGAATTTTAAATTTTTTAATAGTATTAGCTGACCCGTGCACATTTTGTTGAGCATAGAAATAGTATGTGATGAACAGTTGAAATCTTCCCGGGACTTCCACGAATATTTCAAGACCAAAAATAGTTGAATCGGTTCAGCCGTTCTCGAGTTTTACCGAGACTAACGAACAGCAATTCTATATATAGCAATTTTATATATTATATAAGAAAGAAAAAGAAGAGATGTAATTAAATATAATAAATTTTTCGGCTTTTTGAAAAGTACACAATAGGCAGTGAAAAATGGTCTTTGCAATGACTAACCCCCGGTTTCTAAAAGGCTGTTTAAATCGTCGATCTGCTTACATTCGAGTTAACAATCCATACTGAACGCTAATTGGTAAATGTGTGTGTGAGCAAAGTTGTTGCAAGTGATGATTACCAATCAGTTTTCAGAAGGTTTGTTACCCAAATGTTAGCTGACCGACGATCTGATCAGCCTTTCAGAAATCGGTGTACGATCAACCATTTTTGATATACAATTCACCTACGAGGACAATTATATGAAATTTTCCTACGACGATAGTAGAAGAAACTATAATATAGTCCGTTAGTCCGTTGTAGTAAAGGAAAGATGGTGGAGCATATTATAATGCTCTATACAAAAAATACTCTAATTACGTATATTAGTCACTAACATTAACCATTATTTAAAATCACAAGTATGCATTTTGTATCATTTGTAGCAAAAATCGATTCTTTGTTGTTTTTAGTCATGAAACTCTTTTATTTATCAACTGTACTAAAACTGTAACTTTTCGCATTTATCGATCTTTTTTAAGCATCAGTTATTGGGTGATTTATACAGTATTTTCCGAGCGAAGTGACCACTACTTAAATACTGTAGTGCCTGGGACAGGGGGTTTTAAATATCGCATGGTTGCCCAGCACATACGGCTTGTCACAATATAGTCAGCTTAATCCGGGTGAGGATAAAAATTGAGCGGGTTTCCTCACGATGTTATCCTTCACCGTCAGAGCGTCCGTATATTGTACTTGAGATCTAAAAAGTCTCATCTCATCTGGGAATTGAACGTGCACCCTTAAGAGTGCTAATCAACAAACCCTTTACCTTGAAAGAAAATATTGGAGTTTCGTTGATTTTAAATTAATTATTAATGTTATATATAAAAATGAATTGCTGTTCGTTAGTCTCGCTAAAACTCGAAAACGGCTGAACCGATTCGGCTTTTTTTGGGTTTGAAATATTCGTGGAAGTCCAGGGAATGTTTAAACGGTTTTTTTAATGCTCAACGAACTGGGTACGGGTCAATAGTCTTATACAGGGTGTCCCAAAAATCAACGATAAACCGAAAACGGGTGATAGGCCAAGTCATGACAGTTATGAGAAAAATGTGAAAAAAAATCTTTGTCAGTCATGTATTTTTCACATTATAAGGACTTTTAAAAATATCGGAAAAACTGACACCCTGTGATGGTCTTTCATGTCCTAAGACTACAAATATTACTTTTTTGTGATTTTTTTTTCGGTATTGTAGTCATGACTAACCCTTCTGTAAATCACAATTCATAATTTAAACATACCTGCCTCAGTTTTCAATAAAATGGTGTGTTTTGCCCAAGATTAAATTCAAAATAATTACTACACCCAACTTTAATCGTCTGTACTGTAAAAAAAAAATACTACAGTATTTTGGCAAGTAACTTTAAAAGATGGCGCATTTAATCTGGATTCCAAAATGGTATGATACTTGCTGGATTACTTCTTTGTTGAGGAAAAAAAAATTTTTTTAACGGAACCGGATGTTAGGCCAACTCTGTTTAAATTTTTAAAATGTTGGTATTAAGTTGTTATGTGACGACGATGAGTGACGTCATCTTGTCTAGAGTGAGCGAGACAGACAGTGACGCTAAGTGCGGGTGCTTTTTTATTAAAAAAAAATTGTATTGCAGTGTAGGCATTTTTAAGACTTCAATTTTCAGGTATGAATACAACGCTCTTTTGAAAATGTGAGTGGTTGAGATACAGAACAGACGCCACCTTGTTATCAAGTATGTAATTAGTTAGTTTTAGGTGCAAGTTCGAAATAAAAGTCAGTCAATGGATTTCTTCAGTTATTACTTTAATTTACAAAGATTTACAGCAAATGTTCGAACTGTTTGCCTTCAGCTCTAATGCAAGCCCTACATCTTCTTAAAAATGATCGCGTAATAAGACGGGCGTATCTTCTTGAATTAATGTGTTCAGCAGCTTCTGTAATTTTTTGGCGCAGCTCGGCTAAATCTCGAATTGGTTTAGAGTACACTTTTTCTTTTATTGTTCCCCAATAAAAGAAATCAATGGGATTTAAATCAGGTGAACGGGCAGGCCACGAAATTGTACCACCCCGCCCAATCCACCTATCGGGGTATTCTCGGTCGAGAAACTCTCGTACTGTGCGAGCGTAATGTGCTGGGCAGCCATCTTGTTGGTACCACATGCTGCCGTAAATGTTTAGTGGCACTTCTTCCAACAAATCTGGTAATTGGTTCTGTAAGAAGTCCAAATAAACCTCGGCAGTTAAGTTCTCCGGTAGCTCAAATGGACCAATAACAGTACCATTCAAAATTCCCGTCCACATGTTCACCTTAAACCGGTACTGCGATCTGTCTTCCCGCATCAAATGTGGATTATCCACGTGCCATTCGTGCAAATTATGGAGGTTCATGTAACCATCTTTTTTAAACGTGGATTCGTCAGACCACAGAATTTTTTCAAAGAATCGCGGATCATCTCTGTATCTCTGCAACATCGTTTGACAAAATTGCAATCTCTCTGGGTAGTCTCGGGGTAACAGGCTTTGTACTCGTTGTACATGGTAAGGATGAAACTGGTTCTTTTGCAAAATACGATGTGCAGTACTTTTGGGCACTCCGATGTTCTCTTCAATCCCACGTACTGAGATACTCGGGTCTTGTTCGACCGCCTCGAGCACTTCGTCCTCGTAGGGTATGAAAGGCCTTCCCTCGCTGGTATTTTGATTAGGGAATCGACCCTCTAAGAGTGACCGATGCACGTTAATAAATACCCGATAGTCAGGATGACGCTCAGCGTTTGGGTATCTCTCACGATACATTCTAGCTGCAGCATTAGCGTTGCATAAGCATTCTCCATAGATGAGATGCATATTGGTGTATTCTTGTGCGGTGTATCGAGATGGCATGATAACACACTACAATGGAATCACACACTACAACCGAAGATACGACAATAAAACAAGTCCAGGGTCGTCAGAAACGGGGCAGATAAAACCAAATCACAAAGCAAATCAAGTCCAATAAACAGAAGCACAGTTGTAAGTACGAAGTCAATACGGATACAGAAAGATGCGCAATGAACGAAAGATCGTAACGTACTGCAGTTTTGCACGTTCATCACTGTGTTGTCGGGTTGGCGTCACTATCTATCTCACTCGCACTGAGCGTCACTGTCTGTCTCGCTCACTCTAGACAAGATGACGTCACTCATCGTCGTCACATAACAACTTAATACCAACATTTTAAAAATTTAAACAGAGTTGGCCTAACATCCGGTTCCGTTAAAAAAATTTTTTTTTCCTCAACAAAGAAGTAATCCAGCAAGTATCATACCATTTTGGAATCCAGATTAAATGCGCCATCTTTTAAAGTTACTTGCCAAAATACTGTAGTATTTTTTTTTTACAGTACAGACGATTAAAGTTGGGTGTAGTAATTATTTTGAATTTAATCTTGGGCAAAACACACCATTTTATTGAAAACTGAGGCAGATATGTTTAAATTATGAATTGTGATTTACAGAAGGGTTAGTCATGACTACAATACCGAAAAAAAAATCACAAAAAAGTAATTAGTCTTAGGACATGAAAGACCATCACAGGGTGTCAGTTTTTCCGATATTTTTAAAAGTCCTTATAATGTGAAAAATACATGACAAAGATTTTTTTTCACATTTTTCTCATAACTGTCATGACTTGGCCTATCACCCGTTTTCGGTTTATCGTTGATTTTTGGGACACCCTGTATATAAAAATGAATTGCTGTTCGTTAGTCTCGCTAACGAACAGCAATTCTCGAGAACGGCTGAACCAATTCGGCTATTTTTGGTCTTGAAGTGTTCGTAGAAGTCCAGGGAAGGTTTAAACGGCTTCTGTGCTCAACGAAGTGGGCACGGGACAACTAGATATATTACGTAAATCGCCTAACGTATTTGTATTATATACGCCGGCAGGACAATATAGCTATATACATTTTTTTCAAACAAATACATTTTTAATTATTGTATAATAAAGTTTAATTACTGCAAATTTGAACGTTCTGCGGACACAACAACATTTTGTTTGTGTATATCATCGAGCGTAAAATCGCTAAAATGATACTTTTGTTATTATTGCCAAAATAACTTCAATGTTATTGTTACTATAATGAACAGTTTATCTTTCAACCCTGGTTCTGGTCTATGAGTTTATGAATGTTTTGACAGTCAAAATTGTAGATAAAATAATATTAGGATGGGGAAAAAGTTTCTTCGCATTTTACATAAATACTTAAAAGGTTTTTTTTTAAAGTTATTTACAGTTGATAAAAATATATAGGACTACGAGATTTATATATATTAAGATAGGTGGTGCTATTTTGTTCGATAACTTTTTGCCATCTTGGTGGTTGGGATATAATCCCATTGCTATAAAAATTTTGGGGCTTGTGATAAAAAAAACTGCGACAAGTAGTTCTGGCAATCCTCTTGTGATGTCAACCTGACACTGCCTAAGGAAGCGACCGAAACAGGTGGAAATCTGAAGATGCAAGGTCAGGACTATACGGCGGATGCACCTCCCAGCCAACCTATTATATACTGTAATTTATTGACGTCTCCATGGTTCAGTGATTTAAAACTCTCAATTCCCGAGGCCATAGGTAGGCCATATGAAACAAAAGATCAAGTTTGATTGGTTTGGTTTGGGATTGGTTTGGTTTGGTTGCGTGGTGGATGGAGGTGTAATTAAGTTTGATCACAAGTAAAACTGTTTAAACACACAACGTTGGCACGGGCCGCTGATTCTCTTGAATGAATTGCTGATTGAAGATGCCATAGCTATTTATCACTTACGAAGATCGAAAACAAAATGTATGGCATTTGACATAAGCTTCGCTAAATAACATACGAATTCACTCGACGTTTAGTGAAGCTTATGTCAAATATCGTACATTTTGTTTTCGAACTTCGTAAGCGATAAATAGCGACGACATCTTGAATCAAGACCCTGGTCAGATAAAATATTTTTATCGCCTCCGTGGTCTAGTGGTTTAGAGCCTAGCTCTCGACTCTGAGATCGTGTGTTCGATTCCCGCGTTGGAACAAAAAATGTATTGTTTTCAAATTTGGTTAGGACAATGCAGGCTGATCATCTGATTGTCTGATAAGCGTCGGACGGGCATTTAAAAAGACGGTCCCGCGCCTTATCTCCCACCAGTCGTGTCGGTTATCCGTCCCACTGGATGAATGAAGGAAGAGATAGTGTTTCTTGCGCACACTCTTGAGCACTATAAAATAACTCCTCGCAGCTGGTTTCAATGAAATCGATTTCGGTGACAGCACCGAAATCGGTGTGGGAGGAATTATTGTTATATTACTGTCCTTATCCAATGGATGCCTTCATCCACAATCCACGGTGTACGTGAAGACGAAGCCCACTATTATATTTCTTGACTGTTCACGTAACGCGGACGCCCGCGGCGGTAATTGGCCTTTGTTTCGCTGTTTTTGTCCTTCCGAACTGTGTCAACGTGTTCCCGCGGCTTCAGTGAACATATCGCTTCCGGGTCAACAACCTATTATCTATTTATATACTTACACTATCTTCGCGTCTTATGTAGGGTTAGCAGGAAATATTTCCTACACACCTCATACAAGGTATACAATAAATGAGTATAATACTTAAGGATGTTTATGTTAAGAGCGCGCAATCAAATTTCATCAACTCGAAATCGCCGCGTGAGCCGATATCGACTCACACAGACGCAAAACAACACGCATGTGTGTGTTAGCGCTAGGTACAGCGTACAAGTAATATTGATACTTTGATCCTAATGAATTTTAATATTACCTACCATTTCAACAGTTCTATAAATTTAAATGGTATTTAAGATAAAAAATACAAATTATACATACTCGACATACTACTTAGTAATCGCCCGCGGCTCAGTCCGCGTTATTGTCGAACACCGTCGGGAACAACTTTCGCGCGATGTTTGTGTGAAAAGAGTTTCATGGTGGTTGGTTCAGTAGATGAGACGTGAAGAAGTAACAAACAAACACACGAACAAACAAACCAACTTTCACATTTGTAATTTAGGATAAGTAAGTAATGAGAATAAAAAATTCAACAACCTAATTTTTATAAAAATATAGTTATTGGTTTTTCATCTTTGATGTCCAGAAATGTTTATCCCTAAATATTTTACTGAACCACTTCCGACTACCCACTAAAATGTACGAAAATACTAATTTTAGTGGGTAGTCGGGATAGACAGGCTTTTTTCAGTGACAAAAATGTTGTCTGAAAAATTGTTTCCTGTCACAACTATTGGGTAGCCAGGTACAAACAGGTAAACTATACTAGCATTTGCATTTGCATTTTGCAACCGTCTGATTATTGAATGAAAATTAAATAAAATTAAAGATTATTTTAATATAAACACGGGGTTTAGGATTACCTGCGAAGTTTGAAAAATAAAATATTGGTGCAACTTGTGTGCGACTGAGAGGTCCCAACCAACCATCCCATGCAATAGAAGAGGACAGAGCATAGCAGCTGTTTGAAGTCTGACCATTTCAAGAAAGACAGTGCGCATGCTATATTTTGTTATTGGAAATGAAAAGGATAACCCTTTGAAAAAAAAACTTTTCAAAAGTGCCAATCCAAATCCAAAATAATATTGATTGTGATCACTATAAGATGTTGTTAGACCGACCGACTAACCCTCACTTGGCATAACATGTATCTCACAACTTTTTACGGTAGAAGAACTAAGTAGCGAGACTTGGCAATTTTTACAAGATATTTTTTTGATGGGATCTCAGTTCTTTTTGTAGAAGATTTACTAAACGCGTGTTTTTGTCAAAAGGGCAAATATAACTTTGTAATCCTATACATTTATATGAGATTACAAAGTTAATTATGCGCCAACTGCATAATTAACTTATAATATATTTCTGTAGAATTATCTAGATAATTCTACAGAAATATTTTTTTTTTGGTTTTTCCTTTATTTCTACACTAAACACTACTTCTATTCCAAATTTGAAGCTTCTATGTCTGCTAGAAGTGCCTAATACTTTTGATGATTGGTCAGTGAGTGATTGAGTCAGTGACAAAACTAAGAAGTTTGACAAGTTATAATTATTTAACTTCTGTTTCAAATTGAATAAAATTTGAAATATACTGTGTTTATACAATGCTTTCCTAGTAATTAAAAATGCAGGCTTATTTTAATCCACAACAAAGTTATAGGGAATTGAAAATGGCCTAAAATGCTTCGAGACGTAATTGATGGTACGGCCGTGCTCAAGTTCACAGAAGCACTGCCGTGCCCTCAGATACTCGGTTATATAGATGACAGTTACATTAAAGCAGACAGACACACAGGGGCTGAAGAACGGACTAAAGAAAACCGCATCAAAATTTTTCGATCATTTAGGAGCTGCGATATAACAAACAGACACACAGGAGCTGATGATGATTAGTATAATTTTTAAATATATAAACCACATCAGCTTTCAACAAAAGAAATTGACATCAAAATCTTTCGATTAATTTAGGGGCTGCGATATAACAGACAGACACACAGGGGCTGATGATGATTAGTACAATTTTTTAATATATAAACCACACCACCTTTTAACTAAAGAAAACCGCATCAAAATTTGTCGATCATTTAGGAGCTGCGATATAACAAACAGACACACAGGGGCTGATGATGATTAGTATAATTTTTAAATATATAAACCACATCATCTTTAAACAAAAGAAATTGACATCAAAATCTTTCGATTAATCTAGGGGCTGCGATACAACAGACAGACACACAGGGGCTGATGATGATTAGTATAATTTTTTAATATATAAACCACACCACCTTTTAACTAAAGAAAACCGCATCAAAATTTGTCGATCATTTAGGAGCTGCGATATAACAAACAGACACACAGGGGCTAATGATTATTAGTATAATTTTTAAATATATAAACCACATCAGCTTTCAACAAAAGAAATTGACATCAAAATATTTCGATTAATTTGGGGGCTGCGATATAACAGACAGACACACAGGGGCTGATGATGATTAGTATTATTTTTAAATATATAAACCACATAAGCTTTCAACTAAAGAAAACCACATCAAAATCTGTCGATTCATTTAGGAGCTGCGAAATGACAGACAGTCACAGGGGCTGATGATGATTAGTATAATTAATAAATATATTAACCACACCAGCTTTTAACTAAAGAAAACCGCGTCAAAATCTGTGATTCATTTAGGAGCTACGATATGAGAGACAGACACACAGGGGCTGATGATGATTTTTATATAAATTTTATATTTTATAAATAAACTCTGAACACATTACACACCTTTGTGGTGGTAACCTCTTAAAGTTTTTTTTCTATATATTATGAACTTTGTAATCGACATAATATAATCTCTGTAAATTTTCCCCATTTCTCATAAATAAACGAAAAATATTAATGCTCGTCCAAGCGACAATTCCGCTCAATCGCACTACATGTGCTATGGGCGGACCAGGTCGGTGAACATTTATACGTTGACGGTCCAGCGCAGAGCGATACGTCCACCCCTCGGGAATTCCCAGCGCGTACTAAATAGATCGCGATTTACATGGCGCGTGCGCTTAGTTGAAAACAGGTAATTTAAAAAAAAATGTATAATGGGATAAACATCGGATTTAATTAAATAAAAAATAGTGTCAACTTACCAACAGTAAGATTATTAATTATAAAAATAATATCACCAAAGAAATTTAGTTTTTCCAGTAGAAATACAGCACTGAAAAACGTAAATTATGATATTTTAAAAGATTTTTTATACATTTAACAATAAATATATTTTAATTTTTTTATCAACTTTTCATTTCAGAACTATATAATCTATTTTATGAAAATATAAATTAAACTACATTAACACGATTTAATTGTTATTTTCTTTATCAAAGTGAGCTAAAATCGGCATTTTTGCGATTCGGCGTTCCGAAATCTTTAAATTTACTTAAATTTACTACTTAAAACTCTAATTTTATCATACTATTCAAAAAATAAAGAGTTTATCTTAATATATTTCTAATTGTTATATTTAATTTAGTTATTTTATGCGTGTCAGGGGCAGTCAAAAACACCGAAAAACTGAAACTTCGTCGTAAATTGAATGCACGCTCTTAAGTATACTGTGAAAGTACAAGCGCTGAAAGAGGTTTTTTTTAATTAGTGTATGGAAAAATGTATGATGTTGGGGCATTTGTCATACAAACATGAAAGTCAAAAGTAAGTCTTTCAGCGCTGGGACTTTCACAGTATACTCTACGTCATATACATAGGATGCACATACACACCCTAAAGTATTATCACTCATTTATTTTATACCTTGCATATAAAAATGAATTGCTGTTCGTTAGTCTTGCTAAAACGCAAGAACGGCTGAACCGATCGGCTATTTTTTATTGAAATATTTATGAAAATGCAGGGAAACGAAAAAAAACGGTGAGATAATACTATATGTATGCTCAACGAAGTGGGCACGGATCAGCTAGTTATAGTAGTCTTATAAATATTTTATTCAAGAATTAAAAAAATATAGATTTATATTTGTTATGAGTTCGCTTACTGCTTATTGTCAACAACATAAAATTTGGGTGATATTTATGTGATACGATGGACGATGCCGACGTGGCCGGAGAAAAAGTGGCGTGAGGACTTGGATGCACATCAGCCGGGCTGATCGGTGTTGGCACAGGAAAGAGATAAGTGACAGAACGCTCTCCTAATTTGATGGAAGTCCGGTTCCTATTGAGGTGGACCGGCCGGTCGGGGGAAGAGTGGCCTGTGTTTTGACAGATGCAGGCACTCCACCCAACATAACGGTTGATGGCAATCCGCAAGTGGTTTTAGTGGGTAAACCGGCCGTAGCGAGTCGGGAGTCCCACATACCCCTCGGAGACCCTCCGGAAGGATGCGTAACGCATTTCCTTTGCGACATCAAAAAAAAAAAGGAAAGCGATAAGTGAAAGACCTTGGGGGAGCCCTTTGCCCAGCAGTGGGATAGCATCATCAATCTATCAATCATTATGTCATACATTTACCTAATTCTATTTGTCCATTTTTCAGTTAGTAATTATTTAGTGTTGGATTTTTGTTTCATAATATCAATTATTGTGGTGCAAAAATAAACCATTATCATTTTACATTAAATATTTACAACATACCTTTTTTATCAAAGTGAAGGTTAAGCCCTTTTATTTAGGAATTTCCAAATAAATTTGTAATCCCTCAGAAGTGTTCGGAGGCAAATGATTTCGTAGAACTCTTCCTGTTTACCTGTTGGTGGCTAATTAACCTACTTATCCATTTCATCGATAATTATAAATATTTATGGATGCTTCACAACACGTCAATGTGGCTCCATGCTAAGTATCCGAAGTTGTATTACAGACAATGGAAATATATTATATATATATACAAAAATTACATACATATTTAAGATTTTTATTATAATAATATATACATAACGGGTGTAAAAAGAACAGTCACTATAACTTTGGGATACGATTATACTACCTTTGCTCATTGTAGAAATGTATTGTCTTTTAAGTAAAAAAAAAAATATTTATAGGTTTTGCAAAAAAAAAAAAAACATTACATTTCCAAAATGAGGAAAGGTAGTGTAATCTTATAACAAAGTTATAGTGACTGTTCTTTTTACACACTGTATACATGTCGCAGGAACACAGTTTTTTTTTTCTTCGACGGGATTCGAACCCGCGACCTCAGGCTCCAACGCGATTAACCACTGCGCTACAGAGGTCGTCGAGCTTCATTGTTCTGTAACAACTTTGAATATCTATAGTCATTTACAACAGCTATATTGATATAATACTAGTAACTTAACCCTTTGAATACATGTGAGAAAGGTACACCGGTCAGGGTATTCGGGTGTAATTGATCACCCTGTAAATCCCACCATCCATTCTCGCGTGCTAGTATTAGGCCACTACACTAACACCCTGTACGTTGGCAAATGAATGGGTATGAGGTCACTTTTGTGCTGTCTAAGCATTAGATAATTGAATACATGAACGAATGAAGCTGGAGCAAAATTGTGATTTGGAGAAAATAATAATAATAATAATATCTATGGACGCTTCACACCACGTCAATCTGGTCCTGTGCTAAGTATCCGAAGAACTTGTGTTACAGGTACTAGACAACGGAAATATATTTAATACTTTTATACTATACACATATTTAAGATTTTTATTATATTATACACAAATTTAATACACATCCATGACCCAGGAACATTGAAAACTTTTTGTTCCCTCGGCGGGATTCGAACCCGCGACCTTTCGTTCGAGCACCAATGCGCTCAACCAACTACGCTACGGAGTTCCAACAGACATTTATACTTTACTACTTATTTTTGTCTCTAAGGCTCGTATTTGAGAACCTAATACGACACTTAAAAAAAACCTTTCGTTTTACTTGTGAAAGTGAACAACTTTATTAATGTTACATAACACTTTAATTTATTTTCTTTTTATACTGTAATATTCATATTATAGATTACAGAAAAACATTAAAATAATTATAATCTATAGTTAAAATTTTTTTATTTTGACGTTTTAAAAAAGAAAAAAACTATGTATGTGACATAAAGTTCTTCATTTTTAAAAGTGAAATGAAACTTTTTTTTATATGTCAAACGACCTAAATCACTTAAAGGTTGACTGGTAGATAATTAATTAAGGCAAAAGTCAAAAAAGTCCAACTATGTACAAATGTGCATGATGCTTAAATAAAAAATAATAATAATTAAGAGATCAGGCGTAGTTGGACGTTCATATCCATCCGTCGCGTGGATCATCTTTCTTTTCAAATCAGGTGATCGGCCTGCATTGTCCTTAATATTTAAAAATAACCATTGTTGTTCCAAGGCGGGGATCGAACTCGCAACCTCCAGAAACGAATTACTAAGAACACACGCGGTAACGTCAGCATTAAAACAAAAAATATCAAAATAGGTTTATCATTTTTAGGAGCTACGATGCCACAGCCACACGAATGGGCCCGTTAAACTTATAACACCCCATTTTCGTCGAGGGTTAAAAACACATTTTTACATGGGGTACTTTCACCCCAGCTGTTTTCGCGACACACATTTTTGTTCAACCTAAAACAGCGAGTAACGACTAGTATTAAGTGAAACGGCCCTTTTCCCTTGTAAACAGAATGATATTGTTTTAAATTTGAATAAAATGTAGCCTAAATCCGTGTCGGCGATTATCTCAGCTCGGATTTATGTGGGCTAAAGAAGGCTTTAAACAGAATAGTGATTTAGGAAAAGGCTAGCGCATAATTTATATCAATAGAGTTTTTTGATGACATCTGTAGCTAAGTAATCGAACGTGATACGCAAGCTAAGAGCTGGTGCACATTAGGCGCTTATTAACGCGCGCTTTGCTAAAGCGCGTTTTTGGATAAAGAAAAAGTCTGTACAGGGGGCCTACTCAAGATGCCATCGCTAATTATCACTTACAAAGTTCGATAGCAAAATGTATGGGATTTGACATAAGGTACGCTAAATGATCGCGATTTGGTATGTCATTTAGCGTACCTTATGTCAAATCCCATACATTTTGTTATCGAACTTTGTAAGCGATAATTAGCGATGGCATCTTGAGTAGGCCCCCAGAACTCCTGGTTCTCAAAACGAGCGTTGACAAAGCGCGCGTTTGAAAGCGCCTAATGTGTACCCGCTCTAAATATCGTGGGTTCGAATCCCGACAAAAAGACGAAAGATTTCTCTGTGTTCCTGGGCCATGAATGTGTATAATTAAAACATCGCGATAAGCTGAAAATGTTAGTAATTTGAAACTGGTCTCAATACTTGCGTTGTTGAAAAAATCCCAAACAAAAATATAATAATCTACATTTTATTTTTCAGAGGATTATTGAATGTCGTGATGGTTTTCATTTTTTTTCATCCAACTATCAAATCTAACTAATGAAACACTCCTGAGAAAGTCCACCAAATTGAAAGTGCAAGATTAAAAAAATGAAAGTATGTAAAAACCACACACATCAAGAATAGAACCTTTCCATCAAACATATTTCCTGTGGGTGTCGTAACAGATGACAAATTAAATAATACGACATATCCGGTAATAGGCATTAGCGTTTATTAATACTGTATTCTCCAACTAGACATGGGCGCCGCGCCGGGTACGCCGCGCCGCGCTGACTTCGGACAGCGCAGCCGCCGCCGGGGATCCAACTCCACGTGCCGAACGGTTCTGGTGGCGATCTTTTCCCTATATAAATGATACATTAAGGGTGCCGGAGGAAGAATAGAAACTTTCCAGCAACATATTTCCTGTGGGTGTCGTAACAGATGACAAATTGAATAATACGACATATCCGGTAAGAGGCATTAACGTTTATTAATACTGTAATCTCCAACTAGACATGGGTGCCGCGCCGGGTACGCCGCCCCGCGCCGATTTCAGACGGCGCCACTGCTCATCCGCGCCTAACGGTTCTAGTGGCGATGGTTTCCCTATGAAAATGTCAAATGACCGTCTTTTGTATCTATTACGCGAACGGGACTACTAGACAGTACGTATACATACGCGCCGAAGATCTCGTGGTGTCGTTGCACTAAGGTTTATATGAATTTTGCACCGCAGTGCCTGCAGACGATGATTATTTCCGCGCCGGCGTGGCGCCGCCCCGCCGGCTTTTCCTGTCTATCGCCAACCCACCAGCCAAGCGAGCTTAGACACTTACCCCCTATGAAATACTTAAGGGGAGACGTATATCCACCAGTGGACGTTATAGTTGAAATTACGTTATGGGTGAAGCTAAGAAATTTAACTCGAGAAAATTCTAAAACCCAAGATTTAAGACTGTGAAAAACTTTTGCAGTAGTAGTTTTAGAAGATTTATATAGTTTACTACTAGCTAGCTTTTGCTAGACGGGACCATTGTACTATTTCTAGTTACAAAACCAGTCTTGAAATTATTAATCCAGAGGCTATATCAAATTTCATCCAAATTTGTTCATTACTTTTTTAGCAAAATATACTCGTACACAAACATATACCCATTATAATCATGCCCTCACAAAGTATACAATTCCAGCATTAATTTTGTAAAGCAATTTTAAAATAATGTAAACTGTAAATATTTTCAGTAGCCCTAAAGGCGAAAAGATAATTAAAAAGTTTTATAATTTGACACGGAAAAGCAATTGAAACCCAGTTTATAGGGTATAAAACAACTTTTTATAGCTCAATACAAAACTAGATATATTAACTACAACGCGACTTCTGCAATTTGTGGAGCTTGTAAGTTGTAAAAGTGCATATTGTATTGACAACAACTGGAATATCTCAGGGGGTTCGCTTGGCACGTCTTGGGGCACTGCCGTGCGCCCAGATCTAAGCGGGAGTAAAATGTAAATAAATAGTACCATATTTTATCATCGATAATATTGATAACATATACATCTGTAGTTTTGCAATTATTGAAGACACGAATGGATGAAGGTGATATGTCGCAAAAAAATGCCCAGAAAATTCAGTTCAAACTGTCACTTAAACATCTTTACTAATATTATAAAGCGGGAGAGTTTGTTTATTTGTTTGTTTGTTTGTTTGTTTAATCGCGCTAATCTCAGGAACTACTGGTCCGATTTGAAAAAATATTTTTTTGTTAGATAGTTCATTTATAGAGGAAGGCTTTAGGCTATGTAACATTACGCTGCGACCAATAGGAGCGAAGCGTCAGTCAGAAATGTTGCAAAAACGTGGAAAATTATTCACATTTGGTGACTTTTATTGCGTGCGCTGCATAAACGGTATAAGTCACTCAAAAACAAAGCGAACAAAGTCGCGGGCTAGTCGCGGTCTAGTTTTATGACATGTAGTAACGTATTAAGTACATTGATTCTAGAGACGGATCTTTAGATTAATGTACTTATTACGACGTATTCAAAAATGTTTAAAAGGCAGTTTGTACTCAATTTTCTCGAAATCATAATTTTGCTACATATCACCTCTATTCATTCATGTCTTCAATTATTAAATATTTGATTGGATGACTCGCGCGGTTATTTGATGGCGTCAAACAGCTCGTACATAGCTATTTGTTGATATATTTTTGGATTAATTTACTCTAATGTGCGGTATAATAGTACACATTCGGAAATTGGGAAGTTTAAAGTAAAATATTAAATGGCTGTCCTAGTCTCGGACTTATTGAATTTGTTGGTAAAATAGAATTCAATGAACGCGCTAGTCATTCAATTAAATAGCAGATTCAATCAGATGACTGCGACATATATATAAAATTCAAAAATAACCTCTTCTAGGAGGTCCCAGCATGGTAGCTCGCAGCCAAACATCATATTATTTTATAATGAAACGGTTTTAAATTTAACCGTTCAACATTTTAACCGTTATTTAAGTTTTAATGTCGGAAACATACCGTTGTTATAACGACTCGCATGCTACGATAAATTAAACGATGTTGTAAATTCGGTGGAGTCATTTTAACTTGTCGGTTATAAAATCCTCGGGTTAGCCTTTCTACACTACTCAATTTTAAAGTTAAACAGGTGACATACTTTAATGCAATAAAATAAAATAAAAAAAAAGTTTTATTTCCAAATGAAACTAAACGGAAAGTGAACAAAAAAAAAACTACCACCCTAACCCGCCGAAAAGAACCGGCGTTCGGCGTGTGATCGCTGTCAAATGACGTTTTTAACTAAAGCGTAATTTAATATACTCGCCAACCCACTATGACATTGGCAAAACACTAAGGAGCCATTTTGAAAAGAAGAAGAAGAACTTAATACACATAAAAAACATTTATTTAACATATTTAAAACATATTCAACTTCAGATTGTTCCGTAATATTTCAGTGAAAAAAATAGAATAATCTAGTTTTTGTGCGTAAAACTATAACATTTTTCATTACGAAACTGCCCCATATTTCGCTTGGAAACAAAAAATCCTATTTTCGACCGTTGTATTACACATTAAATTTTAAAATAAAAGTGCTCATGCACTGCACATCTTTCACGCTGGAACGTGGCATGTAATTTAGTTTTTTTTGTTCAAATACCCATTGTTCCGGGATTGTAATATAAATTTATGCGAGACTAAATCAAAATATCATTATTGTGTATTCCATTCTGACCGGAAAAGGCGTAATGTTGCGGAAAAAACTACAGAAACGACAATTTTATATCAGACTCGATGTTTTCCGCTACTTCGTGCTTGCTAAATTCCGCGGGAACCATACACTTTGATGCGGTAAAAACTATCCCATATTTTAATTCAGCATGTAAAGTACTAACTTACCAAATTTCATTGAAATCCGTTCAGTAGTTTCTTCGTGAAAGAGTGACAAACATGTACAAACTTTCTCATAAAAAATAATATATAATAGAGATGAAAAGTATCCTATACAGGTTGTTAAAATAACAGTCACTATAACTTTGAGAGAGAGACCAAAAATGGAAATCCATTTAGTGGTTTTTGGAGTCACAAAATATTCGCAGAGACTTTAATAATATATTTTTTTATTTGCTTAAATCATTTATTCGTCTAAGATTATTCTTTTATAACAATACTAATACCAAACACTTGTTATGGTAGTAGAATATATATATAGAATTTTCTTGTCGATTGTACCAAGTAATTGCTTATTTGATTTGTGGTTCACTAAATAATGAATAAGCTATTGATATTGTTCTGTGTTTGTTATGTTTATCTTAATATTATCTGCAGGCTTACTCCCGAGACAATCGAGAATCGAATAAGTTCGACCTCAACGGCTTTTGGTATTTTATTTGGAAAATTACTTTGAAACTAAAATAAAGAAAAACGTTAGATTGTAACGTTTTGTACTCCCTATAATATCGACTGAGAATCAAAATTAACACACATCAATTTATTCGGGAATAAATCTGAATCAAAATTGAATCAGTTTGGGGAGTAAGGCCCCAGAGAGAAAGAGGTATATAATTAGTTACATAACAAATTTTTGGGCGGTTTTCTTGTCGTCGGGTCGGGATGTTTCGCGCTACTTCGTGTGCGTATATAACGGGATATTATAATTCGCGAACTGTACATTTCGCGGTGATACGAAATTTCATCAAAATCTATTCAGAATTTTCTACGTTAAAGAGTACCAAACATACATAATTTGTAGGATTACAATTATTATTATCTTAGTCTAAAGTTTTACATCAATTGAGTTCGATACTTACTTTATCAAATTCTTGAGTATTGGCATAGCCTACCATCCTATACAATCTATCTTTAATACAAAAACCATTGCAATAGATGTCACTACTATTAACGTTTGTAAATTATAAAATGTAAATATGCCGAATTAAGTACAAATATTGACATTAAAATAAAGATATGCATATTTTTTAAGCATAACATCACATAAAGCTAAATTCAACACCTTAATTAAGAAGAAGATACGAAACGAAATTAGCAATTATTATTTTCCAATAGTGGCGCTAGATGGCGGTTTCCGGAATTTCTAAGCACTTCACCCTTTGCCAGTCGCATTGCCAGTATTAGGGTGATACCATTTTCTAGTACTAGGTCGTGTCTCTGTTATATATCTACATTGTGGTAGTATATCTACATGGCAAATAATCCTAGTTGTTGGTTCTCATTTAAGATATATATTTTGGTGTGAACGCTGAAAACGAACTATCGTTTACACTAAAGTATCAGGCAAGAATGGTTTTGTTTTAGGTCTTTGATCTTATGATGTAAATCCACATTTAATTGTCATTTTAATTTAGCTGCCTAAATTGTGCTACATAAACTTATCTTCGTCTTTGATTTATAACTAATTAGTAGGTTTATAATATTATATCAATATTAATATAACTACATCTCTACTCCCGCTTACAAATCGAGTTATACGTTGACACCACAAAGGTTGTTTGGAAGAGATCGCTTCAAGTGATAAGAACACCTTTGCCCACTGTTTGTAAATTCGTTTTTATTGTTAAGTTTGTTTATTTACCATGTAATATGTGAGCAATTAAGTGTTTTATTAAGAACAAAAAAAAACCCTTTCGAATGGGATACTTAATAGGAAGCCATAAAAATGTTTAAAGATGTTTATGAACATCTGTAATCTTTGTATAACGAAAAGCCACAGGAATACAAGAGCCTGTGAATGCCAGATTTTACCTATTTTTGTACTAAATTTCCTCTCTTATGCCTTCAAGGAATGCTTGACTTTTCATTAATTTCATGTGTTTCGTAATAGCACATTTGGATACTTCGTTTAACATGATGTTTAATGAAAACATAAAATATTGAAATGCTTATCGTTGAAACATATTTGTATAATAAATTTTAAAATATTGTCTGTGAAAAATAACAATAGTAACTTCGTAATATTTATTAATCTATCTTCTTCTCTTATATATAAAAATGAATTGCTGTTCGTTAGTCTCGCTAAAACACGAGTGAAATATTCGTGGAAGTCCTGGGAAGGTTTAAACAGTTCAACACAAACTATGCTCAACGAAGTGGGCACGGATGCTGTTGGTTTATTATACTTTACGTACACGGTACACAGGCTGGCTTAATGCACTTGCGACATTATAATTTATCTTTTTTCTATACACGTCTGTCTCTCTTCAATATAATATTATATTTATTTTGTTCGTCGTATATATTAATGTATTGAATAGGTTCCGAAATTTCTAGGGCGATACTTGGCACATAAATAGATTACCTATGGCAAACGACATAATACTTATTCTGAAAAATAACAACGTGAGATTATTTATTTACAAGAGCCAAGATGGCTGCATCTGTGTTGTATAAATGTTGTACTAAATTCAATTAATACTGTCATATTTCATTAGAATAAGTCTAGCAGTAACCAGCAAGCTTACTCCCGACGCAATCGAGAATCGAATCAGGGCGATCTCAACGGCTTTTGGTGTTGTATTTTGTGGATTACTTTGAAACTAACCAGGATAAAGGAAGTAGTTAGATCGTAACTTTTTGTGCTCTCGTCCATATCAATCGACTGATAAACAAAATAAACGTCAATTTATTGAGAAGCACGATTTATTCTGAATCAAAATCGAATCCATTTGTAGAAATAATAGTATTGCACGATTGTCGTTGTGTTGCATTAAAATTTGCCATAATTGACACAATTTTATTGATTTTAGTTTAAATAATAAACAGGGTAACTTCTTTAGTGCACTGGTATGCGGCGACATTTAATACAGTAAGTGTTAGCGAAAAGTGCTCAAAGGACTCTCCAGCTCGATTTGGATGAAAAAAGGGAATTGCGAAATATTCCGGCAGGGGTAATAATATTAGCATAAAATTGTCTATAAATGCTCAACCGCCTTAGTCTAGGTCCTATTAGAAAAAAACGTAATCATATTGTGTCAAAGTATTTTCAATCAAATGTAAAACGGGAATGCGCCAATAGCGATATTCAATTTTATCAAGGGATTTATTATGCGCCTTTATAGTATTCTCATTCTTATCCCCGGCTTTAAGTTTCGTAATAAATTCTCGCACAATGCATACGAGTCTCTGTTGAACATGTTTATAGTGGGAGCTATCGCTGCTTACTTTGACTTTGTTTATTCCGCTTACTCCGCTTATATAGTAATGCAGCTTTTGTGTGCAATAAGGCATAAATTGGTAGTCAAAATTCTAAGGCTTTACATGTCGTCTGGCACAAAAAAAAAGGTTTTTTAATTTATTAATTGCAGGCAAAATATTACTCTAATTGTCAAACGTATAAGGGTTAGCATCTAGTCTCTACTTGGACATGTTTATAGTGGGAGCTATCGCCGCTTACTTTGACTTTGACGCTTACTCCGCTTATATAGTAATGCAGATTTGTGTGCAAAATAAGACATTAAGAGGTGATTAAAATTATTAAGCATGTGCACATAATATGTTCTCGGGTAGGGGTAAAATATGTTCTCTCTCCCGCAGTATCTGCTGGGTGCCGGAGAAAGAATATCATCTCCCCAACAAGCATCTTTCCCCGGTGTGTCGTAAAAGGCGACAGGGGGAATACATATTATAAGGAAATAAACAGCATCGTTTCAGAGGACATTTCACAGCTATTTTAACACTGCGCTCACCAACCCAACCAGCGTGACGAGTATAGCTACTCCACATGAAAAACTTTGGGAGAGACTTGTCGAGAAGAGAGATGTCCAGTAGCGTCATAGCTGAAATTTAAAAGTGTTAATTATCAAAACTGGTCTTATTAAAAATATATTACCAAATGATGATTTTATTATCTATATTAAAATGAATTGCTGTTCGTTAGTTTTGCTAAAACTCGAGAACGGTTGAACCGATTAGGATATTTTTAGTCTTGAAATATTCGTGGAAATCCCAGGAAGGTTTAAATGATTCATCGCAAACTGTTTCTATGCTTATGCCCAAGTGGGCACGGGTAAGCTAGACTTTTAATAATAATTTGATATTTTTGCTTTAACATAGATTATGCATAATGTTCACTATTTTTTCTCTGAACATATTAGTGACGTGAGTGTGAAAATTACTTCAGTATTTTAAGTGGCGCAAGAC
Organism: Celastrina argiolus; assembly: GCA_905187575.2. Classification (NCBI taxonomy): domain Eukaryota; kingdom Metazoa; phylum Arthropoda; class Insecta; order Lepidoptera; family Lycaenidae; genus Celastrina; species Celastrina argiolus. The sequence continues at coordinate 5,834,356 of LR994582.1, read as the reverse complement.
TATCGTTTTAGTATTTGTAAATTTTGTCTCAAAATTTTTTTAACTGCTTTTTATACGATTTCAACACGTTCCGGTCTGCGCGTTACCCTCACCATAAAATATAGTCATTGACGTTATACTACGCCTTAAAAATAATAATATCTATAATAATAATAATACTATCTATAGACGCTTCACACCACGTCAATCTGGCCCTGTGCTAGGTATGCGAAGAACTTGTGTTATAGGTACCAGACAACGGATATATATATTTAATACTTTTATACTATACACAATAAATATTTATACACAAATTTAATACACATCTATGACCAAGAAACATTGAAAACTGTTTGTTCCATCGGTGGAATTCGAAACTGCAACCTCTTGGTCGAGCACTGAACCACCGCGCTACGGAGGTTGTCAATGATTTAAAAATGATTAGTGGTAAACCGAATCTGTCGGCGTACCTTCCTAAATCTAAGAACAGGATAAACAAATATGAACAAGTCAAGATTTACATTATTTATAGTTTATACAATATTCAAAATGCAAACGAAATACTAAAATAGGTTGGTTTTATTACGAAGCGAATAATTTAGGTATTGTTGGAGACGGAATGAACTTTTTCAGCTAGAAGCTATAAAAGACGGGATTGAAGTGGAGTTGAAATATTTATATTTCATTTCTTTAGAAGTCTGGTGTAGCTTTATATAGGAATAAAGTTCCTTGTGTAATGAGATGTGTTTTAACATATTTTTTATACTTTACAAGTTGGAAATGCACAAGTAATATCGTAAAGTTGCGTGCACAGACTGAGTTACAAACATGGGTATTATATATTTATTTTCTCTCTATAATAAAACTATCTGGCTTGCTAATGATAGATATACAGGGTGATTCACGGTTCCTATACGAAGCCGAATATAGTGTGAAGAGAAAGGACGCGTAAAGCATTTTTTGCTGTGGTACCTCATATAAATTACTTATCATAACGTGACTAATCGCGATAAAAGTCACAAAACAATCCTCGTCAAGTCTTAGGTCAACGACCAGTGCGTTTGTGTGTAAAGACTAGGAGCTTTCGGGCCCCAGCATAGTAAGATTCACTCCTTGCGATCATTTTAGATCTTTGGATTTTTTTTGGAAAAAAAAATCTATCAAAAAAATATACAGGACGTTTGGAGGGTGAGTAGCAATAGAACATACGTCGATAGGTGATGGTGTTGGTTACATGTTGCACCTAATTAAATAACATTTTGTCTTAAGTTTAATGGGAAATATTTTTTTGATATTTTTCAAGTTTCCCCATCCATGTAAACTCTACGGTTCATTCTCTTCACACCACATTCGGCTTGCTATATGAATCACTGTAGAAAGTGCACCGAAAATGTGGGCAAATTCACTAAAACAAATATGCTTAGTGGTAAAAGTGGCCTATGTATAAATGGTATATAATCATCATTTCCCGTCCCAAAAAACGTTCAAAATTTTTCCATTAGTAAATTAAACTATTTTTAATTTTTAGTTAAAGAACGTTTATGTGCTAAAGCTTATTATAAGATTAATGATTTTGTTAATGATAGCACCCCCTGGGAATAAGTTGGTTACTTTTAAGGCTACTTCTATACTTTTGTAAATTGTAGTTACAATAAAATTGTAACTTATATATTTTTTTTAAAGAACAATTTTCCTATCTTTTTGCTAAAAGGTGGTTTCGCCCGCTAGTCCCCGAACCGGTGGTAGGCAGTTATAGTTAGTTTCTAACCTATTGGGAAATAAAAGATTTTTCATTTTCTGTCACTGGTATCTATACTAATTTAAATAATAAGTGTTAATAAAATACACGGAAATAAAAAGTTTTGAGATTGTATATTAAAATACATTAAGTCATTTGGCCCCATCTATATCAAAAGTTATTGATATGCCATTATGTAAAATTGCACATTACAAAATATGTTTAACTCCCGCGGTAGCCCCAAGGCTTTTCTACTTTTAAGCTGTTTTGAATCAAATTCTAATTCTCTCTAACTTTTCCTTCGAGACGTACAACAGTGTAACCATGTTAGCCTTCGAGCGAGATAAGAAAACTGACTTAATATTTCAATCCTGCAGGCTTAGCACCTAAATGAGTCTATTCTACGCAAGAATAGACAAAACCACTGATAGTAGAAACATTAATGCCGTCCGTTGCAAAATAGTTGCCTATTTTACAGTAAATAAACTTTGAAAAAAAAAAAACACATAATGCTGGCCACTATAAACATTTTTTTGAAAATTTAAATCCTACACCTGCTGATGACTTTCAACTACGAAACCGGTATTTAATTGTAATAATTTAACAAAGTTTATATGTTAAGAAAATATTAAAATAGAAAAAGTGCTTGTGAATTATCACTGTATTTTTTGGCAATTAAGATAGAAGCATAGTAAGGAAGTGTTTGAAGATGGTATTAGAATTTGACACATAAATTTCAAGGTTATGTGAAAATAGTGTTATTATAAAAGTTTACTAAGAAATCAGTCTATTACCTACCATTTCGTAGTTTTTTCTATCTACTATTTTTTATCCATTTAAACTCATCCAATTCCAGTTCCCGACCGACCGCAAATTATTTATTCTACGTATCAAATTTTTTATTATATTTTAATCATTTTCCAAATGTCCCAATTAGTAGTTCCAAAAATGTTTCAATATAATATTATAGTAGGATAAAACCCATCGGAAAACCTAAATATTTTTTTTCGTTTTAATTTAAATTTTAGTTCATAAATTAATAATTCCTACCTCTTTAAAAACTTAATAAACATGCAAATTCTAACGTTTGTTATCAATACGCGCGCTCCGCTCGCTAGATCTAATGTCATTTTCCGCACACTGAAGTAACAAAAAGTATTTAATGAAATTGACCTGAAATTGAAACTTGGGCCATAAAAACTCACCCCTACCCCGTAAACTATTTTGTGAAAAATTTCTTTCTTTTCCCATGGGTTTCATTCTAGTTTATTTTGTTTCGTTTCAAAAGTTATCGACACATCTATAAATAATTTGTCACATCACACTCAAATTGTGATGTGACAAATCAGAAAATAATTCCTCTTTAAAGTCATAATGAACATGCAAATTCTAGCGTATGTTATACCCTATAAATAGTATATATATAAAATATATATTAAAAATATATACATAATATACGAGTATAGTTCTCAATACGCGCCTTTCGCTCCCTAGATTTACTGACAATTTACTGCACAATGAAGTAACGAAAAGTATTTAGTTAAAAAAGTCCTCTCAAAACCTTTAAGAACTCACCCCGCCCCGTAAATTATTTTTGTCACATTCTTTTCCTTTTAGCATGGGTTTCATCCTACTTTATTTTGTTTCGTTTCAAAAGTTATGAACGAAACTTTTCGTTTAATTATATTAAAACGTATAACTATTTTGTATAACAATTAACACGATATTCTTAAATTTTCAAATTTCGTTTTAATAATTTTCCTCGCATATTTTCTCACCGTTTAAACCTTTCCTGGACCACGAATATTTCAAGACTAAAAATAGCCGAATCGGTTCAGTCGTTCTCGAGTTTTAGCGAAACTAACGAACAACATTTTTTATATATAATTAATATATAGATTTAACACACTTGAAAATTTCAGATCAGAAAATAATTCTACCTCTTTAAAGACATAATGAACATGAAAACTCTAGCGCTCGTTATATTTCTCAATACGCGCGTTCCGCTGGCTAGATTTATTGTCATTTTCTGTACACTGAAGTAACGAAAAGTGTTAAATAAAAAAAGCCCTCTAGAACCCTTAAGAACTCACCAACGCCCGTAAATAATTTTCATTACATTTTCGTCCTTATACCATGGGTTTTATCCTACTTTATTTTGCTTCGTTACAAAAGTTATCGACACATCTATAAATCTTTTTGTCACATCACACTTGAAAATTTCAGATCGGAAAATAATTCCTACCTCTTTAAAGACATAATGAACATGAAAACTCTAGCGCTCGTTATACTTCTCAATACGGCGCGTTCCGCTAGCGATTTATTGTCATTTTCTGCACACTGAAGTATTGTTACAGCGAGAACAGTTACAATACGGACTTGTTATTTCTGTGAACAATACATGCATCGAACTAATGGTATTGGACTCAGGTGCTAATTAGTTGCTAATAGTTTTAGTTCACCGGTTTTCGTTCACTATAGAGTGATATCATCAACATCATCATCTTCTTTCTGGGCTAGTTCCCGAACCGGTGGTAGGCATCATATAGAAACGACGTTCAAAAATCATTTTTTGTAAAATTTACTCTGAATAAAAATATTTGATTTGATTTGACTATGTCGACCACTATAAGTACTACTAGCCTACTAGCCTCCCAAAGTATTTCATGTTGGATATTTGCCTATATTAGCCACGCTTGGCAGGCGGTTTGGCGAGGGCAATTTTCAGATCAACGTTTGCGAAAACAAGTTTCCGGAATATATTTTCTCTATCACCTTATATACCACATCTATACTAATATTATAAAGTGAAAGAGTTTGTTTGTTTGTTTAAACGCACCGAAGCTACATACAGGCCCGATTTGAAAAATTATTTTTTTGTTGGATAGTCTATTTATAGAGGAAGGCTTTAGGCTATATAAAATTACGCTGCGACCAATAGGAGCGAAGTGTCAGTGAGAAATGTTGCAAAAACGGGGAGACTTTCGTTGCGTGCGCTGCATAAACGGTTTTAGTCACTCAAAAACCACGCGAACGAAGTCGCGGGCATAACTAGTTCTATAATAATTAGAGACTGAAGCATTGATTTCCTTCTCTATTAAATGATGCCATTTATATCTATCAACGTATCTAATAAAAGTCTGGTGACTGATCGTAGATTCGAGAACAAGAAAAAAACCTATTCTTTTTCCGGCATACCATGGATAGAGTAACATAACATTATTAAGAGCTTCGTAAGAATTGTTTCAATATTCGGACATCGTCGGACTCAGTCGATTGATATGGCCGGGAGTACAAAAAGTTACGATCTAACTATTTTCTTTATCCCGGTTAGTTTTAAAGTAATCTACCAAATAAAATACCAAAAGCCGTTGAGATCGATCTGATTCGATTCTCGATTGTGTAAGTAAGCTTGCTGGTTATTTTTTAAAAGAGTTTGAGAATTTATACGTCTAGAAATACAGAGCATAATATGGAGTAGAGACAAAGAACAGACCATAATATGGAGTATGGAGGAGACTAACTCCATATTATGGAGTTAGTTTGCTATTATGTAGGTATTTCTAGATACGCATCGGTGCCCACGGCATACTTATTGTCGGACCGATAATCGGGCAGATTTTTCCTCCTTAGGGCTCCGTGTACGTTGCAATATTGCGATCAGTAAGTTCTATTATTGACCTGCAAAAAATCGGTCATCGATTTTCGCTCGTGTGTGCCCCTTTAAACTGCACGTCGACTATCAAAACTCAACCAATTCCCGATTCTGTTGGGCTTGACGAGAGTTACATAATATGCTTTTGGAAACTTTAGATATGCGTATCAACTCCCAAGAATCAAAGCAATCTGGATTCAATGAAATTAAACTGTCTATATTTGGAGTCTATTGAAATTGACGATCACTAACACATGTATAACTTTATAGTTACTGAGTGAATTCTCCGAAACATCAGTCAGTAGTGGTTTCTGATTTCTCACTAGGCACTACATGGTTTGATATAAACAAAATTGAACTGTAAATGTAATTTGTAATGTGCATGTAATGCGCTTTCATTTGAGACCCCACTGAAGTTTTTTTTTTTATTTAAATTATTTCAAAGCTAACAAACTAAATATAATTTTGTTTACGATATGACTATAAACTCTGATTTAGTTTGTCCAGACATACCATTCTCAACTATATCAATATTTATAAAAGTACACTTATAATAATAATATTAACCTACTATATTAATAAACTTTTATGTTGAAATTTATACTACCTCATTTAAATTAAAGGTAATTATATAAGATAGGTACACAATGACATCCAAAACTCGTCATTTAAGGTGCATCCAGCGTAGTAGTAAGTAGTAGATCGTAAAAGTATATTTGCAGACATCCTCTATTCCTCTCCATTCCATCCCCACAAGTTTTAAACGCTTAAGGCCGTGTTTCACGCTTTTGGCGCAGTTGGCAGTTGGCGCTCGTATTTCCTGTCAATGAATGAGATGGCATGGTATTTTAACATGGCGTTAACTTTAACATTGCTTGGTGAAACACGACCTTAATCGATTATCATCAAACGTATTAAAGTAACATTTTAATATTTTTTTATACCGAAATGTATATTACTGAAAAACATTAAAATAAGTATAACCTAGGTATATTTTCATAATCTTTATTTTTACGTTTTAAAATAAAAAAAAATGATGTATATAATATAATTTAAGTTCTTCATTTTTAAAAGTGAAACGAAACAAAGTCAAATAATTTCTCAAGTGAGGTTGGGTTTAGGATTGTTTGATTTATATGGGCCTAAGTGCGCGTTTCACCAAGCAATGTTAAAGTTAACTTTAGGAACAACAAAACAAGGAACGTTGTTCCTCTCGTAATTCCTACCAATGAATGAGAAGGCATGGTAATTTAACAAGCCGTTAACACTTACATAATATGTTGGTAAAATCGACTCAGCCTGAAAGAATAAGAATATAATAAATTTTATCTTCTATTACATAAGTTAGCCGAAAAACTTATAAAGGTCATACATTTTTTATTGCCTCCATCGAAAAGCTATTAGGTGAAGTGGTCTTAATACTTTGGAAGCATCTCACGTCTTTATTGTTACTGTATGCAATGCGTGTCCTCTCTAGGGGAACCCCCGAAGAGAATGCATGTAACATGTAAATTATTAGAATGATGCTATTGAAATATAGCTTTCAAGAATATACAATTTCAATGTTCAAGAATACGAGTGAACATAAAATATATGTAGAAAGTTCTGTCATGTCTTTGGTTGTATTTTCTCTTTTGTCATTGCAAGATGGCAAGTATAATATACTAAAAAGCGTTTTTTTTATCAATAATAGTAATCGAAAATCAAGTCATAATATTTAGTAATTTCACAAAAAAAGACATGCATATTTATAAAAACGATAAGAATTGTATAAAAATATTTATATAGGACATGAAAGTATTATTTATTATTCGAAGGAAAAAAGGTTAGGAAACCTTGGAGTTGTTAGGTTTATGTAGTGGATTGGGTGAAGATGACATTAGTTACCTTGACTCCCGGAGTGATAGGCAGGAAGATGGTAAGCTGTTAGTGCGAAGAGGAATGATGTAATTAATACAGCAAGCACTTTGTACAAATGTTTATTTCCACCTACTCAACAAATGCACACAAGTCCACACATCACCACAATAGTTTTGCACAGTTTAGAAGGTGGTTCAATTCAATTCAATTCAATTCTTTATTTCCGGAAATTGGTTACATGGTTGTTACATAGTTTACACACAGTGGGCACAATTTCTGCTCATAGGGCATGGAAATATTTGTAGTAAAAATAAAAATAATAATTACAAAGTGGATATTATCAAAATACTTGCAACATATTATATCCTCTCAACATGCATCGTCTATAATAAATACCTCTATGACAGTCTAAGAGTTTTGAATTTACACATGTTGGTTAGGATATTTTATGCTATAAATAAAATATTATTATTTTAAAAGAGTTCACCACAGAGTAATTAGTGGTGTTTGGCGGGTTTTTACCCTTTGGTACAGAACATTATTCTGTCCGAACGTCTAACTTTCCGGCTGTACTGTCACCACTCACCGCATTTCGTGAACCGCTGCTAGACAGTTGAAACGTACACACATAATGTATTTATGTTGCCGCTATAACAACAAATACCTAAACTTGGTACATACGTGATATTTTTACTCAATACTCTTTATTTGCGTCAAACATGGATTCAGGTGTTACAAAAAATAGGATGATATGTTACATGTTTTGCCAATTTTGGCATGCAAATATCACTATTAACAATAATTATTAATATTTAAAACATGCATAATATTACATTAAAACATTAGTAGAGATCATAATATAACATAGTATAACATATATAGCGAGATCAATAGAGCGAGTCATAATTCTGGAAAATTATTAGGTAGGAGTGTCGAAAACACATAATATTATGAAAATACAAGAAACATTATAATTAACAAGTAACGCACAAAGGCATATGCATACATACACGCATACGAACACACACACTTACACGCACACATGCGAATACTTACTCCCGGTTTATGAAAGGCTGATCAAATGGTCTATCAGCTAACATTTGAGTTAACAAGCCATTCTGAACGCTCATTGGTGAACATCACTCTCAACAATTTCGCTCACTCGCTACGTTCGCCAATGAGCGCTCAAAATTACTTGTTCACTCAAACTTATTCCTTAAAAATCTGTTATTAAGATTAGTAAGATTACCAAATATAACTGGAAATTTACAAGCCCATCCCCAATATCCACCTCAAATGCTGTGCTCATCCGATTTTCCCGGGAAAACGTCAATACGTCAATCTTCATAATGGAAATAATTCCCAACTAAAATTACCTTTTAAGATACGCGTGAAGGTGATTGAGGAAAGAGCTTTGACTGTGACAGGGAACGACACTCAACGTTCTGATAAAACAAAAACAAAAAGGCTTTGTTAAAAACAACATTTTTCAATAATCTGTATTTTTTACTGCAGATTATGGGGCCTACTCTTGAATTTATTTTAGTGTATCGACATCGGTTTTTTTTGTTACAGTAGTGTCCAATTCAAATCTACACGTAATGTATTGAAAATAAATTCAACAGTAGAGGCCTAACAGAGAGTTTAATTTGAAAATACCAGCCCTGAAATACTTACTTTTGATTTTTATGTTTCTATGAAAAATGCCTCAACGCGCCCCAACGTGCCTACTATATATAAATTAAATGATTAAATAAATACCATTTATTGCAGGCTGCATCGGCCCATATAAAAATATCTTAAAGACTAACATACATAATATTTAAAATACTTAAAAATTCCACTACACGTGTTGTCGGCGACGTGTAGCGCGCTTCATTCCGGAGTCTCCCCCGGAACTTTCGGTAGACCACACGCGTCGGCCAGAACTCCTCCGCCTCAAAGGTCTATAGAAGATGCGTCGGTACTCTCACCACAAAGGAACTGAAGTTGACCTTGTGGCGAGACTCCAGCGCCCAACCCTCAAGGGGAGGGACGTCTTCTTCCGGATGTAGTCCACGACGTCCTTAACCTCAATGGACCAGTGCAGGCGAGATACGTACAGCGGCGTGGAGCGTACTTCACACCGCAAGCGCTGCTCGGGACCACATGGTGCGGTGCCGCGGTGGATGCTTCTTCTTCCTTCTCTCCACCAGTATGAAGCCCTTCGCATCGCACCTCCTGCATTCGTCCTTAGGTACACACCCTAAAGTATTATCACTTTTCACACCTTAATATATAAGGTGTTTTTTTAAACGGGCAAATGGGCCACCACACATTCTGACCCCTGCAACTCCTATGTAGCCTTTTATCTAGCGTAGCTTATCTTATTTAGCTCAGCGGTATGCGTGTCGGTTGCCACATCGGTAACGTGTGCGTCAACAATATTAGTTACGCAGACGACATGGTACTGCTGGCGCCCTCTGTCAGTGCACTAAGAACATTGCTCGGTGCTTGTGAAAAATTTGCTGTCTCACATGGTTTACAATACAATACTAAAAAGTCGCAATATATGGTTTTTAAGGCCGATCGTAAGTGTCCTAAAAATGTCTCCCCTATTTATTTGAACAACGAACCTCTTGAAAGAGTGTATACTTTTAAATATCTTGGACACTTAGTAACATACGAACTTAAAAACGATATAGACATAGACAGGGAGCGTAGGGCGTTGTCGGTCATGGCGAACATGTTGGTACATAGATTTAGTCGCTGCACGGACGCTGTTAAAATTACTCTTTTCAAGGCATACTGTACATCTTTCTATGCATCCAGCCTATGGACCAACTAAACTAAGAAGGCCTACAATGCCCTACGTACTCAATACAATAATGCCTTCAGGGCGCTGTTGCGGCTGCCGCGGTTCTGTAGCGCCCCGCGATGTTTGTCCTAGCGGATGTCGCTTTCGCAGGATAGCTTTGAAGCTATCCTGCGCAAGAAGACCGCATCACTTCTAGCCAGACTCCGCGGCAGCGGCCACAGCGATCTGAGGGAGATAGTCGACAGTGGGAATTGTCCACTGATCGAACACATGTTAAATAAGACAAAATCGTTATATAAAATAGAATACTAATATAGGATAAGATTTTTACTAACCAACAGATTAGATTAGATATTATTAAGTTTAGTATGGATTTGTTGTTGTCCGAAATAAAGAGATTTATTTATTTATTTATTTGTTTATGTCAAATCCCAAACATTAAATAGCGATGGCATCTAGAATCAGGTCGCTTTCCCGTCGCTCGAGATCAACTGTCATTGTGACGTTAAATCTTTTTAAAAGACGATTTAAAAAATGAATATGTCATAATTTTGACGTTTTAACTTTTTAAATCGTGTTTTAAAAAGATGTAACGTCACAATGGCAGTTGATCTCGAGAGACGGGAAAGCGACCGGAGTTACGTAATCAGGGCCCAGGATTGACAGTGGTAACCAATCTAAAACACCCTTTGATATTGGTTACCATTGTCGATATATGCCCGGTTGCAAAATTTATTCTGTCTTTGGACCCGAAGGCATTATTATCATCACGATATCACTCTTGTATCTATAGCTATCGCTTTGTAACGATCTCCTGTTTCGTCCGGTTTGCAAGAGTACATAAATCATGTGTAGAGCCCTAAAGGATATCGGTTTTCCGACCCTTGTTGCATTGCAAATGTGTGCCTACGATTTGCAGGCACAGCGACACAATCGACAATCAGTTCGATCTCAACTTGGTAGATTACCTTAAACTAACCAGGATAAATAAAAACTAACGTCAATTTATTTGGAAATACGCGGCACGATCGAATCTAAATCAAAATCGAATCAGTTTGGAAAGGCCCTGGGGCCTTATTACCTGGGTAATATCTATTGACTTCAACTTCTTAACGTCTACGAACTGAGGTCTAGGAGGTCCTGTTTTTCCTCCTGAATCCTATATACTGGATATCAAAAACTAGTTGAATTGCGTTGAAACTTGGCACGCAGATAGTTATTCTGATATTCGTTGAAAAGATCTTTTTGAAATTCATCCCCTACGGGGAATGCACTACGGTTTTAGTTTTCGTTTTAGTAGCTAATATTCTTCGTAAATAGACATTTTACATATTTTTTTTATCACCTTTATGGGGTGTGATGTAAAATTATGTACATATAATAAAATATCAACAACGTTTCCGCACGTTTTTGTAACGTTTTCATCCGTTTTTGTAACGTTTTCATCCGTTTTTGTAACGTTTTCATCCGTTTTTGTAACGTTTTCATCCGTTTTTGTAACGTTTTCATCCGTTAGCAAGGACTTTTCGAAATGTATCCTCAGCGTGGAATGCCAAAAGAAATAGAATTCAAAACGCGCTTATTATCTAGTCACACTATTATTACTAATAATATAAATGCGAAAGTTTGAGAGTGTGCGTGAGTGTATAATTGTAAAATCTTCCTCGGTAAGTGCCAATTTCACCAAAACAATATGTTAAAGTTATTCCTTCATGAAATATCATGTTATCCCTCTCGTATTTCCTGTCAATGAATGAGAAGGGTATTTAACAAGATATTAAAACTAGTATTTAGTAGTTTACATGCTGGATTCATTAATTCATTGAACACTTTTTTCATGACTAATTGTTATACGGTATTCGCGAGATTTAATGCGTACCAAGATTCATCTAGTAATAAATAAAATTAATAAATATAATAATAATAATATCTATGGACGCTTCACACCACGTCAATTTGGCCCTGTGCTAAGTATCCGAAGAAATTGTGTTACAGGTACCAGACAACGGAAATATATTTAATACTTTTATACATTGAGTTTATCTACTAAAACATTAATAATAAAATACAATATACTTACATCTTTACAAAAAATCTGTACATTTTAATTAAAACTAAAACTAAAACAAACAAAAATAATAAAAAAACTATATCTACTACTAAAATTACTTCTAAAACTACAAATAAAAAATAACCCCAAGATCGTCCCCCTCAGGCAGAGTACCCAGAAGGCTCAAAGAGTTTCCCCGCTGGATAGCGATGCTTACTCTTTGAGCCAGGTAGGTTCCTGCTCTGGGGTCTCGGGTGGCTTCTACTAGATTTTTTGAAATTTGACCAAATAATTTATGAGCACCCGGACCCCATGGGCCTAGAGTTTCAACCCCAAACGGTTCAAATATGAGATCCCCACTAAGGTTCTCATATTTGCGCCGCTTGAGGTTCTCCGCCTGGTTTGCGGCCGCACCCGCAACGCTCGAGGTACCCTGGACGTGGGACGGAGCGAGTGTATCGACGCAAGTAGCGTCCCATACAAGAGCCCGTCCCACTCTCCAAGGGACCAAGGTCATTCCGTCTGGTCTCTTGCCATCATCACGCGCCAAACCCGCGGGCTCCAACACAGCCGGTACTCCGGCGGTTGCAAGAGCCCGTCAGATGAGGTCGTTCAAGGAGTGATGGCGAGAGATGCGACCGGCGCTTCGTCGGCAGGAGAGGCCGTGGTGTCCGAGGCTGTCTACATGGGCACCACAAACGCAGCTGTGGGGGACGACATGGGGGATGCCAAGACGCAGGGAAGTGGCTAACCGGAAAGTTGTTTTGTCCAATAAAGTTCCGGTATTTGGTGACGGTAGTACCTGTAGCCAAAGCCCCGACTCCCATTTTTCAGCGGCTAAGAGGCGAGCCCGATCCGCAGGACTGGACGACGTATTCAGAAGATTGTTCCGTGTCAGTCTGCAGAGCGGCTCGTCCCAGAGCTTCTGTGATGAGGTATTGACGGGCAATTCGCTACAAGCACTAGACGCGAGCCAAGCGTCCTTGGCCTCATCCAAGAACGGAACTCTATTGGACAAAGATGTGTTTTGGAGGATTTGGGATATAAGGTTACGGTTGGCATGGATCGATGACAAGAAGGCGGGAAGTGATATATTTGATGGTTTTCGAACACCCAGGCCACCGAACCTAACTGGAAGAGTTGCCTGGGTCCATGAGCGGTCATTAAAATTTATATTTAAAATAGTGGATAGTGTATGTCTTACGGTGTCATCCAACTGTTTAAGAAGTTCAGGGAATTTCCATAACTGGCAACACCGCAAGACATACGTAAATTTAGGTACAAAAAGACAGTAACGGATTAAAGTGAAGGCCATGTGACAATTGATTTGGAGAAGGCGATCTAAAGATTCACTAAAATTTTGTAATTTATTTTTGACAAATACCGGAAGGGACTCATTCAGAATAGGGGAGCCCAAGAGGAAGAGTGAGTCCTTGTCTATGACAGATATTTGGGGAGCAATTTTTTGGAAGCTGGATATAATATCGTTTCTATTCCCACAACTATCTGGCACAAATAGTTCACACTTGCCCAGGTTCAGCTCTAGACCAATATTTTATACTATACACATATTTAAGATTTTTATTATATTATACACAAATTTAATACACATCCATGACCCAGGAACATTGATAACATTTTGTTCCCTCGGCGGGATTCGAACCCGCGACCTTTCGAGCACCAACGCGCTCAACCAACTGCGCTACGGAGGTCGTCATTAAAGGCTTTTTGTGTCTCACTTATTTATAGTTATAGCAGCTTGGTATCTAGATGTTCAAACTGAGACATTCCAGTGATATTATAAACATTGAATTCTGTCGTATACAGAATGATTCAAGGTTCGAATATACTCGTAGTGTGAAGAGAATGACGCGTAGAGCATTTTTTGTTTTGGCACCTCATATAAATTAAATACCATAACGCGAAAAATCACGATTTAAGATTTCCATAAAAGTCACAAAACAGATGGGTTTCAATCCTGGTTAGGTCTGAGGTCAACGACCAATGCGTTCGTGTGTATAAACTAGGAGCCCGCGAGCCCCAGCATAGTAAGATTCACCACTCTTTGTGGTCATTTTAGACTTTTGATATTTTTTTGAGTTATATTAAGTAATTTATATGAGATGCCAAAACAAAAAAATCTCTAATCTTTTTACACTAAATTCGGCTTTATAAAGAAAACTTTTTAAAAGGAAGTATCTCCCTGTATATTATTATTTTTTGATTTTATTTAACATTTATTGCACACAAGGAAATTCACAATAATACTTTTCACAAAGAAAGACTACTGCTTATTTCTAACAAGACATTTCTTTATTTACTACATACACGCTACATTTATTTATCAGTTTTTTGCTAATGTTCTATCCTATTAGGAACAAAGTACTGAACACCCTAATCCTATATAGGATAGAGAATAGAATTTATGTGATATCGAAAGTTTTTCGTTGGGAGTGCACTTGCTAGATCTCGTGAACTTCGGTCTTGTAAACTTCACAATCCACATCCAATCTGTTGGAGACCTCTTGCACAACTTTTAAGGTTTCCAAACAGTTTTCTTTGGAACAAAATATTTAAAGCTCTCCCGAGTCGTAAGGTCGAAGATATATTTAGCTTAAATCCTACTATACCAAAAATACTTCAATAAACGCTGCATTTCTTCTTACGATTAATAACACAAATCTGTTTTTACGAGTAATATTACAAAGCGAAAGAGTTTGTTTGTTTAAGCGCGCTAATCTCAGGAACTGCTGGTCCGATTTGAAAAATACTTTTTTTGTTGGAATTTTGTCCATTTATTTGAAAGCCGGTGATGATGAACATGTAAGGTGATTTTAATGAAACAGTAGTAATTAAAGGTTAATAAACTTCGTTCATATCCGATTAAATCTTTTTGTAAACAAAATTACCAATTTAAATGTCACTTAATTATTCTGCAATAAAGAAATACTGGGACACATTAATTTGGGAAAATATAATCTTTTTGTCCACGTTTGTATTAAATTAATTGACGCTCCTGTGGTACTGTCGGTTTTGCTTGACTCTCGGAGGTCGGAAGTTCAAATCCCAGGTTGAAAATATGATTTGGGATGATCTTCGCTAAGTGACAAAACAAAATGTATGGGAGTTGATATAATGACAAGCGCATTATATAAACTCCCGTACATTTTGTTGTCGAATCCTTCAACAGTTGTGTCCGTTCCATTAGATAAGTTTAAGATCTGCTAGCGCCCGATAAGCTGAAAATTGGAGTACTTTAAAACCTTTTTTCTCAATACTCGTCTTATTGAAAAATCCAAAAAAAAAAAAAACTTAATTTCCATCAAGACAAGATGGCGCGACGAGCTAGACGCATACCACCCAGGCTGGCCAGCGGTGGCGCAGGAAGAAATACCTGGAGGTCAGTGGGGGAGGCCTTTGTCCAGCAGTGGGACAGTTTAGGCTAATAATAGTAATAATAAAGTCATCATTTTAATTACCAGAGGAGTATAGTTTTATAAGTTTATACATTATAAAATTATTATACCTTAAAACAATATGCAAAGTAAACCCTTTTTTAACGTTGTAACCTTTTTTATAGATTAAAGACGCGAGTGTGAAAAATACTACAGTATTTTAAATGAGGCAAGACTCAAGGTGTAAAATAAATTAGTGATAATACTGTAGGGTTTGCATGTGGCTTCTATATATTATAGTATACTGTAAAAGTACCAGCGCTGAAATACTTTACTTGTTGACTTTCATGTTTCTATGAGAAATGCCCAACATCATAAATTTTCTTAATAATATGTAAAAAAGTACATCAGCGTTGATACCTACTTTTACAGTATACTCTATATATACGGGTTCCATACACATTACACATCATTAATATTACAGCATAATATACAGGGTGTAAAAAGAGCAGTCACAATTACTTTGAGATACGATTATACTACCTTTCCTTATTTTGGAAATGTATTTTTTTTTAATATTTTTCTTATTCTTGTCAAAACTAAAAAAAAATTTTTACTTTTCACCATTTGTCGCAAAAATAACAATAAAGTAAAAAATTTTTTTTTTTTAATTTTTGTAAAAAAAAAGAAAAATAAAACATTTCTAGAGTGAGAAAAGGTAGTATAATCATATCCCAAAGTAATGGTGACTGCTCTTTTTACACCCGTTATATATAAAAATATATTTTATTAAACAATTTTTTATACGATTTCAACACGCTCCGATGGGCGCGATACCCCCTTCTCGCCATACAAATAGACGTTCAAAGTCATTGGCGTTATATAAAGCCTACAAGAATAGCAGTGATCTTAGTCAACCGTTCCACTGGTTTACGACAGCTAAATCATAACAATTTATTGCGTACACACTTATAGTCAGAGTTCCGCCATACATTGTTTTCACTTATTAGTATCAAACAAATTTTTCGTGAGTACCAATTTGATAAGTCGCCCAAGAATTTCTTGGACGGAACTCTTGTTTGTGGTAGCTAACAGAGATAGCAAGGATAAACTTTGTGGATTTGGTGATTCCAAATATATATTTTTTTTAATCTCAAGATCCGAAAAAATATTTGTCCTACAAAATCTATGGTTTGATCAAAGTGTTTTCTCTTGCCAACTTGTATCGATAACGAGGTCATATTAAATTATAAGTAACCAGCTGATTTACTTTTTATTACTTACTTAATATTAATGTAATTCAACAAACATAATTGTCCTACAAATTGCGTGGTACGTTATCCCGGTCCTACGCTCGAAAGTTGAGATTTTTTTTTAAATCCTTGCTAAGTCTGTTATCTACCACAATCGAGAGTTCCGTCCAAGAAAGTCTCATCAAAATAAAGCTACTCAAGAAAAATTATCTTGATACTAATCAAGTGAAAACAATGTATGGGGGAACCCTGACTATTAGGCATTAAAATTACTCTTATGTACCTATTTCAGAGCTTCGCTCTCGACCTGGATGTCGATCCATTCGATTCCCGCGTTGGAACAACAAAAAATGTTGTTTTCAAGTTTGGTTAGGACAATGCAGGCTGATCACCTGATTGTCTGACAAGAAATATGATCCATGCGTCGGATGGGCATGTAAAAAGTTCTCTCGCCAGTCGTGTCGGTTTACCGTCCCACTGGGTTATGAGAGTAAAACGAAGAGAGAGTCTCTTTGTGTATTGCGAACACACTTGGGCACTATAAAATAACTCCTGCGTAGCTGGCCTTGTTTCAACGAAATCGGCTACCGACAGCGAAATCGGTGAGGGGAGCTATTATGTACATATTATGCAATGAAATTTGATGAAACAGGTTGTAGATAGATCCTACACACTTTAGTTCGTAATAAAGTTGCACCATTAGTTGCATAGAACTATTAAACAGCTGCATCGGGATTCGGAAAGTTCGTATTCAATAGCTATTGTACGCGGGTTGGGTAATAATTAGGTATTATCTAGTTTTTGCATCGTGGGAGATTATTAACATGTGGTTATGTAATATGCTTGTTAGTAGTTAGTTATAGTACAAAATTACTATAGTAAAATATGATTGTAACTCAGTCAAATACAGGACTATTCATGGATTATCCCCCAGCCGTGCCCCCAGGCCGTACCATCCTTTTCTCGAAGCAGTTCAGGCCATTTTCGACCCCTTATAACTTCATTGTGCATAAAACTAGAAGCCTGCATTTTTAGGTACTAATAAGCATTGTATAAACACGGTATATTTCAATTTTCATTCAATTTGAAACAGAAGTTTAAGAAGTTTAGATTTTATTATGACATGGATTATGTTTTAAATGAGGTTCAGTTAGGGTGACTTAATCACTAAGTAATCAAACCCCCATAAAAAAAATAAAGATTTAAAAAAAAAATGAAGTTCAGTTATGTACGGTATACATCCAAAATCCATTTCATAGTAAAATCTAAAATTATTTTAGTATTATGACTTTACCATTAAGTTTTTTTGACTCTACTGAAATGTTGTAGTTCTTGAGATTAGAGTTTGAGAAAGTTAAGCGACATTATGTCTATGTTGTGTTACCGCCTTAGGCAAAATATTTGCCTTATTCTAATATATTTTGTCTTATCAAGTGTAATGTAAAATACCTTTTTTTTTTCGCCGAGAAAATGCTTTACGCATTCCAAGGTAGATGGGGACTCCTACCGCGGGTATGTGGGACTTGCTGCGTCCGAAAAGATGGTACTCTGGACGCAGCCTCTACCCACTAAAAACTCGGTGACACTCCATCACTACCGCCGTTGGTGGAGCCACGGTGACACTAATGTAAAATACCTGAATAAACCTCTTATTATTATTATAATTGTTATTATATATTGAAGTATATCGATCTATATTTTATGTTATCGAATTATATAACTTAGCTACATTGTTTTGTCGCTAACTAAATATCAATTAGGAGCGGTAGCGGTAAAGTTCCCATCCACTTTATCTGATGTAATCCCCAACTCAAGTTCCAAAGCTTATCATTAACGTAGGTAGTTACAAAACTGAGATTAAACGCGAGTGATATTGAAGGCGGGATGTGTTTTGATGCAATTTATGCGAATAATTTACAGACGACTGGAATTAGGTCGGAAGATTATTGCACTTGACTGATTTGGAATGAGAACCGTTTTATCGGAAACTCCTAGCACTTGTTGGTTTTTTTCATGTTTCATAGATAAATTATAATGTACTTATAAATCCTTTTTGAAGTCGGCGTCAGCTAAATAACAAAATGGCTGACCTTTGCGCCCCTCAGATCAAACAGGAGCCCTGGCGGTGAATTAATGCCCCTAGTGGCAAACATCATCATTATCATCATCCACTGCTGAACATAGGCCTCCCCCAAGGACTTCCACAACGACCGGTCGTGCGCTGTCTGCATCCAACGGCTGCCCGCGGCTCGGACCAGATCGTCGGTCCATCTTGTGGGGGGCCGCCTTTGCTGCGTCTTCCAATCCATGGTCACCACTCGAGAACTTTCCTTCCCCATCTGGTGTCTGTTCTCCAAACGATGAGGCCTGCCCATTGCCACATCAACTGACTGAGTTGCAAACAATGATAACTAATGCCATATACATTGAAGTCACTGCCAGTGACAAAAACTCATATTTGCCACATACGAGTTTTTCACTACTATAAAAAGAAATAGAAACATGAACCCCGGTCGTAATAACCAGGTTCAGGTATCAAATCCGCAAGAAAATATCATGGATAATAGATTTTATTTAAGTTTTACGAGCGTTTGTACCCTTTCTTGCCTTTCTGGGGAAATCTCATTAATGCCTATAATATCCAGTCTTTCGGGATATCAGACCATCAGGTTCATAAAATATTTAGTCTGTTTATTCCTTTGGTTGTAGTTCGTAGCCGTTAACCTATTTGTGTTGGTTTTTCTAACTTATTACTGTCAATTAGGGTCTTAATGCTGGGACTAAATTGAATCAGCCGGAACAAATTCGGAGAAATATATATCTAGATTAGAGCAATAAAGTTGAAATAGGAAGCCGAGTTGTCGAACTTAAATAAACAAATAAATAATTTATACATATTTAAGACCTACTTACACAAAAAAAAAACAAAAAATGTAAAAAAAAGTCTGTTAAAACAAAAAATAATCAAAACAGTGCAATGCCAAAAAATAGTAAAATCACTCACGTCATTGTAGCTACACTTGCCGCCGTCCCAGGCCCCTGATTCAAGATGCCATCGCTATTAATCGCTTACGAAGTTCGAAAACAAAATGTATGAGATTTGACATAAGTTCTGCTAAATTACATACGAATTCGCTCGTCATTTAGAATCAGGGCCCTGGTTTTCCGTGATCCCCTAACCCATAGTTTGACATCGATTAACTTCAGCTGTATTGTATATTTTAGTCAGAGTTCTATTTTCAATGCTAACTTTTCCGACTTTCTAGATTCCGGACTATATAGTCACAGTATTATCCGTGAAAAAATTTGGGAAATGATTAAATAATTAATTTTTTAAAATGGAATGACTTTCGGTCAATGTTAACGGTAAGCGACAAATCTTAAAACAGTTGACACTTGTTGGGCGATTGAGGAAAATCATCTCAATAATTTATCACGAAGTTGTTCAACTAGATATAACTTTATGAGGGGACTGTTAATAATACCTATTTAAAAATGTAAAACAGACTAATGCAATGACGCCTCCGTGATCTAGTGGGTTTACCTCCCCTCTTTGGAACAACAAACATTTTTTGATGGGACAATGCAAGCTGATCACCTGATTGTGTGACAAGAAAGATGATCCGTGCGACGGATTGGTGTGTAAATACTCGGTCCCAATCTTCCCGCCGGTCGTGTCGGTTATCCGTCCCATTGGGCTACGAGAGTAAAAGAAGAGAGAGTGTTTCTGTGGCTCATGGGCACTATAAAAAAATCTCTTCTGCGTAACTGGCCTGGTTTCAATGAAACTGGACACCGTCATTGAAATCGGTGTGGGAGGCATTAATATTATGTAGTAAAAAAAATTGTAAAAAGCCCATTATAATATAATTAGAACTGTCAAAGTTGGTAAGAAATTTAACTGGAAATATCCACAGGTATTATGTTTTAGCTCGGTCGTAAAGTGAGGCACCGAAACGAAGCCGAAACTTCATTGCGAATGATTGCATAGAGCTAAGAAAGATTACGAGATTTTTACTTAAATTATTTGCTAGAGATATGATTTTTTTGATTAACACTATTCGATCGAAACGAGATTCTAATGGATATTATTTAAGAGATACGGATTGTTTACTTGTTATATTAGTAGTAAAAACTAGTTTTTAACTTAAGGCGAGCAGTGACCGCAACTAGCGCCACTCTTTTTAAAATAAATTTTACAATGACACAAAGATCTTATTGAAAAAAGTAATCGGTTCAAACTTTAAGTAAATAGTTAAACTAGCTTATTATAGTCATATATAATAGTTAAACTAATATTATATAGTATATCTCGTGAGTAATAACTAAAACGGCCGTTTTAGTTATTACTTACGAGAGTAAATACGGTATAGGATTTAGAGCTGTAATTAAATGCCAATAAATTAGTTAAACTATTTACTTAAGACGAATGGTCAAGCAAATGACCTTGAGTGTTTGGACGTGGAGCTAACGCCATCTATTTATGAATAGTAGTTCAATGTAGCGTGCATAAGGATGTCAAATTATATTTTTGCTAGATGGCGCATTTAGCATATTTCTCTGAGTTGAGCAGAGTAATAATAAACGGAGGCTACATTTTATATATTAAACTAGCTGTGCCCGCGACTTCGTACGCGTGGAAAAGTGATTTAGGGCAGCAGTTCAAATACATTTTTAGTTTATGAACACTGTCGTTTGGATATTTAAAATCACTAATTTATAGTAATGCTTCTTTATACACGGTATTAGACGTGCATAGGCAAAAGAAGTAGGCCGATGGAGTAATAATAATAGTTTACTGTCAAATAATGGCCGTTTTTGTCGTAAATGTTTTGAGGTATTTTTTCTATGAAAATGCTAACAATTCCTACTACCAGCTCGAAAAATGACCGTGTATTATTAACCGACTTCAAAAAAAGGAGGAGGTTCTCAATTCGTCTGTATGTAAAATATTTTTTTTTCTTTTATGCGAATAGGACTACTTGATAGTACGCTCATATACGCGACGAAGATCTCTGTACTGAGATTTGTATGGACTTTACGCCGCAGCGACTGCAGACGATGATCGTTTTCACACCGACGCTGCGCTGCTGGCGCCGAGCGCCAAATTTTTTAAAAGTCTACTCTGGCGTAAGCTAGAGCAGCGCGAAATTTTTCAATATATATATACATATATATCTATAGTTTACTGAAAAGCGAAATTTTTTGATATTATAGATCCAGGATATGGTGCAAAACCTTACTGTTTGGTAACATATGCTTAGACTACTTCAGAAAAAATCAAAATCAATATATTATTCCACATAAGTTTTGAGGATTTCCTTCGATTCCTCACGGATCCCATCAGCAGGTCACCATTTTGGTGACAATGGGACCAAATTTAAATTATACCCTACACAACATAAAAAAAAATTAAAATCGTTTCAAAAACGATGAAGATATCCGCGAAGAAACATAAAAAACAAACATATATTTACGAATTGAGAAACCTCCTCCTTTTTTGTAAGTCGGTTAAAAATATTATGTTGGTTATTTCATGTTACAATCTACCTTTGTGCCAAGTTTCATTTAAATACGTTGAGTAGTTTGGCTGAAATACCGTCAAATAGGTAGCTACAATTTTTTGAAGATCCCACGGGAACCCCTACATTTTTTCGGGATAACAATTTCCAATAATGCTCTTCAGGTCATAAGCTACCTGCCTACCGAATTTCATTTAAATACGTTGAGTAGTTTGGCTGAAATACCGTCAAATAGGTAGCTACAATTTTTTGAAGATCCCACGGGAACCCTTTCGTTTTTCGGGATAACAATTTCCAATAATGCTCTTCAGATTATAAACTACCTGCCTGCCAAATTGCATTTAAATACGTTGAGTAGTATGGCTGAAATACCGTCAAATAGGTAGCTACAATTTTTTGAAGATCCTACGGGAACCCTTTCGTTTTTCGGGATAACAATTTCCAATAATGCTCTTCAGATCATAAGCTACCTACCTGCCAAATTTCATTTAAATACGTTGAGTAGTTTGGCTGAAATACCGTCAAATAGGTAGCTACAATTTTTTGAAGATCCCACGGGAACCCTTTCGTTTTTCAGGATAATAATTTCCAATAATGCTCTTCAGGTCATAAGCTACCTGCCTGCCAAATTGCATTTAAATACGTTGGTAGTTTGGCTGAAATACCGTCAAATAGGTAGCTACAATTTTTTGATGATCCCACGGGAACCCTTTCGTTTTTCGGGATAATAATTTCCAGTAATCCTTTTCAGATCATAAGCTACCTGCCTGCCAAATTTCATTTAAATACGTTGAGTAGTTTGGCTGAAATACCTTCAAATAGGTAGCTACAATTTTTTGAAGATCCCACGGGAACCCTTTCGTTTTTCGGGATAATAATTTTCTAGTAATGCTTTTCAGATCATAAGTTACCAGTCTGCCAAATTTCATTTAAATACGTTGAGTAGTTTGGCTGAAATACCGTCAAATAGGTAGCTACAATTTTTTGAAGATCCCACGGGAACCCTTTCGTTTTTCGGGATAATAATTTCCAATAATGCTCTTCAGGTCGTAAGCTACCTGCCTGCCAAATTTCATTTCATTCCATACAGTGGTTTTAGCGTGATGCGACGACAAACATTCCCATATGGACAGACAGACAGACAGACAGACAGACAGACAGACAGACAGACAGACATTTTTTTCAAAAATGTTATTTTTAGGTTCTGTGGCTTATATAGACCCCCTTTTTTTAATTTTCACTTAAATATTCTTAATGTACAGACATGACCCCTCTACAGATTTATTATATGTATAGATAATATATACTTAGATTATTTTTTTTATTTTATCCCCGTTTAACCCTTATTATTTGTATTAGTCCAGCCATTTTAGTAAGTTCACCTCGGAATTCGAGATACCCAATTATAAGAAAAGTATAACAAAGAAATATGACCTTTGACCCTTGAAATTTAATAGTAGCGTACACCCTACCATATTATGTAGGTTTTGAGACAACTTTTGGGGGAGTCAATATACAACTATTTACAGACTTACAGCTGGGTATCTCTAATTCCAAGATTCTTGCCAAATTTAAGCTGATGACTGGACTAATGTCCCTTATTATATGTATATCGAATACGGCTCAAACGATTAATTTATGACTGCTAATATATATATATATATATATATATATATATATACAGCGTGTAAAAAGAGCAGTCACTATAACTTTCGATACGATTATACTACCTTTCCTCATTTCGGAAATGTATTTTTTTTATATATTTTTTTGTCAAAAACAAAAAAAAAATATTTTTTTTTACCATTTCTTATTTTTTGTCGCAAAAATTATAATAAAGCCAATTTTTTTTTGAATTTTGTAAAAAAAATACATTTCTAGAAAGAGAAAAGGTAATATAATCATATCCCACAGTTATAGTGACTGCTCTTTTTTACACTCTTTATATATACAGGGTGTAAAAAGAGCAGTCACTATAACTTTGGGATTGGACCATAAGAAATTCAAAAATTCAAAAATTCAAAAATTTTTATTTCCATATAGGTTATTAAATAACACTTATAGAATTGTCCTACATGATGCCTACCACCGGTTCGGAAACTAGCCCGGCGAGAAGAACCGGCGTAAGAAACTCGCGCGGGGCCATCTTTTAGCAAAAAGATTGGAAAATTGTTCTTTTTCTCTTTAAATATAATATAATATACATAACAATGTTATAACTTAAAAGTAAAATTTTAAAAACAAAGAGTACAAAGTTGTAACCTAGCATAGAGGCACCTTATTCCCAGGGTGTGCAATCATTAATGAAATCATTAACCTTATAATAACCTTTAGCACACAAACGTTCTTTAACTAATTTTTTAAATTTATTTATAGAAAGATTTTGAACGTTTTCTGGGATTCTATTGTATAGGCGTATACATTGACCTTTAAAAGACTTACCTACTTTGCTAAGTCTAATCACTGGTATATCTAATTTGTCCTTATTTCTAGTGTTTATACAATGGTTGTCGCTTTTTTTTCTGAAATCATTTATATTCTTTTTTACATACAACACATTGTCCAAAATGTATTGAGATGCGACGGTCAGAATACTTATTTCTTTAAACTTTTCTCTCAGAGATTCAAAAGATGACAACTTATAAATATAACGTATAGCTCGCTTCTGCAGCACAAATATAGTATTAATGTCCGCGGCATTTCCCCATAAAAGGATGCCGTAGGACATTATGCTATGAAAGTAACTAAAAATAACTAAAAGACCTTGACTGATTCTAGAAATGAATTATTTTCATTAATTATTTTTTGGAAAAAAAATTCTTTTTGCAATTTTTTATTTTAGCCGCAAGGCTGAACTGTTTGGAACAACGTTCTGCATTAAATTCTTAAATTTTATAATTTTTGCCCTAGTACGTAATGAACGTCTTACGCGTGCTATCTATATCGTACTATAGCTCTCAGCGTAATCAGCTGATCGCTGTGTTGTACACGTTGTACATTGCCTATTAAAAATTTTCAATAGGCAATCTACAACGTGCACAACACAGCGATCAGCTGATTACGCTGAGAGGTCTATAGCACGCGTAAGACGTTCATTACGTACTAGGGCAAAAATTATAAAATTTAAGAATTTAATGCTGCAATGTTCAGCCTTGCGACTAAAATAAATAGCAAAAAAAAAATTTTTTTTCGAAAAACAAAGTTTCTAGAATCAGTCAAGGTCCTATAATGATATCCCAAAGTTATAGTGACTGCTCTTTTTACACCCGTTATATTATATACATTTTGTTTAATTTTTTACAGTTTACTTCTTACACAGGGAACTTTTGTCTATCGATGATTCATACAGGATGTTAAAAAAAAAATATTAATTTAAATAGATTTGTTTATTATTTTTGAAGTTATTTTTTTTCCTTGTTGGCAATGGGACTAGTTGGCTTGAATGGTAGGGGGCTGACTTTCTTTTTTTAGACTTTTTTATTTTTTTTGTTGACAGCCTCTGTTATATACTGTGGGTCTCTAATGGGTATATTTCTCAGATATCTAGGATCCACTAATTCTGGTAGTATGCAATCCATATAGAAGTCTTTCAGCTTTTTTTCTTCTGTCTTTCCTCGGCGTTTCTCTCTAAATTCTGTAAAAATACTCTTTTTGAATTCTCCAGCATATCTTCAGCCATATCCGGTTTTGAGCAATTTTCCCCATAGTTTGTTCCATCTTGGGTCTGAAACAATCTCCTCTTTTTTCTTAAATATTTCTGAGTCAGTTTCCGACTCTTCATTCGTTTTTCTTCGTTCCGTTTAATTTCGTTGCGTGGACTTTTTCCAACAATTGATTTATGCAGAACGGATAAAGATTTTTGAGTATTGAATGATACTTTTCTGGTTCCTAATATTCTTGATTATGTTATGTTTTTTCTGTATTTCAAAGAATACTTTGTATCTGTACTTAACGCAAAAAATTTATTACAAAAATTTGTAAGTAAATGATTCCGGCATTCTACTTTTTCAACGGTATAATTTTCATAAGGTCTAGATTGGATTTTTTCTGAATACGTGCTGGCGTCCCCGTCCGATATTTAACGCGCATTTCTATACTTTTTTCAAACCCTTGCACCAAGATCTCAGACTACATTCCTGTAGACGCTCCTAAAAGAAAAAACTAAATTTAGTTTTGATTCATTATTAATTATGAAATAGTATAACTATTAGTTATACCTCAGTCAGCGTAATATATATTGTACCTAATACACGCAGAAAACAGGGAAATAAAGGGTACTACGAGTCAAAAAAAAAGCTAGTAAATTACCAGAATAATTTTTGTAGCATGTGTGATCTTTTGCCTCTTTACCCTTGTTCTAAGCTAGGACACAAATACAGCAATGTTTATTTTTAATTTTTGCCATTTTTAATTTTTTTAATAACAAAAAAACCCAAGTCTGTAAAGGCAAAATCACGAATCACTTTACACGCAGTAGGAGCCAATGTTTTGTTGACTAAAGACATGGTTTTTTTTAATATTTTTTACGGCTTCCTTTATTGATAATAAACCTGAAGCTATGGCATATTTCCATGGCAAGCTATTTTTTTAACATTATGTAAAACTGTAGGTTTAACTGTATAATAGTGTAGCAGTAAAGAGTAATTGTTTGATGTCTCTGTGATAAGTATTCTGTATGATAAACATTTACATTACAATGACACTGTCTATAGACTATAATTGTAAATTATGCATCTGATGATCATCATAATTTTTATCTTTTCTGTACAGGCGGAATCTTGGGATCTTTTGGGGACTTTCCGCGGTTCTATAGACTTAAAAGTAGGTACCTATTAACTCAATAGCGACCAACTCCTAATAGAACCTATCGTCACCAGGAATACAGCTTCATATCTAATTTTAAGTCTATGGGACCGCGGGAAATTCTTTACACTATAGGTACAATAACAAAAAATATGTCTATTTTATAATTAGATAGGTACCGGTATCGGTAAGTAGGTAACTTACTTTTCAATATCATTTGCTTTGGCTTCTTTTGCTTTTGTCTGATTTGCAACACGAGTTCTTCTTTTATATAGCAACTTCAATAATCGTTTGTTACTTTGTTTCGGAATACTTTTATTACCTATGTTTGTTTCAAAGTCGAACCGATTTCACACAACATGTGCAAACTACAAGCCGGTAAGTAAATGTCAATTGTCATTTGTCAAATCAAAACAAGACCACGCGAGATTGTATTACTCTTATCTATGCACCCGCTCACTGTGCGCGCCGTGCGGAACGGCAACGCTGCATTGTACATGGGTTGCATCGAACTGGCAACGTTGCATTCCATAACTAAACGCCTGATTAAATTTTATGAGCAAATACTTTACTAGTGGAGTTTGATTTACAGTAGGCACCAAAGACCTTTTATGATATAACTTCTATTTTGCAATAGTATTTGTTACAAATCGACAATGAACAACAAGGTACAAAGTAAAGAAGCATGCATGCAAAGATTCATTATAAACGGATAAGCCAAACCAAAAAAAAATCCATCCTAAAATATTCATTTTACGCGAGTCATAGCATTTTCTAAAATGTATTTCTGATTACTGAGTGAAGATCGTCAAAATTATCGACAACAACAATATACTTCAAGATACATTTTATAATTACACAAAATTTCTTTATTTCCCCAGTCTGTAATTTAGCTGAAAAACATAGCCTAAAAGTCGTGAAAAACGCATTTTGCTTGACCATTCGCCTTAAAGTTTGAACCGATTACTTTTTTTAATAAGATCTTTGTGTCATTGTAAAATTTATTTTAAAAAGAGTGGCGCTAGTTGCGGTCACTGCTCGCCTTAACATTGTTTGCTAGATATGAGTTTTTTACTAAACTTTACTTGCTAGTTACGAGGTGTTTGCTATAAAAAAATTACTCGAAGCATGTCACTAATTTGTTTGAAACTTACTAAAATTCGCTTATTTTTTACGTATTAATTTTTTTTATGCTGTGTAATATTAAAAAGTTGAGAGAGATGTTAGTAGTAGAAATATGTAGTTTTTCGGCATATTTAATGAAACTATCGATATTTGCATTGAATTGGCTGGGAAAACTACAGGTACTACAACTACATTACGATAAAATTTGGTACAGTAGGAGATATGAGATTAACTATTAGCATACTGCTTTTACCGCAACAAACGTACAGTTAGTTAGGCGCATATGTAAAAGCGGGAACCATTCAGTTTTTTTAATAATAATAATAATAGTTTATTTCATAAAATTAAATTACAGAATTGTTAATTATTACTATGGGCCTCCACACTAGGTCGGGCCTGTCTCGTGGAGTCCATATGTGGCCTTAATTACTATTATAGGCTTAGTTCACAAAATTTATTTAAATCTTAAAATATTATTCATAAAATAATGTTTGCTATAATAACAATAAAATAAATATTGCAACATATATAAAAACATTGAAATTAATCACTACTATTGGTTAATTGGAATATGTTCCAAATACTTATTTAAATTAGATAATAAGACAATGGAGGACGTCTCTTGCAGAAATAGGTTAAGTTTAAGTGTACAAAATCCTACCAATGACTTAAAAAAATTTAAAGTTTCAAATAATAATAAATGTAATTTGATTAATCTGGTGCATCAAAATTTACAAGGAATGGTAGGTAAAGAACTTGAAATTGAGTTATTCTTAAAGGAATTTAATATTGATATTATTTGCATATCTGAACACTGGTTCAGAAATCATGAACTCATTTTCAATTTCAATGATCACCAGGTAGCTAGCTCGTTCAGTAGAGAGAATTCTATTAGAGGCGGCTCTTTAATATTAATTAAAAAAACCTTAAAAAGTAAGGAACGTAAAGGTATTGTGAGTCTCTCAACTGAACGAGTAATTGAGGTGGCCTGCATAGAATTGAGTCATCTTATTATTGTGTGCGTATACAGGCCTCCATCTGGGTTATACGAATCATTTGAACAAATTATGGAACAATTATTGTCAAAAATATGTGCATCTAACAAAAACGTTATTATATGTGGTGACTTTAATATTAATTTGTTAGACCTAAACTCCACTACGGTTAGATTCACATCATTGTTTAGATCGTATAACCTATTTAATTTATTTCAAGAACCAACAAGAGTATGTGATACAACTGCTACTTGTATTGATAATATATTTACTAATCTCCAAGTAAAAAAGATATAATTAATAAACTCAGCTCTGATCACTACGGACAGTTAGCTTCTTTTAATATATATTGTGACACTAACCTAAACGAAAATCAAGTGTTTATTCCTGTGAATACTAAACGTATTGAGAAATTTAGGAGTAATTTAAGTTCAAATATTAAATTATTAGATGGGTCAAATAGGTCAGATGAAGCTTTTAGTAAATTGTTTAAGATAATAAGAACCCAATTTAATTCAGTATTTAAATCTAAATCGGTTAGAAAAAGCAACAAAAAAGGTAACTTTATTGAGTGGGCAACTGCAGGAATTAAAATAAGCAGACAAAGACTATATGAATTATACAGTGAAAAATGTATAAATAACAGTGAAACTTTTAAAATATATGTTAAAAATTACTCTAAAATTTTCAAAAAAGTTTGTAAAGCTGCAAAGGCTCTTCATATTAGAAATAAAATACAAAATTCTAAAAATAAGATTAAAACTACATGGAAGATAATAGCTGGTGAGACTGGAAACGTCACCTGTCGTAACACAAATTATGAACTTAGTTTTGAAAATAAAAAAATAACTACAGATCTAGAAGTTGCGACGGTATTCGAAAAGTTTTTTGCTGACATTCCGGTCTCAACTACAAAAAGTCTAGATTCGTCTCCTGCAGCTGCTGAAAAAATACTTAAAGATAATGTAAAGGAATGTGATGTCAATTTTAAGTTCAAAGAAATTGATTCCAGAGAAATTGTTAATACATTTAAGATGTTAAATATCAAAAATACTGCTGATCTCTGGGGCATGTCTACAAAAATTATGAAATCAATAATTGACATCGTAGCTCCTCATTTAGCAATGATTTTCAATGATTGTACAAAGAGTGGTGTTTTTCCTGACTTAATGAAGCATAGCAAGGTTATACCCTTATTTAAAGCTGGGAATAAATCTGATCCGACAAATTACAGACCTATATCGATTTTGCCGACTTTTAGTAAAATATTTGAAAAATTAATTTTAAATCAGTTATTAGTACATTTTAATATAAACAATCTATTACATAATAATCAATATGGTTTTACTAAGGGTCGATCCACAACGGACGCTGGTATGGGTCTGCTTTGTAATATTTTGGAAGCTTGGGAGAGGTCGCAGGATGCGTTGGGTGTGTTTTGCGACCTTTCCAAGGCTTTTGATTGTGTTGAGCATGCTACATTGATCAGGAAATTAAAGCACTATGGCATAAGGGACTCAGCCCTCAGCCTTTTGAGTTCTTATCTTACAAATAGGATTCAAAGGGTGGAGGTAAATAGTAAACGGTCCACTGGGACTAAAATAGAATTAGGTGTCCCACAGGGATCCATTTTAGGCCCATTTCTTTTTCTCATCTATATTAATGACTTACCTTATCTAGTTAAAGATAAACATGAGATAGTATTATTTGCCGATGACACTTCACTCATTTTTAATGTGAAGCGACAACAGTCAAATTATGACGAGGTAAATAGTGCTCTCTCAAAAATAGTACATTGGTTTAATGTTAATAACTTATTATTAAATTCTAAAAAAACTAAATGTTTAAAATTTACTTTGCCCAATGTTAAGCAATTACAAACCAATATACTATTAAATGATGAGAAAATGAAACTAGAGGATTCCACTGTGTTCCTGGGTATAACACTAGATAGTAAATTACAGTGGGGTCCTCACATTGCCAATCTTGCAAGTAGGCTCAGTTCTGCAGCATATGCGGTTAGAAAAATTAGAGAAATTTCTGACGAAGACACGGCGCGATTAGTATATTTTAGTTATTTTCATAGTAGGATGTCTTACGGCATTCTCTTATGGGGAAATGCCGCCGACATTAACACAATATTTGTGCTGCAGAAGCGGGCAATACGTTCAATTTACAAAATGTCCTCTTTTGAATCTCTAAGAGAGAAGTTTAAACAAATTGGTATTCTTACCGTTGCTTCTCAATACATTTTAGACAATGTGTTGTACGTTAAAAAGAATTTAAGTAATTTTAAAATGAAAAGCGACAATCACAATAGGAACACTAGAAATAAGCACAAGCTAGATATACCGGTGATCAGACTGAGTAAAGTTAGTAAATCATTTAAAGGTCAATGTATACGCCTGTACAATATAATCCCAAATAACGTTCAGAGCCTCCCTATCAATAAATTTAAAATTGTAGTTAAAGAACGTCTTTGTTCTAAAGCTTATTATAAGGTCAATGATTTTGTTGACGATTGCACACCTTGGGAATAAGATGGCCACATGCAAGGCTACCTCAATGTACTTTATGTACTCTGTCTTTTGTTATAATATATAGATTAAGTTTTTACATTGTTAACATATTATGTTTACACTTTTTAAAAAAAAAGAACAATTTTCCATCTTTTTGCTAAAAGATGGCCCCGTCCGAGTTTCTTACGCCGGTTCTTCTCGGCGGGCTAGGGTTGAACCGGTGGTAGTATTTTTGTTGACTTTCCGAAAATAGCTTGTTAAGTTTAACTTGGAAATAAAATTTTTTGAATTTTGAATTTTTGACTAAATATTATATTAGTTTAATAAAAGAAATCAATTGAAATACCTTCTAAGTCCTCCTAAGACTATGGCAAATGTGAAATAAATGCTCCACATGGCGTCCCCTATATTATACCTACATGCCAAAACTTCGCCTTCTTCACACTTCGACTGAATATAATTCAAAACGGGCCGTAAATTCACTCCGTATTAATTCTATCCTCGATTCATATCGAACTTTCGACATTCTTTCGGGGCTATTAGTAATATTATGAGTATATTTTCTCATTTTAAAAACTCTTTGGGAATTTAGCCACAATTCTTTTTGGAGAGGGCTTGTATACCAATGCAATTTTAATAATGGGTGAAAAGTTTGCATTTATACGAAAGAAACTGACTGAAAATTCTTCAAGTTTTAATATACAGGTTGAAAGAATAGTAATTAAGTATTACTGTTGGCCGATATGTGCTGCCTACACACAAACTATAAGTGTGGGAAATACTACATACTACATCCAAGGTTAAAATTTCTTAACACGCTGTGCAATTTTCTTAAAAAAGGGGCATCTATAATCTATATAAAATTGAAAGGATAGTAATAAAGTGTTGTTGTTGGCAGATGTGTGCCCGCAATGCGGACTGACCAGGGGAATAAAACGTTTACACCTCGCCCACAGCCAAATATTTTATATCGCACGGTCTGATGTCATTACTTTGCATTTTATATTCTCACACATACGAAATACTTCGTGTGTGGGGGTTTAATTAGTAGTTTAGTAGTATAACCCCGAGTTATACTATTAAACTACTAATTAAACGTATTAAACCACTAATAAAACGTATAGTAGCATAACGAGAGGGGAATTATAAGATTAAGGTGTGTGTGTCTATCGGCAGCGTAGCTCCCAAACAGAACTGTTACATAGTATACAGTTGTGAAGTAGGTTTATAACAATGTTATGACTTATGTCACATAACGTTGATACCTTTTTTTTTTTTTTTTTTTTGATTTCGCAAGGGAAATGCATTACGCATCCCCCCGGGAGGGTCCCCGAGGGGTATGTGGGACTCCCAGCTCACTACGGCCGGTTTACCCACTAAAACCACTTGCGGATTGCCATCAGCCGCTATGTTGGGTGGAGTGCCTGGATCTGTCTAAACACAGGCTACTCCTCCCTCGACCGGCCGGTTCACCTTTATAGGGACCGGACTTCCATCAAATTAAGAGAGCGCTCCGGCAAACTGAAGCGCTCTCCTCGGCGCCGAGACTGACAAAGCCGGGGAGGTTACCCATCCCTCTACCCGGAGCCCCGTACTAGACGTGAGATGGGAGGGCCGCAAAGCGACGCCTCCGCACCCCCGTCCTGCGCCGGCGAAGCGGAACAGAGGACGGGTCCATCTCTCTGTCCCGCTCCGAGGCCTCCTTCTGCGAAATTACGTATTCGCAAAAGGAGGCCGCCGCCTGCCATGCCTCATCGCTCTCGAGCATGCAGCGAACCACACTCGAGAGCGTGAGGTCCCTAAGACAGTCTATGTCAGTCGTCCAAGAAGTATATATAAGCGTACCTATGTACCTAGTTTAAGATGTATTATTATATTAGGTGGTATTTCAAAATATGTCATAAAGTAATCATAAGTGAATATCAATCAACATGTGGCTGGACCCTAAACAAATCCAGTTACAACAAGAACATACTTTGATATATTTTTTTTTTTATTTGAAAGCTAACGTGATCGCTAGTGTTCTTCTAATTATTTATTAATATCAGTTTGCTCACTGCTTAACAGTTCTAGGGTTAAAAAAAATTGGTTACAACTGATATTACCTAACTACAGCAATGGCAGGAAAAGTAATGATTTTGGCACTGTATGTATGTTTGTTTGTTCCATCGAAGCGCCTAAGCTACCGATCTGTTTTTATAAAAGATTTGTAGTCGAAACCCATCATCATCATAATTTAAACTATGACGTCCACTTGGGGTTACCATATGTCAATAGAGGGATGCCTGTACAATGTACATAGTACCTAATGTGCCTGATTTTTCAGAAAAATGCCTGTCTAAAGCAAAACGCTGTAGGTAATAACAAATAAGTAAAAGACATCGCGTAATTTGAAAATGCATGTCTAATGTGATCATCTCCTGTGATCTAGTGTAATGTAAATGTGTTTGTTGAATAAATGTTTTTATTATTATTATTAATACCAATGCCGGCCGCAAGCCTGTCTAAACCTTAAAATGCCTGTCAAATGCGGCTAACGCCTGTCATATGGTAACCCTACGTCCGCTAGACATGCTCCTCCAAAGTTCTTCAGGAGGGTAATTGCTTATGCTCGTCACGCGTGGCCGGCGGGATGGCGAGCGCAGATTCCAGATGCTGAAACCCTGCTGTCCATCTCAGGATATATTATAATATTCTCTTTGTCGCCTTTTACGAAACTCACAGGATAGTTGGTTGGTGGGGAGGTGCCCGGGTAACATAGACAAAAAAAAAAAATATAAACAGGTAAAATAAAAAAAAAGTGTTTTAATTTATTTTTTATGTAATAAACAATGAACATTGTACATGAAATAATAATAATATGTAACTTATTTCTCTACTTGAAGGCTAACGATAGAATACTGAAACTCTAATTTAGGCCTATTCAAAGATATCACTGCTTGGCGGAAAGATAACAACATGCCACTTAATTTAACTATAGTTTCAGTATTCTGCCGTAAGTGGTTTATTATTCAGAATATGTTCTGGGTCCCTTCATTGTAGCACAGGTGATTCTATTGTAGCATTTCGAGGGTTAATCAACTTAGATAGCATCAACCATTGTTCAACATCCTTCAGCTCGTACATCATTTTAACGTCTGTTGATTGCCGAGATTCATATGATTGTTCCGTTTACATTGAAATATAATGTACTAAAGTAGCTTTCAGTCTAAAGCCTCATTTACACAATAAAGCCACGTAAATACTAGGCGTCAATTGACGAGCAACACGGGACGCTTAACATTGGTAACGTTGCAAAATTACGCGCAACTAATCCAGCTTGCAAGGAACATGAACAGCAGTAGATGCGTAGACAGAAAGCTTTCAACATGTGGCGCGCAAAATGTTGCTTAGTATCTCGAATGCTCTCGATGCGAACGCTCGAAAGACAATTGATGCCTCCTAAGCTCTTCTCGAATACACTGTGTATTATTGTATGTTATATTGGAATAGTCTACTCTCGCAAACGATTGGTAATTCTCACATCAAAAAAAAAACGTGAAAATAAAAATCTTATGAAATTTGTACGAGATCTCATAAAAACGTGCTCTCTTTTTACTCCACTGCGTGTCGTAAAGGAATGGTGATAATATGTTTAACATTGAAGAAATGGCTGTAGAATAATGGATCCTGACTATTAAGTTCATCATTATTAGAATATATTTTATTTTATTCAATAGTATTAATTTAATAATAGTTATAATATTGTAGAATTCGAGACCACCGGACATCTAAGTGCTAGATTTTTTTTCTGTTTTTTTTGATGATTAGTCAAGTCGAAACTTATATGTCTGTGTCGGAAAAAAATCGCGTCGTATAAACAAATTGAAAGGCTGATATTATATTAAAGCTGAGAATGGTATTCGGCAAACACTGGATTGTTGCGACTTTTTATCATTAATGTAAACAATGGCGAGAATTGTATGGGCAATGCCCGCTACGATATTTTCACCCAAATTTTCGACACGTGTAAATCAGGCTTAAGGCTTTATATATTCGGAATCTCCCCGTCCGGAGATTAAAGCGCTGGGAATAGATCTATGCTAATACAATTATAGAGCAAACACACAAGACGTGTTGAGTTTTCAAATCGACTTGACGCTCGACGATCTATGCTCGATGATCTAGATTTTAATCTCTATTGTTAGTACACAAGCGTTTTATTCTCAGTACTCCCACTCCGGATTTCCAGATTAATATAGTCTATGCCTTAGGCATTGCCTAGATTACTAACATGTATAGAGTCTAACTACATATTTAGACGACCTCTGTAGCGCAGTGGTTCAGCGCGTTGGTGCTCGACCGAGAGGTTGCGGGTTCGAATCCCGCCGTGGATGTTTTTTAAATTTGTGTATTAATGTAATAAAAGTCTAAAATGTGTGTATTATAAAAAAGTATTAAATATATATTTCCGTCGTCTGTACCTGTAACACTAGTTCTTCGGCACAGGGCCCGATTGACGTGGTGTGAAGCGTCTATAGATATTAATATTATATATTATTAACCATTTATACATGGATAGAAATCATTTTGTAGGTTAAAAACTTTTAAAATAGTACCAAAAATAATTACAATGTTTGGTTACTACGAGTATTTAAAAGGTTTTTTTTTTGTCATTTGAACCCATCATGAATAAACATTTCGTTAATATAAAAGTGACAGAGAGAGTTAGATAACAAATATATTTTTCTGTACGTATGGTAATATAATAAATTAACAATGGAAGGGTGCCAAGTCAGAACCAAGAAAGGTAAACACTTGACGAATACAAACAAAATATTTAGGAAAAGTCCAAATAGATGTTAAGTGATGCTTGAAAATGTACAAATAAAATAAATATCTATAGAAAACCCTGGATATTGTTGTTGTACATTTTCAAATGTGTGTACTATCGCAATTGGGGAGGAGTTTGTGTAAGATTTCCAAGATCTTATAAATCTTGGCGAAAATGCCTCTGGCACTTAAAGTTTTATAATTAATTATAAATTGTTTTTGATATTTCTTTTAATTATAATTATATTTATTAATAATTATGAATTAAGTATATAATTATTAATTTTATAAACTTTTATAATCATTGTATGTATGTTATTCAACATCCAGTTACTGATTATTGTTTATTTATTAAAATAAATCGTGTGATTCTTATTTATAATGATAATGTTGTTGATGTTATTTGGATTTTATGATAATAGTTTAATTATTTTTATATTGTCCCGCCATCTCTACACTTCCGGTGCTACGTAGTACGAGTAGACATGGTGGATGCTTTATAAGGTGATGCATGTAAATTTTGGAGCAATTGCCATCTGATCATTGAAGTGTTAAGGACTAGTGAATATAAAAGTGTACTCTGGTGACTAAATAAAGTGTTTGGCAGTTGTTATATTGTTTTGTATTTGGCTAACGCCAATATTAAATTTAGAAATAATAAAATATGTATTGTAAGTTAAAGGTCCTTTAGGTCTAATCTTCTCTTCTCACTTCTTCTTCTTATATATAAAAATGAATCGATGTTCGTTAGTCTCGGTAAAACTCGAGAACGGCTGAACCGATTCGGCTATTTTAGTCTTGAAATATTCGTGGGAGTCCCAATGAAGGTTTAAGTGGTGTGTATGCAACGAAGTGGGCGCGGGTCAGCTAGTATTGTATATAAAAATGAATTGATGTTCGTTAGTCTCGCTAAAACTCGAGAACGGCTAAACCGATTCTGCTAATTTTGGTGTTGAAATATTCGTGGGAGTCCAGGGAATGTTTCAACGGTTTGTATGCTCAACGAAGTGGGCACGGATCAGCTAGTAAATAAATGAAAAAATATAACTGCGTTTATTTTAAGGGCTATTTGTTTTATCTACTATAGCACAGGAGTGGCTGGACAAAGGCCAAATGCTGCTAATCACTCCCGGCTTGTATCCATCGACTCCCTGCTACCTTCGTCTGTGATTTGTCCACCTGGTGGAAGCTCATCTAAAGCCTCAAGGTCCCGTAAACGCTCTCTAGTTCTAATTGCTTGGTAGTACGAGTAGTATAGAATATTTCTAACAAAGAGCATCTCATACACACAGATTTATGTTATAGTTTAATCTGAGAGTTGGCTTTCCATGAAACAACGAAAAACCAGTTTAATTCAAAAGTTTAATGTGCTACAATTTAGTAGTTAATAGGTAGGAAGGAGTAATGTGTTGGCATTTAACGAACATTGTCCAGGTTCGCAATGAAAGCACAATGTTGAGTAAATGAATTAAAATAGTCGCTTTTATTGCTCTCAATAGGGTATTAAGGATGGCCAGACTGCGTTCCGGAATTTTTTACCAATGATATTTATGTTCAAATCAGGAATGAAATGGATCCGGATTCGGATATGGATATTATGTAAGTTATTTCGGATTATCCGTTTGTTTCGGATAATTTCGGTAACGAATATTATATTTTGGTTTCCTTTTTACAGTAGCAAAACTTTAATTTCGGATTCGGTTACGGATATCCAATATAAAATATTATATTTATATCGGATATTCGATAGTTTCGGTTACGATTACGGAGCTCCCTAACATCCCTGGTTCAAATAAAGAATATTTGTGAAACAGGAAGGATGCCGTGACGGAAAACGGCATGACACTGTCGTGGCACTACACCCGCGCCTATCCTTTACCTGTCCACTCTTATGAGTATTCAATATTATACACTGTTATTTAAATTAATTATTATCAATCCTAATATTAAAATAAATGCTTCACATAATATATTGAGCATCCCACTTCTGCCATTTTTTAAAATTACGATGTCTAGTACTAGTCATTGTCCTAAAAATAGATGCAAATATTGTAAAATTTCTTTGTCGACGGTCTAACGCATGCGAAATTTCAACTCCAACGCATTAAGCGAAGCGGGTTTTAACTTATTAAATTTGTTTAAAGTGCTAGATTTCATTACACATACGGGGACAGATAAAAGTAAACAAAAGCGTGTAAGTGTCAACAAAGAGGTTATGAACCAGAGGTTTAATATTATTTAATTTTAAAAGTACCCACCTACAAGCGATAATCGGTGACCGATTTAATGCAGGTGAAAATAGAACACACTGATTGCAATAGAGCAAAACAAGTCATACTAGAAGTTGGTAAGACATAATATCCAGAAAAAATCTCGCAGATAATCTGGGGGCAAGGTCGTGCCCCGCCAAGACGAGCCAAGCGAAGCGTAAGGGCAGTACCTACCTTTTCTCGAATCATTTCGTCGTTTTTTGAACTCTCATAACTTTGCTTTGGATGAGGCTAATCTGGCGGCACGGTCGTGCCCCACCAAGACGAGCCAAGCGAAGCTTAAGAGCACTACCTACCTTTTCTAGAAACATTTCGTTGTTTTTTTGCACTCTCATAACTTTGCTTTGGATGCTGCTAAATAGTTGAAAATTTCAAAATATAATGACACCAGTAAAAACATGAAAAATACAAAAAAAACGTAGCTATTATACTTAAATTTTAGATCTGATTACTTTTTCACTGGGTAAGCTATGTAGACTCGCCTTGGCAACATTTTTACATGAAAATGTATTTGGTGGGATAGGTCCTACAAAATATATGTCGTAGGTACGTGATAATAACACAAAATGTTGGCTAATTTCGCTCGTGAAGCGGTCTCTGCTCTATAATATACAATTCACAATTCTCTACTATGAATAAGTAAACGCAATTTGTGAACTTGTTTCAACATGAACTTCATAGTGAAAGTTACGTGAATTACAAAGTTATATGAATTGTTAGTGGAAACTCTTTAGGATGTACTTAATATGATTTTATTCTTTTGAAGAATATTCATTTTCTTTACAATTTATGTTTTCGC
The DNA here is from genome assembly GCA_905187575.2 of Celastrina argiolus. Taxonomy (NCBI): domain Eukaryota; kingdom Metazoa; phylum Arthropoda; class Insecta; order Lepidoptera; family Lycaenidae; genus Celastrina; species Celastrina argiolus. Next base: position 5,794,784 of record LR994582.1, on the reverse strand, counting down.
AAGTTTCTATTGGGCAATCATTTCTATTATTGAGTTTCGTAGAGCTAGTGATGAAACTTTGCAATGTCTGCGGCACAAAGGGTCTGTCTGTCTGGTCTGTATTAGACCTTAGTCTCAACTCAAATTAGCGCCTTAATGCCGGAAGGCATGTTTAGACATGAATGGGTCATCTCGACCGGTTAAACACGAATAACAACGACGGCAAAAGACATATTGTATCAAATAAAATCGTTTATTTGCAAGAACATGGTATAAACGGTGTTAAACAATTATTATAATACAAGTCACAAACATATTTACAGTATCTCACAGTTTTTTTATTTCATATCGAAAAGCACAACCTATTCTGATAATACAGTTGGTATACAATTTACAAATAATTATATTTAAATAAATATCATTTAATGTGATTTTATAATGCATTGACGACCTCCGTAGCGCAGTTGGTTGAGCGCGTTGGTGCTCGAACGAAAGGTCGCGGGTTCGAATCCCGCCGAGGGAACAAAAAGTTTTCAATGTTCATGTTTACAGTATAAAAAGAAAATAAATTAAAGTGTTATGTAACATTAATAAAGTTGTTCACTTTCACAAGTAAAACGAAAGGTTTTTTTTAAGTGTCGTATTAGGTTCTCAAATATGAGCCTTAGAGACAAAAATAAGTAGTAAAGTATAAATGTCTGTTGGAACTCCGTAGCGTAGTTGGTTGAGCGCATTGGTGCTCGAACGAAAGGTCGCGGGTTCGAATCCCGCCGAGGGAACAAAAAGTTTTCAATGTTCCTGGGTCATGGATGTGTATTAAATTTGTGTATAATATAATAAAAATCTTAAATATGTGTATAGTATAAAAGTATTAAATATATTTCCGTTGTCTAGTACCTGTAACACAAGTTCTTCGGATACTTAGCACAGGGCCAGATTGACGTGGTGTGAAGCGTCCATAGATATTATTATTATATTATTATAGTCGTTATTAGTATGGGAATAACAATTATGTATTATAAAATCACATTTTCTTTGTAAGTTTCCCTTTTAATAAAACAATTTAAAGAATTTTTGGGCATACGAATCAAAGCGTAATTTATAAACTCAAGGCATTGCAGAATTAGATCGTTATAAACCTTTTTGGCTCATAAAAATAAATAATCACAAGCTTACCAAAGAAAGCGGGGAATTTCAGACACCTTTAAATAAATTAAAGTACTTTGGGCCCATTAAATTGCGCCCAGATTGGTTCAGAAATATTATAAAGGAACAAGTCAATTTGAAAAAAAAAATGCTTTTTAACGGTTTTAATAATGCCCGCGGCTCTACTTGACGAACATAATTCGTTATTGTTAAAAGATAGTAAAAAAACAACTATTATGATTATAGGTACTTACTCGTACTGCCTTTTCTCTATAATGATTTGTATTTTTTTCCGACATACTAAAAAAAGTTTATTTTTTTCACGAAAAAGTTAAAAAAAGTTAGTATTACTAGACTAGTCAGTAATGCCAATACAATATTAGTTTGCGAGTATGAATCCAATTCCATACTATACTATATTCTACAGTGGCAGTGTCAAAATAGAGTATTTTTACTGTGATTTTTTTTTATTTGTAATAAAAATTTCGGTGTTTTTGGTTTGTTTAAATTTTTAAGTGATGAAACCGCCTTTTTTAAAAGTAATTGAAAAAGGGTCATTTGGGGCACCAACTTCGGTTGCACATTCAGGTTGCAAAAGTGTTTGTGGTTAACGCGTATGGTCAGGGATCCCTAGATCTAACCTGAACCATTTTGAATATTTTACACGTAAGGACGATCTGTCGGTTCACCGCGGTTACCTTAAGGGATCAAGCGGATTAGAGACTTGCGTGTAAACAAACACTTAGTATATGCCTTCGTGGACCAGTGGTTAAGAGCTTGGTCAGCTCAATATGGTTGCAGGTTCTCAGCTTTGGAGTAAAATATTGTTACAATACAACTATAATAATATGATGATGAAAGATGATCCATGATGTCACATTCATGTAAAAAGTCGCCCCTTTCTCAGTCGTAACCCAGGACGGATGACTGACAGGAGTTAAGGAAGAGAGACTTCTCGAAAGAGAGAGAGTGCTTTTTACACAAGTATTGCGTACACCGGCTACGCGCTCTGTCGACGGTCGTCAATTAGTATTTTGAATGTATTTTATTGATGTTATTATAGCCCTGGTAAAGAAAATATAATGTAAAAGTACTATTATTTAAGTACCATTAAAGACAATGAAGATATTAAACTATTAAATATAATGTGCGAACGAGAGGGGAACTACCGATTATGACGTCACATTGTTAACCCTAATTAGACATTACACCGACCTACGTACAATATCGTTTTGCGAGAAAGAGATAGATAATTTTATTTGATTGCCTAAAACTCAAATATTTTAAGACTTATCCTTATTATTATTTTAGATTTTGCTCATTTTTTGATTTGCTGCGTAATCAGTCCAAAATTAACCAATTTAATATTCATTTCATAACCCAATTGTTCATGATAACCCTATACTCAACTTCGGCCATTTTATGTGGCCCTTTCTTATTGGCCCATCTGAAGGAAACAAATTATGTAAACTATTTAAAATTTCACCAAATGAAATTGTGGCCCTCAAATGTTTGCAATTTTTTGAAAAAGTGTTCATCGTTAACTTGGTTTATTGTTAATCATCATCACTACATAGTATAAAACAAAGTCGCCTTTTCTGTCCCTATATCCCTATGTGCGCTTAAATCTTTAAAACTACGCAACGGATTTTGATGCGGTTTTTTCCAATAGATAGAGTGATTCAAGAGGAAGGTTTATATGTATAATACATGCATAATATACTAAGGCAACATTGCTAATTTTAGAGGTTTCTAACGTGATGTCGTAAATTAACCTATTTTTAACCGACTTCAAAAAAGGAGGAGGTTCTCAATTCGTCTGTATGTATGATATTTTAGCAAAAACGCTGCCTAAACCCTACGAGTTAGATCAAATTAATGTACTACAGTATTGTACACCATAAAAAGGTCTACAAAAAAGGCCGCGATGGTATATGTTTATCTTTTAGGGATAACCCACATTAACCATTTTTATTGTTTACTTTTTACGTGAAAAAATGGCTTATTTACGAAGCTATTTTAAGCAATACGGCATTAATCCTTATCGAATTAAGTACCTTAAATAAAAAACTTATTTTTTACTTCACAAATATGTCACTCTGCTTTTCGGCTACTGGGCCGTAAACAGCTAATCCTACTGACATTACTCCTACTAACTGCTGGTAAATTCTTAAACAATTTAAATTGTTAAGTATAAATTGCTTTATATTCATGATATTATAATAATTAACTGGAACTTTACCAAACAATCCAATAAATATTAGTAAGAAGGCAAATTGAGGAGTTTCTTAGCAAACAAGGTGGATTTTGAATTATTTAAATTGAAGCATTGAAACTTCAAAGTGCCGCCGCCGGCTACGTTGTATACCTATAGACTACTTCGTTTGATAGAATTCCTTTATGAACAGACTATTTTGTCATTTATTTATTGAGACTGTTTATAATTGAAGTCAAGAAAAATGTAAACTATTCTACAATGGTCGTTGATGTAAGTAATGTACGAAAATACAAGCAATGAATTCAGTAAAGACACAAAAACAACTAAATGTAATAATAAGAGGTGTAGGTAATTCTAGCAGTTTCAAAAGTGAAATTATAATCTAAAAATAGCCTTTACTTAGATAAATAAAAGTATTATAAAGGGTCCATTCATTTATTATGTACTAGCTGACCCGTGCTCACTTCGTTGAACATGGAAACCGTGTATAAACCTTCCCGGGACTTTCACAAATATTTCAAGACCAAAAATAGCTGGATCAGTTCAGCTGATCCCGAGTTTTAGCGAGACTTACGAACAGCAATTAATTTTTATATGACCTATGTTACTCAGTGGTAATGTAGCTTTCTAATGAAAAAAGAATTATTAAAATCGGTCCAGTACTTTTTGAGTTAAGTCGTTACATACAAAAATACAATAATTCAAATCTTTCCTCTTTATAATAATATCAGTATAAAAGACGATATTAACCCCCCCAGCCTACAAGAAAATATAAAAATATGCCTATTCTAAATTATAATACACCATGTCCAGCTATTCTTAATCAATAATTAAGAAATTTTGAAATTCCGCCCTAATCTGACGTAAAAAGTCCAAAATCAAAATCAAAACATTTAATTTAGAATAAATTTATACAAAATATTTTCTGACAGTCGTAGGACGTAAAAGGGCTATTTTATATATCACATTTTAGCTGTGTCAATAAATAAAACACCTTGTCCTATTAGATCAGGGATGTTAGGGAGCTCCGTAAACGTAACCGAAACTATCGGATATCCGAAATAAAAAAATATCCGTAACTGTAACCGAATCCGAAATGAAAGTTTTGCTACTGTAATAAGGAAACCAGAATGTAATATCCGTAACTGAAGTTATCCGAAACAGTTAATGGAATCAGGCGTTACTTTGCGGAAATCCATAGCATACAATTTAAATATATTATATCTAGCAATATCCCGTGAAACAATTATAACCACAACCTGCAAGCAGATGAGTGAGTGTACGCATAGGCATGCGTTTGATGTACCTCACTCCTCCCACAATGCTTATGCGTACACTCGCAAGCAAAAAACATGAAAACACCACCACCACACAAGCAAACAATGTCACTTAACGAACATTGTTCGCAGAGTCAACATCCTGAGGATGCTCCGGGGTCGGAGCGAAACGCGCGTCGAGTTTTGCAACCTGCATGGTGGTGGGACTTTGCACGATCGTGTTAACATTATTGCTTGTGTGGTGGTGGTGTTTTCATTTTTTTTGCTTGCGAGTGTACGCATAAGCAGTGTGGGAGAAGGGAGGTGCATCAAACGCATGCCTATGCGTACACTCACTCATCTGCTTGCAGGTTGTGGTTATAATCGTTTCGCGGGATATTGCTAGATATAATATATTTAAATTGTATTTTATCCGAAACAAACAAATAATCCGAAATAATTTCCGAAATTTCATATCCATTTCATGCCTGCTATAGATGGGAATAAGTAAAAAATTATGAATTTCCCGGCACAATCTCGGATAAGATTTAGAGCAAGACGTTTTAAACTCGTCAGATTCTTTGCTTTTAATTAAATCTTAATTTTTAAAGGTGATATAAGTGCTTTGAAAAAAGGAGGATAAAATCTAACCTAGTTTTCTTCTACGGCTGGAGAGTTTTACATGAAATGTGTCTACATCATTATAAATGTTTGCTTATGTGAGGATCTTCTCTATAATGCGACTTTTTACAACATTCGATAGTATTTTTATACTAGATTTTGTACGCGACTTCATCCGTTTTTTTACAAATTTTATTCATAATATAATATTAAGTTTAAATACTTTGTTATAGCAAATATAATAATAATTATTATTCTTGTAATGTTTCACTTCACAATCACAAATATTTTTTTTTTGTTTTTTTTTTAATAAAATATATTTTTTAATTATTTTATGTTTGAGCTTTAATTTGGTTTGTGTAATATTAATAGTAGTTAAGCGTAGCAGCGCAATCATTGCCAACAAACTGTTTCGCATTTTGGCAATTTTATTTTTAATTTAATTGTTTATCTAAATAAATAAACGAAATAGGTATATCATTATATCATATAAATAAAAACTAGTGAAAATTTTACTAGGACGAGGTTGAAAAATCAACACGACTCTATCTTAACGAGCGTCATATAGCCGAGCGCTACATAGCCGAGAGTTACATAGTCGAGCGTTACATAGCCGAGCGCTACATAGCCGAGCGTTACATAGACAAGCGTTACATAGCCGAGCGTTACATAGCCGTGCTTTACATAGCCAAGCGTTACATAGCCAAGCGTTACATATACGAACGTTACTTAGTTGAATGTTACACAGGCGAGCGTTACATAGCCGAGCGTAATAGCCAAGCGTTACATAGCCGAGCGTTATAAAACCGAACGGTACAAAGCCGAGCGTTATAGCGCCAAACGTTAAAATATAGCTAAGCGTTACAAAGCAGAACGTTACATAGTTGAATGTTACAGAGCCGATCGTTACAGAGCCGAGCTCACTAAATTAAGTGCGCCTAAAAAATATTTACCTAAAAACTATTTCGTATATAATTTTGTGAATAATAATATAATGTCAGGCAACTAAAACATGACTAAAACTAATTTATTTGCAGTTTGAAACAGTTCATGCGTAATTATTTTACAGCTGCAAAAGTCACGAAAACAGGGTTTTACGCTTTTGAAATAAGTATATTATGCGTTAATCTATATGATACTAACACGTGAAGCAAACATTTTTGGAATAATATTACGAATCATGTTAAAAAGAGGATTGTAAAATTTGGCACCTATATAGTTTTTAGTGATTATTTTCCAAAAGATTCTTTTGTAAATAATGCTTCAAAGTATCTCGCTAATATTATAAACGCAAAAGTTTGTAAGTATATAAAGATGGATGGATGTTTGTTACTGTTTCTGTAAAAATCTGATTCTGATTTTGTCAGTATGGTCACTAATAATTAATAATAATAGCTCCCCTCGCCGATTTCGGTGTTGGTAGCCGATTTCATTGAAACCAGGCCAGCTACGCAGGAGTTATTTTATAATGCCCAAGTGTGCGCAATACACAAAAGCACTCTCTCTTCTTTTTACTCTCATAACCCAGTGGGACGGTAAACCGACATGACTGGCGAGAGAACAGGCGCAGGTCCGACTTTTTACATGCCCATCCGACGCATGGATCATCTTTCTTGTCAGACAATCAGGCGATCGGCCTGCATTGTCCTAACCAAACTTGAAAACAACATTTTTTGTTGTTCCTACGAGGGAATCGAACCCACGACCTCCGGGTTGAGAGCGAAGCTTTGAACCACTAGACCACGGAGGCGGACTAGAAACTAAAATAACCTCTATTGGTCACTAAGTAGATAATATAAGTATAGTTATAGTTTACATAATGGATTAACACATAAGCTTTTTGCCGCAGAAAAGGTTACGGTTCCCGCGAGATTTCATTTATGCCTATATAACAGCAGTAAACATCTCCATGTCTTCTCTTATGTATAGTTTGTTAGTCTCGCTAAAACTCGAGAACTGCTGAACTCATTCGGCTATTTTTAGTGTTGAAATTTTCGTGGAAGTCCCGGAAGGTTTAAACGGTACATCACAAACTGTTTCTTTGCTCAAAGAAGTAAGGGAAAGATCAGCTAAACTATTATAAAATAAATGAAAATAATAACAACGCACGCAATTGTACTATCAGCCTCTACATGCCCCTAGTATTATTTAATCTCTGATCAAAGGAAAGTTTTTTTGATATCATTACATCATTCTTTTGTGAATAGTTGAAAATTCGTATTTGTTTACTCATTCATACATAACTAAAAGTTTCGCAAAGTGCTCGGGTCGTTTGCAAAGAGAATACAGACATAATGCGCTAGGGATAGTAAACTGATTTTCGATATGTAGGTCAGAAGGGTTAGATCTTAGAACGACTATACACCTTCCATTTTGCAGGAACCAACAGGTTAATCCTGCGTGCTGCGATATGCTGAATATTTTATAAGCTATCGAAATATTTTGAAACTTTTTTTCTCAATATTGGTATTATTGAAGAATTCCAAAAAAATGTAAAATATTTTTTTTCAGAACAGCTCGCTTCTGCAGCACAAATATATTATTTATATCTGCAGCGCTGCTCCATAGTGAAAGTAGCTAAAATACACTAGACGTGCTGTACTGAATACTGTCTAATTTTACTAACTGCTTATGCTGCTGAACTGCGTCTGTCGGTCAGCCTAGCAATATGGGGGCCCCACGGAAGTTTTGTGTCTAACGTTATTTGGGGGCATTTGGGGGCACGGTCGTGCCCCCGTCAAGACGGGCCAAGCGAAGCGCAAGGGCACTACCTACCTTTTCTCGAAAGGTTTCGTCGTATTTTTGAACTCCCATAACTTTGCTTTGGATGATGCTAAATAGTTGAAAATTTCAACATATAATGACACCAGTAAATACATAAATTATACAAAGTTTGAATGTCGTAGCTATTATACTTTAGATTTTATCGATGTGTAAAAACCCCTGATTTCGTCACTGACTCATTTATAGATCATCAAAATTCTTAGGTTACTTCCGGAAATCTTAGAAAGCTGAAGTTATGTATGTAAGCTGTTATTGCTACAAAACCAACAAAAAAATTATTAAAATATAAATGCCGCCATTTTGAATCCAATATGCTGGACCTCCATATTGGATTCAAAAGGATGTTTATTATAAGGATATGATGATCTTTAATTTATAAGAGGAAAAGTACAAAAAGTAGGTCGTAGGTTTTTTATGTACTTGTATTAAATACAAGTACATAAAAAACCTACGACCTACTTTTTGTAGGACCAATAATCGTTCAGAGTTTTGCTCCATATAATTTATGTCCGACTTTATGTATGTTGAGTGCGTTGCACTACTGCAATCAGTATATTATATTCTATTATTCATCTTTAAAAAGTCGGTCACCAATTATTAATCGGTGACCGACTTTTACCAAAGATGAAAAATATATTATTATAATATTATTTATGAGAGGAAAATTTGTTTTTTATCTACTTATTTAAAATTATCGTGAATATACAGGCAGCTAATAGTTGTAAATATTGCTGTCGGTCACAAAATAACTGTCGCTGTATGGAACAGGTCCGGCACAAGCTCCATCTGTTGTTAAATTTATTTTCTGTAAAGTTCTTTGTATGCTTAGCATTATTATAATGTGATTTGTAAGAAACTAGCTTGTCAGTGACTCAAAATATTCTATAGAATTCCTTGTGCTTTTACCATCATAACTACTACTATTAGTTATAAGGTACTGTTAAAAATACTAGCTCGTATTAGCTAATATTAGCACTGGGCGTCGGCAGGCGTCGCGGCGCTCGGCGTCGCGGCGCTGGGCGTCGTGGCGCTGGGCGTCGGTAGGCGTCGTGGCGCTTGGCGTGGCGGCGCTGGGCGACGGCAGGCGTCGCGACGCTGGACGTCGGTAGGCGTCGCGGCACTGGGCGTCGGCAAGCGTCGCGGCACTGGGCTTTTGAATCCAATATGGTGGACCACAATATTCGGATGTTTATTATAAGGATCTGATGATCTTTAATTTATAAAAGGAATATAATATTATACAAGTACATAAAAAACCTACGACCTACTTTTTGTAGGACCAATAATCGGTCAGAGTTTTGCTTCATATTACTTTATTTATGTCCGTTTTTATGTATGTTGAGTACGTTGCCCTACTGCAATCAGTATATTCTATTATTCATCTGCAAAAAGTCGGTCACCAATTATTAATCGGTGACCGACTTTTACCGAAGATGAAAAATATAAACTTATTTATGAGAGGAACATTTGTTTTTTATCCACTTATATAAAATTAGCACGAATATGCAGGCATCAAATAGTTGTAAATTGCTGTCGGTGTATGGAACCGGTCCATCTGTTGTTAATCTGAAATAAAAATCTGAAGTGAGAAAATATAAAGCAAATATTAGTGTTTTTTTTTTTTTCGTAAGGGTACTCACTAATGGCATGAGAGCCGATTTAGTTGTGTCGGACTATAACTAGCCGGGTGGCTAGTTGTTTAGAAGGGAGTAGATGGAGGGTGTGACCCCCCCTTACATCACCCGGGTGATGTTCATACCGGATTGGGGATAGCTACGGTGGTAGACTATTATTATGCGGTCTGTGGGACACGTGACACACACCCTGCTGAGGGGCCCGAACCCCATCCTCACTCACTGACGAGTGAGGTAGCTCGCGCGCGGTAGCAAAACTATCGTCGAACGAGTTATCGCGTTAGAGAAGCTCTTTTTATTTATTAGTGACTTGGCTAGAATTAGGCTGTTCCGTGCCTCACCCTTCCGCGAGTGGTCGGGTTTGTATGCGTATAAAAATCGTTCGACAGTCGATAGCGCGATGCAGTTGCCTAACAGTGACATCTATGTTTAGAACTGTGAAACATCTAAACACAAACATATTTTAACAGTCGGTAACGTTTTATAATGATTACAATAAACGAAAAACAAACGTTACATAAAACTCCAAATGCGTAGATTTTTTTAAGTCTAAAATTGAAAAAAATTCGATACTCAAAGAAATTTGTGACCCAAAATTAAGTAGGTACTTAATCGACTTTTAATTGATTTGCGCATGGCTTAATTTTATAAGTTTCAATATTACACGATCACTTTATTTATACAATTTTAGTTATTACGCCTCCGTGGTCTAGTGGTTTAGAGCCTGGCTCTCGACTGTGGTCGTCGTGGGTTCGATTCCCACGTTGGAAACACGTTTTAAGTTTGGTTAAGATAAGGCAGGCTGATCACCTAATTGTCTGACAAGAAAGATGATCCATGCGTCGGATGGGCATGTAAAAAGTCGGTCCTGCGCTTGATCTCCCGCCAGTCGTGTCGGTTATCCGTCCCAGTGGGTTACGAGAGTGAAGAAAAAGAGAGTGCTTCTATGCATCGCGCACACACTTGGGCACTATAAAATAACTCCTGCGTAGCTGGACTGGTTTCAATGACACCGGCCACCGTCACCGAAATCGGTGTGGGAGACATTATTATAATTATTATTATTTTAGCAAACACTAAAAAACAAGCTTATGACTAATTTAGCCACCCGGATAGTTATAGCACTTTCGAAAAAAAAAACAAGAATACAGTATAAAGAGAGTTCAATTAATAGTAGTGAGGTGTTTTATTGAAGTTCGGTGTTACACGGCCACAATGGAGACTTATAGTTTTCATATCAACCCCTACAATATGGGTATCAAATGATGAGAGAGTTTGAGAAAACAAATACAATTCATACAAGATTTCATGAATGCCGCCATTTTTAATCCAAAATAGCGATTTATCGTTTTCACAGGTACTCTCACAATATGGGTATCAAATAAAAGAGAAATACATATACAATCATCTAAATTCCAGACGAAGAATAAGGCGAAAGTAATTGCCCGGGGTCTAAATAGGTTATTTTTAAACTCAAACAAGTCCATTAACCAACTTACAAAAATAAATGAAATCCCACCAAAAACATTTTCATGTAAAAATGTTGCCAAGACGAGTCTATATAGCTTACCATGTGAAAAAGTTATCAAATATCGTATAAAGCCAAGCTCTAAAGACTACTCGCCCTAAATCTACAAGCACCTTGATCAAAATTTATCAAAAAGTGGACAAATCTCATGTAGAAAGTTCTTGATCTATGCGCCCTTACTTTACTAGGCTTAGCTTCACTTACTCTACATTTCAATTAAAACGTGATACTTGGCCGTTTTGCTACCGTTACGAAGATTTTATAGGCATTCATTTATCGTGTGTGAAATAAAACGGCCAAGCATCACGTTTTAACTGAAATGTAGAGTAAGTGAAGCTAAGCCTAGTAAAGTAAGGGCGCATAGATCAAGAACTTTGGTTCTACATGAGATTTGTCCACTTTTTGATAGATTTTGATCAAGGTGCTTGTAGATTTAGGGCGAGTAGTCTTTAGAGCTTGGCTTTATACGATATCTGATAACTTTTTCACATGGTAAGCTATATAGACTCGTCTTGGCAACATTTTTACATGAAAATGTTTTTGGTGGGATACCTAATAGAAGATAACCTTTATTATATTATAAAGGATAAATCAATTAATAATTTTGTTTTAATATAGCTTAAAACTATATGCAAAATTTTTAACGAGAAAATTACTTTAGCATCATAAGTGAGACAAGACTCAGGGGCCTAAAATTAGATCAAAATCGATCCATCCATTTGGGAGCTATAATATACAGACACATAACACACACAGATACGTCAAACTTATAAAATTCTGTTTTTGTTGGAGCCTAAAAATAGACGACCTACGAAAGTTATCGGGTAGTCTGTGGACGCAGTCTGCGAATGACTGGTCGCAATGTAAATCAATGGACAAACACTTTGTCATGTAGTAGAAATATTTTTTAAGGCTTTGTATAATGCCAGTGACCTTCGACGACTATTTGTATGGCGAGAAAGGCCGTACTTTTAATTTAAACTATATTTAAAAACATTTGAGACAAAATTTGCAAAAATTTAATCAACAGTTTCTTGAGTTTTGCCTCACTTAAAATATTTAAGTGATTTTCAAAGTAGTGTCACTAGAGAGAAAGAAAGACAGAGAGAATGTTATAACTTAAAAAAAGTGTATTTAGCATAATGTTTTAAGCTTAAATAAAAATATTAATTTATAAAACGTTAATCGACTGTATTCTGGTATGTACATATAATGAATATCTTATATATATATATATATTTTTGGGACTTTTGAAGAATACCAATATTTAGAAATAAGTTTTCAAAGAATGTACTCCATCTTTTACCTTATCACGCCCATACACCCAATATGACAAATGTCGAACGAAACGAAGACGAATGAAAACGTTACTTTTTCGTTCGTCAAAAAAACTTGAGACTGACAGAATGTTGCAAAAAGCGATGATTTGCCTATAATAAAAGTGACTTACGTTACTTTCCATCTGTCACATCTAACAATTAACAATTACAATAGGCGCCATATTTTATTAATTAAATATTCAAAGTAAGGTCAAAGAGGCGCTGGATACAAAAGCCTTAATAAGCTGGTTTACTTTAGTTACTTTAAGTCCGAACTCAGGTTTGTAAATTTGCAAAAGACGGTCTCAAAGCCGATTAGAAGTTGGCTCCTGGAAGTACTCTTTAATTATATTTACTTAAATAATACCTCCCAGAAACTTGTCTGTACTTAGTTTACTTAATTTTCCGGGGTGTTTCTTCATTTCTAATTGTCTTAACTTTATAAGTCCGGGTTCTTGACAACATTATGGTGTTTCTAGTTAACAGAATAAATATATTTATATCTTGTATATAAAAATAAATCGCTGTTCGTTAGTCTCGCTAAAACTCGAAAAGGGCTGAACTGATTCGGCTATTGTTGGTCTTGAAATGTTCGTGGAAGTCTAGGGAAGGTTTAAACGGTTTCTATGCTCAACGAAGTGGGCACGGGTCAGCTAGTATTACATATATATTGATAGCCGGTTCATGTCGGTCAAATAGCCTGTATGTGACAGAAAAAATATAAGAAAATCCGGAACATAGACGACTTTTTACATGAGCTATTAGCATTGGAGTCTACTGTCTAAGCTGTAGCTTAAGCGCAGTAAGTATGTTTTGCATTTACTTTTTAATTTAAATAAATACTGTCGGTTTTTATTTTCCAACAGTCTTATAACTTTTTATTTATATTTTTTCTAGGAATTCTCTGCGTGCTTTATTTTTGTTCATTATGTCTCAATCTGTTTGTATCTTGGGCATGTTTATTTTTTGTTCTGTTTCATACCTCGTCGTTCGTCGTTTCAGCCTTTTATTTTGTCCACTGCTGGACATAGGCCTCTCCAATACATTTCCAGTGCGACCGCTCCATTGCCACCTGCATCCAACGTGACCCGGCAGTTTTCACCAGGTCGTCGGTCCATCTGGTAGGTGGACGTCCCACACTGCGCTTGCCAGTACGTGGTCTCCACTCTAGGATCTTTTTGCCCCATCGACCGTCCAATCTTCGTGCTGTGTGGCCGGCCCATTGCCACTTCAGCTGACTGATCCTACGGGCAATGTCAGCAACCTTAGTTCTTCTACAGATCTCCTCATTTCTGATTCGATCACGTAGAGAAATACCGAGCATTGCCCTCTCCATAGCACGCTGAGCGACATTGAGCCTTTTGAAAAGATCCTTCGTGAAGCACCACGTATCAGAACCGTAAGTCATCACTGGTAACACACATTGGTTGTATACCTTTGTCTTAAGGCACTGAGGTATTTTGGACGAGAAGACGTTGCCTAATTTACCGAACGCTGCCCAGCCGAGCTGGATCCGTCTACTGACCTCTCTCTTAAAGTTGGACCTACCTAATCGGACAGCCTGCCCTAGGTATATATATTCGTCAACCACTTCAAGAGTAGAGCTCCCAACAGTTAGTGCGGTGGGTGCAACATGGACATTGTGCATGATCTTTGTTTTGTCCATGTTCATTTTAAGACCCACTTGTTGAGAAACTCTATTGAGGCCACCAAGCATGCGCCCCAAATCTTCCAGCGATTCTGCCATGACTACTATGTCGTCGGCAAATCGAAGGTGAGTGATGTATTCGCCATTGATGTTGATGCCAAGTCCTTGCCATTCCAGGAGCTTGAAGGAATCCTCCAGAGCAGCGGTAAACAGTTTCGGGGATATGATATCCCCCTGTCTTACTCCTCTCTTTAAAGGGATATCCTTCGTGCAGTGCTCCTGTACTCGGACTGACATGGTGGCGTTATTATACAAACACTTCAACACTTCGATATACCGAAAGTCAATACGGCAACGCTGGAGAGATCTAAGGACCGCCCATATTTCAACGGAATCAAAGGCTTTCTCATAGTCCACAAACGCCAAGCATAATGGCCGATTATACTCTTCGGTCTTCTGTATAATCTGCCGCAGCGTGTGTATGTGGTCTATGGTACTATAGCCTTTTCGGAAACCGGCTTGTTCGGTAGGCTGAAAGTCATCCAGCCTGCGTTCGAGACGCATCGTGATAACTCTCGAAAACAGCTTGTAGACATGGCTCAGCAGTGTTATGGGCCTATAGTTCTTCAGTAAGGTTTCATACCTGATTTTGTTAAAAATAGGACATTCGCATATATCGTAATGCATTACTTACGAAGAAATAGTAGAAAAAAAAATATTTAGATCAAACCAAATCCTCCTCCTTTTGTTGGAAGTCGGTTAAAAAGTTATTTACTATACACTTTATAGGAGGTTTTTCAATTCGACCGTATAATATATGTTTTTTAAATATCTACCTTCGTGTATGTATGTAGTTTTATCACTTTTCCAAATAAAATGGTTGGCGAGCGCAGTTCATTTCGGAAATGTATTTTTTTTTTGTCAAAAACTAAAATAAATATTTTTTTTTCTTTTTACCATTTCTTATTTTTTTGGCGCAAAAATAATAATAGAGCTAAAAAATTTTTTTTTTTTAAATTTTATAAAAAAAAAGAAAAAAAATACATTTCTAGAATGATAAAAGGTAGTATAATCATATCCCAAAGTTATAGTGACTGCTCTTTTTACACCTGTTATATAAAAAAAATACTATTTTATAGTTTTTACTTGTTGAAGTCGGTTTTTAAACGTAGTTTTTTTTATTACTCTCCTTGTCTGCAAAAAGCAGACGATAATTATTTGTATTACGTGAGAGAACAAATATCACGTGAGCGACCTTTGTTTTGCCTCTAATAATCATGGTCATGTTAAATTAAAGTGTTGTCATACATTAAAATGATTTATTAGTCGTTTTAGATAGATCTAAGAATAATAATGATTCTAAAAACTGTGCATTTTTATAGTAAACAGGATGTAATTTTTCATATGGACATATTCCATCAAATGACGCCCTCAATACACTCCATATATACGAAAGCAATACACACCCTAAAGTACTATCACTCATTAATATTACAGGCGCTATAGTAACTTTTCTCATGTATCAGATAATTAGTAAAGTTAAACATTAAAACAATAATAATAAAGCCCTTTATTTCCATATTTGGAATAGTATTTATTTTATGAACATCGTTTTGAAATATGAAACGTAATAATATAATTTTACTTTTTTTTTACTTGACATTACGTAATATTAGCTTGGTGACATGGCTCATCTTCAGATAAAGGCCTCCTCCAACTTCTCTATCTCCTCTCCTCCAAATTAATATTACGTAATTTTAGTTTGGTGGCATGGCTCCTCTTCAAATAAAGGCCTCCTCCAACTTCTTCATCTCCTCTCCTCCAAATTAATACAACGTAATTTTAGTTTGGTGGCATGGCTCATCTTCAGACAAAGGCCTCCTCCAACTTCTCCATCTCCTCTCCTCCAAATTAATATTACGTAATTTTAGTTTGGTGGCATGGCTCCTCTTCAGATAAAGGCCTCCTCCAACTTCTCCATCTCCTCTCCTCCAAATTAACATTACGTAATTTTAGTTTGGTGGCATGGCTCATCTTCAGATAAAGGCCTCCTCCAACATCTCCATCTCCTCTCCTCCAAATTAATATTTCGTAATTTTAGTTTGGTGGCATAGCTCCTCTTCAGATAAAGGCCTCCTCCAACTACTTCATCTCCTCTCCTCCAAATTAATATAACGTAATTTTAGTTTGGTGGCATGGCTCATCTTCAGATAAAGGCCTCCCCCAACTTCTCCATCTCCTCTCCTCCAAATTAATATTATGTAATTTTAGTTTGGTGGCATGGCTCCTCTTCAGATAAAGGCCTCCTCCAACTTTTCCATCTCCTCTCCTCCAAATTAACATTACGTAATTTTAGTTTGGTGGCATGGCTCATCTTCAGATAAAGGCCTCCTCCAACTTCTCCATCTCCTCTCCTCCAAATTAATATTACGTAATTTTAGTTTGGTGGCATGGCTCCTCTTCAGATAAAGGCCTCCTCCAACTTCTCCATCTCCTCTCCTCCAAATTAATATTACGTAATTTTAGTTTGGTGGCATGGCTCCGCTTCGGATAAAGGCCTCCTCCAACTTCTCCATCTCGTCTCCTCCAAATTAATATTACGTAACTTTAGTTTGGTGGCATGGCTCATCTTCAGATAAAGGCCTCCTCCAACTTCTCCATCTCCTCTCCTCCAAATTAATATTACATAATTTTAGTTTGGTGGCATGGCTCATCTTCAGATAAAGGCCTCCTCCAACTTCTCCATCTCCTCTCCTCCAAATTAATATTACATAATTTTAGTTTGGTGGCATGGCTCCTCTCCAGATAAAGGCCTTTTCCAACTTCTCCCATTCCTTGCGTTGCTTGCCCTTATCAGTCATTCTTCGCCCACTGTGTTTTTTATTTCATCGACCAATCTATCCTTGGGTCTTCCTTTTCTTCTTTTCCCAGCTGGGGCTTTCCATTTGGTAACTGTTTTTGTTTATCGTTTAAATTAAGTTGCTGAATAAACATCTATAATTATACTGTATATCTTCTATCCTCTCTCTTCTTGTATTTTAAAAAGGAATTACTGTTCGTTAGTCTCGTTAAAACTTAATAATGGCTGAACCGATTCGGCTATTTTTTGTCTAGAAATATTCGTGGAAGTTCAGGGAAGGTTTTAACGGTTTGTATGCTCAACGAAGTGGGCACGGGTTATAATAAAATAGTTTAAAATAAAAAATTTACTCTACAATCTGAAAGTTATGACAATATAGTGGATAACAAAGCGTGCCATCCTAATGCTACGTATCGTCTGAAAGCAATTTGCCTCACCACGTGCGGTCTTTCTTTCATTATCCATCGAGCAAGAGTTCTTATGAAAACTATTTTCGTGGTACACAAATTAGCACCGTATTTTCATGTTGATGAGGCATTATTTTCCTTATAGTTTAAAGCGTAGGATGGTCAAAGCAGAGAATTTCGAAATAAGGAAATGTGATATTGTTTAATATTATAGTTTAATAGGAAATACGAAAATCCTTAACATAAAAGTTATTTAATGCACAAGAAAGTTTTAAATTTTGTGTAATAACTAGCTGACCCGTACCCACTTCGTTGAGTATAGGAACCGTTTAAACCTTCGCTGGACTACCACGAACATTTCAAGACCATAAATAGACTAATCGGTTCAGCCGTTCTCAAGTTTTAGCGAGACTAACGAATAGCAATTCATTTTTATTTATTTATAAGACTAGCTGTCCCCGCGACTTCATTCGCGTGGTTTTTGAGCGACTTTAAACCGTTTAAATGCAGCGCACGCAACGAAAGTCTCTCCGTTTTTGCAACATTTCTCACTGACACTTCGCTCCTATTGGTCGCAGCGTAATGTTATATAGCCCAAAGACTTCCTCTATAAATGGACTATTCAACAAAAAAAGAATTTTTCAAATCGGAGCAGATTCCTGAGATTAGCGCGTTCAACATATTGTAAAATTTTGATTATTTGCTCTCATATCACTTCTATAATTTCAGTTGTAAGTTTTTTTACATTTAGTTATTTATTTTAAAGAGGCTTGTAACCTACAGGCTATAACAGCCGCATCGTAACATGTTGCACATAATTTCATAGACCTCACTTACTATTTACTTTTGAAATTAAGTTCAAGAGTAATATTAAAAAGATTACTCTTGAAATTAATTTCAATGCCGATCCTAGAAAAGACTAACCCAAATACAATCCTGTCAAGTCATATTATAAATAATAATTAATAGCTCCCCTCACTGATTTGGGTGTCGGTATCCGATTTCATTGAAACCAGACCAGGTACGCAGGAGCTATTTTATAGTGCCCGAGTGTGTGCGCAATACACAAAGACACACTCTCTTCCTATTACTCTCATAACCCAGTGGGACGGTAAACCAACTGGTGAGAGAACAGGCGTAGAACCGACTTTTTACATGCCCATCCGACACATGGATCATCTTTCTTGTCAGATAATCAGGTGATCAGTCCGCATTGTCCTAACCAAACTTGAAAACAATATTTTTTGTTGTTCCAACGGACAGATTCTCTCAAGGTATATTATATGACTTGAGAAAATCCATTGCCTCCGTGGTCTAGTGGTTCAGAGCTTCGCTCTCAACCCGAAGGTCGTGGGTTCGATTCCCGCGTTGGATTTTAGTTTGATAGTTTCAACCAACTGGCGCTAGTGTCGTGACGAACTGTCAAATTCTAATGACAATTTCATTGAAAGTTCTTTGAAATTCCGAACCTTATCTCGAAGTCTTCATTTATAATTCGTTATAACAATAAACTATAAGTTCATCCTGCCTATTTCTGTCCTCGCACACCGAGCCTTAGCGGCCCGGGGCGGGAAATTACGACCAGGGGCTAATGAGCCCCTCTACGTGAGGTATGGCCACGGTATTGAAGATATCAGAGCCGAAAATTATTCCAAGTTTTTCTAGGGAAAACGTGTGGTTCCACTCCTCCGAACGTTATAAATTCATAAGAACTCACTCACGCGTATATATTGATATCTCTGTGATTCAATGACCGTTTTCAAATCTCGGTACGATTACGCTGAACACATGATAGGCATATTTCTATCCCTGTCACGCACTACAGTCCATTATGATCGTGGCAAAGCAATTACTGACATTCCGCTCACAAAACATGTACTTAATTCGGAAATTATTCATCGAAGTGAAATATCTATAACGTTGAGCTCATTTATAGGTGCTATTCACTTCATACGTCTCACTTTAATTAAAGATCTATCGATTCAAGATAGTCAAATTGACGTCACCTTTACCGTTACCTTATTGTAAAATAAGGCACATTTTGAACCACCGACTAAATTATAAATAATAATAATATCTATGGACGCTTCACACCACGTCAATCTGGCCCCATGCTAAGTATCCGAAGAACTTGTGTTACAGGTACAAGACAACGGAAATATATTTAATACTTTACTACTATACACATATTTAAGATTTTATTATATTAATACACAAATTTAGTACACATCCATGACTCAGGAACATTTAAAGCTTTTTGTTCAGGTCGCAGGAATCGAACCCGTGACCTCCGAGTCAAGAGCCAAGCTCAGAACCACGGAGGCGTCGAAATGATTTTTTTTATTTCCAAACTAGCTTTTGTCCGCGGCTTCGGTCGCGGATAACTCTGGTCTGTCTACCTAGATTTAAATTCAACTGAAAACTTACTTCCTACAACCACTGTATGCCAGTAAGAGATTCCATCATTCATCGATTAAGTGCGTGTTTCACCAAGCAATGTTAAAGTTAACGCCATGTTAAATATCATGTTATCCCTCTCGTATTTCCCGGCGATGAATGAGATGGCATGGCATTTTAACATGGCGTTAATTTTAACATTGCTTGGTGAAATACGGCCTAAGCCTCTTCAGAGATCATTATAGTTAATCAACGATGATACGATCATAATAAAAATAATAATAATAATAAAAACATTTATTCAACAGTCACTCATGATGATGATAAAAAGTAGCCTAAGTTACTCCTTATAACTTAAGCTATCTACCAGTGAAAGTCTCGTCAAATCGGTCCAGCCGTTCCGGAGAGTAGTCGGAACAAACAGACATGCCGACAGACAGACATATTTTTTTTTAAATTGAATTTTCGTTTTCAGTATCCTTTAAAATGTAATATGCATTTAGAAAAACATTGCTAATACGACGAGTAAGTTACAAACAGACACTTTAATTTTATTTATTTGTATAGATGAAAAAAATCAAAAAGCTTATGCGGTAGCAGTGCTGATGAGATGTAATTAATTAAAATAAGCGGGCTACCGCTGGAAAACAAATAATGTAACTAAAGTTATTTTAATAACATTAATAATAATAAAGAATCTTTATTAAAGATATTTAACTATTAGATAATATACAGGGTGTAAAAAGACCGGTCACGATAACTTTGGGATAAGATTATAGGACCTTTACTCATTCTATAAATGTAAATTTTTTTTTATTTATTTTTTTTCAAAAAAAAATTTTTTTTCCTCGATTTATTATTTTTAGTAGCAAGGGTAAACTGTTTAGAACAACATTTTGCATTAAATTCCTAATTTTTATAATTTTTGCCTCAATACGTAATGATCGCGATGCGCGCGCTATTGGCCTCTCAGCTGTTCACTAGTATTATACAATAGTTCACTGACACCAGCTGACCCAGCGAAATCAGCGCTTGGCGGTCAGACTCATAGTACTGACTTACCGTAATTATTGTAATTTACATGCGAATACTATTAGCTTTGCTCCAAATAACTCTGTATTAAGTGTTAGTTATAAACTAACTCTGGGTTAGAACTGGCGCAAGTCGATCTTACACTTAGTGTGGTCACCGTAGGGGAAGGATGAGATGTTTTGAACTATGAACTCCTAGATCGCCTGCATCGTACATTCGCTCGAATTTGTTACCATAACACATGTTTCATTCCTTTGTAACAAAACCAGTGTAGGTACATACATACTAACTAACTTCATAATGTCAATCCTCAATCATCGCTTTTTATGGATTATACAGACGATGCATAAAAGCGAAGAATCCTGAAAGATAAATAAAACGTAACATACCTACGTACCTACACAGTTCAGATTAATTAAGTATGTAAAACTACGAATATTTACAATTACGTGAATGAAGTAGGTAGGTATTCAGATGCACACTAAAACATAATAAACTAAATGGGTTAATGGCTCACTGAGTCGCATCTCCAATGTCACGTCTCACTTTTAAAAATCGTATTTCGATAATAATAGTTCCTAGCAATCCGAGCAGCATAACACATTATTATTACATGGACACATCGCAACATTTTACGCTTTTAAACACTTATTAAGTAATAGTAAAATACCTAACAAAAAAAAATTAACCGACCTTTCACCTCAAGATATAAAATACAACTGAATTCGATAATACTTTGTGTCGACGTTCAAAACATACCGACAAACAAGTCTTTTAGAAAATGCTATTTTCTACTTTCTGCACTTCGTATTAAAGTTCGTATTGCCGCGCGACAAACAACAAACAAAGGGCGCCGCCGGCCGTCGCACGCGCCGATCGTTGCAAGGGGCACGGGGGGTGGCGGTACTATTAGTGAAGCGATCTATGAAAATTTACTTCGACTAGTCGATATTTTTTAATACTTAATAAGTAACTTACTGTTTTAGATTGATTCAGCTAAGTTTATATGAATTTCTTTCATATCTATTTAAGTCTAATTGAAAATAGATTAAAAAAGTTTGTAAGTAAGATTTAAATATGTTCTCATTATTACCTCATGTGAGTATACGGTAACTTAATGAAGTATTATTTAAACATATTTAATTATGTTACTTACCATTAAAATGATTCACGTATGAATAATAAAATGGGTACGGTACCTAATAATTTATCGATTTCAAAACCTATCGATACTTTTAAGTGCTTTGGGGCCATCCTTAGTATTTTGCGTAAAATATTTTTTCATTAGACAGTTCGCACGTGGCGGTAACCCGTATGGTTGAAAATTATTTGTCCCCGATCAATTTAATATCATTGTTATTTGTTTTAAATGTTTTAATTTGTGTGTTTATACGGTTTCGTTTCTTTTAGGCGTTTCTTTTGTGATTACTAATTAGTATTATTTATTTTTCACTATTTTTGTTGTGTTTGTGTGTGTCTAAAGCCTTCGCCATACATTTAAGTACCTACCACGTAAGAAGAAGAGGATTTAAAACACAAATATTGCGGGAAAAAGAAACTTGAGGTTGGTCAGTTTATAAGTTATTAGTTATTAGTTACCTTTTACACGAATAAACATCAATCAGCAGGCTTACCCCCGACACAATCGAGAATCGAATCAGTTTGATCTCAACGGCTTTTGATATTTTATTTGGTGGAATACTTTGAAACTAACCACGAGAAGTAAATCGTTAGATCGTAACTTTTTGTACAAGGACCATATCAATCGACTGAAGATCAAAATAAACAAATGTCAATTTCATCGGGAGTACGTGGCAAGATTGAATCTGAATCAAAATCGAATCAGTTTGGAGAGTTTGGCCCCAGTTACACAATCGAGAATCGAATTAGTTCGATCTTAACGGCTTAATTTTAACTCGCGTTGGCTATTATTAGTAGGTATTTTAAAGTATTAACGCCTCCGTTGTCAAGTAGTTCAGAGGTCGTGGGTTCGATTCCCGCGTTAAAAATAAATGTTTCTAAGTTTAGTTACGACAATGCAGGCTATGAGACTAAAAGGAAGAGAGTGTCCTTGTGTATTGCCCACACACTTAGGCACTATAAAAAATACTTCTGCGTAGATGGCTTAATTTTAGTTTTATTTTATTGTGTTTACGTTTATTTGAAATCAATGAAGTGATTATCAACAAACAAGGCGTGCGCGGTGGGAACTCCGCCGCCCTCACCACGCTAACGCGCGTGAGGACGCGCGTGAGCTTGTGCACGTTATACATTGCCTATTGAAAATTTTTAAATTTTTAAAACAGTGGATTAAAAGCAAATGACTAGTACCAGTGGATATACCTCATGCTTGGTGATAACCCCATGCCATAATAGTGACTGCTCTTTTTACACCCTGTATTAAACTTTGTGCTAACGAGAAGAGAACAACCGATTGTGACGTCTTGTTGTTAACCCTACATATACATTACATGACACAAAAAAGAGATAGGTACCTAGATATTTTTTTAATTTAAACTTTATTGATTGTAAGTTAGATATTTTTATTTTCTTTACTCCGAAAATAAATAAATGTAATATTCATTCAAAAACTTACGCATCGCACTCTACGACGTATTCTGACAAAACATAGGAAGCAGAAATTCCAACCAAAGACGATTTTTCTATCAGCACGACAGTTCGATCCATTCATATTATTTTTCCGCGGTTTAAAGTATATTATGTAGTGGTCTTTACAATCTATACTTAATATTATAAAGCGGAAGAGTTTGTTTGTTTGTTTGTTTAAACGCGCTAATCTCAGGAACTACTGGTCTGATTTGAAAAAATCATTTTTTGTTGGATAGTCCGTTTATAGAGGAAGGCTTTAGGCTATATAACATTACGCTGCAACCAATAGGAGCGAAGCGTCAGTGAGAAATGTTGCAAAAACGGGGAAAATTAATTAAATTTTAGACTTTCATTGCGTGCGCTGCATAAACGGCTTAAATCACTCAAAAACCACGCGAACGAAGTCGCGGGAACAGCTAGTTTAAAATAATTTGCTAAATGTACATACACTTTGACCATCGTTGATATTTTGTGTATTTAAAAAAAACTATAAAATCTGCAATTGAATTCGTACCAATATAACAAACAGAGAAGCCAAATATCCTGAAAATAAATTGTTGGAAATCCTAAAATAATCTTTTCCGAGAATATAAATATTTATACAGTATACACGTACAAGCGATGCTCGTTTAAGTATAGGGCTCAGGGATAAAATACAACACAACAACGAGGAATTCTAAGAATCAAATCAAACAAAACAATGTATACAGCCCAATATAATATGACCGCCTTTTTCTTTGAAAAGTCATTTCAAACAAGCGAATCCGCAATTAGTGAAGCTCATGTTAAATCCTATATATTCGTACAATTATGGGATTTATGTATTTGGCTTGATAGTAGTTAATATAACATTGAGACCTTATATTATGACACCTCCATGTCTAGTGGTAGAGCTTCTTGGCTCTTGACTCGAAGGTAGTATCAGGTATCCGTCTCACTAGAAAGTAAAGGAAGAGAGACGTTAATGTGCGCACTTGGATAATAAAATAATGACTGCTACGTAGCTGGATTTCAACGAAACAGGCCAACGGTACTAAACGGTGTTAAGAGCTAAAATATTGTGCATTTGTGTGTGTTTACATCGTCGCATAGTGCGTACGCAGCCTAACGCCACGCCGGTAATTATTGCTTAATCCCTATTCACATTGTCAACGGCTTTCACCGAACGAATTTATGGTGCGAGTGACTTTGATTGTAGAACGTGCGGTGTTTCCAATTAGATCTTTTCAATAAACCGCCTGTAACACGTTGTAGGATGACCATAATGCGCCCGACCCTGCGGACTGGAAATGAGACCTTTGCGAACTGTGAATGGCATTTTTGCACATTAGTCACCGCTAACTATGTTAGGTTTAGAGCGTGTTTCACAAAGCGATGTTAAAATTAACGCCATGTTAAAATACCATGACTTCTCATTCATTGACAGGAAATACGAGAGGGATAACATGATACTCAACGAAAGATAAACATTAACATGGCTTGGTTCGACAAAAAATATAATTACTTCCTTTGCAAACTATTACTGGGATATAGGCAGACTAGCGACCGCTAACCAAAATATTATGTGAGGTTAGAGCCTTTTTTGAAAAAAACCGCATGAAGAAATAAAATAATTTGGAACACAAGTAAGTAGTCGCAAAACATGCCAAAGAGATTATGTCAAAAACAAAATAAAATTACAATACAAACATTATATTAATTAATTATCAACACAAATAAAGCTATTAAATGTTTTTTATTACGTGTTACGTATTACGTAGTATGTGAAAAACCGTAAGTTCCAAATTATTATATTTGTTAAGTATAAAATATATAATCATAATGTCCTTTAAATATCCTACACCTCTGTCTCTATGATACTTATATTATAATATAATTCGAACAACATTTAAAAAGTAAGAAAACAGTATAATTAATACTAATAAAAGTCTGCCAAGAACTTTCTAGACTAAATTGTACTAAATTAACTTTAATTCGCCCTAAATCATTTGGGTAATTTAAATAATTCTAGCCGAGTATTTAATCTAATTATGGTTACCTTAATCTATAACAGCAATATTAAATTTCGTGTCACCCGGAATATATTTTCTCTGCTCATTAGGACACGCGGGAAATTAATTGTGTCAAGTTTTTTGATAGACGTTAATTAATTCGGTGATTTATTTACATTTTTCACTCACGTGTCGTTTGGCTTGGCTTATTAAAATGTTATGCTTATTAAAAATAATTAGGGACGCGGGGACTAGCGACAGTCTATGTGCTGTTTTTGTTACTGCTCACTAAAGTTGTGACATTGGGTAAGAAAATCGATTTTTCTCATTCCTTTATCAAGTGATTACATAAAACTCGATTTTTTATGAAAATTATTTTTTAATCGTTTTTTTACCAGTCTTTATAGTATTTCGTTTTTAAACAAAACAAATGTTTAGAAGTAATTTTTGTTACTAAGAAGTTGATACTTGATACAAAGGTTTTTAATTTTTATTATTTTTATCAATTAGCGATTATTACAAAAATCTATTTTTTTTATGTATCTCTACTGCCCACAGTGACAAAGTCAGCTACCATAAGTACGGCACCGAGTGACTCCCTATTGGCAAACAATTGTAACTAATTCGGTACCATACAATCTTCAGTTAGCTTCTTTACTCATGAAAGTAAAAAAAAAACTACGTTAAAACCCGACTTCAACAACAGGAAAGAAAAATAAAAATGCCAAGTCTCGCTACTTAGTTCTTTTGCCGTAAAAAGTTGTGAGATCCATGTGATGCCAAGCTGGGGTAAGTCGGCCTAACAACATATTATTATTATAGTGATAATATCAATACTTTAAATAATATTTCATGTTTTAAATAAATAGATTGACTTGGCAATCCTATGAATACCCAATATATATATATTATCTATAGTCACAAATTTATATTTCACAAATACATTATTAATAAGTTTTGATTTTTTAATTTAATTAATAAGTAATAATACACAATTAGATTATTTAGCGCGATTGCCAAGTCAATCTACTTTTTATTTAAAACGTAAAAGTTTTTTAATAATATTGATATGAT
Source organism: Celastrina argiolus (assembly GCA_905187575.2). Taxonomy (NCBI): domain Eukaryota; kingdom Metazoa; phylum Arthropoda; class Insecta; order Lepidoptera; family Lycaenidae; genus Celastrina; species Celastrina argiolus. The sequence goes on along the minus strand of LR994582.1, from coordinate 5,768,280 downwards.
CACTATAAGATGTTGTTAGACGGTCTGATCATGGTCATCACCTAGTAGTTAAAGTAGTATTTTAAAATACGTTTGAAAATGATAATGCCACTTTTAATAAAATATTTCTTGCCATTCAGAATAACTAAGCTGTGGATTTCAACCTAAACTCTCTACGCGAAGGTATTGTAAAGTAACATAAGCTTGCGTGTTCAGCTAACTTATTTAATGAAAAAACTAAAGCCAGGCCCGACTTACTTTTCCACCATTTCCTCTATATTGAATCTGTAGTTGCAGTTCTGCAGTTATTTTCCAATTTCTGACTGGCATCGATTTTATTTACAACTTTTTATTGTCCTTTTATAGAGTTGGAAGAGCGCAATATCGTACTTTGGCGGGCTTTTGAGTCAAATGTTTACTCGATCGTAGCGTATACTATGTTTGTAGTTGTTACTGTATATAATATAATACTGATAAAACTGATGAAAAAACTTTGTAGCCCCCATTTATTTATTGCGAGGATGTGTGAAACTACCTACCTAATAAAATCTATGTTCAACTAACATGGCCTTCAAGTTGACAATTCATAATTTGGAACTGATTGGTGAAACATTTATGAGAGAGAAAGAGAGGGATAGATTATATAATTACATCACGCTCGCACTTGCAAGGCTGGTAAAAATTCCACTTGTTTATAATATAGAGAAGGAGAAATACATAAAGCTTATAAAAATAATAACAACTTACATTAGCTCACTAACACTATCATGCGTTAGAATAATATCAGTAAGTTCGCGACATTAATTTGTCAATATTTCTTTCAGATTCCATATTAAGCATTTATTTATACGACCAACTTAAACACAAATAATAATATTGTTAAATAACCTTTTCCATTCAAACATTGTTTTAAATTAAGTATCTGGTAAGTTACAATAAAATTGCTTTTTTAAATAAATTTAATTCTAAAATAAAAATAAGCAAGTGTGAAACGGATAAATCAGATTCACACTTGCATTTAAGTCTTTTTTGGTCAAAACAACATATTTTATAAAGTATTTTACTAAACGAAGCGACCTCTAGTAAATGAACATTTCATAAAGTTTTTGATCACTATTGACCGTTTGTGTATTACAATCTCCTAATATAATATCGCTGTAATTTTCACTGATACGCTAATAAAGCAAAGCGAATTCTATCATAAATATCGGGATCGAAGGCTGTTTGTATAGAGATGAGTAAGTTGATTACTTTTTTCACTCCCTCCTTTCGTCTATTTTATTGGATGTCACGTCACGATGCGTAGGGTTGCCAAAATTGTAATCTACTTTAAGCTTATTTTACACATTTATTTTGATTTTAATATAATATACCCTAGATGTAATGTATTTGTATGTAATTGTGCACGCTCTGTCTGATATCTTTCATCCCATATCTCTTCCGTAGGGCTTGAAGAAATTTCTTTCAGAAATAAGCAGTACCTTTGTGTGTACAATAAATTGTTAAATAAATAAGAAAACATATTATCCAATATTATAAACGTTTAACATGATAACATTGAAAATCTTGCATACATGGAGATTCAAAAGTATTTTTGTAGTTTAAAAAATAGTGTACCTTTAAAACCGAAATATTAAAACATATTCGTCATACTTGTAGTGTGACAACTTGAGTTATGGTTTTTTCAACCACGCGATCGGTACATGGGGTCAATACGTAATCATGTTACATTTATCATGTCTCAAAAGAACTTCTTCAAGTATTATAATATTTTGACGACAGCGTCATTAGAATATTTAAAATATTCCGATACTTAGTATGACTAAAACGTTCAATTAAGGGCTGTCACAATTTAAAAATAAATATATTTTATCATGTTTAGTACCTCAATATAATATAAAGCCTACTTCTGTTTTTTATTTTATGCCATAATTGAATTGACAATAATACTCGATTAAAATATTATAACTCGTCAATTAAAACCAATTTTGTTGCCAGAAATAAAATGACGTATTTTTAAAAAGAGTAAAGCTTATAACAACATGAATTATAATCTTGCGTTGTGTATCTGTCATTATAGCATCACGTGTCCTGGTTAGCTGTCAAACCATTTGTACTATTGGATAGTAGCCAAAAGACCATGATTGATGACGTGGTATTAAAAGTTTTTAACTAACTATTGCACGCGGGTTCTCTCGCGGTTCTTCTCGGTTAGCGTTAAACCGGTGGTAGCCTTTTTGTTGACTTTCCAAAAATAGTTTGCTAAGGATAATTTTTTAATTTGGCTCTACCACTTTTTTCTTTTAGGTATAGTAAATAATTATTTATGTGTTACTCCAGAGATCCAGCAAATTCCACCAAAAACCGTTCAATAGTGTTTGCGTAAAGTGGTACATAGTACCTACTAATAATCCATTAATCCGTTGAAACTGTCATATTATTATTAATAATTAATAGTAGTAGGAAAAAGTGCTATTATACGTATCTTTCAGTTAATTAATTAATTTTAGGAGGTAAATTTTAAGTTTCATAAAATATAAATATTGTTGGTGTTATATAAAATACAATTTTAAGATATAGCATTATTTTCATTTACTCATCGTCTTGTCCATAATATTATATATAACGAGAAATAGGTGTCTAGAAATAAATATAAATAACCAAAACCGTGATAGTATTATCATCATAATTGATATTTACTCGCTAATTGAGTCAATTAAATTGATATAATACTCGTAATTGTAAAAATATTTACACTTTAATGAAGATAAACTATAATGAATGACCTTAATTAACATAATCCAACCTTGAACTAACTTAATTAACTGTTAGTAAAATATATATTTCTTAAGGCTTTCGAATACCGACTCCACATAAAAAATTTTTTACACGTTTAGTATATAGGCGAACTTAATGCCTCAAGGCATTTTTTAACTGTCAACCTTTAGGTGATTTAGAGATAAAAGTAAAGTATATGCATTCCAAACGAGATATCGGACATAGGAATAATTCTAAATTCAATAGATATTAATATAAATAATAAATACATTTCAGTATTTCGTTTAGGCATTAAGATATTGGTATGTAGCTGATAATTCGTGAGTTCTAAATTTAATATTTTGCATTCAAATGTTAAATATATTTAATTCATTATTTAAATAAAAAGTAAAATGCTTGTGACAGCCCTGGGCAACTAATATCGTACAAAATGAAGGAAGGACCGGCGAAGTTAATTCGCCTAAGTACTTTCTCGATTAGGTCAAATATCAGCATAATATTATATTGTACTATACATTTACTTTAGATTTTCTAATAAACTAGCTACAATCACTTTGTTTCTCTCATAGTGACTATAATAACTGACTTTTTTAAGTTATGCATCTTAATTGGAAAACAAATAATTCATCCAAATTTTTATGGGCAAGAAATTCTATTTTTGAAAAGTCACCATGTTCGTTCAATTGTAGAAATGACTAAGTAGTGATTACCAGATTGCGTATAGGACATACTAACATAACTCATATCCATCTTATTACTAAAAAAGACCTAAATAAATGCAAGTGTGGATCTGACTTATCTGTTTCACATTTACTTATAGATTGTGTAGAATTTAATTTAGAAAAAAGAAATTGTAACTTACCAAATAATTTAAAACAATGTTTGAATGGGAAAGGTTGTACCTGTACTTTAAAATATTTAAAACTGATTAATATATATAAATTTATTTAAGTAATAATTGTATTTAAGGTGGTCGTTAAATGACCTAGATTTTAATTCGACCTTAAATAAATAAATGAATATTTTAAGTTAGCCATATTGTATCTATTGCCTTGGCAATATATACGATAAGACACAGATTATTACAAAACTAATAAATCTTGTTGTTTTCAGGTCGAAATTGATTGAATTAGCTGCCCCAAATCATTTTGTAAACGACGTAAAGCAATATTAAATTTTGAGCCAACCTTTACCCTTCAATCAAACTACTTAGATGAAAGTGTTAAAGTGATTTCAAAGAATGAACTGCAATCCCTTGGGTGTTATAAACAACTTACGAGTCGAGCAGATAGAAAACTTTTAAAGGCAAAGCAAACAATTGAAATTATATGACCCTTGAATAAGCTGTATCGGCAAAATATCCTTGAAAATATATTTTCTTGATATAAACTTGGAGTTTTAAGGTTTGGATTAAGTAAAAGAGGCAGCGGATTGAAATAAATAATATTAGTATTGCAGTGGCAAGTTTATGGAGAAAGGTATTTTTTTTCGTTTCCCCCCGTAGCGTTGAAGGCTGAAATTAGTTTTTTTTAAATCAAACAATATAATTTTAGGCTGTCTAGTTAATACCAAGTCACTAGTTGATTTTGAAAAGAGAAAATCTAGTAATTTCGGTTTACTTTACAAATAATAAAATTAAAAACAGAAATCTTAGTAAAATAAAGAATAAGCTAATGTAAGCTTACAATAAGAAAGGATAAAAATTTAATTTAAGAAAAAGGGAATAATAAAGTGGAAATGATCGATTAAATTAGTCAATCACTGACCAAAGCCAGCGTTGTAAACTATAATACACCTATTATAGTTTAATCCTGCTCTCATTAAAACACTCTAGCATATGGTATATTACTAGTAACCTGTAATAGTAATAGCTCACCTCACCGATTTCAATGTCGGTAGACGATTTCATTGAAACCAGGCCAGCTACGCAGGAGTTATTTTATAGTGCCCAAGTGTGTGCGCAATACACAGAAGCACTCTTTCTTCCTTTTACTCTCATAACCCAGTGGGACGGTAAACCGACACGACTGGCGAGAGAACAGGCACAGGTCCGAGGATCCATGCGTCGAATGGGCATGAGCCCATTCGACGCATGGATCATCTTTCTTGTAAGACAATCAGGTGATCAGACTGCATTGTCCTAACCAAACTTGAAAACAACATTTTTGTTGTTCCAACGCGGGAATCGAACCCACGACCTCCGGGTCGAGAGCGAAGCTCTGAACCACTAGACCACGGAGACGATAGATAAAGTAACCAGTGATGATGGGTCAACTCCAGTCATTGATAATTCAGGTGGGTCCGTCGAATAAATATTTCTCACACGTATATTTTCGTTTTTACGCATCACTTGTGACCGCAACAGGTTTACGGATTCGAGACGTGGAGTACTTTTGGTACATAAAATTGAGTTGTACTCCCCAATACGATACGAATAAAATATTCCCTACCCTTTGGTAAGACTAACAAATCATTCAGCTTGTATACAGTTAAAGCTACGTTTTCGATAAACACGTAAATCTCTTTTCGAGCTACTTCTTCGATATTTATGTTATGGATCTTGTATTCTGCTACGTTTTTTCTCTCGATCTCCTTAAAAGTGAGGCCTATAACATAAAATCTATAACACTCATAATCCGTTTATCAAAGGTTTTTTTTATTTACCTACATCATTAATTATTTTAATTGAAGACATGAGTGGATGAAGGTTACATTATTAATGAACGTAATACGACGTATTCTAAAATGTTTAAGTGATAGTTTGCACTAAATTTTCTCGAAATCAGAGATTTGCTACATATCATCTTCATCCATTCATGTCTTCAATTAAGGCCGTTTAATCTCAGGTCAGTTCACTATAATAGAGTTGCCTATTGCTTTGAGTGTCTCCAGTCTATCAGCGCAATATAATAATCATATATCTAAATGACAACCTATTATCTACGTCCTAAGGGGTGATTAGATTAACTGTAGCTAGAATAAGATTTCGGTCCACGAAAAGCCTACTTGAGTGCAGGTTCAAATGTTATTTTGAACTCGAGGCAGTAGATTGGAAGGTTGTATTCTCTTTAATCTTTTCCTTCAATATTTTCTTACTGGCAGACCGTGTTATAGATGCTTTAGAACCACATCGTCCGTGTTCACTCAAGCGTTATATAATTCTGATAGAAATAACATTTATTATACAGTTCATAGACTTCCTTCGATTCCAGTGTCATATCAAGGAGATAGTTATTTTCTTTTGATGACTTTTATTAGACCTGAATTATTTAGGTGCGTTTTATCAAGATTAATAAAAAACCAGGTTTATATGATTGTAATAGTTTGACTGGATAAGCTTAATATCAATTTCACTGTTCTATTCGAATAGAATGAAAAACATTCAATGGATTATTATTTCGAGCGTAGAAAATAATTTCACGTTTAAAGTAAAAACTCAGTAACAGTTTAAAGAATATCTCATACTAAAGTTTTACATGAAGCAATGTAATTACTAAATCTATAGTTTCTTATGTTTAACAGTGGATGTTACAAAGCTATACATATAATATGCCGCTGCTACTGCCAGTACTAGCACAGCTAACAATAACACTACTGCAGCAATGATCATGTCAAGTTCTATATATTCAGCAAGCGACATGTTGGCCACTGGGGACCGAAGGTGCCTCGCTCCCTTGTGTCGCAGCACATGCTCAATGTACCACATAGCTCGCTCCAGAGGCTTCTGTGGCTGGTCCAGTATTAGTGTCCGTAGGTTCTTTATGTTGTCCCGGTAGCTGAAAATATGTTTTTGTGATAATTGTGATAATATTATGTAAATCGCGTTAAAGTATGCATAAACTATAAACCCGAATATTAAATCTTAGATATTTATATGCGGAGTAAAAAGACAGTTTAACAAAAATTGTGCAAACGTTTGACGTGCCTGTCTGTGTTATCGTAGCTTCTAAACGGATGAACCGATTTTTTGTTTAAAAGCTGATGTGATCGAGAGTTCTCTGGTATTAAGTAGGTATAATTCCTTATCATCATCATCAAATATCTATATTAGACTTTGAAATGTTTTTTAGCCTTTACAAAAACAGATGAATTGTCTATTTTTTTTACGTAATATGTACCAAAGTTTTAGTTGACAAATTGGGACATACAAGATAAATGAAAAGCTAGACTGAAGTAAACTTATGTACATTTTACTAAACATTAGCATAATATTTACGCCGAAGGTCATTACTGTATTTTTATAATATATTTATGTATATTTCGATTATACAAATTGTTTTAATTTACCTTAATAATGTAAGATAAGACAGGCATTTTATGCAAAAGATAGTAAAAATACAACTTTGTCTCTGTGGCAATGTGAGTTGATATTGAGAGAACCAAAGAATTATTTTAATATTTATAATTTGGTCGAAGAAGATGTTTACATTTGTAGGATTACGTAGCCAAAGAGTAAAAACTGACCCTATCAGTTTTGGTCCGTACGTACGTACGTATCTCTTCAACTAGCTTAGATTTTAGTTTTCAATTATCACAAATGTATTTCTATAAAATTTCAACTGTATGCTATTACTTGAAATAGTAGTCGGAACAAATATTGAAGTTATACAACAAAACATATTTTCTGGCTGTTTTACACAAAACCATTTGTATACATTTCCGACTCGCACTTAGCCGGATTTTGAAGCTCACGTTATTTTACACGGTTCTCACCTTTTATCATCAATCACAGTTTTTATCGCCTCCGTCAAATCCTTCTCGTTTAGTGTCTCTATGTCGAGAGCTTTGCCTATCCTGTGATAGACAAACTGTTCCACGTTGTACCATTGGTCTGCCAACATCGGTAGACCAATCATGGGTACTCCAGCGGTGATCGCTTCATCAGTAGACTGGATACCTCCTTGTGTTATGAACAGTTTGATCTTAGGGTGCCCTGCAACAAGGATTTAAAGTATTAATAATTATTAATATACAAGGTTTTAGGTTTTAAGATTCTTTATTTCTCAAAAGACTAGCAGCTGTCCCCGCGACTTCGTTCGCGTGATAGTCGGAAACACTATCGCGATTATCTTTTGATTGCTCACGTTGGTTTTTGTTATTATGATTATTAAAAAGGAATAATTCTTTCATAAACACTTTTTGAGTAACTTTATAATATTATATTCTTTATGCGGCGCCCGTAACGAAAGTCCCCAAATGTGAATAATTTTCCCCGTTTTGCAACATTTCTCACTGACACTTCGCTCCTATTAGTCGCAGCATAAAGTTATATAGCTTAAAGCATTCCTCTATATATGGACTTTCCAACAAAAAATAATTTTTCAAATCGAACCAGTAGTTCCTGAGATTAGTGCGTTTAATCAAACAAACTCTTCCGAAAAATTAAACTCATTCTAAAGGGAGAAGGTCATATCATATTTAACGTGCAAGACATTAATGCACACAGGACAGGCAATAAATAAAAGCTTGTAAAAATAGTTTGACGACCTCCGTAGCGCAGTGGTTCAGAGTTTAGGTGCTCGACCGAGAGGTCGCCAGTTCTAATCCCGCCGAGGGAACAAAAAGTTTTCAATGTTCCTGGGTCATGAATGTGTATTAAATTTGTGTATAATTTAATAAAAATCATAAATATTATGTGTATCTAGTATAATATTAAATATATTTCCGTTGTCCGGTACCTGTAACACAAGTTCTTCGGAAACTTAGCACGGGGCCAGATTGGCGTGGTGTGAATAGATATTATATTAATATCACACACACACACAGAATTTAATCTTACTGTTAACAGTATCTTAAGTCCCGATTTCACCAACGCATGTTAGTGTTAACGGCTTGTTAAAATACCATGCCTTCTCATTCATTGATAGGAATGACAAGAGGAACAACATGATTTTTAACGAAGGATTAACTTTAACATTGCTTGGTGAAACACACCCTTAAAATCTTACTGTTAACAGTAAGTTTAAATTCTAAAAAAACTCGAGAAAGTCGATCAAAATCCACCTAAATCACGTACGAAAATATTACATGGACAAAATCTCATGCGATGCGATAGTAAGTGATTACTTCCGCCCACGGCGAACAAATCTAGACGTCGAGGCATTCCCTTTTATTAGGTTCATTTTGATGATTGATCCTCCGAAATTGAAAGCGTTATTGAGATATTTCTCTTGGATAGGATCAGAAAGTGAGGGTTCTGATTATACTTGCGACTTGTTTTAGCTATTCATTATTACAATTTTTGGGCATCGATGATGTTGAATAATAATAATATCTAATAATTTCTATGGACGCTTCACACCTCGTCATTCTAGCCCCGTTCTAAGGTTCTAAGTATCCGAAGAACTTGTGTGACAGGTGCCAGACAGTGGAAATATATTTAATACTATATACACATTTAAGATTTTAATTATATTATACACACATTTAATCCACATGACCCAGGAACACAGAAAACTTTTTGTTCCTACGGCGGGATTCGAACCTGCGACCTCTCGCTCAAGCACTAACGCGCTCAAGGAGGTGTTGAATGTAGATAGAAAACTTAAATTGATCTTGCGTTTGATTTAAGGATATTAATTAATTTAATACATTTTCTACTCAGATTCGGCGGCGTGAAAAATCCATTCAAACTTCGAAACACGGAATGACTGAGTTTTATTGCCGACGCTTAAAAAAACATGTAACATATCATACCTTAAGGACTGCGGCTCATCTCACAAATTAGCGCCAAATCAAATGTCACGTTTTTCACCAATAGCATTTATCTCTATTGTTTTATTGTTAAGGTACAAAATAGGTATTATCGATATATTCTAACAGAGTAGACGCGCTTTATAACTGACTGACACTCACTATATGTACCTACTATATCTATAGGTACTATATCTGGTATTCAACTTACAGCGCCTCGTGGTCTAGTGGTTCAGAGCTTCGCTCTCGACCCGGAGGTTGTGGGTTCGATTCCCGCGTTGGAACAACAAAAAATGATGTTTTCAAGTCTGGTTAGGACAATGCAGCCTGATCACCTGATTGTCTGACAAGAAAAATGATCCATGCGTCGGATGGGCATGTAAATAGTAGGTCCTGCGCCTGTTCTCTCGCCAGTCATGTCGGTAGCTGGCCTGGTTTCGATGAAATCGGGTACCGACACCAAAATCGGTGAGGGGATGGATGGATGGATGAAAAAAAAGTTTAGCCTAACTTTTAAATCATTCTCAATAGCCTAATAATAATGCCTCCCTCACCGATTTCGGTGATGGAGGCCGATTTCATTGAAACCAGGCTAGCTACGCAGGAGTTATTTTTATAGTGTCTAAGTGTGTGCGCAATACACAGAATCACTATCTCTTACTTTACTCTCGTAGCCCAGTGGGACGGATAACCGACACGACTGGCAGGAGATAAGGCGCTTTTTACATGCCTATCCGACGCATGGATCATCTTTCTTGTCAGACAATGAGATGATCAGCCTGCATATCCTAACCAAACTTGAAAACAACATTTGTTGTTATTCGAACGCGGGAATCGAACTCACGACCTCCGAGCAGACCAGCTAGGCTCTAAACCAATAGCCTATTACATCATCGGTAAGTTTTTGCGGATAATTTATTTTTAAATTGTGAGTGACTTTCGACCTCAGTATTTCGGATGATATAAATTATCCTCATTTATTAAGTTACCATGTGGTAGGTGAGACAAAAACGTTTAGTTTTTATGACCTTCTAAAACGCGGAAAAATTGTTATTTAATTAATCGATACCTCTGTTAACAGTGTTAACACGAGGGTATGCGAGTATATTTTTTTATATAAAACTAGCTGTGCCCCCGACTTCGTTCGCGTGGTTTTTGACTGACTGAAGCCGTTTATGCAGCGCATGAAATTAAATTCACCGAATGTGAATAATTGTCCCCGTTTTTGCAACATATCAAAAAAATATTTTCAAATCGGAACAGTCGTTCCTGAGATTAGCGCGTTTAAATAAACAAAAATACAAACTCTTCCTCTTTATAATAGTATTAGTATAGATAATAATAATATCTATGGACTGTGTATGGATTTGTTTTTATATATAAGATAACCCCAGCCTAATGTAACATTTTCGGCTTAGCCAATGAACACAGCATTGAATAATAACTAATAAGATGCGTAAATATTTAATTAATGACTTCGGAGATAATTGTATTTTAAAATTAATTTTGCATGTTGAAGGTATACTCACTCAATAGATCGGACTGTGGTAGGAATTTGAATATTTTGATGTTGTCAGTTAACTTTGGGAATTCAGCTTCATGGTAATAGATCCAAAACACATCGTACGGAAGACCAGAGAATACGTTTACGAAAATCTGCAATTGTTGTTTAGATAACGGTGCAAAATTTGTTCCCAGACTGAAATAAATTACTCCGTTCTTTGAGGAGTCAAGAGATGCTTGTAAATCCTGCAAACATAAAAGTATTTCATATTAATTAATCTTAATATCAATTAATTCCGTTTCGCTTATATAAGACTTCGTTCGCGTGATTTTTGAGTGACTTAAACCATTTATACAGCGCACGCAACGAAAGTCCCAAATGTGAATAATTTTCCCCATTTTTGCAACATTTCTCACTTACGCTTCGCTTCTATTGGTCGCATCGTAATGTTATGTAGCCTAAAGCCTTTCTCTATAAATGGACTATCCAACAAAAAAATAATTTTTCAAATCGGACCAGCTCCTGACATTAGCGCGTTTTAACAAACAAACTCTTCCGCTTTATAATATTAGTATAGTATATTAAGATTACATATTCATTTTTATAATTCTAAGACAGCAATATTATCAACAACAAAATCAAGAAAATACAAAAATGTAGGTAACTTACTTTCGGCAAATCTAGCATTGGTTTTTGATGTAAACCACCCATAAATATAACACTTGGGGGCACGGGATAACTTCCTGCCCAGATTTGGTTTAGATTCAAAAACAACATTTCAACGTTGTCACCAAGTTCCGTTAGAGTTGGCATGTCTTGCCCGAAATATTTTTTCAGCTTCACATTGTCCTGGCTCTCTTGTTCCTGTATCAGAGACAATAGATCCCAGTAATATTTGAATTCGCTGAACTTCTCCCACACAGTCAAATTGTACAGCCTCTGTCTTAATGCTGGGTATCTGGTCGGATGGTTTGGTACTCCTATTACGTTGTTATTGTCCAGGACTTGTCCAAGAGAGCTGACTAAAATAACAGGTGCTTTGAAAATATGAGAAAAACTCAGAGCTGGCTTCACACATGCTTCTATCAGAAGTAGATCAAACTTTTGTGTTTTATCATTGATAATTTTCTGCATTCCTTCGGTTTTTATCTGTTCTTCGAATACAAGCGAAAACACTTTGACTAGACCGTCCATTTGAGCAACCAGACTTCCTTTACTCCCCATAGGCATCTTGAGCAGTATATCTCTAAACAATTTGTAGGATACATCATGGACATCAATTTCTGTTAGATTAGCTGGTGGTTTGCTCTTCGTGAATACTGGGTCGGGGGTCATAACGACCACTTCGTGTCCATTCCTTGCCAGCTCCTGTGTGATGGGACGGAACACAACCTGATGACTTATTGACGGCACTGGGAATATGGCCAATATTCTAGCAGACTCACATGTAACGAAGAATAAGGAAATAACAACATACGCGCATGGTCGAAACATAGTTACCGTGAACTGAGCTATAAAAACTTTGTAGTTTATGAATAAAAACCGCCTTTAGTTAAAATTTGAGGAAGAAGCGAGGCATAATACTCCTAAGGCATTGCTGAGAATACTAATACATGCTTAATGTGTGTTTCCTATTATAGTCAAACGCACTTCAATTTTTAGGCAATTACATTTTTTGTTTCTGAAGCGTGATGCATATTTATTATTTGTCCCTATTTAAATATAAATGACATTATTATATGTCAGACAAAAGTAAATAATAAATTGCTCAAACTATTATAATAATTATTATGTATTCATCTATATGACATCATAATATTATGGCTTATCAAGGTAGATACGTCTTTTGCGATGATTACGAAGACAGTGATGATGATCTTTAAATTTGTTTGAAGGTAATCAATGATCATCATCAGACTGATTCATGGTAATAAGATGATGATTGTTTAGATGATATGTTAAAAGTATAAAAATAGACATGTACCTATTACTATAGTTTAATAGCAGTGCTAAGCAAACACATCGTTGGCATGTATTTACTTACTTTGAGATATAAGTAACAAAAATTTTAATAAAATTTGTCATGGTGAAACAATTCAAGAAGTGCACGACTTTTCTATTATTTAGTTCATATTATACAAACGTAGTTAGAAAATGTGATATTGTATTACATTTTATAATTTATACGACCATTTCCGTGTTTTGGTGCCTGAATACAAATTAATTTCTTTAAAAGTGTATAAATTTAAAACTCCTATCTGTGGAGGCTTTTAATTGGCTTTTTGTAAATTATTTTATAGTCTATTATATTATTGTTAGCTGTAAGCCACCCAAATAAAATAAAATAAAATATATCTATTATACTACTACTTCACCAGAATATTTACTAGATATCACCATACGCAAATTTTATTCTTCTATTCTCTTATCTATCTATTCTATCTTTGCTGTTCGTTAGTCTTGCTAAAAGTCAAAACGGATGAACCACAAATTACTGTTTCTATGCTCAACGAAGTGGGCACAGGTCAGCTAGTTATAGATAAAACAAAAACCTTATATAAATCCAATTTACGATATAATATTATTCTAATCACATCCTAATTTGTATTTGAATATAATTTGATCGTAATTGCCCCGCGTAAATCCAATTAAAGTTACGGGAAAAATTTACATTATAATTTAATAATTAAAAACAGATCTAACAAAAAAAACTATAGCTATAATACAGTAAAAATGATAACCCATAATAGTATTATATAAGGCTGCGCTTCCACTGACGCGGGGCGGAGAGGAGCTTTAATATTATTGTATTGGCAGCGATAATATTAAATGTTACAACTATAAACAAAATTAAATGTATTTTATGCAGGATGGATCTAACTGTACTGCATCTGATAGAAGAATGTCAGAATTATACGAAAGAAAAATTATCATGTAACTTACCTAATAACTTAGAAAATTGTTTAACTAATAAGGGATATACACAGACAATTAACTTTGTTAAATATATAAATATTTACGGAAATATATAAATGTAATTGTTGTAGACCTTAGCTGTTAAAATACGACTTAAAATAAATAAATAAAAAATTGAATTATTTAAAAGCAGAAAAACTTGAAGAAAACTATTACTTTTCCAGTAGTGAGGACCTATACATATATATGAATACTCTCGATCAAGTCGGCTTTCAAACAAAAACTCAATCAAAATCGGTTCATCCGTTTTGGAACTACGATGCCATAGACATACATACATGTCAAACTTATGAGATCCCTCTGTTTTTTTGGTAGGGGGTTAAAAATAACGCAATGTATAATAATAATATAATAAAAGCTCCCCTCACCGATTTCGGTGTCGGTAACCGATTTCATTAAAACCAGGCCAGCTACGCAGGAGTTATTTTATAGTGCCCAAGTGTGTGCGCAATACACAAAGACATTATCTCTTCCTTTTACTCTCATAACCCAGTGGGACGGTAAACCGACACGACTGGCGAGAGAGCGCAGGACCGACTTCTTACATGCCCATCCAACGCAATGATCATCTTTGTTGTCAGACGATCAGGTGATCCGCCTGCATTGTCCTAACCAAACTTGAAAACAACATTTTAACGCGGGAATCGAACCCACGACCTCCGGGTCGAGAGCCAAGCTCTGAACCACTAGACCACGGAGGCGATTAGTACACAACAATGTATAATGTGGTAATAGGCACATGAGTATTTGTTGTAAGTCTCCAAAGCGTTGTTTTTCCTGGTTGATATCTAGATTCCAGGAAAACATCTGAAGAAAAGAAATTCACTACTCTGATGAGCGAGGCATTATGCTTCGTATGGTTTATTTTCTGTGCATTTTTCCATTTCCTTTCATATAAAACCGCCTTCCTAGTTTAGGAAAAGAATGAAAGCAAAATTAACTAGACCGGCAAGAAATAAAAAGTTAGTCTGAGTAGGCAAGTTGTACTTTTAAATAAACCACATTGGAACATTGTAGGATAGTTGGAACATATAAAGTGAAATATTTAAAGTATCGTAGCATATAACAAAATGCAGATATCCTCGAAAATTGTGTTACACAAAACTAGACTGTTGTATCTGCACTTACGGACTATATTTCTTTAAGTATATTTAAATAATATTCCATTCGTATACATTGGATTTACAACTAAAGTATGATAAATGGCTTTTGAAAGTCGGTAGTGTGTTGTGTAGTTTTCTTAGCGTCAAGTTTTAAAATTTTATTTATATTAGTGTCAAATATCTAGGAAAAAACCTTGCGAAGGAAATGTAAACTGAAGAAAATGTAAGCGATCAATATTATGACCAATAGATGAAAAGTGTAATGTTCGTAATTGTCGCTTAGATTTTTCTTGTTACATACAAAACATTATGTAGGTTTGTACTTTGTAATGCCTATATGCCTGTAAATAAATAAATAAATGCCTAATATGACAATTTAATGCTACAAAAAGGTAAAGCGGTAAAGAGCCAAATTTTTTATGATTTAATAGTAATAATATTGTAAATAAAATTGTAACATTTTACACTGAAAGTTTCATTTTTATTGATTTTTCATAAAATTTAAGTTTTATGATTATTTTTCGTATAAAAAAATTAATTAATCGCAACCCAAATGGATTTTGTTGGTGTTGATGAATTAATGTTAACAAAACATAACAAATTGGAGTTTCCGCTTTCACCTGACTTCATAACATCAAACAAATATATTAAGGGAAAAAACTTAGTAAGTACAAAAGGGTAAAAACAAAAAACTTTCACCCTTTTATTTGTTTGCTGACCAATTTTCTTTTGTTTGAGAGCAATCCTCAAGTCTTTACTTTTTACACACAAATAAAAAATCTTAACTTTGTATTTTGATTCCTGTATCTACTATCTATGTTAACTACTCTAATGATTAAACAAAACTTGATCTTTAAAGTTAAAGTAAAAAATAATTTGCTCAGTAATACAAGGTATCTATTTTTACCCGACTTCGGCGAAGCCAAAAGGAAGGGTGATGATTTTTTCACTCTATGTATGTATGTATGTTCCCTCGTAGTGGCTAAACTACCATTTTTGTTCCTATGCATTTCTGGATTTCAAATTGAATTTTTTTCTTGTCTTAGCTGTTTTAGACCCCTTTTTGCGAAGTCGGGATATAGTTTTTTAAACTTTTATTTTTTTTTAAGGTAATGACACTATTTCATATTTTCATTCATTAAAAAATTCATTTTCACTGTCGCCAATTATCAAATCATGATGTTTTTCACCTGTCATTAGAACTCATTTTATCTATTAGCTATTGTTTGAATTTTTTTAAAATTGTACCGTATGATGTTTTATTGGTGAATCAATAAATAAAATAAAAATAAAACAATATATTAATAATTGGGTGTCCATTTATTATTGACTAAACTTAGGAACTTTTTGTAGATATTACCTATAGATAGTGACTAATAACTTAGAAATATTATTGATGCTTTCACATCAAGTCGTCGTTTTCCATAACGGCTAACATAACCAATTTGTATTATAGCAACAAAGTATACAGAATTAGTAGATCACCGGTGTTTAGTTTATGACCAATTTCATGGAATTATATGCAAGCGACATAACGCTATAGCCACTTCGATGCCAGCAGATGTCCTGCTAGGTAATAAAATGAAGTATAATATAAGATGGAAGAGATATTATGTAGCTTTCGGTAATGTAAATAGATTTCTGCTGAAAGAAATTTCTTTTAGATATATGCAACCTTTTTATTGTTTATGTGAACAATAAACTGTTAAATAAATAAATAGATAAATTATACATTTATTTTATAATATACTAGCTGACCCGTGCCCACTTTGTTGAGCATACAAACTGTTTAAATCTTCCCTGGACTTCCACGAACATTTGAAGACCAAAAATAGCCGAATCGGTTCAACCGTTCTCGAATTTTAGCGAGACTAACGAACAGCAATTCATTTTTATATAAAAGAAGATAAATAGTCTATAGATTAAGATCGCGTACAGTCGCTTTTCCGACCAAATGAATCCAAGTCCTGCAAAACTAGCAACCTGTTAAATAAAAAAACAAAAAAAAAATATGTAGAAAAATATTTTCAGAAACACTTCCCTCAAAAAAGGGGTCGTGTTTAGATTTTATTTTTCTGATTTTCATTTCATCACTGTATAAAACGTTTATTGCATAAAACATTTCCAAATAAATGTTGTATGGACAAGCCTCTGTCAAACATGGCACATGGACAAGCGGGCTGATCACCTGATTGTCTGAGTAAAAAAATGATCAATGCTTTCGCATCGGATGGGCATTTTTAGGTTGGTCCTGTGCCTGATCTCTGAAAAGTCGTGGCGGTCATCCATTCCACTAGGTTACGAGAAAAAATTTATGTGTGTTTTACACATACTTGGGCATTATACAATTCCTGCGCCTGGTTCCAATGAAACCGGCCATCACCGAAATCGGAGTCGGGAGTTATTATCATACATTTTATTACGGAGAATATAAAAGTATTTTTACATAAAAGTATTTTTGCGTATAATACTTTCTTACGTATATCGTCGAAATATGAGCCTTTTTCCTCTTCCGGGACTTTTACAATTCGCTCTTGCATTCGAGAACTGTTAGTTCCTCTTAACTGATCTACTTCAAGTACTGTAGTTTCGATTTGAGAAGTTTCGAGTTTGAGAGCTAGTTGTAGTAATTTTCGAACGAAATTTATTTTGTAGATCCAGTTATTCTTGTTTCAGTGCATTTGCTTTTTAAGGTCTTTGAATGGTTTTCTCTATCCCTCTACTAATAAAAGTATATTATACAAAAATCGTCAGGAGCTCAATGTTCCTGGAAAAATCATAATTAGCCAATATTATAACTAATTAATAAAAAAATATATTAATATTAAGGTTGAGCGTGTTGGTGCTCGAGCGAGAGGTCGCAGATTCGAATCCCGCCGAGGGAACTAAAAGTTTTCAATCCTCCTGGGTTATGGATGTGTTTTATGTATAATATAATAAAAATCTTAAATATGTGTATACCATAAAAGTAATAAATATATTTCCGTTGTCTGGTAGCTGGAACACAAGTTCGGATACTTAGCACGTGGCCAGATTGACGTAGTGTGAAGCGTCCATAGATATTATTATCATAAATGTTCAATCCTTTAAAGTAAATTTTGGTATTCAAGGAAGATTATGGTAGGGGTTGTCAATCAAATCACTTCTATTATTGGTAGCGTTTAATATTTGGAGAGTTGGCTCCCCTTATAATAAATATATGTCATACATCATGTACCATTCCTTTGTTACGGGTAATAGAAAAATTCCTTCAAAGATTGCATTCTTGGGATTCGATTGCATTCACCGGGGGTGATACGCCGCGGTTTCAAACACAAGATATCGATAAAGAATCACCACGGCATGTGTTACTAGTGTGTCTCAGTAGTGGACCTACGCGGTAAGGTTGTCTGAATTATGAATATTGGATGTGTGTTAAATATATTGTATAATACAATATATAACTGATTGAAAGTACTGTTGGTTCCTGATGGAAACTCATTTTTACAATAATAACACACAACTTTTTTACACTTTTCCACTTTTTATTACGTTTTTAATAAGGTTTTTACAACAACACGACCGGTTTCGATTAACCCATACTTGGTCGCTGTACCAATTTGGGAACACTTAATAATTGAGGGTAGAAAAAAAAGTATTGACACAAGGTGAAATATTTTTTCATTTTTGAGTACCTAGTTAAAAGTACATTGACTTACTTTGCAATAATAAGTTTTAGCTATCATACGTGATTTACTGATAATTATTTGTTTGATTTCACCATAATATAATGTTTATTTATGTATTGTATCTAATAAGAAAAAAAATGTCTAATACATTATTTTCTTATACAGAAGTAAGAAGTGGATCGTCGATTTGTGTTCTACATTGTATAATATTGATTAACGTTGCTTCTTGAATTGTTTTAATATGTTTGCACAATAAAGAGTGTTTCATTTATTCATTCATTCATTCATCATGGCGCTTAAACGAAAAACGTGATTATTGAAATTATTTCTCTAAGAACTATTATTATTAATAATATTACGTACAAAGTGTGTGATTGAAAATCTGAATTATTCTTAATAATATAAACTATTTTGAAAAATAATATGGATTTTTAACTGTTAACGTTTTATACGGTTTGTATGTTCTGGGTTATTTATTCTTTGAACCATATTTCGTTGCGAGGCATAAAAGTGTGGCGTGCATCGCGATCTGTCTCTGACTATTGAGATATTTCTAAAGAACGACAGTTTGTGGTGTCGGTAGGTAGCGGAAATTACTTTCTATACTTTTTCTGTGATATAAGTGGTGCAGCATTGAGGTTGGACGACAGAGGAGACTTTCGATATAATAAAGTTCGATCAAAATATTTCTAAATTAAATAAATACAAAACATGCTTAAACCACGATAATTAAATCACTCATTTATTTTACACCTTGTTGATACGGAATAGAAGGTAATTGAATTCACTTTTGGACACTTTCTACGAGTACTTCGATAATAATAACACAGGCACAATCTCATTTAAAAAAATGAAATGAATATGGTAATTATAAGATTAAGTACCAATTTCACCAACACACATTAAAGTTAATCCGTCATTAAATGTCATGTTATTTATATGCCCACTCGTATTTCCTGTAAATGAATTAGAAGGCATGGTATTTTAACAAGCCGCTAACACTAACAAGCGTTGGTGAAATCGAGACTATTAGCCGACCGTTACGTTTTACTTACGTACGAGTGATTCGCTCACTTCGTACTTGTATATACATAATGTTTACCTTAATTTTAAAATGAAAAAGCGCATTGATCTTGTGCCAATGTGAATCGAGCCTTAGAGCATGTTTCACCGAGCAATGTTAAAGGTAATCCTTCGTTAAATATCACGTTGTTCCTATCAATGAATGAGAAGGGATAGTATTTTAACAAGCGTTGGTAAAATCGGGATTTAACTATCTAGTTAATACTTAACAAGCTCTTAACTCAAATCTTTGCGAAAAATCTCATTTTTATGAATATCTCTGTTTTTAGCGGTCCTGTACAACGGGTAGTTTCCACCCCAATCCCCGCAATTGCTCTTATATTTTATACGCCATGGTCCGCTACCTGCACGCTCCAGTTGGGGCAGTTTAAGGTCATTTTTCATCCGTCACTCCCCATCCTACTCTTTTCGTTTTAGTTTCAATAAAGGGCCGAGATAAGCAAGGGGAGATTGGGTAAAAAGTTGATGTGGTCTTTGTTAGCTGCGAACAATTTATGGGGCGGGATCAATTTTATTTTTTCACCCACTTTGTTTTATTCTTTCTAGGCATTGTTAGGAGGTGAACCGCGATTTATAATAGATTTCGTACTATTTGTTTTGTGACTTTCGTACGCAACGTGGACTCCGAAAAATTGGGGAAAATTCAGCTAACATTGATCATCAAACTGCTGGTGCTGGAGAAAGAATAGCACCTCTCCTCAAGAATTTTTTCGTAGGTTTCGTAAAATATTGATGTAAAAAAAAAACACTGACTTAGCGTGTCCTATCACACGTAACAAACGACCTGATTACCTTGAAGACCTGAAACGATTTCCACCAAACATAGCTAAGAACACTCTCAACTGATATACCTTTCAAACAAAAAAAAACCCCATTAGAATTTGATCCTCCGTTTGGGAGCTACGATGCCACAGACAGACATTTACACATAAACGTCAAACTTATAACAGCCCGTCGTCAGGGGTTAAAAAAGACAGAGGGAATATAATGTCCGTAAGGCTGGGTTTCCACTGACGCGGAGCGGGGCGAAGAGGAGCTTGCGGTGCCCGAATTTACCAATCACTATGCTCGTTCTGATTCCGTTGAAGCGGAGCTGAAATTTCGTGCATTGTGATTAGTCAATTCGGGCACCGCAAGCTCCTCTCCACCCCGCTACGCGTCAGTGGAAACCCGGGCTAAATGGGCAGCAAGCATTTCCGAGGACGTTGTTAATATTTAAAACCTAGCCAACCCGCTTGCCAAGCGTGGCGAGTATAGGCTACTCCCTCATGAAAATATACTTTAACGGAGGTTTGTGCCCCATAGTGCATGTTATATCTGAAAAGATGATGATGAGTGTCTAGTTTTTTTTAAATCTTTATTTAACGAGCTTGTTCACTCAGTGAACAAGTCGCATGAGTGTGAGTTGCCAATACATTTTAAAACATTTTCAACTCTATTATATTAGCCTAGAGTTCTATTCTAAGTGCTCTGAATTTTCTCTAGCCTTCTAGATTCAATTTCTAAATTCAATCACATACTACTTTTGTATACGTCTTACTTCTGTTTTTATATATTGTGTTACTGTATAATATAATATTACAATCGAGCTATTGTCATTGATCATTGCTCAAATAATAATAATGCCTCCCACACCGATTTCAGTGACGGTGGCCGGTTTCTTTAAAACCAGCCCAGCTACGCACGAGTTATATTATAGTGCCCAAGTTTGTGTGCAATACATAGAAGCACTCTCTCTTCCTTCACTCTCGTAGCCCAGTGCGACCGATAACCGAGACGACTGGAGGGAGATCAGGCGCAGGACCGACTTTTTATATGCCCGACGCATGGATTATCTTTCTTGTCAGACAATCAGGCCTGCATTGTCCTAACCAAACTTGAAAACAACATTTTTTGTTGTTCCAACGCGGGAATCGAGCGCTCCGGGTCGAGAGCGAAGCTCTGAACCACTAGTCCACGGAGCGTTAATAATACCACAAAACCGATAGTTTTTGTAGTGAGGTTAGCAATACTTATTTATCTATTTTGTGGTAATACTTATTATTGCGGCTACATTGCAATGACAGCGCAAGCTTGCACAACGCACACAATACAGCCAAACGATAGATTTAAAATCATTGTACTTAATGATTCATTCGACGACCACCAAATATAGACGTCCGCTTTAATATAATATATAGTCGGCAGTTTAACAATTCTTTTATTTCACATCTGGGAGTCGACTCCTATCGAAATATCTCTGGTTAATAACTTGAAGCTCTGGTAACCTAATGTTTATATTTTGTATTTATTAAGAGCCGTTACTGTCCCACTGCTAGGCAAATGCCTACCCTCTCTCTTTCCACAAATCCCGTATATTTATATTATCTACTTTTGTAGATTACAACACTTTATCATGATAAATAAAGAAGAATCATGAACCATGCGTGTCGGATGGGTATGTAAAAATTCAGTCCAGCGCCTGTTCTCTCGTCAGTTGCGTCGGCTATCCATCCCACTGGCCTTGAATCTTAACCCATTTAAGAAAAGGAGTAGAGGGTATAATCCTTGTGTATTGTACGCACACTTGGACACTAATAAAAAAAACTATGTACTGTGTGTAAAAAGAACAGTCACTATAACTTTAAGAAGTGATAATACATTTCTAGAATGAGAAATGGTAGTATAATCATATCTGTTATTTTACACCTGTTATATTCTTAGCCGATACTATTATAATAAAAATTATAAAACATTAAATGAAATTAAAAAAATGCATTTAATACAACTTTATTTGATTTTGCATATAAGCTTCGCAAATGACGAGCGAATTTGTATGTCATTTAGCGAAGCTTATGTCAAATTCCATACACTTTGTTTTCGAACTTCGTAAGCGATAAATAGCAATAACATCTTGAATCTGTGCCCTGAGCGGCCTTGACGAGGTATTTCGTACCGCTACCGGAATCAGTTTGGGAGCTATTATTACTACACTATAGGTCATTTTGACCAATCATTTTAGGATATTACCATGTTACTCACTCCATATCGTGATCAAAGCTAAGCCAACCCACACATTGCATCCCGACATGCGATATAACATGAGAAACAACAGTTTTACGACTAGGTGTGTCTATGCAATGGTGAATCTGGAATTCCTTTCCCTTTTTAGTTTTTACGTACCTTTTAATTAAAATTATCGTTAGTCATAATTTTATAATAATCGTTACTCCTAATTACCCGGTTGAGTTAATGCAAGGGTGGTGAACCATGAACTTTGATAATAATAATAGCGAGCACACCGTTTTCAATGACGATAGGTAATTTCACTAAACTACGCAGGACCTACTTTGATAGTATCCAAGTGTGAGCATAATACACAAGATTACTCTTTGCTTAGATACTCTCGTAATATAATCCATGCTCCTTCATAATAAAATTTAAAATTGACAGTAGAGCCTCAAAGGATTCGAACAAATACTCGGAAAAATCATTACGTATCTACGAATACCAAACGATTCAGTCCATCTGATGCGATTTCAATTTCCTCAAGGTCAAAAATCTCACAGACTTATAAAATATGATCTTGCACCCGATCAGTCCAAACTGAAAGTAGATCAGACCACCTTAACCTAGCGGGACATTATCAACCCCCTATAACTTCGTTGTGGTTAAAACTAGAAGCCTGCATTTTTAGGTACTAAGTAAGTATTGTATAAACACGTATTCAAATTTCATTCAATGTGAGCCTCTGCGGGTCCCATGGTTCTCGGCTTACAAATTAAATAGACATCAAATAGTTAATGCATGTAGACTGCGTTCCGGACACATTCCCAGTAAGAGTTTTGGATTTCTAATAAGAAAGGTAGACTCCCCTAACTGCGAACAATGTGGTATAAGGGATGATATTTACCACAGATTGATTGAATGCACCCGGAACGCGGATCAAAGAGAACAATTAATTAATAAATTTCAGTTGCATGTAAGTAATTTAGGTATATTTCAAAGCATTCTAGCTGAACCTAATTCAGCAGCAGCTAGAATGCTTTACTCTTTTAATTTATAGTTTTATTATTATTTGTTTCGTGTAATTAGTTTAAGGTACGATGGGATTGACATCGTCAATTTTGTACAAAAATCCCTTAAAATAATAAAGATTAAAAAAAAAAAATCATTCGATTTCGAACAGAAGCTTAAGAGTTACACCTTCTCAAAGTTTTTTAATTTTGTCACTGACTCAGTCACTCACTCACTCACTGACCGATCATAAAAAGTATTAGGCACTTCTAGCATACATAGAAGCTTCAATTTTAGAATACAATTATTGTTTAGTGTATAAATAAAGAGAAAACCTAAATATTTTCTAATTTCTGTCTAGTAATTGTCTAGATAAGCTAACTGCATAAATAACTTTGTAATACCATATAAATGTATAGGATTACAAAGTTATATTTGCACTTTCAGACAAAAATACTAGTTTAAGTTAATTTTCTACAAAAAGAATTGAGATACCACCACATAACTTGTAAAAAGTGCCAAGTCTCGCTACTTAGTTATTTTGCCGTAAAAAGTTGTGAGATCTATGTGATGCCAAGCTGGGATAAGTAGGTCGGACTAACAACATCTTATAGTAATTTATCAATATTATTAAAAATCTTTTTTGTTTTAAATAAATCGTAGATTGACTTGGTAATCGCACTAAATAATCTGAATTAATATGTATCACTTGTGAGATAGATAATAATACATTGTGTATTCATGCCAAGTCAATTTCCTTTTTTATTATTCCTGCCTGCCTGCATTGTCCAAACTAGACCTGAGAACTACATATTTGTTTTTTTAACGCGGGGATCGAACTCTGATACAACAGCCAAGTTCTAAATTAATGACCCAACGATGCGACTCATATTAATATTCGATTATAAATATTATTTTGTGGCATAAGCTATCCCACTTCTGAATTAAGTTCACACAATGCAAACAATAGCAGTCCATAGTTAAATATATAATATCAATTTGAAGTATCAATGTTTAATATTTATTATTACGTTACTATAAAACTGAATTTTCCATTAATAAAGATCCATCAATTAGCAACATGGAATCCATACTTTAATTAAATATTTCCCGAGTTCGAGGAGAGGAACTTTACATAAAAATATGATAATTCAATCAACTATAAGAGAATTACTTAAAATGTTGACGTTTTTAAAATATCATTATAATTATGAGTTTTTCATTCATGTATTTACGTTATGTTGATATTATGTACTTGAAATTCATCCATAATGATTCATTATAATTTATAATTTTAAGTTTGAACTTAATAATAGTTCTTTTGTCTCTTAAGTAAAACTTTTCATTTATTTATGTGTCAAATAGGTTTTCAATTTTGCGGTCGCAATTCTTGAGACTGATTCTGAGATTGTATTAATACGGGCCTTAGATTGAAAGAATAAGAAAAATATGTAAATATTGTGACATATTCGGAAACTTCAACATAACAATCCCAATTTATATTTACGTGTTGTTGTTATTTTTATTAATATAATATTATGTATTTCTAACTATTATTTTAAAAATCTGCGCACCTTCCTCCTTCCTCCACATACACTTTATTTGTGTCAAATTTTATATTCTCACATTCTCCGCAAGTACTCAATTGTTTGCTTAACGTATATACATAAACGAATAATATGAGGTTAGCCTCATATCATTCGTTTATGTATCTAACTACATAATATGTAACGTAATATACTGAATTGAGCCATCGAAGTTTTGCGAGTTCGGCGTAATACAACCTCTGAAAACTACAGATTAGTATAGGGGCCTTACTCTCCAAACAGATTTGATTTTGATTTAGATGCGATTATGCCGCGAACTTCCTAGTAAATTGACATTTGTTTATTTTGATTCTCAGTCGATCGATAAAGTTACGATCTAACAATTTACTTTATCCTGATTAGTTTCAACGTATTTCACCAAATAAAATACGAAAAACCACTGATATCGAATGGATTCGGTACTCGATTGTGTCTGGAGTAGGCCCGCAGTTGTAGTGGGCTTCGGCCTGACCAAGCCCACCTCGTTCGGTCGGAGATCTCCCTTTGGGCTTCCACTGTTCCCAAAAGTACTTTCATAGGTATCTGAAAACATATAAAATCATGGCCTACCATACCATACAATCTATATTTAATACAAAAAAAAAATACAATAGATGTCACTACTATTAACGTTTGTAAATAATAAACTGTAAATATGCCGAATTAAGTACAAATATTGTCTTAAAAAAAAGATAAGCATATTTTTAAGCATAACATCACATTAAGCTAAATTCAACTCCTTAACTAAGAAGAAGATACGAAATGAAATTAGTATTTTCCAATAGTGGCGCTAGATGGCGGTTTCCTGAATGTACCTGGACCTTACCCTAATAAAAATAGCCATTCGAATTGCCAGTATTAGGGTGATACCATTTTCTATTACAAGGTCGTATCCCTGTTATATATCTACTTTGTGTAACAGTTCAGTATTTAAAAGAAACACAAAATGTATTCAAATTCTTCAGAAAGAGTTATTTAATAGCGTGCAAATGAAAATTTCGCCGAAATTCGCCGTATTAAAAATATAAAGACACAAGCTCACATTGTTCTAAATTTCAGTGGATGAGACAGGTAGAACAATGGGCTGCGTGTAATTCCTAACTATTCAGCACTCATTTCAAAGGAAATGGGTTAAGAGTGTCTGCGCAAAACATTTATTTCGAGGCACAATGGGTTTTGATGTTGCAAAGTGTTCGATGATGAAATTGTATTTTATCCCGTCAATGGATGGATAGAGTAGTCCTCGTTAGTATAATCACCGCTGATTATTGGGATGGTTCTCAGGCAGAAAAATGTACATTCAAAAAGAAAGTAGTTTGAGCAAACTCTTCTTCTAATTTAAGAGCTTCGTTCTTGTCGGTGTGTATCTCTATTCTTCTGCACTCCGGCCTTCTCTTGACCTCCTGATGCGACACAACCACCACTTTCTCCTTCACCTGGTCTACGTAACTCGATTTAGAAAATTAAAAAAGTCCTTGTAAAGTTGTCGAAAAACAGTACTCACACGTTCCATAAAAAATCTAATTTCGGGGTTTTCAGAATGTGAACCTTTCTCTATTGGATGAAAATTAAAAATAATTCAGGCACTATTATGCACAATAAATAAAACTTGTTATAATTATTATACAGAATGATTCATGGTGCATATGTATACGAGTATTTAATATAGCAAAAAAACATCAAAGGTCTACATAAATGACCACAAGGAGTGACTCTTACTATGATGGGGCTGGCTGGCTCTTAGTCTATACACACAAACGCACTGGTCGTTGACCTTAGACCTGACCAAGATTAAAACTAATCTATTTTGTGACTTTTATGGAGATCTTTAATCGTTATTTGTCGCGTTATGGTAAAAAAAATATATGAGAATACAAAACGAAAATTCCTGTACGCGTTCTTTTCTTCACACTATATTCGGTTTGATATATGAACCATGAATCACCTGTATACATGTTGTGTGTACGTGACAAAGCTCGTCCTATACGTAGCCGATTTTAATTACTTTTTGTGTATATTCCAGAAGATTCGAGAATGGCTCAAATTTATAATTGCACCACCAGGGCCAGGCGTTGCTGTCAGTACTCAACTTAAATTGCCAGGAACGAAGTTTGGCGGGACAGCTAGTATAATATACATTTAAGTAATTTCACCAAATTGGCTATAGCACCTTTGTTGTCAATCCGACACAAACCTGACCTTGAATATTGGTCAACGATGATTGATTATGACGCTCAGACAGATTAATCTTGGATATTAAAAATAAATCTGGTGATTCTATCAGGTGGTACGAGGTTTTGACAGAACTTGACGTAAAGTTAACATAATTTTGTAAAGTATTAAGTAAGTTTTCCAATTTTTGAAACTTGCATTAATTCCATGCCTCATTCTTGTACGTCGTGTAGTTAGAAAAACTCACTCTCAGCATACAGATCAGTGTCGTAAAGAGTAGAATGGAATCACTTCTCTACCTATACATCGTTATACAGTTTGTAAAAAGAACAGTCACTATATCTTTGAGATACGATTAACATTCCTTATTTTGGAAATGTATTTTTTATAAATTATTTTTTTGTCTAAAACTAAATTTATTTTTTATTTTTTACCATTTCTTAAATATTTGTCACAAGAATAACGAAAAAGCAAAAAAAATATGTTTTTTTTTAATTAAAAAAACTAGAATGACAGTAGGTAGTATAATCATATCCCAAAGTTATAGTGACAGTTCTTTAACACCCGATATACAAGATGTAGAATAAATGAGTGATAATACCTTATTGTGTGTATGCCTCCTCTGTAGAGTACTGTAAGAGTGCAAGCGCTGAATGACTTACTTTTTAACCGACTTCCAAAAAAAGGAGGAGGTTCTCAATTCGTCTGTATGTTTTTTTTTTTTTTTTTTTTTTTTTTTTTTATGTTTGTTACCTCAGAACTTTCGCCTGGGTGAACCGATTTGGATGATTTTTTTTTTATTTGAAAGGTGGTGCTTCCCGTTTGGTCCCATTGTCACCAAAGTGGTGACCTGATGATGGGATCCGTGAGGAATCGAGGGAACTCCTCAAAATTTATATGGAAACATATATCGATTTTGACTTTTTCTGAAGTAGCCCAAGCATATGTTACCAAATAGTAAGATTTTGCACCATATCCTGGACCTAAAGTACTGAACAGAACTTCTGAGTCCTAAGAGATACACGTTTGAAGATTGCAGCGTTGTTTAAAGAAATGCAAGCATACGCCACTACGTCAATTACAGTGTTGTACCAGTGTTTACCAAAGTGGTGACCTGATGATGGGATCCGTGAGGAATCGAGGGAACTCCTCAAAATTTATATGGAAACATATATCGATTTTGATTTTTTCTGAAGTAGCCCAAGCATATGTTACCAAATAGTAAGATTTTGCACCATATCCTGGACCTAAAGTAGTGAACAGAACTTTTGAGTCCTTAGAGATACACGTTTGAAGATTTCAGCGTTGTTTAAAGAAATGCAAGCATACGCCACTACGTCAATTACAGTCGAACTTGGTCTCATAGTTATCAAAGTGCATGCCTGATGATGGTGTCGTGAGGAATCGAGGGAACTCCTCGAAATTTATAGGAACACTCATAGTAATTTTGTATTTTTTTCGAGTACCATAAGCATATCCGACTAAAAACAAACATAATTTTGAATCAACTATCAAGGTATACCACATAGATCAGAAACAGACATACAGGACTGCTTAGTCTTTTAAGTTATAAGTTTGGAAATTACGACATCGCTTAAAGTACTGCAAGCATATGCCACTATAACAATATGAGTACTCAACACCACCTCTGTCTTCACCAGATTGTAGGTATCTATATATAGGGACTATCATAACAATATGACGAAATAGGTAAATATTAAAACGGTAAAAAAATGTTTTAAGTCAAATAAAGAAATGTAAATCGACTAAAAATAATAAAAGATTTATATAGAAATCATATTCAGTTTGGCTGGTATCGACTTTGATATTATTAAAATTTGTATATCATTTTATAGTCAACTTGATATATATTGCTGCTCTGGCGGTAAGTACCTATCCTTACTCGGTCTACCCATAACTAAAAATCTTAAAATAAAATAATTTTAAACAAAAAAAAAACCGACTTCAAAAAGTAAACTAAAAAGCAAAAAATAAATTTACTTCGCACAAAGTAATACTTATTTTCACTTAAGTAAATAAATTTATTCTATAATTTTGAAGTCGGTGCCAAGTAAGTACTTCAACAACCTTACTACAATATCAAATTACTAAATATATGTAGGCAATCACAGAAAAAAAGAATCAGAAAAAAATATACAACTATCAATGTGACTATTACTATATATTATGTACCTACCAAAGTACTGGCTTACAAACTAATATTAAATGAAAAAAAAATATGAAAAAACGCTAAACTTGGCACCGACTTCAAAATTATAGAATAAATTTATTTACTTAAGTGAAAATAAGTATTACTTTGTGCGAAGTAAATTTATTTTTTGCTTTTTAGTTTACTTTTTGAAGTCGGTTTTTTTTTTGTTTAAAATTATGACTTTTATGTTCGTATGAGAAATGCCGCAATATCATATATTTTCCCATACAATAATTTAAAAAGTACCTCTTACAGCGCTGGTACTTTCTCAGTCTCAACTCTATATACGGGACCCATACACACACTAAAGTATTATTTCTCATTAATATTATAGCCTGTAGACAGGTCAATCGTTGTTGTAAATCTGCAAAACGTTCCATAATTAAAAAATCTCAATGAAAGGATTAATTAAAAATGTTAAAAGTTTTCGTAATTAACAACAAGGAATTGTTAATAACTGAATAAAGCCCAAATAAGAACAACTGTTTGGCGAAATAACAAGACTAACGAGGGCGAAAAGTTCGACAACATCTATCTATACAACTAATAGGTATCGTTACAACTTTGCGATTCAGGATATAGTATACAATTTGTGGTACTATATCTATTCTATATTCTATATATATCTATATATTCTTCTTCTCTTATATATAAAAATGAATTGCTGTTCGTTAGTCTCGCTAAAACTCGAGAACGGCTGAACCAATTCGGTTATTTTTAGTCTTGAAATATTTGTGGAAGTCCAGGGAAGGTTTAAACGCTTTGTATGCTCAACGAAGAGGGCACGGGTCACCTAGTAGACTATAATATACAATAGATGTTGCGACTTCATTTTCGAAAATCTTTGTAACAAGAATATAATATTTTGCCGTAATATAAAGTAGCCTACACAATTCCCCATGTCCTACTCTACATCTGTATAAAATTTAATCAAAATCACTCCAGTGGTTTTGTAGTATTGAGACAATCAAATAATTAAAATTTATATCTTACTCAGTGCAAATTAATAATTCAGGTTATAATGTTATTTAATAGTTTATGGTACACGCACAATATACACATTTTTTTACATATGCTATTATATAGTTAACTAGATAATAGAAATTAGATAATTTATATAAACATAGTAGATGTTGTACCACTGTACCGTATTGTACCACATTGAGCAAATAAATGATTGATTGACACTAGTACCCGTATTGACAAATAAGCTTTACTTATGTTACAAACTTTAATTTTTATTTTTGATTCACCATTTTAACATTTCATTAGTTTCTGCATTTCGCGTAATTTAAACGTAAAGGGCTAACAAACATAAGATAGGCTACATCTAACGAGAGTGAGAATTCACTTAACTAAACCAATAATTTAAGAGATAACTTTTCGTTTGCGGACCCTAACAACCCTTCGGCCCAAATTGCTCACGTTTTAGCCAGAACTGATTTGGTGTATTAATTAAGATATAATGGATGATCACGACGCTCTACAAATTGAAATTTCAAATTAACGTAAACAATTTACAACTGTAAACTTTGCCAAAGGTAAACTACGTGACGGTTCATCATAGTAAATTTTGATTATTACCTTTGTTATCATTAACCTGTATCTATTTGAGTTATCTATGCTACCTATTTCTGTTAACTCTTCATCATCTGTAATCATTTTGAAAATCAACGATCGCATATTGACTGCTACATAAGAACAGTTATATCTAAAGCTTTGTTTATTTAATTCATCATGACATTGTACGTCAAGTCATGCCCTCAGCACCCACTTAACTTTATATCGCAGTGATGACATATTAACTGCTACTCAAGAATGATTATAACTAAAGGTTTATTCATTTAATTTTAATACACACAATTATGGTATTGTTTCAGTCTCCACATACTGTTTAGGGAGCCGATGGAACGTCATTCGAACGAAGCTCATGCTTCTGCCTGGTGGTCTCCGATCAGACCATAGCTTTCTTGTAAAGCTCTGCCCGTTAGCCCTAATTATGTTTCATTATATTTCAAGTGTTATAGTAACTTAAAAATAAATATTTAAATCGTTTTGAATCGTCTTTTTCGCTCCCGTAAACTTGTCTACAACTTCTTATGAAAGGGTAATCACCTTCGTTACATAACGCGTTACGTCTCTAGGGCGTCCTGAGATGCACACGTTTTTTTTAAATAATGGATTACTATTTTTTTGTAAGCATAGGTACCTACATTACTTCTACTAAATGAAAATCTTTTTTGTTTGAACTCACGTATAGGTGTCAGTATATAAGAAAATAACGATATTTTGAAATAAAATATATTTAAGTACGAAATAAACTTTTTGTAGGAAGGTCCTAAGCAACAAAACCTAAGACCTTTCTCGACATTCATGCTGCTATTACACGACAACCGTTTTTTCTACATTCTGTACCTCTGAGTGCGCAATTATTATGCACAAGAACTGCTTCCCGAGAGTAGCGCAAATTTGGTTTAGGCGTTTTCAATCCGGAAATTTTGATATCAAAGATGCACGTCGCTCTGGTCGCCCTGTTATGGACAAAACTGATGCCAATTTTAAAAAAGTGGAGCAAGATCGGCATATAAGTAGTTACAATGTACATAATGTAGCTGAAGAACTGGGAATTGACCACAAAACGGTTTTGCCGTATTTGAAAAAAGCTGGGCAAAACAGCTCGACATTTGGTTCCCTAATGAGCTCACTGAATAAAACTTGATGATCCGTGTACTCATTTGTGCTTCTTTATTACGACGTAATGAAACCCAACCATTTTTGAAGAAGCTGATAACTGGTGATGAAAAGTGGATCAAGGCCGGTCAGGCTTCACAGATTATGGCGAAACCCGGGTTTACTCGCAACAAGGTGATGCTGTGTGTGCTGGATTGGAAGGGCATAATTCATTTTGAGCTGTTACCTCCAGGCATAACCATCGATTCTGAACTGTACTACGAACAACTGATGAGATTAAAGCAAGAAGTTGAGAGAAAGCGGCCGGAATTAATCTACAGAAGGGGTGTTTTTCACCATGTTAACGCTAGACCTCACACATCTTTAGCAACTCAGCAAAAATTGCGGGAGTTTGGCTGGGAGGTGTTAATGCATCCGCCGTATAGTCCTGACCTTGCACCTTCAGATTTCCACCTGTTTCGGTAGCTGCAGAATTCCTTAGGCAGTGTCAGGTTGACATTACAAGAAGACTGCCAAAACCACGTGACGCAGTTTTTTCATCAGAAGTCCCAAAATTTTTATAGCAATGGGATCATGTCCCTACCAACAAGATGGCAAAAAGTTATCGAACCAAATGCCACCTATATACTTTAGTCAATTGTAAATAAACTTTATAAAAAAACCTTTTGAATATTTATATAAAATGCGAAGAGACTTTTTCTCCAAACTAATATTATACACATATTCAATACACGTCCATGGCCCAGGACTACAGAAAACTTTTTGTTCCTTGGGCGGGATTGGAACCCTCGACCTCTGGCTTGAGCGCTACGGAGGTCGACAACGTCAATTATACCCGCATATTAAGATATTAATCATCGTCATTTCTTTCGAATCTTCACTCATTCGGGGGATAATCGGTATTCGATTATATGAGTCGCGCGGAATCCATTTCATTCGGTCTCGGCGTTCGTGTCTCAGACCTTTTCTTGCGTGTTCTGAATTTTAAACAGGCGTCGAATTGACTGATAAATTTATACTCATTTACGAACTTTCCTTTATAATTCCCGATATTGCCTCATTTTCTCTTGATCTTTCCGTCATTTTCATTTTTATTAGAGAACAAACGCCGATCGCTATCTATTGGTTTTTCGGTTTTCGGGTGTGATTACAGAAAAATAGTATACATTCCTAATACTGAAACGTTTATTTTATTTATTTAGTGAAAACTAGCCTACTAACTGGCTGTTACTGTCAGCTTGCCGGATGATAGTATGTGACTTAAGCGACGAAAAATTAAATGATGAAATTAAAAGTTTAACTTTTAATTTCATCATTTAGTCGTTAATGTTTAAAGTTCTGTCAAGCAATGAAAAAGAAGTATAGTACAGAGCACGTTCTTGATACTTTAGAAAATAGCAGCGGCGTTCAGCGGAAAATGCTAACAGCATACAGCAGGCGTTATATTATGTATACGTGTATAGTGTAGAGGTATACGTATAAAATAATTGTATTAGGATGCCTAGGATCCGGGTTATTTGGCGATCACCTTTTTGTAGGTGATTCATAGAATACTGATGCCATAGTGCAACCCCCACATGTTGGTCTGAAATATTATGAAGGAAAAATCTAATTATCGGTCCTACAAAAAGTAGGCCAAGGGCAACCTTATCATGACTAGCTTTAGCGTCTCCGTGGTCTAGTGGTTCAGAGCTTTGCTCTCGTGGGTTCGATTCCCGCATTGAAAACAATTTTTTTTTTTGTTTTCAAATTTGGTTAGGACAATGCAGGCTGATCACAAAATTGTCTGACAAGAAAGATGATTCATGCGTCGGCATCGGCATGTAAAAAGTCGGTCCTGCGCCTGTTCTCTTGCCAGTCGTGTCAGTTTACCGTCCCACTGGGTTATGAGAGTAAAAGGAATAGAGAGTGTCTTTGCGTATTGGGCAAACACTTGGGCACTATAAAATAACTGCGTAGCTGTCCTGGTTTCAAGTAAATCGGCTATCGACACCGAAATCGGTGAGGGGAGCTATTATTATGAATTATCATAACTAGCTCTACCCAAAGACGTAGTACTGTTCAACTATAATGAACTTCAGGCTTACTCCCGACACAATCGAGAATTGAATCAGTTCGACCTCAACGGTTATTTGTGTTTTATTTGGTGGATTACTTAGAAACTAACCAGGATAAAGAAAATCGTAAGATCGTAAGTTATTGTACTTCCGACCATATCAATCGACTGAGAATCAAAATAAACAAATGTCAATTTCAATTTATTCGGAAGTATGAGGCATGATGGAATCTAAATTAAAATCGAATCAGTTTGGAGAGTATGGCCCCTGGATTTAATAAATCTATATATTATCTACATATACCTGCTCTGTACGTCAAAGAGCTAAATATCATAATTTGAAAGTTTATTTTTAATTTAAAACTCATTTGAATAAAGCTTTAAACCCAACGACCCAACTTGATCCTCATACATTTTAAAATTCAGGATAATAAAAACAAAAATATGAATATTAAAAATGTTCGTAGCATATAAAAAACAAGTAAATCAGCATATCGGATTGAGTAATATCGCAGTGTCAACAGTCTCTATGTGAACGGAAAAAATATTGCACAAAAAATCTTCGGATTTGCACTTTTATATCTAACGCTATTAAGGTTTGTGAAAAACGCTATATTGAACACTTACTATTGATACGGAGAGTGTTGCGCGTACTCAATATTACAAAAAATAAACTACATTTAGTAAAACCGACTTTAACAACTACAGTAGAATCCGTTTATTATGACTCCGCCTATATTGACCAACCGGTTATTATGAAGTAATTACACTACGAAGTTTGGTTTTCATATAAAATTCTTTATAAATAATCGGATATAATGACTTCCCTTACAGTGACATGTCGCTTATTGTGACCCATTTTTAATAAATTATGCCCGGTTATAATGACCGACATGATTCTTTTCGGCACGTGCCTCGTTTTTGTTTTGAATCTCAGTGAGTAATAGGGTGGGCCAAAAAAATTTTTTTTCACTTTTTGAACAGGCTCAGCATCAAAAAGGTGCTAAATGGCGTAGATAATTGATACGTGAAGTTATGATAAATTATTTTTAATTTTTCTGCCTCCGGATTGAGATAGAAAAATAAAAAAATCGAAATTTTTTAAAGCTACGTCACATTTTTTTTTTCACTTAATTTAGGTCTTTATTAGTGTACGTATTTGATTTTGAAATTAATACAGTGTATATAACTTTCATAAAAAAACCTGACCTGGAGTTTAAAGGTTTTTTTTCACTTGCTTCTGGGACTGAAAAATGTATGGAAATTGAAATATTTCACTTGTTTATTATTCCAAAACATCAATCGAACATTTAATTGTAATTGAACCCGATAGCACGAATGTGAATGTTGGTAAATACGGTGAAATAATAGGGATGTTAAAAAGAATAGACCCTGGCAGTGGAATATTTATTATGTTTATTGCACATGAACGAACTACCATTTAGACATATTCTGATGCAACAGTACGTCTGGGCCTTAAACATTTTCAGAAGCATCTGGTAAGCAGATTAAAAACAGTGAGAAGAGATCCATAATTCGGTTTAATCCTACTTCTACGAACTTACCGGAGCTATATGCTAAAAAAATACTATAGACTTGATCTACTTGTATACTTGTACGGAATAGTCGAAGCAGTTTCAACAGTGACGTTTCCTAGCGATTTAGCGAACAAATCACCAGATAAACTGTCTCTTACTCGATGGTTTACCCGTACCAATAGAATTTCACGACTATATGCTTTAGAAGAGGCTACTTCTGAAAATAGATCTAGAACTGAGAATAGTCTTGCAAATATTATGTTGTCAAAGTTTACGCACCAATATGGTTTTCCATTAAAACTCATTTAAGCTGTAAAGATGGATCGAGGCACATCTTTTAACCTATTGAATTAACGCGTTTTTACCACTAGGGCTCTATGGAGTGCCTCTATATCAACCATGTTTCCCGTAGGTGTCGTAATAGGCGACAGATGGAATAATTATATAATAGCAGCATTTCCGCGGATCTTAAGACATCGCCCGCCAACCCGCCTGCAAAGCGTGGCGAGTACCTAAAATACATCAGGGGAGGCTGATGTTCAGTACTGAACATTATAGCTGAAACGACAAACGACGTTATTTACCAACAATATTAAAATCTATTATCGGCACAGTACAAAGACCCAGTAAGAAACAGCTACTTTGGACACCCTGGAAATGTATTGTTTGTTGCAATATTAGCAGATCCCAGCGATATATTCGTAAATTAGCTGATAGCTAGATCAGTTATTGCGTCTACTTCAGTTTCCGATTTTGATGCAACATAAAATTACAAGTTAAATTGACCGAAAAGTATCACTGAACCAAGAATACTAAAATCTGTAACTAAATATTAAATCCCATTGTTTATAAGTGGAAAGAAGAAGGAGAACTGGATTTACAACGCGTATATTGTGACACTCAAGCAGTAGAAAGAGCAGTTAAAGCTGTGCCCTAGGCTTCAACTGTTTTATGCTATAAAACATCAAGAGAGTAATAATTCTTGATAGCCCAGATAGATTTGAAGAAAGCGATGCCAAAATTCGACCGCAAGAAGGATTTTTGCGTTTTTTAAACCACTCAGTTAAATAATGATTTAGTTAATTAGAATTACAATAATTCCTTAATTTTAGTATTCTTCTATTTTTAAACAAAATATTTTTATAGTTTTTGGTATTTTTCTTAAAAACTAAAAAATTTTGCTGGTAATTATGCTAGGGCCTTTTTTACTATATTTCTTTAATTTTCAAATGAATCCGGAGGCAGAAGATCAATTCCGAATGCTATCAAACTTCGTACTCTATTTATAGTCACCATTTAGCACCGTTTAGTCACTGTGCTCCTATAAAAACAAAACTTTTTTTTTTCTTCATACATAAGTGACCCACCCTAGTGAGTAATTGACGCTTGAAGGTCACGCATTGTTTTTCGTTTGTTACTGTAAAAAAAATGTCATCTCAACGACATCACTAAACGCTTTGTATGACGTCCGCTTATTATGACGTGTTTGTCAATTCCTTTCGATGTCATTATAAACGGACTCTACTGTACTATAATTTTAGAAATTCCACCAAGTTCTCAAGGGTTACATCATCAGATCCTTACCATCAAGTAAAGGACCCAATCATTATGGGACCACCTGGGAAGTATACCCTATTAAACAAAAAAAATATTTTGCAAATCAGCCCTTTCTTCAGTCTTTGAGTAATCGATGAGAATACAAAAAAAAATCTGACGAACTGAGAACCTCCTACTTTTTTTGAAATCGGTTAATAATATGTAACGGCATCCACACGCTCGGCATGCAGGATTCGGGGGCTCAAAACAAAATCTTTTGCTTGCCTCGCTGATTTCGTTGCATGTAAATCTAACATAAGGTGATGCACTAAGCGTTATATACTAATCATGCATTTACTATTAAGGAATACCCCTATTGGCTATGTATTATAATAAATCAAAAAAGCCTTGCTCTCGACCGTGGTCGTGGGTTCGTTTGCCTGCGCCTGATCTCTCGCCGGTCGTGTCGGGTAACCGTCCCACTGGGTTATGGGAGTAAAAGGAAGAGATAGTGTCTTTGTGTATTGCGCACACACTAAGTGTGCACTACAAAATGACTCCTGCGTAGCTGGCCCGGTTTCAATGAAATCGGCTACCGACACCGAAATCGGTGAGTAGATCTATCTATTATTATTATACTAAATAGTTACGCAATTAGATGATTTTCATTCAATTTAATGAATGCCCTTGCATTGCTTAGTGAGAAAAAAGAGTTGGTGAAAAGAGCATCGCTCGCTTTAAAGGCTCATCACTGAGTTTAGTATCTCCGCACCTTGAAAACGATTACGAGCTCGTGCTGGTATTATATTTCACTGCCATATTATATTTTATTAATATAAATACCGCAATCTATAGGAGAGAAATAATAAAACGGAGCCGCTACTGGGATAGCCAACTCTAGATTTATAAATTCCTGATAATTTTCTGAATATTCTTATTAATAAAACAACATTTATAAACGACGACACAGTACAATTATTATGTACTGTAACTATTTATGCGATCGAACGCTACAGGTTTTTTTGTGATCTGTAATGGGCAGAATGCGGTAGGTAATTATTCAATAGTGGACTATTACTAGTTTTTGTTAGATGCGAACTTAAACTCTCTAGGGGAATACTGAAAAGGTGTATTTTCGAACGAGTAACAGTAACACAAGTTGTTTGATCTTCCAATTCATATTTGGTTATTCTCCAAGGGCAGGTAGACTTATAAATGTAATTTTGGTGTTTTATGTAGGATTTTTTCTGCAAAAACATTTTTTTCAACTTACAAAATGTGTTATTAATGTTTCTATTTCCAAAAGAATGTTCAGTGACATTCTCGGTGGATTTAGCTTTATACAAGCAATAAACGTAAACACGAATATTCAGTTAAGTCTCTAAAACTCGAGAACGGCTGAACCGATTCGGCTATTTTTAGTCTTGAAATATTCGTGGCAGTCCCGGGACGATTTAAACGGTTCATCACAAACTTTTTGTATGCTAAACGAAGTGGGCACGGGTTAGCTAGTAACATATTATAGATATTATGTAATTGAAACGCCCTATTAATGAAACTAATAATATAATAAAAAGCTAATATGGCGTAGGAATAGAATCGCTAGTTATAAGTTACTAGGTCACTCATAAATCCTAAATATGATAGAATTAGAAACCTTCACAGCTTGCATTGTTAGATCCATCTTTAGCGCTATCAATGACGATATTTATAAGTTACTATAACATCACTCACTAGCTGTCCCCGCGACTTCGTTCGCGTGGTTTTTGAGTTACTTAAACCGTTTATGCAGCGCACGCAACGATATGTGAATAATGTTCCCCGTTTTTGCAACATTTCGCGCTGACGCTTCGCTCCTATTGTCGCAGCGTAATGTTATGTAGCCTAAAGTCTTCCTCTATAAATGGACTGTCCTACAAAATAAGAATTTTTCAAATCGGACCAGTAGTTCCTGAGATTAGCGCGTTTAAACAAACAAACAAACTCTTCCGCTTTATAATATTAGTATAGAAGTATAGATGACTCCTAAATATGGCGTAGGAATTTTAGTAGGCGTAGAAAAGTAAGAACCTTCACACTTTGCATTATCAGATACAACTTTAGCGCCATTAATGACGCTAGTTATGAGTTACTATGTCACTCATAACTCCTAAATATGGCGTAGGAATAGATACCTTCAAAGTTTGCATTATTAGATATAACTTGTCCCAAAGTTGTCACAAATATTTATTCCATTACTTTTTCCGAAGCGTTGACATAAAACCGTCAACTACCCGCAAACGGAGCCGAACCTGTCACACGCACGTTGACTGACACAATTGCGAAGATTTGAGACTTTCGATGTGTTCTATCAACCGGTTTATGGGGCAATTCACCTCAAGCGGACCAGAGAAAAAAAAGTCAGGTCTTGGATTTTGTTCAAAATTGGATTAATTGCACTTTCATAAGACCTGAATAAATGTGCATCCTCATATTTATTTTTTTAGTAGCTGACCTGTGCTCACTTCGTTAAGCATATAAATAGTTTTACACAATCCTGAACCCTCAACGTGGAACCCGGAACCATGAACCCGCAACGCAAATTAATTTTTTTATTTTATTTATCGAGGTGTAATACAAAATATCAATCCAAATAGTTTAAACTTATATAAACGCTGTATTTATAGCATTTCACAATTGTTATTTTCCATTTGCAAACGATGTTGTTACCATGACAACCGTATCCTATAGATTGGCAACGACAGAAAAGATAAATAAATAAATAAAAAACATTTATTCGACAGATTTAGACATCACATTACATACACTTTAGAAAAAATAATAGCAAATTAAAATTAAAATTTATACACAGTAAGATTAAAATTAATAAAACAGTTTACACATTTAACTAAAACAAAGATAAAAATATATTAAGGATGCGTGCGGGTCGGAAACTACGGTACGGAATGTAATGCCTATACCGTCGAAATGGACACCACTCAGGCGTATTACCGCGGCGTGAACACCACAGTGCCTGGTATTATGTGGTTCCACAAATGTTGTCATCTGAAGTACAGATTTACACTCAGCAACATCGAATAGTAAGTTGAACTCGAAAAATGGTCAAGAGCCGTGATCGTACCCGCTAGTAAAATCTAAGCATCAGTTCACACTGAAATACGGTAAAAAAAAAAACTGGAAAGAGCATATTTGTCTGCCATTGCAAGGTTGGATGCCGGCCACGGCTCTACCTTGAACATTTTCGTACCTATGCATTTCTAGAAATCAAATTGAATTATTTTCTTGTTTCAGTCTTTTTAGACCCATTTTTTGTGAAGTCGGGTTTTAGTTTTTTAATTATTTTAATTAATTTACTCGTTTACATAACCATAATAATTTTTATACAACTTAACTACACATCACTTGCCACACCGCCTGTCAAGCGTGGTGACTATAGGCAACTACCCCCATAATACTGTGGGGAAGCTTATATCCAGTAGTTGACGTCACATCAGAAATGATGATGATGACTTATGGACACATGAGTAATAATTACGTAGTATATATTAGTTCATTGAAATCT
This sequence comes from Celastrina argiolus, assembly GCA_905187575.2. Lineage (NCBI taxonomy): Eukaryota > Metazoa > Arthropoda > Insecta > Lepidoptera > Lycaenidae > Celastrina > Celastrina argiolus. Next base: position 5,727,147 of record LR994582.1, on the reverse strand, counting down.
CAAACATTCAAGTGCAAGCTTCGTCTTGACTCTAAGAAATTCGCGGTGAAACGACAATCACCCAATCAGCCATAAAGGTACCTTTCAATTGGACTTCGCCATACAAAAGCAATTTGGAAGGAAACACGCTGTTGCCTACAACAGCTACGACCAACAAACTGTTATAAAAGCTTTTAGTGTGGCCACAGATCGAGGAAGCTGTAGACACGACATCAATCCGCTTCACCTGTGTTCATCATCGACATCGTGTTCGGTGTGTTATTTATTGAGATGGAAGCAAACTCTTTATGAGAATTATTATTAGTATAGGTAGCTTGTTTTTCTTGTTGACTTCCGAAAATACCTTGTTAAGTTTCATTTGGAAATAAAACGTTTTTTATTTATATAAAAATATATCTGGCCGCTTGATAAGTAACCAAAGAACTTGCGTTACAGGTACCTAGGAACATGAAAACATTTTATGTTCCTTCGGCGGGATTCGAACCCAAGCATCGACGCGCTCAATCACTGCGCTACAGAGGTCGTCAATCGACTTTACACTATAACATACACTGTAACATTTGCTCACACTCACCGACAAATTGCCATTCTGGGGTCTTACCCTCCAAACGAATTCGATTTTGATTCTGATTCGATCGTGCCGCGTACTTCCTAATAAATTGACGTTTCTTTATTTTTAGTCTCAGTCGATTGATATGGTCGGGAGTACAAAAAGGTACGATCTAACAATTTTCTTTATCCTGGTTAGTTTCAAAGCCAAAAGCCGTTGAGATAGAACTGATTCGATTCTCGATTGTGTCGGGAGTAAGCTTGCAGCTTGCATTGCAGATTGTAAGCCGTTTGTTTCGAAAACTAAAGATTTTAATCATTAAAAAATAGTATTACTAGCCTATAATAGTAATACTAATAGTATTAATCGGTGGTCTAGTATTACTTGGCTTTGGGCTCCGGTGAAAGCCATTTTTATTTCAACGCGGGTGCGTTGAAATAAAAATGTTGATTCGTCTGAAGACATAAAATTTAAGTATTGTAAAGGTGAAAAAATGGTTGATTTTCCACAGTTATGCCACTTTTTTCCGCCATTTTGTGTCTGTGAATCCAATATATAACGGAATAAAATATTCGTTTTGATGCAAATAATTTCTCAAATTAAACAGCAGGTTTACCTTCCATCCTACCATTTGTGACAAAAATATCCAATCACTATTTTCCTTCTTTAGAATAAGACGAGGCACGAAACCTGATATATTTCTGATACTTCGCAGAACCTTTGGTGGGCAGTGTTTTTGTGTATTTTTGCGTCAAATCTGCCCATTTCATTGATCTACACAGTTTTCGAATAACGGGTTTTATTTTTAAAATCGATTTTATACCGAAAAAATGCAAGTGTACTAACATAGGGGATATGCAAATGGTACAACGTACATATTTCTATACTCCAAAGTCCAAACAAACGTGGAATTCATTTGGAAGCGTTATATGACTGTAATGAGTTTCAATGGAAACGTTTTTGATTTGGTTCCATGAATATGGTTACGCTAATTAAAAACTTATCGCGACGGTATTCGTTGGTGTGGCCCACGCAATATTAATAGCATATTAGTGGTGCTACCACACCCCACATTTATTATAAATCTTTTAATTTCACTTTAATTATTATTTATTTATCAGTTTTGGGCACTTTCGTGTTAACGATGTGACGTTTGTGTTGCCTTGGAATTTGAATCACTATCAATTATTTTTCAGGCTTGTAAAAAGCATGCTAAAAGAAAGTCACATAAATGATTAAAACCATCAGCAGTTTTTTAAAACGATACATCGACCTGGGATCTGACCACGAATTTTTTTTTCATCATCTTACGGAAACACTGTACTTTTTTCATCATAAACTAAAAAAAGGTTTGAGGTATGTTCTCAATAATAATGAATGATGAACGGTTGTGTTTCCTCTTAAACGAAGGTTCAAAAATATTTCTTATATATAAGCAATATAGTATGTATACTCGTACATACTATATTGCTTACTTCTTATGAAGTATATTACCATCTATATTATAATAATATAGCTCCCCTAACCGATTTCGGTGTCGGTAGCCGATTTCATTGAAACCAGGCCAGCTACGCAGGAGTTATTTTATAGTGTCCAAGTGTGTGCGCAATACACAGAGACACTCTATCTTCTTTTTACTCTCATAACCCAGTGGGACGGTAAACCGACACCGACCGACTGGCAAGAAAACAGGCACAGTACCGACTTTTTACATGCCCATCATCACATGGATCATTTTTCTTGTCAGAATCAGGTAATCAGCCTGCATTGTCCTAACCAAACTTGAAAACAACATTTTTTGTTGTTCCAACGAGGGAATTGAACCTACGACCTCCGGGTCGAGAGCGAAGCGAGACCACGGAGGCGATAAAATCATCCATATTATAATTATACCATCAAATATTAGCTTCAAAATTACGCTAGCCGTCGGCTAAAATATGAATGATTATCGCTATACGACACACAATGACACAAGTTCCGCGCACGACACCCCGGGGCATACAACTTCGGGCCACGGTCGATCTTAATTAATTAACGACGTCGCCTAACTCCACAACAAACAGTCAACTAAGAAGCCCTTATTTTAGTAGGCATGCCTAGATTACACGTGCTGAATTTTAAGCAAAGAACGTCTAGGATATAGAAGATCATAATATAACGCAAATCTTCTTCTTATTATATACAAGATCGTCTAACTCAATTCTTTCACTTATATTAGGTCCTTACATATGAAATTGGCGTTTTGTCGTATTGGCCACTTTGATCTTAAATAATATATCCTCTTTGGTTAGGAATTTCAAATTCAAATTTAAACAGCTCATGCATTTGTGTTTTAAAAACCGTAATTCATTTGTTTTTTTCTCTTTTGCTTTTTTTCTGCGTCACTCATTTCACAAAATGGAAAACTTAAAATATTGCATTATTTACGAGTACGAGTTCTACCGTGGCACCAGTGCTGCAGAAACGGCTCGAAGGATTAATGATGTGTATGGGGGTGGTGTCGCAAAAGAAAACACGGTGCGTTTTTGGTTTCAACGCTTTCGTTCTCGAAATTTCGACCTGCAGAACAAGCCCCGTGGACGGCCGGAGACCAAGGTCGATAATGATGATGATGAATTTAAGGCTATTGTGGAAGCAGATCCATCGCAAATCACATCATAGCTAGCTACAGGCTGCGGTGTTAGTGACAAAACCGTTTTAATCCACTTGAAGCAAATTGGGAAGGTGAAAAAGCTTGAAAGGTGGGTACTTCATGAATTGAGTGAAGCAAACCGACAAACGCGTGTCGACTGCTGCGTTACATTGCTCAACCGGCACAATAATGAAGCAGTTTTAAAAACATGTGATGAAAAGTGGATCCTGTACGATAATCGTAAACGCTCATCGCAATGGCTGAACCCTGGTGAACCAGCAAAGTCTTGCCCCAAGCGAAGATTGACTAAAAAAAAGTTTCTTGTAAGCGTTTGGTGGACTAGTGCCGGTGTCGTACACTATAGGTTTTCTTAAATCTGGTCAGACGATTACGGCTGATGTCTACTGTCAGCAACTGCAAACCATGATGGAAAAGCTCGCCGTTAAACAACCGAGACTTGTCAATCGCTGTACGCCACTGCTGCTTCAAGACGACGCTAGACCACACACGGTCCAACAGACTACCAAATTAGAGGAGCTTCAATTCTAATGTCTAAAACATCCACCGTACTTTCCGGACCTTGCTCCAACAGATTACATTTTTTTTCGAAATTTGGATAACTTCTTGCAAGGAAAAAAATTCAATTCCGATGAGGCAGTCCAAACCGCTTTCAATGATTTCATAGATTCCCGTCCGAATGTTTTTTTTAGTAAAGGAATCAATGAACTACCTATAAGATAGTAAAAGTGTATAGATAGCAATGGTACATACTTTGATTAATAAAATATATTTTAATATGAAAAAATCACCTATACGTTCCTACCATACAAAACGCCAATTTCATATGTGAGAACCTAATATATAAAAATGAATTGCGGTTCATTAGTCTTGCTAAAATTAAAGAACGGCTGAACCGAATCAGCTATTTTTAGTCTTGCATTATTCGTGAAAGTCCAGGGAAGGTTTAAACGGTTCATCACAAACTGGTTCTATGCTCAACGAAGAGGGTAATTGTCAGTTAGTCTTTTTTCTTATAAAAATTAATCGCTATTCGTTAGTCTCGCCAATCTACACCTACCTAGTATGTTGTATTAAAAAAGGACTTGTCGTGGACAGACGTTTATGAATTTAATAAATAAATTACTGCAACTGAAGTCTACACCAACCTCTACGCCTACTACAGTGTATCCTACAACTACACGTTCATTTACTCCTTCCACCTACGGGGGCTGGCCGATCCAAATAAACTGTAGTGGTCTACTTATTTTATTAGTAGATAGTTTATGCAATGGACGGTGTGGTGCACGCGCAGCGATATAGACTCCGTTGCCTAGCAAAACAGAATAACCAGAAGAAAAGACGAATGTTTTGGCTTGAGACTTGCGTTCTCAACGATATTTTTGTTTTGTTGATTTTCCTCTCTTACTCCTTCTATTTAATTTAACTGATGTATTTATGATTATTCTCAGTTTCCGTGTGTGTTCACAATAAATTATATTAATTCTTTCTTGTGTTCTACGGACTATTTATTATATTCTACACCTTCTAAAACCAATCAGGTAAACTGAACTATGTTTTACAGTTGCCTACTACAGCAGCTATAACCTACACAATACACATACATATAAATCTACATCTACACCTACCCACTTACTGGAGCTGGCCGATATAAATAAACCAAACAGGTTAATATATTAACGGAGCGCACGTATATATTTTACAGTTAAGTGACAATTTGAACATTATTAACAGTTTATGTTTGGGAAAATTCAATCGTCGTTTTTAGAACTTTCCCCGCAATTTTTCCAATATTTCACACCATGTTAACCCCGAACGGAACATAAAATTTTACCTGTATATTATCAACTTATTAATAAAAATATTAACATACACATTGATTAAGCGATACAATGTTTGTCTGATACAGTACTTGAGCCATGTGTAAATATTCTTATAAGTGTATTACGAATATATTTTGTGTTACCACCCTTACAATATGGGGTATCATTTCTTCTTCCTTGCGAAGGTTCTGGAGAAAAAGCCTGGTGACAGACTGACGGACAGCAAATATTATTAATAATAGCTCCCCTCACCGATTTCGGTGTCGGTAGCCGATTTCATTTAAACCAGGCCAGCTACGCAGGAGTTATTTTATAGTGCCCAAGTGTGTGCGCAATACACAGAAGCACTATCTCTTCCTTTTACTCTCATAACCCAGTAAACCGACACAACTGGCGAGAGAACAGGCGCAGGACCGACATTTTTTTTACATGCCCATCCGACGCATGGTTCATCTTTCTTGTCAGACAAACAGGTGATCAGCCTGCATTGTCCGAACCAAACCTGAAAACAACATTTTTGTTGTTCCAACGCGGGAATCGAACCCTCGACCCCCGGGTCGAGAGCGAAGCTCTGAACCACTAGACCACGGAGGTCAAAGTCTTAGTAATAGGGTACCGTTTTTAACCTTCAGGTGCGGAATCATAATGTACAATGGAAATTACAGACAAACCAATTATTAAAACAACAGAGTTCGAGTTACATTTCGAAAGAAAGAAACACAAAACTTACGAAGTATATGAAACTGTTTCACATATTATTCTACCGGTCACTCGAGTCGGTTATTAGCTTCGTGAAATGTAATTATAAACGAATTCCCGTAACATAAGTCAGTGTGAAGTCGAGAAGCAATCAATATTTATTCGAGTGTCGGACGGAAGACGAATCTCGCCTCTATCAGATAATTGCACTTCTCTTTAACCTCATTTCACTTACCGTAGCGTTCGTGGTCTAGTGGGTAGACTGAATAGCACTCGAAAGGGTGCAGGTTCGTTTCTCAGGTTTTGGCGTGTGAAACTTTTTAGGTACATTACATTGTACATGCATTTATAAGCATTTGAAAATTCAACATCTCCGTGGTCTAGTGGTTCAGAGCTTCGCTCTCGACCCGGAGGTCGTGGGTTCGATTTCCGCGTTGGAACAATAAAGAAAATCGTTTCCAAGTTTGGTTTGGATAATGCAGGCCGATCACCTGATTGTCTGATAAGAAAGATGATCCATGCGTCGGATGGGCATGTAAAAAGTCGGTCCTGCGCCTGTTCTCTCGCCAGTCGTGTCGGTTTACCGTCCCACTGGGTTATGAGAGTAAAAGGAAGAGAGAGTGTCTTTGTGTATTGCGCACACACTTGGGCACTATAAAAACAACTCCTGCGTAGCTGGCCTGCGGGCCTACTCCCGACACAATCGAGTACCGAATCCGTTCGATATCAGTGGTTTTTCGTATTTTATTTGGTGAATTACTTTGAAACTAATCTGGATAAAGAAAATTGTTAGATCGTAACTTTATGTACTACCTACCATATCAATCGACTGAGAATCAAAATAACCAAATGTCAATTTACTAGGAAGTTCGCGGCATGATCGTATCTAAATCAAAATCAAATCAGTTTGGAGAGTAAGGCCCCTGGTTTCAATGTGATCGGCTACCGACGCCGAAATCGGTGAGGGGAGCTATTATTATTATTGTACAAGGCGAGTGTTTATAATGGGCCTCAATAGCGATAATACTGGAACGGGTTTCGATTGAGATTTTTTCGCATCAAAATGGACAGGAAACGCACTTGTTACTACACTGGTGCAGGTATATGGTTTAGCAAAGCGCACGTCAAATCATGTTCATTTTGTTTCTGAACTTCGTAAGTCAGAGCCCCGGTTCGATTGTCAGTATGTCCCGCTCGCGATAATGGTTTTACTCTCCAAACAGATTCGATTTTGATTCAGATACGACCGTGCCGCTAACTCCTGAATAAATTGACGTTTGTTGATTTTGATTCTCAGTCATTTGATATGGCCGGGAGTACAAAAAGTTACGATCTAACGATTTCCTTTATCCTGGTTAGTTTCAAAGTAATCCACCAAATAAAATACCAAAAGCCGTTGAGATCGAACTGATTCGGTGTTCGATTGTGTCGGGAGTAAACCTGACAATCAAAACGAGAATCGGGCCCTGGCCGCCATTTTGTCGCATAAAAATAATATTTCCGATACAAGCAAATTAGGTTAGGAAAAATAGTATAAAATAAATTTTCGATACCTGACCCAAATATATACTAATTAACAGGCGAATTGTAATAATATGAAATAAATCTGCATATTAAAATTTCAATGTTCATGATACTAACGTGAATACTTCATTAGTGTGAAAATAGGCTGAATATTGCTTTAGAAACATGAAATGCTTTTTATTTGTGTTCTAGTGACTGGGGCGGTAGCGTATAATAATGTGAGTTTGTGAGTGACCCTCTAGTGAGCTGAAAACAGTAAATTAGAACAATATCCCGTCAGCATGCAAACGAAAAAAAAATATCAAAATCGGTTCATCCGTTCTATAGCTAATATGCCACGGACGCTTAGTTTCAAAACACACATATCTCTATTTTCGTCTGGGGTTAAAAAATACTAATACTTATTTCTTAAACATGTCTATCATAATATGGTTTAATGCGTTGGTGCTCGACCGAGAGGTTGCGGGTTCGAATCCCGCCGAGGGAACAAAAAAGTTTTCAATGTTTCTGGGTCATGGATGTGTATTAATATAATAAAATTTTTAAATAGGTGTCTATACTAATATTATAAAGAGGTAACATTTGATTGTTTGTTTGTTTGTTTGTTTGTTTGAATGGAATAGGCTCTGAAACCACTGAACCAATATGAAAAATTCTTTCACCGTTGGAAAGCTACATTCCTAACGCTGAACATAGGCTATATTATATGTTAAAAAAAAGTAGGGTTCCTTACTAAAACCCCAAAAATGTAGCCCAAAGTGTAAAAAAACGACCTTCAAAATTTCTTACATCGTGTGCGCTTCGACAACGGCTTGACCGATTTCGCAAATTTTTTTTACGGTATGTTCGTTATTATCACGAAAAGGTTATTATGAAAGAAAATGTTGAAAAAAATAAGCAGAAAATTAGAAAAAAGAAGAAAATACGTGTTGGTCACGCGGGGTTTGAACCTGGGCTCGATCGATTTACGTCGTTGCCAGTCTATATGACACGGGTGTCATGGTAACAACATTGTTTACAAATGGAAAATAAAAATTATGAAATGCTATAAATACCGTTTTTATATCAGCTTAAACTATTTGGATTAATAAAACTATTAGGATTAACAAGAACTTCAATCCAAATAGTTTAAGCTGATATAAATACGGTATGTATAGCATTTCGTAATTTTTGTTTTCCATTTGTAAACAACGTTATTACCATGACGACCGTTAGACGTTATTGACGTTAGGCTGAGTTTCCACTGACGCGGAGCGAGGCGGAAGGAGCTTGCGGTACCTAATTGACCAATCACTATGCTCGAAATCTCCGCTCCACTTCGCTTGGGCACCGCTAAGCTCCTCCGCGTCAGTGGAAACGTGGCCTTGTAGACGCGCCAACATCGGGACGGTGTATCAAATCTATACATCTATACCTACAAATAAATAAAATTGAAGTGTCAGTTTGTAACTTTCAATTAGCAACGTTTTTCTAAATGCATAATAATATGCATTAAACGATATTTACTGAAAACGAAAATGCATTTTTTAAAAAAAAAACTGTCTGTCTGTCGGCATGTCTCTTTGCTCCGGCTAATCTCTGGAACGGCTGGACCGATTTTAACGAGACTTTCACTGGTAGATAGCTCAAGTTATAAGGATTAATTTAGGCTACTTTTCATCATCATCATCACCATCATCGTCATCTAACTAATGGTCACCAAATCGGCTGGACCGACTGTGACGGAAGCATTCACCGGGCGTTAGCTTATGTTAGTAGGAGTAATTTATACATCTATATATGTATAAAAGTAAGTCGTGTTAGTTAAATTATTTATAACTCAAGAACGGCTTTATCCATATCGGCTGAAAATTGGTGAGAAAGTAGTTTAGAGCAAGTAGACGGACATAGGATACTATTTATTCCATTCGACAGCGTTTCCGTGAACGTTGCGGGTTTCGCGAAGCGGGTTTCGCGTTGCGTGTTCCGCGTTGCGGGTTCCGCGTTGCGGGTTCCGCGTTGCGGGTTCCGCGTTGCGGGTTCCGCGTTGCGGGTTCCGAGTTCCGCGTTGTGGGTTCCGGGTTCCCGCGTTGCGGTTTCCGGGTTCCCGCGTCGCGGTTTCCGGGTTCCCGCGTCGCGGGTTCCGGGTTCCCGCGTCGCGGGTTCCGGGTTCCCGCGTTGCGGGTTCCGGGTTCCCGTGTTGCGGGTTCCGGGTTCCCACGTTGCGGGTTCCTGGTTCCCGTGTTGCGGGCTCCGGGTTCCGCGTTGCGGGCTCCGGGTTCCCGCATTGCGGGTTCCGGATTTCCGCGTTGCGGGTTCCGGGTTCCGCGTTGCGGGTTCCGCGATGCGGGTTCCGCGTTGTAGGTTCCGTGTTGCGGGTTCCGCGTTGTTTTTTTTAGTTGAATTTCATCATAAACTGTTTTTATGCTCAACGAAGTGGGCAAGGGTCAGCTAGTATATTATAAAAGTATTAAATATATATTTTCGTTGTCTGGTACATGTAACACAAGTTCTTCGGATACTTAGCACAGAGCCAGATTGACGTGGTGTGAAGCGTCTATAGATATTATATTATATTATATATTATATCAGTCCGTTTCTCTGTCACAAGGTAGTTGAAATTTTCAAAGATCATGTATGTCTGTTATCGCTATGGTAATATAAAAATAAAAAAAAATTGAGAAATCCATACAATATACGTAATTCTTTACCGTTTGTTTGCTATAGATTAGAGTACACATTACGCGCTTATTGACGCGCGCTTTGCCGATGCGCGTTTCTGGATAAAGAAAAAGCGAGCGCTTGAGTATGTACAGAGTACACTGTCTGTACAGAACTCCTGGTTCTCAAAACGCGCGTTGACAAAGCGCGCGTTTGAAACTTTGAAAGCGCCTAATGTGTAGTGTGTACCCGCTCATAGTTCTGACTTTATCACGTCAGATAAAAAAAAATAGATCGAAATCATTATAATACGGGAGCGGCGGTGCCTCGACTGATTACGTTTTCCTAAAACATATTTTTGGAGGTTACCGATCCTACCATATTTGTGTTTAATTCTGTAAAAATTATATCTTCTGCTTTTGATGTCAATCATTAGTCGGAACCTCTCTGAGCTGCTAAATTATATCACATTTAAAATTATTTGTAATAAATATAATTACCTATATTTTATTCATATTAGTAACTTATGAATAAAAATATTTCATACCATACCAAAAAAACAAATATTTTTTTTTATCTTATACATAAAAATGAATTGTTGTTCGTTCGTTTAGGTATATTAAGTATTCATATTAGTAACTTATGAATAAAAATATTTCATACCACACCAAAAAAACAAATATACTGTTTTATCTTATACATAAAAATGAATTGCTGTTCGTTAGTCTCGTTTAAACTCAAAAATTACTGAACCGATTCGGCTATTTTCAGTCTTGAAATATTTTTGGAAGTCCACGGAAGGCTTAAACGGCTTATATGCACGGGTCAGCTAATTATTTATAAATATTAACAAATACAAACAAATTGCCAAACTGCCAGACAGTTTGTTGGCAATAATTGCGCTTCTCTTAATTTTTATTTTCTCATAAAAAAACTGTCCTTGTTCTTTATTTCAAGTGGTAATGCTTCATAACATACCAAAACATGAATGTACGACGCACTCAAAACCAGAAATGAGTTTCTATTGAAAATTAACAGTACTAGACCTGAAACTAGTTCTTTACTTAAAACCGGAACGGTTTAACCTTTTACACGGTAATTCAGGTTTAACTAGACATTGTTATATGCAAAATTTATCCTGCATATCGCTGAATTTTGAACTTTATCGCTCTGTAAATAGGGTGCATATGAGTATGTTTGTTCGCTCCATTCACGAGTCTTTATTGGAGTCCTTTCATCTCAGTCCTTTGCAGCGGCAATTATAGTTAACATGGCCTGGGGATTTTGTCGTTTAGGGTTCCCCGGATATTTCCCGGTTATGCGGAAGTTTGGACAAGCCTGTCGGAATCGACGTGAACTAACATTTGCATGAGGTGTTTCGACGCGAATAAAGCATGCCAGCGAGGCGGTATCCCGAACGAAGCTAATACACTGATAACTATACAATATTTTAGGAAAAATAAATTTATCAAATATGTAACGACATTACAGAAATAACCACAATATAATATTACGTAATTGAAGATAAAAATTAGTATATTATTAATAATAATAGCTCCCCTCACCGATTTCGATGTCGATAGCCGATTGAAACCAGGCCAGCTACGCAGGAGTTGTTTTTTAGTGCCCAAGTGTGTGCGCAATACACACATACACTCTCTCTTCCATTTACTCTCATAACCCAGTGGGACGGTAAACTGGCGAGAGAACACAACAACATTTACATGCCCATCCGACGCACGGATCATCTTTCTTGACAGTCAATCAGGTGATCAGCCTGCGTTGTCGTAACCAAACTTAAAAACAACATTTTTTGTTAATAAATATTATTGTAAATATGTTAATTAAATATATTTTAGCCCCCTGGTAAACAAATAATGTGAAGCTAAAATTATTTAAGTACCATTAAAAATAATGAAGATAATATGAACTATTAAATATAATGTGCGAACGAGGGAGGAACAACCGATTGTGACGTCACGTTACTAACCCTACACATTACACCGACCTGCGAATAAATATCGTTTTGCGAGAAAGAGATAGATAATTTTATTTGATTGCTTCAGACTTACCCTATTTCATATTTTATATTTTGCTTATCTTTTTGATTTTCTGCGTAATGAGTCCAAAAGTATTTAAATTTAGTATTCATTCAATAACCCAATGGTACTTTTTGGAAACTTAACGTTTAATTTATCTAATACATGCTTGAAAATCGATAATTACATGCCTGCGCGGTGCTGGAGCTTATCAACTCGATAGGATATGAGTTCGATTCCTGCGTTAGATGAAACGAAAATTTATATATTTTTTTTTTTGTGGCACGGGGATGAAGTACCCAAATTAACCCAAATTAGATTTTTTTAATTTTCTTACCAGTTGGAGTTCATAATTGAGATGCTTGGTGTAGAGGAACATAGTGTATCGTCTTCGACCTTCGACCCGGTCTACTGTACTTCAACTAACAGCCGCAATCGATAGACCGTCTATTCAGTATTTACCTTAAGAAGCCATATTTCATGTCCGATTTCGTATCAGAGGGAAATTTATAGGACCGATCCTACTTCTTCGCGTGCCATCAGTAATAATGTAGTCATTATTAAAGGAAATCGCATGTCGACTCAGATCCACATTTATACGGTCTAGAATCTAATGTATCGACAATTTTATCAAATTCCCTCAAAGTCACCCCTATGTTTTACTTACCAAGGTTCATTTTCGCTCCGTCGGTACAACAAGGGTATAGTTTATTGGCTTACGAATAGCGTTTCTGTTACAGCGATGTGTTCCGTTTGTATCATTGGATTTATGGCCGGCATACGAAGCCTGTATTTCATTAGCTATATATTTTACGTTCGCGTCATTATTTGCAAATGCATTTTTCTATAGAAAAAAATACGACAAATTATATAATAAATAAGTAGAAATATATAGACTTATAAAGCGGAAGAGTTATTTGTTTGTTTAAACGCGCTAATCTCAGGAACTAAAGGTCCGATTTTAAAAAACTATTTTTTTTTCGTTTGATAGTCCATTTATAGAGGAAGGCTTTAGGCTATATACAACATTACGTTGCGACCAATAGGAGCGAAGCGTCAGTGAGAAATGTTGCAAAAACGGATAAAATTATTAAAATTTGAGGACTTTCGTTGCGTGCGCTGCATAAACGGTTTAAGTCACTCAAAAACCATGCGAACGATGTCGCAGGGCACAGCTAGTTATATCATATATAAGTAGAAATATCTTGCAATAAGAGTATATTGTGACATAATGTGTGTGAATGTTTTTTTGCTTGTTCACTGGAAACTATTTAGCCCATCATCATAAAACCTTGTACAAAATAATAATTATAAGTTATAATACTTTAGGCTTTGTATGGGTCCCGTATATACCTATAGAGTTTACTGTGAAAGCATAAGCAATGAAACAGGGATTTTTTAAATTTATTGTATGGGAACATTTATGATGTTGAGGCATTTTTCATAGGAATAAAAGTTGGTCTTTCAGCGCTGGTACTTTCACAGTAAACTTTACATAGTAGGCACATACACACACTAAAGTATTATAACTCATTTATTGTACATCTTGTATAGTAACCGGAAATAAGTTCATAATCATGAAACTTTTTTACTGTGAATACCAGCGCTAAAACGAGGACTTTTTTAAAATTATGATAATTTGTTCGTCTTACACAACACGACACAGTATCAGCTACATGCATTCACAAAATGGCGGATTTGTTTAGATGACGGATGTTTTCTGTACAAAAGATAATTCTTTCCAAAAATTAAAAAAAAAAATTACGTTTAGATATTTACGTAGGATTGACTCTAGCCATGTCAGATAGGACCGCAATTTTTTACATTTTGACTGGATATTTCAACCATTTGGGCACATCTAGCACGAGCGAATCTGCGAAGCAAATTATTGTAAACTTAATTTACGACTTTACTTCTGTCCACTAGCGAATGTGTCTTCTTGCGAATCCATCCTCTTGAGGATTCATCTAGTTGCTAATACGTCTAGTTGCGCCTGAGGGATCGTGGAAATATAGTTAATAATATTATAAACTTCATAGTTGCTTTATAATACCTAGACGCTTAGACGCTAGCTAAGCTAGCTAATAAATGCTTCTGCTGATCTGGCTTAAATGGAACCTCCTCAAAAACGGTGGGGAGTTATTATTATAAAAACCAGAATGTAATAACACACCTATAGGGGACTGAGCTTTCAAAGTTATTTAATTGTAGTTTAGTGTAAACCTCGATAATAATTTAAATATGAAAGTTTGTCTTCAAATCTACATTACATTCCCGTATTCAAATAACAAATTTTCTTTACTTTGACTTATTCTCCCTCCTACATATGCAAATAGTATGCATCCGTAATGTCCTAAGAGCAATTTATAGAACAGAAATCTTATTTGAGCATGACTCATAGGCAAAATAATGAATAGAAATTGATATTATGTCCGGAATGAGAAATGCGAAGAACTGAAAACCTCTAGAGTCGATAATATTTCAGATAGTAAAATAAAATGTACAAGTTTCTCGAGTTAAGATATATGTGCGAGCAAGCTATAAATCGAAATCTACACTAATATCATAAACAGAAAAGATTTGTATTTTTGTATTTTTATATATAACGATTTTTTTATTTTTATATATAAACTAAAAAAGTACTGGAGCGATTTTATTAATTATTTTTTCATTGGAAAGCTACATTATCACTGACTAACATAGGGTATATAAAAATCAATTTCTGTTCGTTAGTCTCGCTAAATCTCGAGATCAGTTGAACTGATTCGGCTATTTTTGGTCTTGAAATATGCGTGGAAGTCCCGGGAAGGTTTACACGGTTTCCATGCTCAACGAAGTGGGCACGGGTCAGCAAGTTATTTAATAATATCGAATGATCGATCTAACGAACATTGGTTTGAATAAAAATTGAAAAAAGTGTTGTAAGTTTTCAAGATTTTTCGGCTGTGATTTAAAGTTCAATGATTAAAAAAATAACGTTGAATTTATGCAACTAGTATAAGCCAATTATTCCGTAAAGGCTCTATGCATATGTACTGGTGAAACATCTTACTTCAGTTCCATGTTTTTATTTAGTTTCACCTGCCCAATTCTGTATGGATAAATCTCGCAAATTTACTTCGTCTTACTTTCCGGTTTTTGATGGACATGAAATTTTACATGCATACCTATGTATTTCGCGTGCCTTTTATGTCAACATCTCCAGCGCCGCTGGGGAGGGCCACCGGTGTTTGTGACTCGCCGGGGCGTAGTATGTAAATTCGTCACATTAATCTTTGTTTTATTTTCTATTTTAATCTCTATTTTATTTTTAAGCCATGTTTTGCTCCCGGCTTTGACCTTTTGTCAAACCGGCTGTCGATCAGGGATGAAATGTCTGAATCCGAAATATTAAATTATTTCGCATTATCCGTTTGTTTCGGATAATTTCGGTTACGGATATTACATTTTTACAGTAGCAATACTTTAATTTCAGATTCGGTTACGGTTATGGATATTTTTTAATATCAGATATCTGACAGTTTCACTTACGGTTACGGAGCTCCCTAACATCCCTGCTGTCAATGTCAAAACTTGTCCAAAATTATTATTTTCACTCTCTGTATCCCAACTACTCTATGGTTACGTCAACTATACGGCGGCACTTGTATGCGCTGCGAGGTGTAAATAAATTTATTCCTGACATAAAACTCCAGTGCCTTGGCGACCGAGCAAAGCACGGTATTTCGTGGCCTTGTAAATTTTATTTTGATGGCATATTTAAAATAAAATTTTCAGTGTACTGACCCTGGTGTGCTGGAGCAAGTATATCACAATAATAATGCCTCTCACACATATTTCGGTGACGGTGGCCGGTTTCATTGAAACCATTCCAGCTACGCAGGAGTTATTTTATAGTGCCCAAATGTGTGCGCAATACACAAAAGCACTCTCTCTTCTTTCACTCTCGTGGGACGGATAACCGACACGTCTGACAGGAAATCGGCCGCAGGACCGACTTTTTACATGTCCATCCGACGCATGGATCATCTTTCTTGTCAATCAGGTGAGGTCAATCAGGAGGTGTTGTCAATCAAAATATCAATAGGATAATGCTGGTTGCATTATCCTAACCAAACTAAAAAAACAGTAGTTTTTGTGGGTCCAACGCGGAAATTGAACCCACGATCTCTGAATCGAGAGCTAGGGTCTAAGCCACTAGACCACGGATGCATTTCTCCCTAATAACTCTCGTTGATATTTTAGTATAAACGCCAAAACTGATCTTTCGTTTACAATAAAAGATCTTCCGTTCTAGCTCTTTGTTCTTTTGATCTAACGAACCCACCTTTATGGAGTGGTAATGTCAATGTATCACTAACGCTATGTACATGTAATGTTTATGGTTACTTATAAATAGATAAATTATTGAAGCCAGTACTTGAATGACTTTAAAAAAACATTCAATAATAATAATATATTAATAATGATTATCGGTTAGATAAGGATCACTTAGTAAATAAGTAGAGTATCGTTTCTTAAGAGACACTTTCAAATTTCTGAATTTGTGAAATTCCATTTATGCAATAAAAATGGTTTGGGGGCGTTAATATATTACGCGACGTGATGGGGGTTAGACGTCTTCCTAATAAAGGAATGGTCCCTAGGGCAGCAGAACTTCAGTCTAGTAGTAATTATACTACTAGACTGAAGTTCTGCTTCTTCTTCGTTCGCTGTGAAGCGATAGATATAATTATTAAATTATATCTATCGCTTCACACCACGTCAATCTGGCCCCGTGCTAAGTATTCGAAGAACTTGTGTTACAGGTACCAGACAACGGAAATATATTTAATACTTTTTATATTATACACATATTAAAGATTTTTATTGTATTATACACATATTTAACACATCCATGACCCAGGAACATTAAAAACTTTTGTTCCCTCGGCGGGATTCGAACCCGCGACCTCTCGCTCGAGCACCAACGCATCAACCATTGCGCTACGGAGGTCGTCAATATAACGACAAATTGAAATGTAGTTTGGCCTTATTAATTTGGTTTACTTGTACGATATAACTATACTAATATTATAAAGCGAAAAAGTTTGTTTGTTTGTTTAAACGCGCTAATCTCAGGAAGTACTGGTCCGATTTGAAAAATTATTTCTTGTTGGATAGTCCATATATAGAGAAAGGCTATTATATACATTACACTGCGACCAATAGTAGCGGAGCGTCAGTGAGAAATGAGAAAAATATTGCAAAAACGGGAAAAATTATTCACATTTGACTTTCGTTGCGTGCGCTGCATGTTTATGCAACGCACGCAACAACAAAAGGTTTAAGTTAGTCAAAAATATGTATGAAAGAGTTATTCCTTTTTAATAATAAAAAAAAGCAACCAATTAAAAGATAATCACGCGAACAAAGTCGCGGGCACAGCTAGTAACTATTATAAATTAAATTCGGATAGAGCCGCGGAAATCTAGCAAATAATCATCAATCATTTACGCGTTCGAAACTCTTAATACTCTAGAGATATCGTAGCTTTGAGCGATCACTAGCTAGTTGGAGGTTTAACTCACTGATTTTAACTAAACCATTAAAAATATACACCTATACAATTTTGTTTCTGTAACGCGCATAGGTTGATTGGTAGAGAATGCTATACGGCATTAAGTCCGCCTTTGTACTGTGTGTGCATTAATCATAAATAAAAATTATGGTGGGTTAAATAGCAATAGGCACAAGACCAATTTGCAACATGGCCTGTCATAAATTGTTTAACCCATTAACCGCCAAAATAAAACCAACAGAGATTTTTTCAAATAATGTTTGTTTGATTACTGTCTACAGGCCAAATAAACATAAAAGTAAGAAAAAACTGAAAAAAATTTATTAGGTATCCCTACAGGGGGGTGTACTCAAATGGGTACAGCGGCGTATTACGGGTGGAAAATTTCAAGACATTGCTTTTCGAGTTATAGTGTTTTGACATACTTTTTACATTGCTAACGAATTCTAACATTACAAATAACTTAGCGCAATGGGTTTTAAGCTTCTGGGGATAATGTCCAAGTCCGAAATAAGATAATCTGGGACTATTGAAGACGAATTTTGAGCTGTATTTTGGGTTTTCCATCGTAAGCAGTATGTGACAGAGCATCGAAATAGTAATTGGTCTATACTGTCACTAGTTATAATCATTACATTCAAATGCCAGGTATTTGCCAGGTATTTACAAAAAGTATCATGATTGTAAAAAGTAATTGTGCAAACACCTTAAAAAGTTGTCAAAAAAAACTAGATGATACGTCGCAAGTGGGTTTGGTTGGCAATGCAGGCTCACCTTTTTGTCTGACATGAAAGATGATCACGCTTGGGCAATAATAAAATGTGTCCTAGACGCTTTCTAGCATATTAATTTAATAATAATTCCAATTCCTTGCAATAGTGCAAGGAATTGGTCAAAAAGCGTCTAGGACACATTTTATTATTGCCCAAGCGTGATCATCTTTCATGTCAGACAAAAAGGTGAGCCTGCATTGCCAACCAAACCCACTTGCGTTAAACCAACCGATCTTGTTTTAACAAGGCAATGAGGCCAGCTTCTACAAGGGCCCTTCAGTCCTTAAATTTCCATTTAATATAGTGTTAACATATGCTAAGAAGGTTATCCATTTATAAGGCCAATAATGGAAATCCCCGCTCGGCTGACATCGGGATGTAAATGTAGGGACGACGTTAACTAATGGCTGCTGGTCACCGGATAGCTATTGGCAAATAATCGCCTCCAATTGGAACTATTTATATCCAACGCGTTTTACAAATATGCAAATGGGAATGTGTGTTCGGTGATAATAGTAATACCTCAATTCAGATTAATAACTTTACCTATCATATATACAACTGACACGTGCTCACTTCTTTGAGCATAGAAATAGTTTGTAGTGATCGTGGGTTAAATTTCCGCGTTGGAACAACAAAAATGTTGTTTTCAAGTTTGGTTAGAGAACAATGCAGACTGCAATGACTGGATGGGCATCTAAAAAGTCGGTCCTGCACCTGATCTCCCGCTAGTCGTGTCGGTTATCCGTCCCACTGGGCTACGAAAGTTAAGGAAGAGAGAGAAACACACTTGGGCACTATAAAATAGCTCCTGCGTAGCTGACGTTGCGTGACAACTTTTTTAATGACAAATGTTGTTAGTCATAACTCTTCATCGTCAGTTCGTTCACTGCATATTTATTAATTTGGGGGGTTCTTATTTAGATAGCATATTATCAGACGGCCTCTGTAGCTATGTGGGTGTCTGCCTTGAAGCCGAAGGTCGCGGATGTCGATGCAGTCGAGGAAACATAACTTTTCAATGTTCCTGGACAGTATTTATTGAATTTGTATGTAAACAGGTATAATATACTCGTATAATACAAATTGTATACAAGTTATTATATTAATGAGTGATAATACGTATATAGAGTTATGGGTCCCGTATATAGAGTTCACTGAGAAAGTACCAGCGCTGAAAGAGGTACTTTTAAAAAATATATTGTATGGGATATTTTATGATGTTGGGGCAATCATACAAATAATA
Organism: Celastrina argiolus; assembly: GCA_905187575.2. NCBI lineage: Eukaryota > Metazoa > Arthropoda > Insecta > Lepidoptera > Lycaenidae > Celastrina > Celastrina argiolus. Next base: position 5,707,643 of record LR994582.1, on the reverse strand, counting down.
TGAAAGTCAAACTTAAGTACTTTTACAGTAAACACTATATAGGAGGCACATACACACCGTAAAGTATTATCACTCATTTATTTTACACCTTATATACTTATTGTCGGGTCCCCATAGGCACGCAAGTTCTTCAGTTACTTTCCACGAACACAGATTGATATAGTGTGAAGCATCCATATATTTATTTATCAGGCATTCCTCGTACGACGTACAAAAGTTGTTTTCACTTTTAAAAACAAACATCCGCAGCACGATCGCCGGAAGTCATTCCAAGTAATGTTCCGCAAATCGAAATGTAAATTACTTAGCAATTTCGTTGCAATAACGTCTATCGCCTCCATTTTGAACGTCGATCAGCGAGTCCAACTCTTAATAACTTCCCCTTAATAGACACTCGAATTTTCTACATGCGATGTGGTATTTTGTTCTGCAACGATTTTGGTGTAGGAATACTTTGAGCTAGAATGTTAATGACTACGAAACGAGGTGCAGGTTTTATTTCAGCTACATGTTTTTATTTTTCTTACCCTAATAATAATACGGGGCCTCTGCGTGTTCGCTTCAGCCCCACGCATGCCTTCCGAAGATCCGAGACTGCCCGTGAGCAAGGAAAGCTATACACAAACATAATAATAATAGATGATGGTCTCTCGCTTTGCTTGAGAAGAACGCTCCTACCCCTTCATCGTTGTGATTAACATAAAAAATCGATTAATATTTTAATAACGAATTGTTATTCCACTTCATGCGCTCGAGTATCTGCTCGGGGATACATACGGAACCATCTCTTGCCACTGTTTCCATCGACCACCGCCCGGCGTCTGGTGTGGACGAGGCTGAAGCTGTCAGCGGGTGCGTGACACCCGCCTTACGCTACTTGTAACGAATTTGATAGGTTGTAGATAGGCTCGTTAGGTACTCCAATTTCGAAGACGAATCGGAATGTTATCTTTGAAAAATTGTTTACCAGTTATCCATTGTTATTACATTTGCTGAGGGCACATCATTAGATAATATGATACTACTACTGAAATTTTTAAGAAAATGCTTATTGTTTTCAAAAGGATGTCTCAATAAATAAAATCACAATGTGATTTTTTTTTTAGTACATGTTATGTACTAAAAAAATAAAGTAGTCACGACTATAAACGACGTTTGTTACCAGTGTAGTCGTTATGATATTTGTAACTTGCTCTTTCTGCCTGTAAAAACTGCACAAAATCTCAAAACGAATATTTTTTAATTAGTTGTATTCTTTAGTTCAAGTGTTATTTTTTTCTTATGTTAAGTGTCCTTGAAGAAAAATTAGTTTTTAATGTATTTGTTTTCATATTTTTGATAAAATGTCATAAATATGTGCCTTTACAATGTATTTGTAAGTTCTAATTGCTATTTTTCTAATTTCTTAATTAAATAACATTATTAAATTATTTTCTGTAATTTCTCTCTTAAATTAGTTCCAAATACAACTAAATATTAGTTTCATATTCAAGAAAATAGATATTTAAAATAATAGTGTATAATAACTACACAATAACGATCTGGGTGTGCCACACCCCCCTAGCGCTTATTGTTACTTATTCCAACCTTACGCTCGTCGGGTTAATTTCGGTGCCTATCCCAAGACAGATCTAGAAGTTCCTTTGGGCACCCCTAAGATTATTGAAGTTGAGATAGCTTACCACTGACTCCTGGACCACCACTCTTACAGTCATACTCTTCCGCTTTATAATATTAGAATAGATTTTTATGGTGGCAATACTTCTGATCTATGCTAACATGGCGATGTACAAAGTTGTATTGTAAAGTATGTCATAATAAAAAGTTAATTTGCTAATTATAAAACTACTTGTTTTTACACATTTACTATCAGTATGAAGAATAAAATGCCTCAACTACTTAACATGAATAAAATAAAGTGACTTTTATATAAAATTCAAAGTTGTCACGTAAAGGCACCGTAAGCCGGGGTAATCTAGAAAGCCCACATCCACGAACACTAAAATGAAGAGCTAAATTCACTTCCTAACCAAATCCGTCTTGTGGCCGCTTTGAGCATGCCACTGGTTTCGTGCAAGCTTTACAAAACATTCTTAAAATAGATATTTGGGTCAATTTGTTTGGAATTGGCTGCGGTACCCATATAATAATAGGGTTTAGTATTTTTGGTACTGGTACTTGATTTTTTTTTATCTATGGACACTTCACACGACGTCAATCTGGCCCTGTGATAAGTATCCAAAGAACTTGTGTTACAGGTATCAGACAACGGAATATATTTAATACTTTTATACTATACACATATTTAAGATTTTTACTATATTAATACACAAATTTAATACACATCCATGACCCAGGAACATTGAAAACTTTTTGTTCCCTCGGCGGGATTCGAACCCGCAGCATCTCGGTCGAGTACCAACGCGCTGAACCACTGCGCTACGGAGGTCGTCGTGATTGTTTGATAACTTTTTTTATTTTCATTTATTTTTCTTCCATTCCAAATTTAATTAAATAAAGGCATATATTGCTAAGCCTTAGTTCTTTGATATGCGGTTAAATGATTATACCTACTTAGCAATACGAGATAGATGTTCCTCTGTGGTCCGTATAAACTAAATACCATCATAATTCGTATCATAATTTTAACTTTATGGATTATTTTGCCTCCTTAGATACGCAATAAAAAAGGGATATGGATGTTATGGACATGGGTTTTTGCTTGTTAGTAATTATAATAATTATGCATGTGTGATGCGTCATGACATGACACGTCGTGTCGACGAGCGTTTTGTTTTTTTCAAGTAAATGTGTAGAAAAATTACGCTCTTATAATACTCGACATAACCTTTGCTAAGTGATACATAAATTCGCTTGTCATTTAGCGAACCTCGTGTCAAATTCCATACATTTTTATTTTCGAACTTCAATAGTAATGGCATGTTGAATCAGGATGTTTATTCACTTTTAAGTAAATGACAATTTGACATGGATTTGTGCCGGGACCCCACTCTCATTTCAATTCCGAACGGTTGACAAGCTACTGCAGCTACGCTTAGTGAATTTACGTTGAAGTACATAGAAGTGCTTAATAGCTTTCAACTATGAAATATTTAGATTTCATTAGTCATTAAACCTTTAAGTTTTATCAAATGACAACTTAAGCAATCTTTAAGGTAATTGGGTAATTTACATAATTGAAGACATGAATGGATGAAGTTGCTATGTACCTAGTAAAATTATGATTTCGAGAAAATTGAGTTCAAACTGTCACATTTTTTAGAAAACGTCGTAAAATTATATTGAGTACATTAATCTAAAGACCCGTCTCTAGAATCAATATACTTAATAAGTTACTACTTATATATCATAAAATGTTTAAGTGACAGTTTAAACTCAATTTTGGGCGTAAAATTTTTTTGAGACATACACCTTCATCTATTCATGTCTTCAATTGTTTTTCATTATTACAGTATGTGCATTGTACTAAAAGACAAAAGTTTAAAATTTATAAAAATGATTAACGTTTATTATTTAGCTAAAAATTGTTTTTTTTGTTGCTAATTGTAGTCGTGGAACTTTGTTGTTAAAAAGCGAACTTAAATATAATATAAATAAAAAAAACTTTTAAGTTTAAATCTGTAATATACTATTGTGCAACTAGTGCGATAAGTTGTCGATTGCTTGAAAAAAATTTTGAATTGTTTTGAAAATGGGCTGTTTGCCCATTTTGGAACACTCAAATTTTAGAATGGGCAAACGGCTCGTATTCAACCGCAACAGCGGGCGCCAAGATGCTACTTATCCCGCATGAGTAATAAAAATAATTCTCGTATTATACATTAATAGTCACTGACATGAGTACACTAGTCTCATAATAATAATAATAATAATAATACCATACATACAAATGCAAAAGTCCATCGTCATTGATACCTGTTCCATAGTTCGTCGTTTCATGAACCCTTCGTCTTCATTCACTAATTCACCACAATCAAAACTTTTTCATACATTATGAATCAGGATACTTGGCACATGCCCGTACCTGGAGCATTTACCCGGCATAATGCCGAGACTTCTATTTGTTTAAAATAATAATAATAAGAGGTATATTCAGGTATCACACACAACACTACTCGTAAATAATAAGTAGTAATAATGAAGGTTATTATTATAATTGTGTGTATAAAAGAAACTGTTATCACTCCGTTATGAATTGATGGTGGAATTTAAACGAGCAAAATTACAAAATTGAAGTAACTCACGAAATGTAAAGCCGTGAACGAACCGACGATGAGTTCATCCGTTTGGGAGCTACAATGCCACGGACATAGAGACACGTGATACTTATGTTTTAGTCGTGGGCTAAAAACGACGTCGCTTATGCTAAAAACAAAATACTTGAAACAAAAACTAATTGGCTGCTTAACTACTATTACTGAATAAACAAAAACTTATTATTATAATATTAATAATAGAAATCAAATTCATCTGAATTCTTTGAAAAATATAATAAGATCAAAACCTGAAATATTTTATCCACTCAGTCTATTAATGATCATATTGTTACGCTTTTGATGTAATATTGTAAAAGTATTATTTCTAAGTACTAGCAGAATTCCAAACTTTACAACCAGTACAGATTAATTAATTAGCAAAGCTTAATCTAGGTTAAGAACGATTCTGCTGGGTTTTACAGTTAAAACTTCTGGTCCTGGTTTTATGTTTCAGTTTACGAGGAACTTCTGAGAAATTTAGAGGATCAATAAATTAAATGCATCCGATATTTACATTTACAGTTTATAGTTCGGAATTTGTTTCTTCAGGTGTTTTATTTGTTTGTTTTATGAGTTTCAACGTTTAGAATATTTTTATGGATCTATAAAAATAACTGATTTCTAAGTATAACCTTACCCATTTTTTTATTCTCAATTAAAAACATGACATTAGTCTATACATAGTCTTTAATATTAATCAGTTGTAATAATTATTTAGGGTGTGTATTATGAAGTATTATATTATGTTTACTATGAAAGTACCAGCGATGAAAGTACTTTTTTTAAATAATTGCATGATAAAATTTATGAAGTTGGGGCATTTCTCATAGAAACATTAAAGTCAAAAGTAAGTCTTTCAGCGCTGATACTTTCACAGTATACTCTAAATAAGAGGCACATAATATGCTCCCTAAAGTATTATCACCCTTACACCTTGTACATTATTGTTTTAATTAATATTGGACTATAAATGTATAAAAGTTTTTTAAATTTAATATTAATCAGTTGTAATAATTATTTAGGGTGTGTATTATGAAGTATTATATTATGTTTACTATGAAAGTACCAGCGATGAAAGTACTTTTTTTAAATAATTGCATGATAAAATTTATGAAGTTGGGGCATTTCTCATAGAAACATTAAATGTCAAAAGTAAGTCTTTCAGCGCTGGTACTTTCACAGTATACTCTAAATAAGAGACACATAATATGCTCCCTAAAGTATTATCACCCTTACACCTTGTACATTGTTGTTTTAATTAATATTGGACTATAAATGTATAAAAGTTCTTTGGTATGCAAAGAGAGCGAAGCCTGTGTAGTTTTGAAAAACAGCTTTGCCTCAAACATCTCTTTGGCCATGTACACGTTGAGTAGTGTCCACTACTTTACCGATAGGGCTTGCTGTAGAGAGCGTGGCCTCAAAAGTACTACGGGACGTATTTGTTTAATATTGCAATTCCCATTTCCCACCCAAATTTGCCCACGGCATAAATTTGCACACACGTTTCTTTGTTTACAGAGACGTGTTGGTCAGTGCTCAGTTGTGCCAAAGCGACCGAGCAAATAAAAGAATTTCTCGCCATGTTTCAAAAATAAAAGGTATTTTTCTTTTGGCACCGGACCAATATGTCAGTGTCCATTTAGTTTACATTTGACAGATTTCCAATTTCTACACTCTGGTTAGTATTTTTGCTCATTGATTGCGGCGGGAACGTATTTCATTTGCGGGACTTAACCGGTTTTAGGAGTTGATTAAATAACAAACGAATTTCGCGCCCGACATTTATTCCATGTCTACCACTGTATAGTTTATTGAAAACGCTATTAGTTCTTAATAAATTGTATTGTATTAATTTGTGTTCTCATTTTCAGGCTATTTGAGTTTCAAGATTCATGTCGAAAAATCTAGCTGAAATATATTTTTTTTATTTGCAAAATGGCTGCCATGTAGCTTGCGCGGCAAACTGGCTGATTTTATTTGTGTATGCGCTGTAAAAACATAAAGATAAATACAATCATACCGAACTGCATGTTGACCGTTGCTTCTTCGATACATGTTATTCGCTATCAGATGAACTGTCCATTTGCCTACAGTTACATAAAAACGGAATTTTAAACCCCATTTTGAAATTTCAACCCCTTTTACATCGATTTCAGTAATTGGATCGCTCCGATTCGGCGGAGCCCTCACAAAATCTTTGTCGAATAAATATTTGGTTTAACAATTAACGATCGTTCCATTCCTCGAGGAGGGAATTCCAATTATCCAAAAAGAAATCTCGGATTCAGATTTAGATTCAACAATAGTAAAGGATACTTTGTAACTGATAGGTGTAGCTTCAATTATAAAGGGACAATTTTTCTTGTGTGATTTATATTTATATTATAAGCCCTCAAAGAAAAAATATGGCTGTTATAGGTTTGACGTGTGGGTGTGAGCGTGTCTGTCTGAGTTATCGTAGCTTCCAAACGGATGAGCCAATTTTGATCTTGTTTTTATTGTTTTGTTAGCTGAAGCGATAGAGGGTGTTCGTGACGCTCACGATGCTTGAAATTCAAGGGGTTACTTAGATTATTTAATTTTTAGTACCGTGGACTCTTCCACATCAGGATAATCTGGTCCCGTGCTTAGTTTTCAAAGTACTTATTTTACGGGTATTATTGTATCATACAAAATTATATATTATTATTTAATATTCAATAGACATTTATAACCCAGGAACACAAATAATATTTTTGTTCTTTTGGCGGGATTCGAATCCGACCTCCAGGTTGAACACTGACCCGCTCAACCACTGAGTCGCAGAGGTAGTTGATAACCAATTCCATTTCTTCAACTCTACACTACTCGACCAGATGACTTATAAATAATGCCCAAAAACGTAAGAAAAACCTCGGTTGGAGAAGCAATGCAACACAGTTTGGGGTTAAAGTAGACGTTAGGTAGATTCCCGACTTCGAAACTATTAAGTAATATCTGAGTCCATTTTACCCAATATCGAAGCATTAGTTAAAATAATTTATTTGCTACAAAAATATTATGTACATACATCTCATACACATGTAATACAATGTTTAGTATGACTTTATTATATCAACTGATAGAGACAGAAAATATGTACTTTATTACTTGTAATTATTATGCAATTTTTTGTAATGACTAACGGATAGTTTTAATAACCTTTTTATAGCTAAACATTAAAAAAGCTATAGATATCGGTTATACAGTATAATGTAAAGTTTTTAACATTTTGTTAGGTTATTGTAAATATCTAATACGAGTTGATTTTCTAACATTTTCATAAATCATCATCAAAGGCATAAGCAAACGTGAATACCTATTCAAACCTCATATTCAAAGATTTAATATCCACTACACAGAATTGCGAGGCTCCAATCGCTAAAACAGTTCTACAACAGAACATTCCAATCGGCTCTTAATCAGTGATTCAGCCTTTTGTCTGGATAGGGTTTCACATGATCGAAATTTCCAATAATGCTGTAGCATCAAAATCTTTTCGCTGATCCCCGATTTCACAGAGACCATTACAAATGCGCTCTCAATGAAACCTTTTTTTCTTTCGCTGATTGAAAACATAATTTCGATGTGTTCAACGTGTCGAAATTTAAAGGTTTTTTGACGATTGATCATTCGATGTTTGTAATTAATAAACGTCGTGATTGAGTCATTAGTTCCAAAGTATTTACTTTTATAATGAGATTTTTAGTCCTGAGTCCAGCTAGTTCACAAAGCTGTATACTAGCTGAAATGTTTCTTCTTTTTTTTAAACTATTCGTTAGTAAGTAGTAAATAGCTATTTTATAAAATAGCTATATCTAATGTAATCTACTGATAGTAAATGTAAGCATATAGAATGTACAAGGTCAAACTATGTAAAATTTTATGGGACCAAATGGCAGCTATTCTGCATCGAATAAAAAAAGAATCAAATCGGAAAAGCAAATCGGATCATTAACCTCAGAGTAATCTGTACATACATACGGTACATACGTACATACATAATAAAACCGGCCGAATTGAGCACCTCCTCCTTTTTTTGGAAGTCGGTTAAATACCTTTAACCCGATTACGAAAATTATATAACCTCGGTACATATACCTAGGCTATTATTACAATTTTATTTTCCATTAAAATCGGGTAGTAGTTTAGGCGCTACGGTCCAACAATAATGCATATATATAGGTAGATCATCATTACTCTTTTTATCTTTGTTGTAGTCGGTAATCCGTGGCTCTCATTTTATTTCTATTCCAACCTAATCTTTTTTCATATACTGTTAATAGGGATTTCTTTGTTGCCTCTCGCCAAAGCCATGCGTCCTACTGAGTAACTTAGTTTATAGATATAAAATGTTCTCTTCTGTACTGCGTACTCAAATGGGCGATGTAAAATGACTCCTGTGTAGCTGGTTTTAATAAACCTGCGTCACTGAAAATCTATGTGAGCCAGTAGTAGCCTTAGTCCTTAGTAATCAATGTTGATGATACTTTTGTTTGCGAGCAAAGCGATCTATTTTCTCATCAAATTGAATAAAAAAGCTCTTATTTGATTCACCCAGCGAACAAGCGGACAGAATTGCTCCGTAGATTCGACAATATTGTATTGAGTTACACTATCTGTACTGCGAATTGATTCGGTTTATCTTAGGATTTATGTTACTGATTCTTTTCTCGTTGAGTTTTCACTGCAATCTAAGAATTCGAGTGTTATTTTGCTCAATTCTTATCTCTCTGACAGTGTGCTTAAATAACTACGAACAAAATATAACAAGTAACCCAAATTTTCAATGACTGAACTAATGATGATGAATTGTAGCTATGCACTCTCGATTACGTCAGCACTAAAATAGAGAAAACTTGTTCAAAATCGGTTCATCCCTGGGTGCTACCACAAGATTGACAAGCAAACACAGACTTATAACAACTTTTTTTAAATTAATGATTTATTCATTTAAGTTACTCTTCATACACAGTCATGTATTACGCCAAACTGATCTAGAAGTTTGCAGGCGCTCCGCTCAGTATATTACATAAGTAGGTACTTAAATGCTATTAATGACATTGTATAATATAACTATATAATTTCGTCAGGGGTAAAAAAGTAATCAAGGCATTATCTTTGTAGACATCTTATTACCATAACATTATGATAGTTGTAATCTTAATTTAATAACTACTACACATATATTACATACCAAGTTGAGTTGAGTATTCTAAGTGCCAATTTCACCAACACATTTTAATGTTAATCCTTCATTAAATATCATGTTTACCCCCTCGTATTTCTTGTCAATGAATGAGAAAGAGGTATTTTAACAAGCTGTTCACACTATCAAGCGTTGGTGAAATATACAAGTATGTTTATACAAATGGCATTAGCTATCAGTCGCTAACATGATAGAAAGTTAAATTCAACCAGTTTCAAATGCTACTTATTTCAAGTGCAGAAAATTTTTAATTCCAACATCGTAAATTTTAGACTCCAATCAAACTCTTACAAAGTACTATTGAAGTAATAATGTTTTATACTTGTGAGAAGTGCTTAAATAGAAGCCGTAAGCAGCCATCTGTCTTACAAAATGTTTAACCTTTTTAGTGTTAGCTGGTTAAAACTAATGACATTCTTAAAATATGTAAAGTGTAGTATTTTAACCAGACTTCGGAAGGGAATGATGAGTAATGATTCCTATACTTATAACTCGTAATATTATAATACATGGTTATGCCTGTTTATGCCACATTTAACGGTGTACATACACCGTTAAATGTGGCATAAAATGTAGTAGCGTTGTCTAAAGAGGAGGTACTAAAGATCTAACCCGATTGATATAAAGTTTCATGCAAGGTTATCTATCGATGTCGGCCCAAATTGAGATGCAATTGAAAATTTAAATACCAGCAATATATTATATTTATGTTCATACTATTATTATATAACACCTCCGTCTTTTAGAGCTTCGCTCTCGACCAGGAGATCATGGGTTCGATTCCCGTGTTGGAATAACAAAAAATGTTGTTTTCAACTTTGGCTAGGACAATGCAGGCTAAGAACCTGATCTGACAAGAAAGGTGATCCATGCGTCTGGGCATGTAAAACGTCCTGCACCTTTTTACGTGTCGGTTATCCGTTCCACTGGGCTACGAGAGTGATGGAAGAGAGAGTTCTAATGTGTATTGCGCACACACTTGGGCACTACAAAATAACTCCTGTAAAGCTGGCCTGGTTTCAATGAAACCGGCCACCGTCACTGAAATCGGTGTGGGAGGTATTATTATTATTAATATAATTATTCAATTACTTAGATTCCAAAGGGAAGAAGACAGGGTAATAATTTTGGTAATATTGTATGTATATTTGTTTCACTACGGGAACACTACAGATCCTATTATAAGAGATGTTCGTAGAAATAACTCGGTTAACATAGGTTATATTATAAATTAAGTATTTTGTTTTTAATATTAAGGTTATATTTTAATTGACAATTACGAACTCTATAATATACAGGCTATATTAATGAGTGATAATACTTTAAGGTGTGTATGGGTCCCGTATGTAGAGTTTACTGTGAAAGTACCAGCGTAACAGAGTTAAATTCTTTTTATTATTCTATGGGAATAGGTATTTATTATATTATGGCATTTCTTATACAAATATGAAAGTCAAAAGTTAGTCTTTCATCACTGGAACTTTCACAGTAAACTCTACTTATGAGTCACATACACACCCTAAAGTATTATCACTCATTTATTTTATACCTTGTCTATCTCTTCTTCATCTACCATTATAAATAACTAGCTGACCTGTGCCCACTTCGTTGAGCATAGAAAAAGTTTGTGATGGACCGTTTCAACCTTCCCGGGACTTCCACAAATATTTTAAGACTGAAAATAGCCGTATCGGTCCAGCCGTTTTCGAGTTTTAGCCGCACCGCTACCAAGTTCATAATGATGCACCTCCTTCTCCAGCACTGACCCTCTCTCGTCGAGGTTACTGCATGCGCTGCGTGGCGGCCGCCGCCGGCATTTATTTTAATTTTAATTTCATGATATCTTTTGAATGGAATGTCCGATTTCAATAATTCAAAAAGTATTTGTTTGGATAAAAATTTATAAATGGTATGGATAACACGGTCTGATTTTGATCGGCATTTATATCAATTTGTTAAATGTAAAAAAGTAGTTATAGTGACGACGTCTAACTATTGTAGACATGGTCTCGCGAAGTTTTTTGTAGATATTGATATTATATTCTATAATATTGTCGAACATTTTTTTGTCCTATCATTAATACTCTTCGCAGCGTATGCAATGAAAGACATTTTATGGCTAATTTTTTACTCCTTCGGTTGGTTTTAATAGGAATTTCTAAAGATTTATATAGTGATCTAGTACTAAATATAGCCTATGTTACTCAGTGATAATTTAGCTTTCTAATGAAAAAAGAAGTATTAAAATTGGTCCAGTACTTTTTGAGTTTATTCGTTACATAAAAAAATACAAATCTTTCCTCTTTATAAAATTAGTGTAGATAGATTATACCCACAAGTATGTAGGTTGACTCGGGTATATCTGAAGAGGGTACCGTAAGTTAACGCGCAATATTTTTTTTATTACCTCAATGTTATTGTCCAAAGTTACTCGGAATACTTTCTTTAAATACTCCTTATTTAGATATATTAGTATGAATAGTAACCAATTTCTACCTTGTATAGTTAAGATATAACAGGGCAATGGACCAACTTGTTCATTTCTTAAGAGTTTGGTTATTTGAAATAAATCGCTTAAGAAAAAGTCATGTATGAAATCTTGGTTTTGTTTTTTTCGACTATGACAAAAAATCAGAGATGCTTAAGTGACGCTCAAATTAATTAATACTAACTACTGAGCCGTTTTATCAATACTAGAGAGTTCAGCTTATGATGACTTAATCCGGTGTGGATTAAGACATTCTGTATTTTAACAAATTATTAATGTAAAACAACTAATAAAGTCGAAAAAAGTACAAGTAGTTTGTGTATCATTACTATATAACTCGAATTTCCACGAGGCACAATAAACATACAATACATTCAATAATATAGTTATGTACTAATAATAATTTATATTTTGATGTTTCCACATTACGTATGTAATGTGGAAACATCAAAATATAAATTATAGTCCCGTGCTAAGTTCTATAATTATATTAATATTAAGCACTCATAAATTACTTTGGAACACACTGTTTCGTTCTTTTGGATACGAACCAGCGACCTCTGGTTTATTTTTTATTTATTTATTCAACAGATACACAAACAACTTATTGCTAATTACATTAAAACATAATCTAATTATGTTTACTTAGTTCTAGCACAGTTAATTACAAGGCTTGACTTAGTGATAGAGTTTGTCAAGAAAAGTGCTGAAATTTGAATATTGCGTATTTTGGAAATAAATCAAATATGCGAGGCTTCATAACTGAATTGGAGAGGAAAAACGCGTGAACAAGTGGCCCGCTCGAGCATCTATTTCTGGAGTTTATTAAATGTGCCACGGCCTGAAGAGTTTGACGGTTTTCGGCTGAACTAAAATATGGGTAGTAGAATTTATATTTGCAATTTTGCAGCGATTATGTACATAATTTTAATAATAATAATAATAACATTTATTCAACAGTCACATTCACATTACACTACATCACAAAGTATCAACAGTATCAAAAACTAAACTTAACATACATAGACATTACATTATGTAGATGGGCAGTGTAACGCAAAACAGCTGTAGAATTAGAGTCCACTCAGGTATACGATCACGGCACATTTAATTTGTATTGGTGTAGTTTTTATTATAAGTTAGCTTTTTATCGCGCTTTCCGCGTTAAAAAAGACCGTGAAAATCGAAATGGGTATCTACCTATAATATTGAAAGTAAATAATTTTATCCCTTTTGAACCCCGTAACAGGATTGAAATACTTGTTGTATCTATTCTGTCAAAAAATATATTTTGTGTTAAATTTTAAGGAGATAGACCCAGGAAGTTGTTCTTTTACGGCATTCAACTTTGCTCTACATTTAATTTACAATCTAATAGGATACTTATAAAAGAATACACCTTCTATGTCTCTACCATCAACAATGACGAATTATATACGACGTGGCTGCATGACATAAAGTTGGCAAACGGTGACCCGCCTGGGCCTGAATGATCCTAAATGGTCGCACGCACGATATTATTATTATTATAATGTAATGGTTCACAAATAAATATTCAACGAATCAATGTTTCAGTATTAAATAATAATAATATATCTGCCACACGCAGGAGTAATTTTTACAGTGACTAAATATCTGCATTATACCCATTTTCTCTTTATTCCTTTTACTCTCATAACCCAATCGTACACTGTTATATTATGTACCTAAGTTACGAAACCCAAATACATCGCAATACCAACTAATACTATTCCGAACTAAACCTTGTTTCGGCGTGGATTTCGTGGATTTCCGTCAAATTTGGAAAGATTTATGTTGGATCATTTGCAATTATAATCGTGTAACACATTCGCAATCATGACTTCACCCTCGTTATACGTTGTAGTTCAGTAAAGACGTAGGTATTTTACATGAAGAAAAAGCTGTTTATGCTGTTTTTGTGTCACAAAAGTAAATATTAGTACTACTATTTTATTTATTTTATTCTTTTTTTGTAAAGACACTAATAGGATACACATGCTTCTTCACAAAAATATATAATCAGCAGTGTTCTAAATACTATTAATAATTGCTAATAATATAAAACCTATTCCTTTTGTAAACTTTCTTATTTTTCATAGCCGGATTCATTTATGCAATAAAATACATCTTAGTAGGTAGCCAATTTTTGGATTAAAGCTATTCGCGGCATAATACCCTTAAAACCTCATCATACTAAAAAGAAGAGGCGACTCGGTGAATCGAGCGTTATTTCACGCCGATTCTCTAAGTGATTGTAGTATCTTCGATTGAGATAGATTATTTTTGCCTCTCTTACAATTATTATAAGCTTTTCTTCTACTTATCCTTGAATAACGTGTCTCCTATCCGTCCTTGATTTGCACATTAAAATCCAAAATCACGTTTAGAGATTTCGCCGAATTCCGTTTCATTTGGCGCGCTCGGTTAATGACATTTATCATAACATTACTTATCATTACGGCATACACGAAACAAAGGAGGGCATCCATCACTGTCACAACAGAAAAACACAGAATGATATGCTTGGAGGGGTTTGAGGCGCGCGCACATAAGGGGATTTTATTAAATTCTCTTATTTTATGCAATCCTGGTAGTCGCAGCTAACGACATGTGTAAAAAAGGGGGGTTAGGTTTTGGACACGGCCGTTTTCCGTACGATAGTTATACAGTAATAATATTCCTTGATTTAGATATCCACTGGTGTGATTGGAATTTGGATGGGGATAATATATACTATGTAATTGCAACAATAAACAGCTGTATTCCCCGATTTTGGTATAATTTTTGTTTAATTACGTCCCTATGAATTTTAAAGATGTTTTCATGTGAATGTAGATATTACTGAATCAGTGTCGTATTTATAACGGTAGCAAAACTGCCAAGTATCACTTTTTGAGTGAAATGTAAAGTGAAGTTAGGCCTGGTAAAGTAAGGGCGCATGGATCAAGAATTTTGGCTGTACATGTGATCTGAAAACTTTTTCACAGGGTAAGCTATGTACACTCGTCTTGGCAACATTTTTACATGAAAATATTTTTGGTGGTAATATTTATTACAAAATTAGTAAAACGATGACGTACCTACAGCATGTTTCAAACTTACATTCAATATG
Organism: Celastrina argiolus; assembly: GCA_905187575.2. Classification (NCBI taxonomy): domain Eukaryota; kingdom Metazoa; phylum Arthropoda; class Insecta; order Lepidoptera; family Lycaenidae; genus Celastrina; species Celastrina argiolus. Next base: position 5,692,515 of record LR994582.1, on the reverse strand, counting down.
TTGTACTCAGTCACGTAATAATAGATAAATCCATGCTGTCACACTATTTTTTTATTTTTTTTATGGAAAAAGGGGGCAAACGAGCAGGCAGTTCACCTGATGTTAAGTGAATCCTGATGCCCATAAACATCCGCAACTCCAGAGGAACTGCAGGTGCGTTGCCGGCCTTATATTTTATAATGAGTATCGCACTTTAATGTAGATTTAATGAAAAAAATATCAACACTGTGCTATCAGTGCGAGCTGTTTGACGCCATATTTGTTTTGGTGACTACTAGCGCCGCAGTGAGAAAAAATTTCAATCACCTGGCTGATTTTATTCCGCTAACTATTTGGACGTTGAGTGACGATTGTTCAATCAATGTTCAGCCTAGTCTTTTTTGTCAATGTCATTCAAATGTCAATTTAATGTCGTCATTCGATAAAAACGCTAGTCACTGAATGAAATGTCGATTTCAATTAGATGACTGCGACATATAATTATACAGAGTGCCAATAGAACATTCACTATAACTTTGAGATATTACATTTCCTCGTTCTGAATGACAATCTGAAAATCTTGTCAGACAATCAGGAGATAAGCCTGCATTGTCCTAGCCTAACTTGAACACAACATTTATTGTTGTTCAACGCGGGAATCGAATCCACGACCTCCGAGTCGAGAGCTAGGCTCTAAACCACTAGACGACTATTTAAATACACTATAATTGACTACTGAGTACTGTTCTACTGTAATATGCCTCACGAAGGCTTCCTTTAGTTGCCAAGTGGTATTAAATTACTGCAATTATTGTAACAAGACAGTTCTCACTCCATACAACCAATTTAATTAACTACGTGCCTTTTAATGGAAGCCATTTTGTATAGACGAGTAATTCTTGTTTTTGTGTGACCAAAATCCTATAGCAACTATTATTATTATTTACTAGCTTTGGCCTGCAGTTCCGTTGGTGTATAAACTGTATCCCACGCGAATGCTGTACTTTTTTAGCAAAAAGTAACCTAATTATTAATCCAGGGTCTTAGCTTCCTGCACATAAAATTTTAGCAAAATTGGTCAATCCATTCCCTATGGAATTATATATATATATAAAACTTGAAATCGAACACACGATTCATTTCAGTCCTGTTAAGCGGCCTGGGCCCCGATTCAAGATACCATCGCTATTAATCGCTTACGCACTTCCAAAACTAAATGTATGGGATTTGACATAAGCTTCGCTAAATAACGAGCGAATTTGTATGTCATTTGGCGAAGCTTATGTCAAATCCCATACATTTTGTTTTCGAACTTCGTAAGTGATAAACATCGATGGCAACTTGAATCAGGGGTATGCTGGAGATATTCTCGATACACAGTAATAATATACAAATTCCGTGCATTTTTTCCACTTTATTACTTATTTAATATAAAATTTATTAAAATACACGAACGGATATTCTGGATAGTTCGAGTTGGATCTCGATCTGAGATCAAGAGATATTTCCATTTGATATTTAAATTTGTTTAATACTACGAGTATAATTCGGGAACTATTTAACGACATAATATTTTATATTGGAACGAGAACGCGCATTTGCGATACGCTTCTGGTTTCGGAAGACCAGGTAAATTATTTACTATATTTTATTATTGAATTTAAATATATAACATAAATATTGATATTTTTAGAAATATTAAAATACTAGCTGACCCGTGCCCACTTCGTTGAGCATACAAACCGTTTAAACCTTCCCTCGACTTCCACGAATATTTCAAGAATAAAAGTAGCCGAATCGGTTAGCCGTTCTCGAGTTGTAGCGAGACTAACGAACAGCAATTCATTTTTATCTACAAGAAAGAAGAAGAGAAAAAGAAGAAGATTTAAGTTATGTTACCTGCTCCGATACTCCAACGCTCCTTGGCGTCCGCCAATAGATGTTTTTTCATTGGGTATTTACGAGTAATATTAGGTTACAATGAGACGATGTGTATCAAAATTTCATAAAAAAATAAAAGATAATCAAAAACTGAAAATTCAGTTTAAAAAAGTATCAAGATAATAAGATTTTAAAATAATTTGAGCAGCCACAAAAATTGTATTGCAATATTGTTGAGTACCTGCTAAGCTGATGAAGGCAATTTTAAAATATCCAAGACACTTTATTTAATTCGAAAGGGTAAGAACCTTATTCGTGACGACATCTGTCTAGACCTATTATAATAATGTTAAGTGGTGCATTATATTATGAGAGTTACAAATATTAATCCTTTTAACCCGCGACGAAAAAAGTGTATCTGCGTGTGTGTAATGTCTGTGGCAGCGTAGCTCCGAAATGAATGAACAGATTTGGATCTAGTTTTTTTGTTTCAAAGCTGACGTGATCGCGAGTGTTTTTGGATGTAATTAAATAGAATCAGTTTTGCTCAAAACACTTCAGGGGTAACTTAATTTTTAATATTTTGTTTTTAGTTATTACCTGTAAAAATAGCTCCCCACACTGATTTCAGTCATAGAAGCCAGTTTCAGAAACCAGATCAGCTACCGCTTTACCGTTAGGCCGCTGGAGGTTTTTATTATCCCTCAATATGTGCGCAATACACAAGAGTACCCGCTACCATCTCCATACTCGACAGCCCAAACTACTGGACTTGTTATAAAGCTATATAGATACTTATAACTAAAATATATATTATTTTTAAAGTATGATAAATCTTGGAAGTCAACCAATAGCGCAGTTCAAATGATAATAGACTGTTAAATGTCTTCACTGAATGAATTTTAGCAATACTATGATAATTATTTCACATAATATTTTTATTTTTTATTGGTACTATTGATTTTATCATGAGATAATTTGTTGAATTTATAGTCACAATTGTACGAACTAAGTATTTAATCTTAAGCAGTCCCGGAAGGAATAATATATGTATGTGTTCGGTACATATAGCTATTGGACCATGCCTAATGAAGTGCCCGTATTGACTGCAGCAGGTGGGTCTACCCCACTACATAATATTACATAATATTATATTTACTCAAACGTATGTGAGCACAATTCATCGTGTTGTCAATATTTTTTTATTTAAGTATATTAAATACTATTGGTTGATATTTGATATCATAATAGAAACTAATATCTACATAATATTATTATTTTAGTCGCATCCATTTTTTTATTCAGAATAAAGATACGCACTATTTCCAATTTCTTAAGCAATGCCGGAAGGAATATTTTTCGTCTAATTGACCGCCATTTTGCTTACACAAAACACCGAAATGGCGGGCGAGGAATTGTCCAGGAAAAACCTGCTCATAAAATATTCACGAAGCAAACTATGTGTTCGGTTCATATAGCAATTGGACCGTACCTAATAGAGCGTGTTTAGAATTATTTATTAAGAAACACCCACATTTATCTGAGAGAAGCAAGGATTAGGAATTTAGCACCCTTTCGGCATCAATAACTCTGATATTGCGTCAGTGTTTGCGCAATATTGCTTTCTTGTGTTTACGTCAATATTGTAGACAGCCCGTATTTATACGTGAAGCAAAAACTTTGTATATTTACGATAATCACGTGACGGAAGAATATGAAATTTCCCATACTTTTATATAATATACAAGGTGAAAAACAAATGATTAGACGGGTGTGTATGTGCCTCCTATGTAAAGAACCAGCGCTGAAATACTTACTTTTGACTTTCATGTTTGTATGAAAAATGCCTCAACATCATAAACTTTCCCATACAATAATAAAAAAATTAAAAAGTACCTCTTTCAGCGCTTGTACTTTCTCAGTTTACTCTATATAAGGGACCCATACACACCATAAATTAATATCACTCATTAATATTGTAACCTATAAAGGAGACATACATTTTGAAATAATTCATAGAAATATTATTTGCGATTATATAAATACACTCGGAAGGAATTCAAAACCTACATGTTCCTGTGAACTTTGAATATTGAAATTTAATAACATTTCGAAAACCGTATTTTTTACATCATATTATAAACTATTTTTTAAATATTTAAACTTACTATCGTTTTTCTCGTGAATGCTCAAAGGTATTAAATTAAAATTCATTTTAAATACTCATGCCAATGATTATGTATTACTTAATATACATATCTACAAGTTTGTACTTCTCGGTATGCACAAAACAATTGCTTTAATTTGCAATACAAGTAACACCACACTAAAATACTTTGCAGTGTAACTCGAAATGAGAAAACTTAATAATATTTCAATTCTCCAGCAGCAATTCGGACCAAAAGCTTGTTTGATTGGCGATATTTGGTTCTATAGTAAGTGCTTTGCGTTCAAATCCGAGAACCAGCCGCTTAAACACAAGAAGTTATATACCAGTGATTTTGAATAATGCCCCAATTTTCCGCAGTAACCGTAACGGAAAGCTTATCGCACACTATAGTTTCCACATAAGATTAATTTCATTTTGTCTGTTACTTGGTATCTAATAAATTTAAAAAAGTAATATTAAATACAATTGTATCTTCAATTACAATTATAACGGGTGTAAAAAGAACAGTGATTATAACTTTGGGATATATATATATATATATATATATATATATATATATGCTACCTTTTCTCATTCTTTCTCATTCAAAAAAATATTTTTTTCAGTTTTTGACAAAAAAAAATATTATAAAAATACATTTTTAAAATGAGGAAAGGTGGTATAGTGACATCTCAAAGTAATAGTCACTGTTCATTTACACCAAGTAATTGTAATTTAATTTGGCATGCATTTGTGTATCGAGTTGAGTTTTTTACTTGACTACGGCAAAGCCAAAACGTAATGATTCTGGCACTACTAATCCAATTTTAATGGATGAAATGTCAACATAATCATATTAACAGCCCAAGTAACACTACAATAATTACAATTTGCGTTGTCGGATTAAAGTTTTTTTCTTACAATTATTACTCGGCCCATATTTGAACAATAGTCTGCGCTGCCCTTAAACCAATGCGGGTTTCTGGCGAGCGTTGTTATAAGCAAACAAAGATCGATTAACCCGTTAACCACACCCGATAGCAACAAATGCCCATTAGTGCTCGCAAATATTTGCGCTCCCGGATATAGAGGGATCATAAGATCCGCATTTTTTGTTACATATTACAGGGTTGCAGTAAGAGGGTTAGAATCTAATGTAGGGATTATATAAGAGTCTACACTTTTGTATGGCACATATAACTAGGGCAACGTTTTTGAGGTTAGATTTGAACACAATCAGTAAGAGCGGGTACACATTAGGCGCTTCTAACGCACGCTTTGTCAACGCGCGTTTTGAGAACCAGGAGTTCTGTACAGACAGTGTACTCCGTACATACTCAAACTTGCGCTTTGTCATCGCGCGTTTTGAGAACCAGGAGTTCTGTACAGACAGTGTACTCCGTACATCCTCAAACGCGCGCTTTGTCATCACGCGTTTTGAGAAACAGGAGTTCTGTACAGACAGTGTACTCCGTACATCCTCAAACACGTGCTTTGTCATCGCGCGTTTTGAGAACCAGGAGTTCTGTACAGACAGTGTACTCCGTTCATCCTCAAACGCGCGCTTTGTCATCGCGCGTTTTGAGAACCAGGAGTTCTGTACAGTCAGTGTACTCCGTACATCCTCAAACGCGCGCTTTGTCTTGGATTGAATAGTATGAATATATAAATTGAATATTATGTAAGATTCTACTAGACACACATTCAAATAGTCGAACTTTTAAGAGGAGTGATTACTCCTTTCATACTCCTAGTTCCATTGGACATAGGTTATGGTTGAATTAACTAGTAGTACAGGGTATCAGAAAGAAGGTTAGATATAGATATTACATAAGAGTCTACCTTTATTGCTACTAGGCATACATAACTATTAATTATATCACTACCTAACCGTGAAGAGGAGTAATTGAACATAGGAAATCGTTGAATGTGCTAGTACTACAGGGTAGCAGAAACAGAGTTAGATATTGTACACACTATAGCATAACTTGCAATAGGAATTTATGGGAACATCATATTATTTTTATCACTGAGCACTAAAGTTTTGACTATGATCGCGTTGCAGTAATATTAATGCCTCCCTCACCGATTTCGGTGACGGTGTCTGGTTTCATTGAAATCAGGCCGCAGGATTTTATAGTGCCGAAGGGTGTGCACAATACATAGACGCACTCTCTCTCCCTTTACTCTCGTAACTCAATGGGATGGATAACCGACACGACTGGCAAAAGATCAGGCGCAGGACCGACTTTTTTTACATGCCTATCCCACGCATGGATCATCTTTCTTGTCAGGCAATCAGGTGATCAGCATTGTCCCAACTAAACTAAAAAACAACATTGTTGTTCCAACGCGGGAATAGAACCTACGACGTCAACAAGTCAACAGCTAGGCTCTTAACCTTTAAATCACGGAGCCGTTAAATATTATAGCGCAGTAATATTATAGCAGCCGTAATAAGCAGTGAATGTGATTTGTATGTAAAAAACGACAACAATTGCTGTTTTCAAGGAATTCGAGCACTTTCTTCATTGGAAATGGTTATGATTTCCAGGAAAACGGAGTTTAACCTTTTGATCACGTGTGTTCGAATCTGTTTAATTGACCAATGAGTAAGCCGATGAACGACTTTTAAGTTACGGTGTTCGTAACTTTATCGAAAGAAAAATGTATGACAATTATGATAAATAAATAAAATATTCGACATACAATAACGTTGAGAATAGATAGCTGTCACTTATTTCTGCTTACCCATACAGTGTTCCTTGAGTCATCATGATCTAAAGTTATACGTTAAATAAGAGACATAGATAGAAAGAGGGAAATGATAACCTGGTTTACTAAACACGTTTAAAGAAGTTCAGAAGGTGGCTGAAATTGAGGTTATAGAAGTACATACGTAAGAATCCCCATTCGTGAGATTTTGCATCGATACGCACAACACAATTTGTGACATATCAATCCAATAGAGATTTTAACAGAAATAAGGCCTTTGACTATCAAAAGATTAAACAATTTAGAAGTCCAGTAATTCTCTCCTAATTCTCATAAATAAATGGCACGAGTATAGCATTTATTAATGAGAATTACGGACGTAATGACGGCTCATTAGGGATCCTTGACGAAGGAATCGTTTACCTCGCCCAAGGTTCCGCACAAAAGGATGAACGTGTTTACAATCACTTTGTTGTCTGTCCGTCTGTCAGGGAATTTAGAGTTTTGATATTTCGGCTAGTATACAGATTGTGTTTGAAGTACACCTGAATTAACATAAACAGGTTTATTTTTCAAAGATTAGCCAAATTTTTGAAAATCAAAATGTTTTTACAACAATTATCGGCAATACTCATTATCTGAACCTCATGGAAAAATTTTGCTGGAGACTGAAACGCTATACGTCACCGTAAAATTGTAGGCACAGTTAGTTTATAATCTCTCTATAGATATTGTAAACTGTCGAAAAATTGTAAAGCGGAACATACTTACAATTTTATACATTATTTTTCGGTAGTTTATAAACTATCGAAGTGAAACCGTTATATTACAATCTGTCGGGGCTTAAATTGTCAACTCTTCGAAGGCTGACCCTGATTGGTCAATTTAACAGAAACAAATTAACGTACAAATAAGTTAGCACGGGGAATATGCCGTTCAACCAATTAGGGGCCTTACTCTCCAAACTGACTCGATTTTGATTCGATCGTGCCTCGTACTCCCGAATGAATTAACGTTTGTATAATTTTGATTCTCAGTCGATTAATATGGTCGTGAGTACTGAAAGTTACGATCTAACGATTTTCTTTATCCTGGATAGTTTCAAAGTAATCCACCAAATAAAATACCGAAAGCTCTTGAGATCGAACTGATTCGATTCTCGATTGTGTCGGAAGTAAGCCTTACCGCGCATATATTTTTATGTTAAAAGTTTTTGGTGTACCTAGTTATAAAATTGTTTGGTGTAAAAGGACTATAAATACATAAACTATAAAATGTGTTGATTATTAATCCCTCACGCCTACACTATCCACCTACAAAATTCTTACCCCCTTACTTTAAAAATATTTACACAGTATATTTAGGGGTGGTTGACACGACTGGCCTGAGATAGGCGTATGATTGACTTTTTACATGCCCATTTCTTGCATTGACCTAACCAGACTTGAAAATTTTTGTTGTGCTGACACGGGTATCGAACCCACGAACTCCGGAATCGAGAACCTAGCTGTTACGAAGTGCTACGGCATGTATTAGGGTTCACTTACACGTCCAATAATAAACACTTCTAGTTAATCGTATTGGCTTTATTCACGTAGATATTATATACAATATCTTATAACTAGGTACATAGGTCTCACCTTTATGGCCTCTACCAGAGGACTAATATATAAACTTAGACAAGTGTCATTGTCAAATATCATATTTGACATTATATTGTTTTAACCCTAGACACCTAACCTTCGTCGAATCGACGAACATGCCGCAGTAATATCGCTATTTCTTTTCGACGTGCACACTGATCACCGAGTCTTCACTTGTGAATTCAGAGTATGCCGAGCTCTTTTGAATAGCGACCACGCCCGGCGGGTAAGTACTTCCCATTTTGAAATATTACGAAAATAGTCGTCGTTTCGACGAATGGTTAGGGTTTGTGTATAATCATTTTGATAATAATGATTGCTCTTTTTAGCTGTTTTTATCATGGCTCTTATAGGATTGCTTACAAATGAAATTTTTAATGAATGAGTAAGATGCCAGTGAATTAGAAGAGTCATCGAACCGCGAAACACAATTTTTAATTGTAGGTAGATAGTGAAGAAAGAGACGCTCAAGATGAGGTCTCCGGCTCAAGATGAGGTCTCCGACTATGAGGACATTTCTTCGCTTGACCTGCACGACAGTTTACTGGAGATAGAAATACCCCCGATACCATATTATGAAGAAGTCTTTGGTAATAATTCAAGTATTTTGGACCTTATCCCAAAGAAATATTAAAAATTAGGCCCATCATGTTTGGAAAACAAGCAAAGATGGCACTTCGAGTAGAGTAGCAGTAATAATTTGCTGCCACAATACTGGTGTAATGGGACAAAAAGTAATCACTCGCTCAAGCTAAATAAGCTGCATATGCAACTAGTAGAACCCTGACTCAATAGCCGCCTGGAAACTCGTACTATGCCGTCTCGGCACGCGACGTGCAGGAAAAGATAATGTAGTGTATAACTAACCTAATAATTCTAAGTGTACTAACAACCTTATAATAACTAAATGATGTAGCCTATAAATTAAGATGTTATTAATAAACGGAGAGCAGTCTTCATTTGATCTTTGTTTTAATACCACCAACCTTACATGGCGACCCTGCCACCCGAGGCACAGCGCCACCGCGTCGCGAGTGTTTGCCAAATATGGACCTAGTGCAAATTCCGAACTTTGAACTGTAAGTGTTAAGATGCAGTGAAAAATGCAGTAAATTTAAATAATTAATAAATTATTGAAACCATGGGAAAACAACAGTCAAAAGAAGAAGTGATTATTGCCCAAAACGGTGCTGGAAATTCGGCGACAACGGAAGCAACTGTTACAGCACGCGAGCACTGCAAGTTACGCTGTTTTGATTATATGCGGTTTGCTAATTATTGGGGCTGTTGTATTTCTTATAACCTACCTTAGACGGTGTATTAACAAGTGGATGCAGCGGACCATCAATGATCACGAGATGCGAAGAGCTATGAGCTTTTACCGGCGTAATAATCCAAGTGTGCTGCCGACTACAGCAGGAGTGGCTGAAGACAAGTGATGGAGCGCGGAGCGAGTGATGATGATGAGGGCTAATCGTAAAAACCAATATTGTCCCTAACTACTACGCTCAGGTATGCGGCGACGATCCTTGTATGGCGCGAAGGTTTTGTGTTACCTAAGAACTCTAAGTGAACTTTGACCAATTGTATTTTAATTAATTATTATTAATGAGCATGTTCTAGATAATTAATGCAATATCTATATATTAAATAATTTTATTGATAATTTCGTTATGTTATGGCTAGTGAGGCTAAGGAAATATATGAAAAATTAAAATGTATTAAAGAATATTTAACTAAGCTAGGCCCATGTCGAAGAACTTCTAGTATAAGAGATACAAAATTTAATGAAGCAAAGGTCTTACATAAAAAATTTTCTAGTTTATATAGTGTTATAAAACTTAAGATAGAAAATAAGGAAATTGGGGAAACAGATTTAAAATATTTTAATGATATATTTAGTTCAATTATTAAGTTGTATGATAAAATAAGTAATCTTTGCTCTGATACTTCGGCAGATAATTTAAGCAAAATGGATCAGTTCGACTTAAAAGTTGCGGTTGCTTTATTACCTATTTTGACTGGTGATGAGGAGACGACTAAAAGATTAATATCAAATATCGAAATGTATGATTCAATGATAAATGATAGTAGTAAAAAATTACTTATAAAATTTGTCTTAAAATCCCGACTGTCTGAAAGCGCGAAGCTGCGCATGTGTGATCATTATGACTCTGTTTCAGATTTAATTAGGGATATGCGAAATATTTTATTGCCAAAAAAAATCGGACACGGCAATTCAAGGTAGATTACAGCGGCTGAGGCAGGATAATAGTTCCATCGAGGATTACGGTAAGCAGCTCGAGCAATTATTTGTAGATTTAACGATTACACAGGCCAACGGAGACTCTAACGCTTTTAAAATATTAAAGCCAATAAACGAGCGTGTAGCGGTTAAAAGATTTTCCGATGGGCTGCGTAACAGTCGCCTTAGCACTATTATAGCGGCTCGGAATTACCCGACGTTGAAAGATGCAATTCAAGGAGCTCTAGATGAGAAGGTGTTGGATGGAGGCGAGCATTCAATCAATTTTCATCATTATAGAGGTAATATGACTCGAAATAATTTTTACAAAGGCCGTTCACAACCATTTACCCACCATCAGAATTATAATAATCGAGGTCATAATTCTGGAGGAGGCTATAATAAAGGTCGTTATAATAATTTTAATAACCCTAATAATCGCGGTCGAGCGCGCGGTTTTCGTGGCCACACAGTGTTCAGTAATCGTAAGCGGCATGAATCGCGTCATCAATTGAATGCCATGGAGTCCGGTACTGTACCGAATGACAACCAAGATTCCCGATCTGTAAAGCCACAGAACAATAATTGTAGGAATTGGTTTTTTCGGGCATGAATTTTTTTATTGTGAAAATATTAATTCCGTATATTTAAATGTCCTAGAAAAATCATATAAATGGATGGTAGATACTGGTGCATCTCTTTCGGTTATTAAGTATGACATTTTGGATAGGTTGAATGTTACTTTTCATAAAGAGCGAGTTAAAATTAATGGGATTGGTGGTCATATTTACTGTGAAGGTTTTGTTTATTTAAAGTTGAATTATAATAATGAGGAATTTGAACATAAATTTTATGTTTTACAAAACTTTTCTTGCAGGACGGATGGAATTTTAGGTCAGGACTTTTTAAGTAAATTTAGGTGTACGTTAAATTTTGAAAAAAATATTTTGACTGCAAATAATGATAATAATCGGTCGATCGATATACCCTTGACGATGGGAACGCTAGGCTATAATAATTATATTACGATTCCGGCTAGGTGCAAATTTATTTACTACATGGACACTAGTTTACAAGACGAATGTGTTGTACTACCTAAAAAATTATGCGAAGGTATTTTTTTAGCATCAATTTTAATAAAACCAAATAAAGGCAAAATACCACTTAAAATTTTGAATACTAGGGAGGAAGACATTAAATTAAGCTATTTCACGCCTGACATTGTGCCTTTAAAGGAATATTTTTTGTGTTCGTTTGAATCTACTAAAAAATTATCATCGGAGCGCGTTAAAATGCTGTTTTCTTCATTAAATTTTGAGCATTTAACTAAAGATGAACAAATTTCAATTGAAAATATTTGTGCAAAATATTCTGACGTTTTCTTTTTACCAGGTGACAAATTAGGGGTTACAAATTTATATGAGCAAAAAATATATTTAAAAGAAAATGTTACACCATCATATGTTAAACCTTATAGATTACCTAAATCACAAAAGAAAGAGATGGATAGTCAAATAAAGCAAATGTTAGAGGATGATATCATTGAAGAAAGCCAGAGTGAATGGAATAGTCCTCTCTTGTTAGTTCCAAAAAAGAGCGATAGTTCCGAAAAGAAGTGGCGCGTTGTGATTGATTATCGAAAATTAAATGAAAGGATTTCTGATGACAAATTTCCCTTACCTAAAATTTCAGAAATATTAGATTCTCTTTCCGGTGCTATCTATTTTAGTCATTTAGACTTAACGCAATCATATTATCAATTACAATTAGATCCTAATAGTAGAAAATATACAGCTTTTATCACTGACAAACAATACCAGTTAAAGAGATTACCTATGGGATTAAAAATAAGCCCTAGTGCATTTAGTCGTTTAATGACCGTCGCAATGTCCGGTTTACATTATGAAAAAGCTTTAGTTTATTTAGACGATTTGATTTGTTTTGGTCGAAATTTAGAAACACATAACCGTAATTTAATGGATATATTTGAGAGATTAAGGAAAGTTAATTTAAAAGTTAATCCTAGTAAGTGCCAATTTTTGAAAAAAGAATTATTGTATTTAGGTCATGTTGTATCTTCTGAAGGTGTACGACCAGATCCTGAGAAAACTAAAATAATTCAAAATTATCCTAGACCATTATCAAGCGATGAAGTTAAACGTTTTGTAGCATTTGCTAACTATTATCGTAAATTTGTACCAAATTTTGCCAGTATTACAATTCCACTTAACAAGTTATGTAAGAAAGGAAGTAAGTTTGAATGGAATGATGAATGTGAGAATGCCTTTATTCAACTCAAAGATAAATTAATCACTCCACCTATACTTCAATACCCAGATTTTTCGGAGGGAAGTGAATTTATTCTACGCACAGATGCTTCAGGCAAAGCCATAGGCGCAGTTTTGTGTAATAGTAATGATTTACCTGTTGCTTATACAAGTCGCACATTAAATAAAGCTGAAATTAATTATCCAACCATTGAAAAAGAACTGCTAGCAATCGTATGGGCAGTACGCTATTTTAGACCTTATTTGTATGGAAAACATTTTACTATTTTTACTGACCATAAGCCTCTTGTTTATTTATTTAGTATGAGTAATCCCTCTAGCAGGTTATTAAAATTCAGATTGACGATGGAAGAGTATGATTATAAGATTGAGTATGTTAGGGGTACGAGTAATGTTGCTGCAGACGCATTGTCTCGTATCATAGTATCTTCGGATGATTTGAAAGAGTTAAGTATGAAATCGATTAATGTAATGACAAGAAGTATGAAAAGGAGAATGGATGAGAAAAAGGATTGTACAAATAATACTTTGGCGGATAACACTTCTATAGATGAACGGACTGATCACCCGCAAGTCGTAGAAATGCTTAAGAAACCAAAGAATTGTATCAAACTTAGACTAAAACAAGTTTCTTCGAAAGCCTTTCTTTATTGCGAGGATAAACATATAGTTTATATTAATCCCAAAGCTCAATCATGTCAAACGCGAGACGTTTTCATGAGGGAATTTGGATTATTTTGTTTGAAAAATAATATACACGAGGTGTATGTTATAAGAAATGAAGAAATGTTGAAATATATTAAATGGTTAACCAGTAAAAATAAAGATAATAAGTGGGCCGGCCCCCCGCGAATTTGTATATTGAAAGGAATAATAAAAATAAAAAATAACGATGACAAATTAGTGGTGATGAATGATTTTCATTTGTTGCCGACTAGCGGTCACGCGGGAGTTCGACGAATGTTAAATAATATTAAAAAGTATTACTTTTGGTCTAATATGGACGAGGATGTAAAACGATTTGTAAAAAAATGTGTTAAGTGTCAGACACAAAAATATTCATTGCCGACAAAGCAACCAATGGAAATTACGACAACAGCACATAGTGCATTTGATAAAGTATTTTTAGATATAGTAGGTCCTTTAAGTAAAGATTATTATAATTATTCTTATATATTAACGCTTCAATGCGAACTTAGTAAATATGTATGTGCGTTTCCTTTAGAAAGTAAAGATAGTATTAGTGTTGCTAAATCGTTTGTAGACAATTTTATTTTGACATTTGGTATTCCTAAAGAGATAGCCACAGATAGAGGAACCGAATTTATTTCATCCACAATGAAAGAAGTATGCAAATTACTTAATATTAATCAAATATCTTCAACTGCTTATCACCATCAGTCAATAGGAGCTTTAGAAAATACGCATAAATTGTTAAACGCTTATCTTAGAATTCAAACTGATAATGATCCAAGATACTGGAGTAAATGGTTACCTTATTTTTGTTTTGCTTATAATACAACTGTACATTCAGAAACTGAATACACCCCATTTGAATTAGTCTTTGGTAAAAAATGTAACATACCGAGTAATTTAACATCTGGATCTATAGAACCTTTGTATAATGAAGAAGATTATGTTAAGAACTTAAAATATCGTTTAAAAGTTGCACAAATGGATGCAAAATGTAATTTAGTTAAGAAAAAATGTAATCGAAAAGTAGATTATGATACATACGTTAATACTATTAGTTATAATATAGGTGATAATATACTAGTTAAAAATGAAAAAGAAAATAAATTTGAACCATTGTATTTAGGACCATACAAAGTGTTAGAAGACTTAAATTGTAACGTAAAAATTGAACGAAATGGAAAAATAGATATTATACATAAAAACCGAACTAAACTTTTTATAACGTAGAAATAAGAATATTAATTATCACTATAAGTAAACATAATATAGTATTAAAATAAAATAAACTCGTAAAGTTTATTTTATTTTTATTTGCCTTGGGACGTGTAGTGTATAACTAACCTAATAATTCTAAGTGTACTAACAACCTTATAATAACTAAATGATGTAGCCTATAAATTAAGATGTTATTAATAAACGGAGAGCAGTCTTCATTTGATCTTTGTTTTAATACCACCAACCTTACAATAAAAATGTATTAGGGGTGTAAACCAAGGAAGGTCAAGGTCAAGGTCAATCATCTAACATGATGTTCAGCCAGTCGAGAGTGCGTATAGACAAGGAAAAAGCTGTGGCCTGTGCTCATACAAAATGTTATTGCTCAAAATGTAGTACAGAAATTTGTGGTGAACATAAATTTGATTTTCATGTACAATGTGCATCAAAATAACAATTTTTTTGTGTTTTATAAAGTAATAAGACGATTATAATTTATATTTACCAAAGAAAAGAAGACTACTTTTGGTTTTTCTTTTCTAAATTTTATGTTTAGATTTAAGTGTCTTCAATGTTACTCAAAAATTTAGTATCTTACAAATTTTCGTAAAAAAATAAATATTTTCTTACTAAACTACTATATTTGGTTTTATTTCACTTAAATAATGTATATTTTACTTAATAAACCACGAAAACTATCGAACAATTACATAATTATATAAAATTATACGCTGCCAAAAATTGTTCGTCGAATCGACGAATGGTTAGGTTAAAGCGTATATATTGGAAGGTTAGGTGTCTAGGGTTAAACCTAATACATAATGGTATTATAGCATTATGTAACACTAGCTACACTAGACCGGAGGTGACATAATATTTCTATTTATTACTTTTGATGACCTCCATAGCGCAGTGGTTGAGCGCGATGGTCTTCGAGCGAGAGGTCGCGGGTTCGAATCCCGCCGAGGGAACAAAAAGTTTTAAATTTATGAAGATGTGCTATGTAATGTGTAATAAAAATATTAAATATGACGTGTTTAGTATTAAAGTATCAATTAATATATTTCCGTTGTCTGGTTACCTGTAACACAAGTTCTTCGGATACTTAGCACGGGGCCAGATTGACGTGGTGTGAAGCGTCTATAGATATTATTATTTTTTATTTATTACAATAGGAATAGCGATGTGTTCTCTTAAAGTGCTTATATACAATATTGCTGAAATAGAATCAAAAACTCCTTTTATCGCAATTTGGGATAAAACAAGGGATAATGTATTCTGGGTGATAGAATTTCGTCAACAAACTACGGCTTTACGTAAATCCAACAATACCTGATATACAAAGGATCTATCAAATTGTTAAAATATAATTTAACATTCGCGTTCACTTTTGTTTTATCCTTTTGAAAGTGTAGTGAATATATCAAGATGTTGATAAATGTATGTTGTTCTGACTGTAGTATTTCATCGCTTTACGTTCACAACCTCGTATCTATAAAACTACAACTATTCAGTAGAGTCAAAAAACTTAATAATTTTAGATTTTATTATGACATGGATTTTGTTTTAAATGAGGTTCAGTTATGTGCAGGGGCCTTACTCTCCAAACTGATTTGATTTTGATTCAGATACGATCATGTCGCGTACTTCCTAATAAATTGACATTTGTTTATTTTGATTCTCAGTCGATTGATATGGTCGGGAGTACAAAAAGTCGGTCTAACAATTTTCTTTATCCTGATTAGTTTCAAAGTAATTCACCAAATAAAATACGAAAAACCGATATCGAACGGATTCGGTTCTCGATTGTGTGGGAGTAGGCCCGCAGTATACATCCGAAATCCATGTTATTCATTTATGTCCAAATTGCTAAGGACTTAGAGAGGCGAGATAAACTTACATCAGAACAGAAACATCCATACGACAACAAAGCGTAGTTTACCTTAGGTTCACTCTGATTTAATTTTTTAACGAAATATAACGCTTATTTCTGTCTGCACGACTCCTTTTTCCTCCCTGGATAATGTCGCTAGAGTAACATTTTTTTTTCTTTTTTTAATAAATTAAATATCTATGGAGATGTGGACGTTCAAAACTCTAAAAATATCTTTGTGTTTAAACATCCAAGAAACGAATTTGAATGCATTTTGTAATAAAATCAAAACATAGGAACCTAGCTCAAGCCTTTTTTCCCCAGAAGTCGATTTCTTGTGATAGGTAATTTCAGTTCGTGCTGCAATTGTCTCTACCGCGCTGGTACTGGCTAGCTAGGGCACTGCGAGACAGCAATATATTTCATAAATACCTATTTTGTATCATTCTTAATCGTGGAGTTTCCTCTTGATTCTGAAGAACATATTATGGAATTTTTTCCCGACAAAAGTCATCTATCTTTTTCTACATAACTGAGCTAAATCCATTGTTTAAAAAGGTGGAGGTGAGAGTTCAATTCACATGTTTTTAATCTCCCACCTTTGTTCCCTTATCGCCCCGTCGGCGGTCGGGTGCACAGATTAAATTATCATTACTCATTAGTCATTCGTCCATTAAAACGTATCCGAAAACTTTGACTGTGGGGATCAATGTATCAAAATTAGAATGTGTCCTCTAATTATTGTATTTTTAACCCCCGATAAAAACAGATGGGTTTTATTATGCTGCATGTGTGTATGGCATAGTTACTCCTGAAGGGGTGTACCGATTTTGATGTACTTTTTTTTGTTTGGAAGCTAACGTGATTGAGAATGTTGTATAGCTATAATTTGACATATTGTCATCAATTCGCTAACTGCTGTACAATTTAAGGGTTATCTAATAGGGTCACCATAATATTATACAAAGTGTAAAATAAATAAGTGATAATACTTTAGGGTGCGTATGTGACTCATAAGTAGAGTTTACTGTGAAAGTACTAGCGCAGGAAGACTTACTTTTGACTTTCATGTTTCGATGAGAAATGCCCCAACATCATAAAATTGCCCATAGATTAATTTAAAAAAGTATCTCTCTCAGGACTGGCAAAGGAATGTCTATACACGGGACCCATACACACTAAAGTAGAATCACTCATTAATAGTACAGCTTGTATACGTTTATAATGACGTTTGGCATCGAAATAATTTTTTGGTCTACTCGTGAATCTCATAATCGAAGCATGATTTATAAACGGATTTAACTGGTAAGTGTAATTTAATTGTAAACGTGTAAAATGTATTCATTGTTATTTGATTTTCCTATTTGCGATAAGTTTGCAATGAGTCCGCAATGCAAATGTTAAAAGGAAACAAAAAGGCGCCCCCACTAATTGGCATACTTTTGCAAGTACAAATCATAACAATTAAGCAAGCAGAAAGGAAGTATCGTAAAATATTGTTGTTCAAAAAGCTGGTTTTCTGGTATTCGTAATATTCGTAATAATATCGAATGTTAATTATATAAGAACTGTAATTATTTTTGAAAACTGTACGGGCATGAAGCTCTACTAAAGGCGCGTATATGTCGCAGTCATCTAATTGAAATCGTCATTTCATTGAGTGACTAGCGTTTTTATCGAATGACGACAATAAATTGAAAGACTAAAGGATAACTCGATATGTTGTTTATTGTAACGTCCAACGTCTTGACAGAACGTCGTGACGATCTCTGTGGCGCAGTGATTGAGCGCGTTGGTGCTCGATCGCGGGTTCAAATCCCGCTGAAGGAACAAAAAGTTTTCTGTATCCCTGGCTCAAGGATGTGTATTAAATTTGTGTATTAATATAATCGAAATATTAAATATGTGTATAGTTTAAAAGTATCAAATATATTTCCGTTAACCCGAAGTTCTTCGAATACTTAGGGCGTGTTTCACCAAGCGATGTTAAAGTTAACGCAATGTCAAAATACCATGCCTTCGCATTGATTGACAGGAAATACTAGAGGGATAACATGATATTTAACGAAGGGTTAACTTTAACATTGCTTGGTGAAACACGCCCTTAGCATGAGGCCAGATTGACGTGGAGCGTTCATAATAATCAAAAAAGAATGCTTCACTTCGAAAGTTATGATTGTTTTACAATCATAAACTCAGTCGTCCAAACCGTGACTCCGGTGCATTTGCATGGAAACTTTATTAAGCCCCCAACTATGTAAATTCGGCAAAAAAGTTCTCGTCACCGGCGTATTTTCTTCATCTACATTTTATTAACTTGGCACAATCTTCGGGCGAGTTCGGGAAGTGGTGATTGAATATTTTTATTAAAACTTTCGAGGCCGAGTCCTTATAATATTCGAGCCAAACATCACCGTTCTTTAATTTGTTTGTTCCTTTGGATTTACGATGAAATTTATAACTGACAAAAAACAATGAAAGCATAATAATTGTGCTCCACTGACTGCTATAAAAAACCGTAAATAAATAAATAATTTAATATCTATGGACGCTTCACACCACGTCAATCTGGCGCCGTGCTAAGTATCCGAAGAACTTGTGTTACAGGTACCGCGGACAACGGAAATATATTTAATACTTTTATACTGTACACATATTTAAGATTTTTATTATAAATTATACTCAAATTAAATACACATGCATGGACCCGGGAACATTGAAAACTTTTTTGTTCCCTCGGTGGGATTCAAATCCGCGACCTCTCGTTCGAGCACCAACGCGCTCAACCACTGCGCTACGGATGTGGTCAATATTTAATTAGTCGTAGTTCCTCACCTGGACCTGAGAAATTACATTTCCTCATGTATACTCACCTGTACCGCTCAGAAATGACAGTTAGCGCTTAGAGATGTCTTTGTTTCTTACACTTTGAGTAATATAAAATAAAAAAGTACCTCTTCCAGCGCTGGTACTTTCACAGTAGTAAACTCTATGTATGAGACCCATACACACTCTAAAGTATTATCACTCATTTATTTTACACCTTGTATAGATATTATGCCTTGTTAACATTTTTCATAACGTGTGTTGGTCGTAATATTATGTGAAACAATGATTGAAAGTGATGCTGAGGTGACATGACTTATACACTTCGGTGGGCTTAGCACGAACAATTAACGACAACGTTTGAATTGTAATCAAATAAACCAATTGTCTACTAACCTCGATGCAGTACACTCTATATAATAAATATATTTATTTCTCAAATAACCATTTATATCATAATCATGAGGCTGTCCCATTAAGTAAGATATTAATATTGCCTCGTGACGTCCTATTGATGGTGGACGGTTTCATTGAACCAGGCCAGCTACGCAGGATTTATTTTATAGACCCTATACTATACTGCAGTACACTCTATATAATAAATATATTTTATTATATATAGTGCTTCTGTGTATTGCGCACGTGTGTGCGCAATACACAGAAGCACTATCTCTTCTTTCACTCTCGTAGGCCAGTGGGACGAATAACCGACACGACTGGTGGGAGTAACAAGCATAGAACACTTGGCAAATCATGTGTTCCAAGGCCTTTCTGTTAGAAAATCTTTTCTGCACTCTTATACAGATCGACCTACAATTTTACAGCAATCCGCTATCACATTCAATCTATCCTTTCTTAAGATCGATTATATTTCTATCTATCTATCCTTTTTTAAAGATAGAGTGGCAATAGTAGTGGATCACGACAGGTGAACTAAGCGTGCTATACTTTACACCTTATTATGCGTTTCAATAATTAATGAGTATTAAAGTATAGCATGCTTATATCATGTAATCCACTACTATTGCCATTCTATTTTAAGAAAGGATAGATAGATAGAAGTATAGTTTATTATTTATTAAAAAAATGTAAATAATATGGATAACCTTGAAATTGAATTACTGTGTGGCAATCTATATTTTCTTATAGATAGGTCATTGAATCGCGCCATAAGGGACTGCACGCTTCGCAGACCATGTGTTCCTAATAAGGCCATTATTGGTATACAACCGTAATACAGTAAACGCAATTAGCGTGGACCACTAAGCACTATATATAAATGACCACAATCAAATGCGACTTCCGAGACAGATGCCGAGATTGCTGACGCGTCAATTAATCAACAAGTAATTAGTCTAATCCACGGAGATATCGATGTATATGTCACTGCTGATGCTGGTTTGCGATTTCGTGCTCTCACCATGACATGATGAAGACGTGTCCATGATTTACTATGTGATGACGGCTGTTCATGTCAGCTTACAGCGCTCCGTGGTCTAGAGGTTCAGAGCTTCGCTGACGACCTGGATGTTGTTTTTTCGATTCCCTTGTTGAAAAAAATGTTGTTTTTCAGGTTTGGTTAGGACAATGCAGGCTAATTGTCTGACAAGGAAGTTGATCCATGCGTCGGATGGGCATGTAAAAATTCGGTCCTGCGCCTGTTCTTTCGCCAGTCGTGTCGGTTTACCATCCCACTGGGCTACGAGAGTGAAGGAAAAGAGAGTACTTATGTGTATTTCGCACACACTTAGGCACTATAAAATAACTCTTGCGTGCGGCTTGGTTTCAATGAAATCGCCAACCGTCTCCGAAATCGGTATGGGAGGCATTATTACAGTTTCGGAATCAATCAATCAATTGCATACTAACAATAATAATATGACAGTATATTTTTAGCAACAATGACATAACCAAGAGCAAAACATGTCTGGAGAATATCATAACTTTCAACGTCCAAAAGTATTTAATGACTTCAAAAGTTGTTGCCCGTTTGGGCTCAAAATAATTTTGTCTGAGTGTACGAGTATTAAGCATGATTTATCCTTTCGATAAAAATAAAGTTATATTCACTACGTTAGCAAGGACGGATACTTAGAGAAACAGACAGAGCGGTTGCTTATACTGAACCTTATAAATACCAGCTTTTGTGACTTAATAAAAATTAATTTAAAACAGATATAAAATTATTGTTGATAATATACGCGGTGAAACTATTGGAAAATCATTTAGGGCGCTTTCATGACGTACAGATTTAATCATATTTCAATTTGAGTCTTCACTTTGTGGATCACCAGAGTGTAAAGTTTTATTAACACAAAACGGCCTCCATACGGAAATAATTGAAATTCAGTTGGCTGCAATCAAATATGTCGGTCCATTTACAAATAAATTACCTATAATTGATGTGAGCATGTAGGAATAATATTCATGGGCACAAAAGCCCAAGCACGAATTATTTGTGAAAAGTATTTGTATCGTATTATTATGTTTGTGTAAAGCTTTCCTTGCTCACGGGTAATTAAGTCCCGGACCTTTGGAAGGCATACGTGGGGCCGAAGCCAACACGTAGAGGCCCCGTTTTTAATTTGAATGTAATATGACACCAGCGGGCGACTCTATCTGTGCGCCCAAGAGACAAACTGGATTATTATTATTATTAATAGCCGTTACTGTCCCACTGCTGGGCAAAGGCCTCCCCTCTCTCTTTTCACAAGTCACGATCATTTGCTATTACTGTCCACTCTTTAAGAAACGCGTTTAGCTCGTCTCGTATCGTTATCGAAATAAAAAGTCAAAGAGAACTATGCGAACCTCACAGGCTACGCCTCATCTTGTATACATGTGTGTGTACACAGTCTCACACACACACATGTAACGAAACTACGATTTAGGTGAGCTGTGTTTGATTTTTTTTTTTAAATCATTGCCCTAATTCAAGATGCCTTCGCTATTAATAATAATAATAAATAAAACCTTCCCTCGGCAATTTCGGTGTCGGTAGCCAATTTAATTGAAACCAGGCCAGCTACGCACTTTATAGTGCCCAAGTGTGTGTGCAATACACAAAGACACTCTTTACTCTCATAACCCAGTGGGACGGTAAACCGACACGACTGGCGAAGAATAGGCGCAGGACCGCCTTTTTAGATGCCCATCCGACGCATGGATCATCTTTCTTGTCAGACAATCAGGTGATCAGTCTGCACTGTTCTAACCAAACTTGAAAACAACATTTTTATTGTTACAATGCGGGAATTTAACCCACGACCTCCGGGTCGAGAGCGAAGCTTAGAATCACTAGACCACGGAGACGCGCGATAGCAAAATGTATGGGATTTGACATAAGCTTCGCTAAGTGACATACGACTTTTACAGTCGTTTAACGAACCTTATGTCAAATCCCATAAACTTGTTTTCGAACTTCGTAGTTGATAATAGCATCTAGAATAGGGATCCTGTACTGATGTGACTATGCTCACTGTTTTGGAAAATATTCAATTGTTTTCGAATATAAACCGATAGTTCTAAAGTTGTATCGCATTTTAACTGTATTGCGTTGTGGAATTACACAAAACGTTGAACGAAGGGTTTTAAGGGTTAAAGTTCATCTTAAAAATAATTCAATTTGAGACAAAGCCTAGTGTGCAATTGATGGAATTTGAAATCATTTTAATAATAATTCCCACACTGACTTTTGTGCCGTTTGAAACCATACCATCATTTCTTATCTAAGGCAAAGGCAAACGATTATTTTTGCGTGCGCGTTATAATAGTACTCATTCGGAATTTTTTAAGAGTAAAAAAAAATATGAAATGGCTGTCCTCTCGGATTCTAAAATTTGTTAGTAATACGGGATTCAATGAACGCGTTAGTCATTCAATTGCAGATTCAACCAAATAACTGCGACATCGAGATGCAGATTATCCGTAGTAGAAATCCTAGACCCATTCACCAGGATAAAAGTCAATTTTCTAGTCTATTAGCCGATAAGATCGGGTAATTGTTTTTAAACGAGATAATGATGTAGCTCCCAGCGAGCAACAACGCCATGTCCGTTTGACCTATAAGCAATTTCTCGCACTATTTCACCTGTCCGCGCCAGCAGAGCCCTCGGATAACGATTTACTGGATAGGATATTGGTGCTCGTAATATATAATTCATGTTTATTTCAGTCTTGTGGCCTAGGCATTTCAGCTGATTTAAAAAAAAAGGAGGAGATATGTAAATGAATGTTATCTTCTTCTTCTCTTAAATATAAAAATGAGTTGCTGTTCGCTAGTCTTGCTAAAACTCGAGAATGGCTGAACCGTCTATTATTAGTCTTGAAATATTCGTGGAAGTACAGGAAAGGTTAAAACGGTTTTTATGCTTATCGAAGTGGGCTGGGGTCGACTAGTATTATATAGGTATTTCTTTAAATCTAATTTGGTTTTACTACACGTACATCGTTTATGAACGAATTTTTCGGGAGTCATGACACACATAAAACTTTAATTTCATCAGGGGTCAAAAAAGTATCGAAACGTTACATTTAGAAGACATTTTATGAGGAGTTTAGCAATGCTCTAAAAATGAATTTTCTACAATTGTACCAGATTATAATAAGTAGTAACTACGGAAACTGTACTAAGATTCGTAAATGTATGTCTTTAATTACAGAAACTAAAGAGATAATAGAACGGAACATCATAAATGCATCGATACACTTCTATGAACTAACAAGAACAAAGACCTAAATGTTCCTAAGCGCAACCTAAATCCACGTCCTTTCCCGATAAACGCTTAAGGTAATAACTATACCACAGACTGTTACAGATGTAATTACATAAGTTAGCAATTGTGAACAAACAGACGGACAGAATGTACTTTGTTGTACAATGGAACATCATAACGGCTTTGATACACTTCTACTAACTAACACGAACAAAGACCTAAATGTTCCTAAGCGTAACCTAGACCTAGTTTCATTCCCAATAATCGTTTGAGATAATTACAATATTACAAATTATTACAGAACAAATTATGGTAATAAGTAAGGGTCAACAAACAGACGGATAGACCAAAACTAGGATCCTTGTAGTACAACATAATAATATCACATTAATGCTTCGATACCCTTCTATTAACAAGCACGAACAAAGCTCTAATTGTTTATAAACTATCTAAACCTCAAGTTCACTCCCGGTAAACGCTTAAAATAATGACTTCACTACAAATTATTACAGTAATAGTAGACAGGGAGACGAACAAAAGCTGGGATTCTTGTTCTACAACAAAACATCAGAGCCGCTTCAATACACTTCTATTAACAAACACGAACAAAGACTTAAATGTTCCTAAACGTACTACCTAAACCCAGGTTCATTCCCGATAAACGGTTAAGTCTGGCCACCGTAGATTCATATAGAATGTGCATTCTAAATGTCCTAACTTATCTACTGACTAGTATGTAACAGAATCGTTGAAATGCCGCTGAAATATTTAACAAGATTAAATTTAAAACTCCGCTCTCATGTTTGTAGATAATTTTAGGACTGAGAACGTTTTATATTCACTTTAGGTTGCGAGGTTGAGTAGCAATCTAAATTAGTGCTAATTTAATAATAGCCTACGAAAATTACTCAATAACTAGTAATTATATAAAAATCATAAATAGAAAAGTGCATTTTTCTATTCAGCTTTAGTATTAGCATAGGATTGCCGTCGAATAGCAGCCGTAATACAGTGGTGAAATATCTTTTTTTTATTTAAATAAAGGTCACCATCACCGTTCTAAGACTACGCCATTTTGTTTTACAAGAAAACAGTTTTCATCGATGTATTACCGCCGGTATGATGACAACGCTGTCCAAAAGGCTTAGGCCGGGTTTCCACTGACTTGTAGCGGTGCGGAGAGGAGCTTGCGGTGCCCGGATTGACCAATCACTATACTCCGCTTCAACGGAAACAGCACGGGGATAGTGATTGGTAAATTCGGGCACCGCTAAGCTCGTCTCCGCCTTCGCGTCAGTCATGACGCCTTGAGTGCTAGATATCAAGAGGGACTTTTGAAGCTATTGAAATTAGATAAAAAATATAATATCGTCGTAATTCTAACTAGGTACCAATGTAGATATAATATCTTTTAGTAAAGATTATATCTTTCGCCTCAAAACTTCTTCTTTTCGTTTAAAAAAAAAAATGGGTGCGTGTACTTATGTACGCGCGTGAGAAGTTATACTTCTTTAGCATCATTAAAAAATAGTTTATATATATATACACATATATATATATATAATTATATATATAAACCAAAAAAATAAAAATAAAATATATATATATATATAATTATATATAGATATATATAATATATATATATATATATATATATATATATATATATATATATATATATAATTTTTACGAGACTTAATGAGCGGTTAAGCAGACGACTTCATACTGTTAATTTTGTGTCACAGGTGCGCGCGCATCTTAAAATTTCACTCTCATCATTTTTTCATAACGCGCCTAAAGAAGTATAACTTCAAAAAAAGCACTTAAAGGATACAACTCATCCAGCTATCTAATATTGACGCAGATGTAAATACACATAATTATGCGATTTTCATAGAGCGCGGGAAAACCGGTGTTTGTGGGGTTATTGGACTAGATTTTGATGCGCTTATGGCATTAAAACTGATTTACAGTCCTGTTGACTATTGCGAATTTAATCAAAAAATGCATAAATTATAGTTTTAAAATCAAAAAAAACATGCGTAATGGGAAACTGTTATCAATTTATTGCATTGTCATTGGTCCTTGATATACAGGCTGTAAAATTAATTAGTGATAAAACTTTAGAGTGTAGTGTGGGTCCCGTAAGTATATAGAGTTTACTGTGAAAGTACCAGCGCTGAAAGAGCTACTTTTTCTAAATTGTTGTATAGGCAAATTTATGATATTGGGGCATTATTCATAGAAACATGAAAAATATAAAAATTAAGCTCAAATATTCCGTTACAGACATACAATCAATGCTATAACAGCATAATAAAATGTAACAAAACTAAATTTAAAAAAAGAACCCTTGACTTAGCGTGTAACATTCTTATCACATCTAACAAACGACCTGATGACCTTGAAGACCTGAACCGATTTCCACCAAACATAGCTAAGAACACTCTCGACTGATATACCTTTCAAACAAAAAGAAACACATAAAAATCGGATCATTCGTTTGGGAGCTACAGTGCCGCAGATACACATTTTATACAGACACTTCAAACTTATAACATCCCATCGTTTTTGCGTCGGGGTTAAAAATGTACCGCAACTAGTGGTATTAAAGTAATTAAAATCTGACATGTTACAAGCGATACAAAGTTCTCTTCAGAATAATCATAAAAGTCTCTTGTCACACAAGGAAAAACTATTTTACATAATAGTTGCGTATAAATATTTAAAGACATTAATAGATGAAGGTGATATGTAGCAATATTTCGAGAAAATTGAGTTCCAACTGTCACTTAAACATTATAGAATACGCCGTAAAGTAGTAAGGCGAGGAGTAACAGCAACTAGCGCCACTCTTTTTAAAATAAATTTTACAACGACACAAAGATCTTATTAAAAAAAGTAATCGGTTCAAACTTTAACTAAACAGTTAAACTAATTTATTATAGTAATATATGATAGTTAAACTAATATTATATATTATATCTCGTAAGTAATAACTTTGTTTGAACCGATTACTTTTTTTAATAAGATCTTTGTGTCATTGATCCTTAAGGACATTAACATAAATATTTATGTATCTAGAACATAAGTGTACTTAATACGTTACTATATATTATGCTAAAATGTTTAAGTTACTATTTAATATCAATTTTCTGGGTAATTTAGCGACATAACACCATCGATTTATGGCTTCATTTGTGTTAGTAAAGAGGAAAGTAAATTAAACCAATAACAAATACTACCAATAAGGGAGTTTGTCATCAAAGTACAAGATGCCAGGGTGAAGTTTAATTATATTCTCCAACTTCATTCCTGGCTCCTGGAGTTTCCTGTGGAATTGCTTCAAGTCTGAAAGTCTGTAATATTTCTTTCCAATAAATTTTAAAACTAATAATTCTTATAAAATCCGACAATTTTAAACAAGTTAAGTTATTATTAGGAATCTATTAGCATTTTTTACATTGAAATCGGGTCAGTAGTTAAGACTGCCAAAATCATTACTCTCCCTTTTGGTTTCGCATTCGAGTAATAAGGGAAATTTTGTTGGATATATTTTATACAAACGTACAGATTTTAATAATATCTATGAACGCTTCACACCACGTCGATCTGGCTCGGAACGGAAAAAACTTTAATACTTTTATACTATACACATATTTAAGATTTTTACTATATTGATACACATCCATTGCCCAGGAAAATTTATTGTCTTTCGACGGGATTCGAACCCGCGACCTACCGCTCGAGCACCAACGTGCTCAACCACTGCGCTACGAAGGTCAACGCATTCAGCTTGACCTTCGTAGCGCAGTGGTTGATTTTGATTTGATAATGAATAGAAATAAAACAACCAAGCTGTATTTTGTACTGTTGGTCGAAATAGAGCTTGGTTGTTTTACTTCTATCACAATCGTATTTAAAAAACCGACGGTGAACGTCATGTCATCTAGAATACGGGCCCGTGTTCATTGAAATTGAATCAGCAAATTATGTCCTACGATAGAACCTTTTTGTTCGTCGTTGTCGGACGTGTAAGAAAAAAATAAATTTTATTTAAAATATTTATGAAAAATACGAAAAAACACACACACACATATAATAATATACCTCAAAGTTTATATTTTGTTACGGCAACGTTATTTAATTTCCTCGGATGGATAATTATTAAAAAAATAAACTCAAACATAACATACACCTTATTTCAGGGGCTTGTTTGAATCCATTTCATACCGTTCATTTTCAAAGGGTGTATTTTCTTTCTAAACACGGAAATCTGGAAATAACATAATATTGTTTTAATTTAACATGCTTAATTGTGTATAAATTCTAAATGTTTTTTTTTATGTTTATGTGGAGCTTAAAATTGGTTGACACCCAGTTCACCCTTGTGTCGAATAAATTTATTTTATGAAAACGATACAACTAATAATATAACTTGGTCCATAATATCCTAGTGGTAGAAAGTTGATGATCGGACTCGAGAGGGCGCAGTTTTGATGGTTTGATTCCCAGGTTACGGTAAATGAGATTTTTCAGATCATAAAATAGATAACATACAGTTTTTATAAAAAATGTTTGCATGCTTGGTCATGTGCTTACTTACGCGCGATAAGCTTAAAATTAAAACTTTGAACTCTTTTTTCTCAATGCTGGTTCTATCGGAAAATCCCAAAACATATAACGAGTGTTAAAAGAACAGTCACTATAACTTTGGGATATAATTACCTTTTCTCATTCTAGAATGGTATTTTTTTATAAAAACTATATTTTTATAATTAAAAAAAATACCTTTCTAGAATGAGAAAAGGTAGTATAATCATATAGTACCTTTTCTCATTCTAGAAAGGTATTTAGTTATATAGACTGTTATTTTTACACCCTGAATATATAATATTAAAACAATATGCAAAGTTCACTTATTTTTAACCTTACAACCTATATTCCCTTCATATTAGTGGCAAATAGTACAAATAATAGTCATTCAAGGTAATTAGCGATATACAAAACCTTAAATCATTATTATAATATTTTATGTCATTAAAAGGCCAATTCCTAAACACGTCTGGTATAGAAAATGAAATCCGAAATCATAGTAAGTGGAGATATTGTAATGAAAGATAATATTATAATATATTTTCCTTCATTCATTATTTCGATTTGCTTACGCTTTGCAACAGATTATTATTTTGAACAACTTATTTCCAATGTTATTTTATACTTGAGAGAATGTTTAACGATCTGTTCTGATCTGGATCTGTTATAATATTAGTATTACAATAGTCCTGACTAATATTATATTCAGCATCATCATATTGAATGAATTTATAGTCAGATGCTAAATCGATTCATACCACACGACGACCAAACAGTACCACTGAACAGAGCTATTCATAATTCTCAGTTCGACCCATATTCAATAGATTTCCTACGGATCAACCAATAAACGCTTTCCTTGCTCAGCATTGACCAATAAGAGGAAACATCACGCCTGTTTCTTTCATACATAAAACCCGACTTCGCAAAAAATGGGTCTAAAAAGGCTGAAACAAGAAAATAATTCAATTTGAAACTAAGAAATGCAATAGGTACAAAAATGGTCAAGGTCTCTTCGTGGTCGCACCCGCTATTAGCATCGAACCTTGCAACGGCAGACGAATATAATATGTTTACTCTTTCTTTCTTTAAGTTATTTTTTTTCCACCGTAATTCAGTGTGAACTGGTGCTTAGATTTTATTAGCGGGTACGACGACGGCTCTACCTTAACCATTTTTGTACCTATTGCATTTCTGAATTTCAAATTGAATTATTTTGTTGTTGAAGCCTTTTTAGACCCATTTTTTGCGAAGTCGGGTTTTAGATTTTTTTTTTTTTCTATTTTTCTGTTTCTACAGAAATATTGTTATTATATTATAACATTATTATATTTTTATCAAATGACCATTACATAGAAAGTAACTAAACAACATCGAAATAGTACTTGTTTGACCGCATTTTAAACGTTTATTTTGAATTTAACGATTAAATATAATAAATAATAAAATATTTAAATACATACTCGTTTTGTGCTATCCTAAGACCTATCTTTTGATACCAAACACGAGACAATTATCATATTTCTTTTGTGATAGTTTTTGTGGCTTAATTTTCAAAACCAAAATTTTTCGAAAAATTATATAGCCTATGTTACTCGCTTATCAGCAATCGATTGGTACGTCATTTATTAAAATTGGACCAGTAGTTTAGTCGCTACGAGGGAACATACATACATACAGACAAACATACATACATACATACATACATACATACATACATACATACATACATACATAGGTACATACATACATAGACTGCCAAAATTCCTTTTGGCTTCACCGAAGTCGGGTTAAAATCGGACCAGTAGTTTAGCCGCTACGAGGGAACATACATACATACAAACATACATACATACATAGACTGCCAAAATCATCACCCTTCCTTTTGGCTTCGCCGAAGTCGGATTAAAATCAGACCAGTAGTTTAGCCGCTACGAGGGAACATACATACATACATAGACTGCCAAAATCATTATCCTTCCTTTTGGCTTCGCCGAAGTCGGGTTAAAATCGGACTAGTAGTTTAGCCGCTACGAGGGAACATACATACATACAAACATACATACATAGACTTCCAAAATCATTACCCTTCCTTTTGGCTTCGCCGAAGTCGGGTTAAAATCGGACCAGTAGTTTAGCCGCTACGAGTGAACATACATACATACAAACATATATACATACATACATACATACATAGACTTTCAAAATCATTACCCTTCCTTTTGGCTTCGCCGAAGTCGGGTTAAAATCGGACCAGTAGCCGCTACGAGGGAACATACATATTACATACAAACATACATAGACTGCCAAAATCATTACCCTTCCTTTTGGCTTCGCCGAAGTCGGGTTAAAATCAGACCAGTAGTTTAGCCGCTACGAGGAAACATACATACATACATAGACTGCCAAAATCATTCATTCATCATGCCACACCCTTCCTTTTAGCTTCGCCGAAATTGGGTAAAAATAGGGGTCTACGCAACCCCTGTTTCCTCCCTGGATAATGCCGCTAGTATAACATGTTTTTTCTTGAATATCTATGTATATTATTTATATGTCCCTATTTTTTCCTTTTTTTTAATATATTATGTATTATTTAAGGAGATATGGACGTTCAAAAATCAAAAAAATATGACCAGACTTTTCGCTGTGTTCAAAATCAAACATCCACGAAACTTTGACTGCATTATACAATAAAATCAAAACATAGGAACCTAGCTCAAGCCTCAAGCTTTTTTATTATATAATGAAAAAAATATCTAAATCGGTTTAGTTTTGGAGGAGGAAGCAGGGTTCCCCGAAACGTCAATTTCTTGTAATTTTAACAGGTAATTTCAGTTCGAGCTGCAGTTGTCCCTATGGCGCTAGTGCTGACTAGCTCAGGGACTGGGAGACAGCAATAGATTTTTTAAATACCTATTTGTGATCTTCCTCATATTTGCGGTTTTCCAATACAAGTTGATCGGGAATTGTGAATAGCCCTGCTGGACGGCTCACTGGACCGTGGGCCTATTTAGTTAGTGGCGAACCGACGTTGTGTCGTTTCAAATCGCCCCAGGTGATTTGCCGAATGACCTACGAATTTGTAGCTACCCAACAGTCAACATGCCTATTGAAAGCATTATCATCACTTTAGCACATAGTTGAATAATAAATAAATAGCTTTTATTACTATGCGATAGCAACATACTTTATGAAGTTAACTTAAGGCTACGTGTGCGCGCTTACTTGAAAATATGATTTGTTTTCTCAATGTTGGTCTTGTTTAAAAATCCCAATTAATCTTAAGATAGTCGTTTTTAAATTGATATGCAAAGTACCTACACTAATTTTTTAACCTTTTGTCTCTTTATGTATTAGTAACGCGAGTGTGAAAACTGTGGTTTTAGTTTTTGCAAATTTTGTCTTAAAATAAATTTAAAACTATTTCTTAAAGAATTCAACATGCTCCAGTCGGCGTGATACATTGTTCTTTCTCGCCATACATAATAATGTCATCGTTCCAGGTTATTGACGTCACACAAAGCCTTAAACTAATTAGCATACGAATTGTTTTTGATTATTATAATTGTTTCTTTCTTTCTTTTTAGCAGCTTCTCTTTCGAAAAAGGCCTCCACCGTTACACCTTTTATTTGGCCCTGTCCTTTATAACAAAGGACAGGGCCAAATAAAAGCTTATTCATTCTGGGCCAGTTATTCTATAAAATCACCTTCCCTGGATAGCTTAGTTGGTCTTCTTCTTCTTTCCCTCGGACAGCCTATACGCACCATTCAGTTATAATTGATGTCCACTTTTCTGTTTTTTGCATATAATTATATAATTTGTTGCCTGTAAACATTTAAATACTTATCATATTTAAGACACGATTTTAAATTATCTATATGAACAAATAACGAATTCCGCGTAAAACTTATCCTTGTGGCCAACATCAAGCCTTAAGACGCATTTAATAATTCTTCTTAAATTGTTTCCTAAAACTCCTAAAAGTTGTCTAAAAATTACGAAACAGAAGATTATGAGTCCGAAAGTTTGAAGATGCGAGATGCAGATCAGAACTCCGGTCTGTGGTCTGGGGGAAGTAATCTAAAACTTTACAAATTAATTCGAGTATAAAAATTGTTTGAATTTACATGAATATTTCATTTAATGTGATTATTTTTGGTACGATTTTCTTATAGCCTTACAATACCTATATAGACAACCTTTCGTGTCACACATATGGCATCATAAAATTAGTTTAGTACCTCCTAATTAAGATTAGAATAACCTTCATAATATTCAATTTATACTAAATTAATTTAATAAATCATTTCTAATTAATTAAGTAAGAAAACTATTATAAAATAGAAAAAGTTCGATATTTTTTAACTAGGTTTTTTTGTTGCCACTGATCGAGTGAATATTGCTACCATGGGACAAAAAATAAACATGACATGTGATGTAAGTACGAGGATAATAAACAACATTTTGTGTATGTTACGCCAATTACTTTATTAAAATAATCATGTTACGTAAATTTATATTACTATATCAATAGAGTTGAAAATTAATTCCCATCCAGTGTCTTTAAATCCAGAAATCTAGGGTTCATGAGTTTCTCCGATTAGGGTCTCATTATTTTCCCGTTCATCGAGTAAACACTGCAATTAAAATTATACACGCCAATTACGATTATCGCAAATGTTACTATTTATACAGTATGTAAAAAGAAGAGTCACTATAACTTTAAGATACGATTATACTACCTTTCCTCATTTTAGAAATGTCTTTTTTTCATATTTTTTGTCAAAACTATTTATCTTTATCCTTTTACCACATCTTATTTTTTGTCGCAATAATAACGAAAAAGCAAAAAAAAAAATTGTAAAAAAAATACATTTCTAGACGGAAAAGGTAGTATAATCATGTCACATTTATGTGACCGTTCTTTTTGTTACATAATGCTATGCCATAATGCCAATCAGGCTTAAAACAATGTAATGTCAGATACGACATTTGACGTTGATGCCTGAGACTTATCATAGATATGTTAGCATGTAAGTACGCGGAGATTGCGTAATGTCACCTCAGCACATATTTATTGTTATATAAGTTATAGTTAGGAAGATAATGTATTCATTGTACCTTAAGTTTCGGCCCGAGAAAAGTTAATTGTATAAATGCGAGTATTCGCAAAGTTCAGTGTTCACAAAGTTAAAGTTTGTTAAAATTAAAATTTTCAAAAAAAATTTTTATGTTAATATTTGTTAAATGAATGTTGTTTTAAAGATTGTTAAAATTAAAATTTTCTAATTTTTTTTTTTATATATTAATGTTTACTAAATGTTGTTTTAAAGTTTGTTTAAATTAAAATTTTCTAAAATTTTTTTTTTTTTTAGAAGGGGGTGTATGTAGTGTGGTTGTAATTCTGAGAAATGTATTTTGTAAAGTAAGTTTAAAGATACCGGTGGCGTGGAATATAATAACTCCTGCGAGAGTCAGTCGTCTGCCCACCGGCCACTAAAATAGTCGTTGAATAAAGTGGTTCAGTACATTAAATATTTTATTGAAGATCCCAGTCAATGTTCACTAAAGTACTAAATAATAAATACAATTTTACATCAACCAAAGTGCATTATTGAATGTGCTGTGTCACCACAACACTTTTACACCCGTTATATTCATTAATAATTAGACAGTTAAAAATATTTTGTTCACATCCAGTGTCTCTAAATCCGAGAACATCAAGGCACATGCAAGAACTCGTCCGATTGGGGTCACATTCTTTTCCCCGCTGATCGAGTGAACACTGATTCCTTTGGATTATAATTGGGTCGAAGGGATGTAGCTATGCCCGAAAGTGAATAATTTAACATTAAATTCTTTGCTCTAAAATACCATTGTTTATAGTGGAATTAATATCATGTATTTATACGAGTATGTACATGTTTCACTGTATGCTATGTTTTAGTCAATAAGTATCTAATGTCTAAATTCTATTAAAATTATACTAGCTGACCTGTGCCCACTTCGTTGAGCATACAAACAGTATTTTCTCACCGTTCAAACCTTCCCTGGACTTCCACGAATATTTCAAGACTAAATGTAGTCGAATCAGTTCAGCCGTTCTCAAGTTTTAGCGAGACTAACGAACAGTAATTCGTTTTTACATAATATAAGAAGACGTACTAGTATAATATGTTTTACTGTAGTTTATAGGTTTTTGTTAATAGGTGTGTAATGTCTAACTTCTAAATCATTTGAATAAAGATTTTATTATTATTATACTTATACTAACTGATCCGTGCCCACTTCGTTGAGCATACAAACCGTTTAAACATTCCCTGGACTTCCTTCCGAATATTTCAAGACTAATAATAGCCAAATCGGTTCAGCCGTTCTCAAGTTTTAGCGAGACTAACGAACAGCAATTCATTTTTATATATATGAAGATAGAATAGATGCTAAAACTACCTGTGAAATATAAAAACCAGTGCCCACTTCGCTGAGCATATAAACAGTTTTTTTTTAATTTGAGAACAAATTTAATTATATGTTAATATTAGGATAGATAGGTCTATCCATTAACATACCAGCACCTACAACGCTCAGCGCAAAACCCGGAACGCGGAACAACAGTGTCAGACTGCCAAAATCACATTACGAATGCATTCGTTAGGTTTTCTTGACAGTTTTCATTTTACAGTCAAGTCACAAATTGAATAAAATGAACATCAGCATGGGTGGTATGGGAAAATGATTCATTTTTTTCGTATATAATTCAAATTCAAAATATTTTATAACAGACTTCAGCCCAAATATCCATATCATATTATTTGAACAGATATAGTAATATCAATATTAATATATTATATTACATACTTTGGCCTCCTGGTTTGGCAGGGAAGTGTCCCTAGAAATGCAATAGATTGAATTTCCTTTATATAAATAGGACCTGCAGTAATTTAGGTGGAACAAACATACATGCATAGCTCTAGGCTATCGCGGTTCTTGAGATACAGTCCGGTGACAGACAGACAAACGTCAGACAGCAAAACCATAGTATCACATAATTCGATTCTGTTTTCACTCTTCTGCTGCCAAGCCCTAAAATCAAATACCATTAATCACCCTATTTACGAAGTATATACTTGGAAAAACAAAGGAACTAGTCGTTTTTGTTGTCCTGTAACTTGTACTCTTCTGGGAGTTAGCTACAAGTTGATAGAAGAAGCGGATGCTATGCTTAAGAGCTTTCTATTATCTCTCTTAATGTATATTTAAAACAGTTTAATGGTATAGTTTTGACTTTAGAATATTTGAGTCAACTAAAGTTTTTCTTTAAGGTTTTATTTAATTATGGTTATAAAATATTCTATGCAGTACTTTTACCGACAGTATAATGGGTTATAATAATAATAATAAGCCCGCAGGTTGTGACGAACGGTTGGGGAGTAGCAACAGTACCTGAGTGCTCCCAGGGGACCCTGTTCTCCATCTCCGGCTTCCCTTCACTGGCCGGCCGAAGTGATCACTGAAGAAGAACTGCCTCTACCTCTACCTCTGACTTAACCGATCGGTCAGAGTGGAGTCGCAAGAGCTTTGTGCTTGGAGGGAGGATGTGAAGCGTAAGTGGCGAGTGGGCGTCTTGATGGGACCCTCTGAGGGTGCAAATGATCGGCATATAAAAACCAGCGACACC
This sequence comes from Celastrina argiolus, assembly GCA_905187575.2. Lineage (NCBI taxonomy): Eukaryota > Metazoa > Arthropoda > Insecta > Lepidoptera > Lycaenidae > Celastrina > Celastrina argiolus. The sequence continues at coordinate 5,656,011 of LR994582.1, read as the reverse complement.
TCTCCTGCCTCAAGCCGCTCTGTAAATGTTGCCGCCTTGGTGCATACTAAAATGCTTAAGACAGTTTGAACTCAAATTTCTCGGTATTTTTTTTTTGCCACAATATATCCATTCATGTCTTCAATTATTGTCTATCAGTAAGCCTATTTTTGTCTTGGTATGGTCTAAATTTCCCACGGCTAGCTCAGCCCATGGAGGCATCGGGGGGCTTTAGACGGTAAATCCGGCGCACCTTAACGCGCCAAGGAGTCCGTCATACACTTGCCGCCGTCCCAGTGTTGGGTGAAATACATTACGTATCCTCACGTATTGTATTTCACCCTGTGAAAAAGCCTAGATATTTTATGGAATATCCAATCCAAAGTAATCGGTATTGTTTTCAATAGTAACTAGAGTACCTACTTAACAGCATTGAGTGCCTCCGTGGTCCAGTGGTTCTGAGCTTCGCTCTCGACCCGGAGGTCGTGGGTTCGATTCCCGCGTTGGTACAACAAAAAACGTTGTTTTCAAGTTTGGTTTGGACAGTGCAGGCTGATCACATGATTGTCTGACAAGAAGATCTATGCGTCGGATGGGCATGTAAAAAGTCGGTCCTGCGCCTGTTAGATAACAAGTCCTATACTGGGTTATGAGGGTAAAAGGGAGAGAGAGAGTATTTGTGTATTGCGCACACACTTGGGCACTACAAAATAGGTCCTGCGTAGCTGGCCAGCTACGCAGGACCTATTTTTATATTCAATGAAATCGGCTACCGACACCGATATCGGTGAGGGAAGCTATTATTATTAACAACATTGGAACCGCAATAGACTAGGATCAGCAATGAAATTAGTTTCAAGAGTGAACCCCCACAATGTTATTATTTATTAAACAGATCCCAGCTGTCTCTATTACGAACTTTATGAATACGGCGACCGTGTAGCTCTCCAGCTTACTGTACGTTTTCAACGAAATTGCTTATTACGGGGACATATTGTGATGTACTGGACTGGTGGATTTAAATTTGACAAATACACTACAACTCTCCCCGCTTGCATAACAAAGGAACAAAATGTGACACGCCGTGCATTTAGAATGTACAGTAGAAAATATGAAAATATTTGTATTGTTAAGTCACGATTTCACCAACGCTGTCAATGGCTTGTTAAAATGCTATGCTTTCTCATTCATTGACAGGAAATATGAGAGGGATAACATGATATTTAATGAAGAATTAACTTATACATATTGTGTTGGTGAATTTGAAACTAAAAGTATCACAACTGCTATGACACAAACTTTTATATTTGTATGTGAAATGCCAAAACATCATAAATTTTCCCTTAAAACAGTACCACTTTCAGCTCTGGTACTTTCACATTAAACTCTTTATGCGGGAATCATACACACCCTAAAGTATTATCACTCGTAAAATATTATAGCCTGTATAGGTTTAAAATATTACTTGGTATTTTCCTAATAACAATATATACACTAAACAGTTTATACACGTAGGACGAAAACTAGTAGAGGAAATCCAAACAAAACTTTTTTCACCAAGAAACTACTTAAACATTTGCCAAAGAGATCTTGTTTCAATTCGTTATGTTTGTTACTGAAATAATTCCTATTCTTCGGCTAGTGGTTACTTAAACTATAAAAATATGAGTCATCTTCTGTTACAAAATATTATGACAAACAATACTAAGAAGTCAACCTCAATGCTTAAAGACACGTTTTATTAAAAAAATAATAATATGGAAATATCTATACTTAGTATAATTAGGCTTTTTCTCGCACCAAAAAAAAAAAATTGCCTGTGTCCTTCCCTATGGTGAGATTAGCCATACATTTCAAATTATATATATCTATGCCAAATTTAATCATAATCGGCTCACACGAACATACAAATTATTTTACTGGTAAATATTTTCAAAACCATTTTCTTAATAAATGCCGATACGTCAACACAAACTATTCGAAAGGTTTCTTTCCACTTAACCTTTAAGGAGTTCAGAGACTTTCTAGAAAAAAATAACTTTATCAACGAAAAGAAAAACATAATGGATTCGAAAAACTCTGAAAACACATTGAAAATAATAACGATTACGGATTTGCGTGTTTCGTACACATTACGGACCGTAAAATTATCTTTCTGCGAAAACAATCTAAAAAGTTTCGAAATTATAAAGATTATAGGCTAATGAGCCGAGTGGCGTGCGGCTTACTTTGTCGTTAGAACTTGTTATAGGTTAAAAGTAAATTAACTTAGGTTTACCCTTTGTAAACCAAAGTTTATATTAAGACAATATTTAATTAAATATAATCTATACTAATCTATACTAATATTATAAAGTGGAAGAGTTTGTTTGTTTGTTTGTTTAAACGCGCGAATCTCAGGAACTACTGGTCCGATTTGAAAAAATATTTTTGTTAGATAGTCAATTTATAGAGGAAGGCTTTAGGCTATATAACATTACGCTGCGACCAATAGGAGCGAAACGTCAGTGAGAAATGTTTAAAAAACGGGGAAAATTAATTACATTTGAGGACTTTCATTGCGTGCGCTGCATAAACGGCTTAAGTCACTCAAATACCACGCGAACGAAGTCGCGGGCACAGCTAGTAGTACAATAACCCCGAAATGTCAAGTAGTGAGACTAATTATTGTAGTATGCATTAAATAATATAAAAGGGCAGGCTCCGTCTATCGTCAGTAACCTTTTACGTCTCTCTGTTAGCACGTCCATCCTATTATAACTGCCCCAGAGGGGGCAACCCCCACCAAGGTATATAGTTATAATACTTATATTGCCCACGATAAGGAGACCACCAGTTAGACAAACACTATACTAATCATGACAAGTTATCAGTTCTTGCGATCATTTCAGCTTTCAAACAAAAAAAAAACAAATCATAATTTGTTTATCCATTTAAAAGCTATGATGCCACAGACAGATAGACACATCTCTTTTTTCGTCGGCGGTTAAAAAGTCATCTTTCACGTGATGTCTCCATGATATAACGATGCTAATCTTATCATGACTATACGTGTTAATTGTAACTGGGGTATTATAGTACGTTCCGTTTAATTTTAACCTAAACGTAAATTAAACCGTCTATGACACAACCAGAGACTAATAAGTGATACCAATTGGCCAATACAATACAATAATTATTGTTTGCGACTATGAATCCATAGACTATATTTTATAGTTGACGGTGCCAAAATGGCGTATTTTTACCGTGAAAGTTTTTAATTTGATGTTTAAGTACATATATTAATATTTAATTATTGGTAAATTTAAGTATATTAATATTTAATTATTGGTCAATATAAAATATAATGGATAATGAAATAATCCTTTAATATTCCGATGAAAGTGCTGATAAGTGTTCACAACAAGTGAATTTGTAAAAACTTCGGTTAAATTTAAAAGGAACATACTATACTATTATCACCGAATACACATTCTCCTCTGAATCATACGTCTGTTTTCATGTAAATAATAAAACAAGCTGGAGGTCGCTAGGTTGATGTGATGTAAAAAGGAAGGAAGCACCTTTCTTTCGATTTTATTAGGTACTTATAATACATAGAACATGAATCAAAACGTGGACTAAACGTGGACTTTAGGAGTATTTATAAGTATAATATTTTTATAAATACATCTTGTTCTATTTATAAACATCTAAAAAACAAACAAACAAAAAGGAGAAAAAAATAAAGTAGAAAATATTTACCGAAAGCTAAGAGTGGCACTACACTCACTTTCTATCAACAAGGCTCTCATTTTTACTGTCCAAAGTGTCTGTCGCATTTAGCAAGACAGGACACTGTCCTTACAAATTTTATTTACATTAACTTAACAAAGAACAAATAATTTCTGTTTATTTTCAGTACAGCGGTAGATGCAATGAAATTTAGATTCTAACGTTATATAAATAAGGTAATAAATGGCTCCTCATTTGCAATCTCGTGTTTTTGCTGTGAAAAAACCGCGTCCATTTGTCACAAGCAGATGCAGCATTTCATGTGTGTCCACTACACCGGCGACATGCTGTGTGTACTTTGCTTAAGTGTACAACGGATTTTAAGAATAGGGAGTTATTTGCATAGTTAAAAAAAACTACGTTTAAAAAAACCGACTTCAACAGCTAAAAATGTTAAGAATTCCACCAATTTCTTAAGAACACCATCATCAGATCCTTACCTCTTGATTATGGTACATACCACCTGGGAAGTATCAAACAAAAAAAAATTTGCAAATCGGTCCAGGTGTCGTAGATGAGTAATTGGTGAACATAGTACATAAAATATATATTTTTTATGACAATTCATAAAAATAATAATTTTAAACAAAAAAAACCGACTTCAATAGGTAAACTAAAAAACAAAAAATTGCATTCCTTTAAACAACGCTGAAATCTTCAAACATGTATATCTAAGGACTTAAAAGTTCTGATCAGTACTTTTAGGTCCAGGATATGGTGCAAAACCTTATTGTTGGGTAACATAATATGCTTTGGCTACTTGAGAAAAAATCAAAATCGATATGTGTTTCCATATAAATTTTGAGGAGTTCCCTCGATTCCTCACGGATCCCATCATCAGGTAACCATTTTGGTGACAATGGGACCAAATAGCAATTTTACTCTACACAACACAGAAATAATATTTCAAATTGGTTCATAAACAACGAAGTTATCCGCGAACAAACATAAAAAAAAACATATATACGGTCGAATTGAGAAACCTCCTCCTTTTTTGGAAGTCGGTTATAATACAATGATGTATATTACGGTCGTGTCGGTTTACCGTCCCACTGGGTTATGAGAGTAAAAGGAAGAGAGAGTGCTTCTGTGTATTGCGCACACACTTGGGCACTATAAAATAACTCCTACGTAGCTGGCCTGGTTTCAATGAAATCGGCTACCGACACCGAAATCGGTGAGGGGAGCTATTATTATTATTACGTATATTACACCTTAATTTGTTGAAGTGCATATTACACACTCTTATCCAAACTAAAGGGAAGGTATTGCGTATAAAATCGCCGCTAGGGGCGCTTGTGTAGCGTGAGGTCTCCTAAATGTCAAATACTGTTAGCTAGTTGGCTACATGGGCTTATTTCTATTTAGATTAATGTTGCGAACATTTGGCAATACGTTTCATTAATTATGGCGAATATAATATGTTACGGATCAGTGTATGTGACTACCGACTACTTTGAGAGAGTTTTGTTTTTCGGAAATCTTTTTTTTTTAACATTAAAGGGGAGTCCACAGTACTATGGCATAGTCTATTGTATTCTATTGTATTAAATATGATTTATATGTTTTTTTTACTGGGACCCGTAATAACAAATATTGACAGCTTAATAATAACAATACTTTACATATTTTACTTTAAATAAAAATACTTTAGGACCTCACTGTACGTGTGCCACCTGGTGACACAACCAAGTACCTCCGAACTAACTTGACTGGTTTTCATGTTTTTTTTTGTATTTTTATTCGATCGATAGGTCGTTAAGTATTTGTAAACCGGTTGGTATTCATTGATAATAATTTATAATATGACATATTATAACCTACCTATGATTTTCACACGCTCACCTGGCCAGAGTGGCCGGGAGCGGGGGGAACCACGACCAGGGGCTAATGAGCCCCTCTACGTGGGGTCGAAGGACCCGGTATTGAAGATACCGAGCCGTATTATACTTTATGTTTTTCTAGGGAAAACCCCCCGCGGCAGAACGCAGGGGAAAATCATGGCGCTAAGGGAAAAGAAGCCTTGAGAGGCTTATTCCTGAGTGGCGGGACGACAAGTGGCGTGTGAGGCCCCGGTCCTGAGACCGGGGAACGTGTGTGGTTCCACTCCTCCCACGCCTCTCATCGTCCCGCGGACCAAAGCCCTAACAAGGTGGGGGCAAAATGAATGACACGACAAGACGTTTTTTTGAAGGCAAAACCCCCGCGTCAGGGCGCAGGGAAAAACCTTCAGTATTACATTTTATTTAATGTGCGACTGCCTGAAGGGCTAGACTTTGACGAGTCGATCTTTAACCGGGAGTGGGGGGGGGCTCCGGGAGCCATGAAGGGGGGAAGGGGGCATAAGGATGCCAAATGGTGAACGCCGTGAGGCGTTGCTGGGAGCGCCGGGTGCGCGCCCGCGGGCCGTGCAGCCTTCCCCAGAGGCCGGGCGGCAGGCGGCAGGTGGCGCTCGACCGTGCGGTGTATGCGGCGTCGTCCGGGGCCGCCATAGGATCCCCGCCAATCTTACAGGCTCCTTCCCTTCAAGGAACCTTCGGATGGCAGGGATGTCCAGAGGCTGGCGCGGGGCTCCGTCGCAGGCTCCTTCGCTGCAGCAAAAAAAGCGGTATTCGGGTTGTGAATCCGGTTGCGAGGCTGCTGGACCGTTGCGCGACGCGGCGAGGCGGCTTCGCGGGTCCACGGCGGCGTGACCGGGAGTCAACCCAGGCAGGGGAGTGTTGTCCACCAGCGTGGCGGGGCCGGGATACATCGACCCCCCCCCCCCAGGGGGCGAGTACGCACGGCGCGGCGAGGCCGGCGGACGCGGCTCAAGCCAAGCGAGGGCGAGTCACCTGACGTCAGACGGGCACGTGGAGGGCTCGGCCGCCTCAAGCGGCGAAGCGGGGCCGGGCAGCAGCGGTGATGCCGTGTTGGCAATGGTGGTGAAGTGATGGTGAGGCTGCGGTGTGCAGCGGTGCAGGCCGGATGGTCTGCGGTGTTGACGGCGGCGGCTGGGCGCTCACCGGTGGCCGGGAAGTTGTTCCTCGGCGGCAGGTGCGGCAGGTGAGTCTGCCGGACGTTGGGCGGGCTCAGGCAGGGTGCCTGAGGGCGGTGGTGGGTAGCTGCGGTATGGGACGCAAGCCACGAGGCAGCGCTGTGTGCGCTGCGGCGAGTCCGTGCACTTCACGGCTGGATGGAGCGGGATCCAGGACGCGCAGCAGGTCTCGGCCGGACATTGGGGTGGGGGGCTACCACAACCCCCCCACGAGAATGCCGACGGGGGCCCGGCGCGAACGGTGTCCTCTCCATCACAGCTAGGCACGGTACAGGCTCGGTGGTGTCGCAGGTGGCAGCAGGGCGGCCACAGGATACAGCAGGCCATGGTCGAGGCGACGGCACGGCGGTGTGACACCCGGCGGAGAACGCTAGGTGGAGCTGGCCTCCCGTGACCACAACACTACGATGTGCAGCGGGGCGGGTGGGCAGTTCGTCTCCCCGGCAAGGCGGCAATCCGCACTCAGATCAAATGAACCAAGCACGGATTGCCGGACGCCATCAGGAGGTACTGGAACTGCTCCAAAGGTGGTCGGCACGGACGCGTCACGATCGAGACGGACGAACGCGGCGGAATCGACGTGCGCGCGCGACGGAAGCCAGGACGATCCAATCATATTATAACCTATGTCAGCTAGTTCTTATATAAGCTGTCCCGGTGTTCTTGTACTGCCTAATAAGTTTAACGCAATGCCAGCAGCACCACCTACTGGATTAAATATAATATTTTTAGAGGAAGGCTTTAGGCTATATAACATTACGCTGCGACCAATAGGAGCGTCAGTTAGAAAAGTTGCAAAAACGGGTAAAATTATTCACATTTGGGGACTTTCGTTGCGTGCGCTGCATAAATGGTTTAAGAGGAAACAACACGGTTGAGAGAAATAAAAAATAGGTATTTATAAAATCTATTGCTGTCTCGCAGTGCCTTAGCTAGCCAGCACTAGCGCGATAGAGACAACTGCGACTTGGACTGAAATTACCTATTAAAAGTAGCAAAAATCGACGTTTAGGGGAATCCTGTTTCTCCTCCAAAACTTAACCGATTTAAATATTTTTTTCTGTATTAGCTAAAAAAAGAATTGAGCTACATAATGCTGTTACTGTTACATAATGCTATGTCATTATGTATTATGATTAAAAAACAATAAGATGTCAAGATGACGTCTGACATTGAAGCCTAAGATAGATTTAATATTAGTCCCCTAGGGAGGCCCCTAGAGTTAAGATCTGTATAGGTACCTAGTTATGTATAAGATACTGTATATTAAATTAGCTACGTATGAATAAAGCCAAATACGATTAACTAGAAGTGTTTATTATTGGACGTGTAATTAGAACCTAATAACAATAACACATATGCTGTGGCACTAAACAGGTTCCTATTTTTTGATTTTGTTGTTTATTATAGTCAAATCTTTTTCCTAGATATTTAATCATAGCGGCGAGTCTGGCCATTTCTTTACGGTTTTTAAACGTCCATATATCGTCTCTTTAAATAATTAATTAATTTAAAAAAGGAAAAAATAGGGACGTACAAACAATATCCATAAATATTCAGGTAAAAAATTGTTACTCTTGAGGTAGTATCCAGCGAGGAAATAGAAATCCCCATGACCCCTATTTTTGTAAGGAAAAAAATTCGTGGTGTTTCCTCTTAAGTCACTCAAAAACCAGGCGAACGAAGTCGCGGGAACAGCTAGAAATAATATACCTATAGGGATAATGTTTCTCTGTGTATTGTTTAATCGACTACCAAACATTTTGTATTTGTTCCTGGTTCTTCCCTATACTCGTTACATGCAACATTACCTTAATTTCATTTGTTAGGGGACTTGAAAGAAGTTTGGGAAAGAAAGAAAAGGCTGTAGATATTTATATTTCCGTCTATTGATGGCACCAGATGATATCCCCTTTTTTCGCTACGATCTTAAAAGCCAGTAAGTTTAGAGTAGGTCACGTTCTCAATACAATTTGCTAGAGCCTATTATATACAGGTCTTACAAGTTTTTTTTTTGTGATCTGTCATTTTGGTTATAATAATAATCGTTTCTCACTGGTTAAGGCCGGTATAATTGAAACAACCCTAGATACACCGGAGTTATTTTTAATAGCACCCAACTGTGTGCGCAATACACTACAACTCTTTCTTTCCTAACTCTGATAAGCCAGTGGGATGCATGATCGACACGACCGGCGAGAGATCAGACGTAGGACCAACTATTTGTACATACCCATTCCACGCATAGATCATACTTTTTGTTAGACAATGAACCTTCAATATCCTAACCTTACTTCTCGGACGTTTTTCGTTCTTCCAACGTGGGAATCGAACTCCAGAACTCGAATACACGAAGCTCCACTGTACCACGGAGGCGTCTCTTATTTAAATTAAGCCTCTTATTCAACAGTTTCCTTTTGATAAAACTCCGCTCTGATAGCTTTTTGTGGCTCGCACCTAATGCCAGGTGATTTAAGAGCCACCTTTGATGCCATTTTCAAAAGAAGTGGCACATTTTTCAAATATATAACATTAAATCTAATTTCACTAACTTGGTAATGAAGCTTTGTAATGAGCGAATCGTAGGGGCTTTTTTTACCTTAAATACATTTTACATATTGTGTAAATTTACTAGATGTAGACTTAGGATTATATTCTTAAAACTCTCTTCTTTCTAACTAATATTATTATATTTTGAATTGCAATTACTTAATTTGTCATATTATATACGTCACGAATAAACCAGATTATACATATTAACTGCGCTGAATAATAAGGGTCAGTCACAGCGCGTCGCAGCGCGGTCGCTTAAAAAGAGTTCAAATTTGCTGTACTGCTGCAGCGCGGCGCCGCGCGCCGTGGTAATATAAATGGTGGTAATTAAAGTCAATTTTCGTCACACGCCACGTCACATTCTCGGTGTCAACTGACGCTGAAGATGTCTGTTACATAACGAAAAATAGGCTCTTAAACACTTTACCGCCTTTCCTTACCTTTGTTGTAAATAGTTTGTTGTGTTGTTTTTTAATCGCAACCCTTAGTCAACCACATATTCACTAAATAGACGGGTCGCGATATTTCGTCTTTTTTTTTCAATTATTAATATGCAAACGCATGCATTTTGTATATGTGATAATCAAAATGAGATTCCGTTGTTTTACAGTAGAGTCAAAAACCTTAATAATTTTAGATTTTATTATGACATGTATTTTGGATGTATACTGTATATAACTGTACCTCATTTAAAACCAAATCTATGTCATAATAAAATCTAAAATTATTAAGTTTTTTGACTGTACTGAAAAGTTGTAGTTTTATAGATACGAGGTTGTGAAGGTAAAGCGATGATTTACACTCTTTAATCTCTTAGGCCTCAGCCTCGAATTTTGCGGGCAGCGGGGCGGGAGCGGCGGCTGCGCAGGAACGGTACTCATTACCCGCTCCCTCGCCGCCGCGCTGCCACGCCGCTGTTTTCGAGAACCGGTCCTGCCGCTTCCGCGCCGCCGCCGCTCCCGCCCCGCTGCCCTCAAAATTCGAGGCTGAGGCCTTACTCTCTTACTTCTTTATTCAAACTAGACGATCTATTCAAACTAGCGTAGATAGCATAACCTCGTGATAAGTTGTAAAACATAAAGGGTAATCTTTATGCGCGTTTTATCTGTACGAGTACATTAAACTTTATAGAGTTCAACCTGTGGCACTCGATGCCATATAAGTGTCTCACTTGAACTACTCCATAAAATATCGTTTTATATGTTCCTTCGCTGCCGTAAAGAGTTGGGCGAAATAAGATTTTATTTAAGCGATATATGGCAAGTTGTCAGTGTTGCCAGATTATAATTTCTTCCTAAATTTAGCGGGAAAACTAAAGGTTTTCTAGAGGAAGCGAAGAATTTTACGATGCGTTTTTTTTTGGTTTGAAACAAGATTTCTTTTTATTATGAAAATAGTGTTTTTTTCGTTCAATTTTTTTATTCAAAATAAAGCAGTTATTACGTCACCTGCAGTTTTAAAATGTCGAAATCTATAAAAAACAAACTGTACAAGTAATTTTTAATGCGTATAAACTAAACAAAAAATTTAATACAGAACATATTTTTTGGTTAATTGTATAATTCAGTATTCTTAATCAACCAAAATTATGTTTTTATATAGGAATTGTCTGGCGATTGTGGTTGCTTTTCACATAAGTTTCGGAGGAAATATTTTTGAGAGTGGCAACACTGCGCAAGAAGTTTCGTTTACATTGATGTATGACATTTCACTGCGCGTCTGTAAACCCTACATTATATTATAGTTTGGTATATATTATATGGTTGTTTCTTCGTATCTTTGTACATCTGAGCTGCTGAACGCTTGAAATTTGCGATATGGTCACTATTCTTTTCTTCGTGATCCAGTGGACTAGATTAGACCGTGGGTTCGATCCTCGTGTTGGAGCAACAAAATATTATGTTGATATGAAGTCGGATTAGCAAAATGAAGTGTCTTTGTCGAAAAAAAATAGATGATCTGCTTCGGATGTGCGTGTAAAAAATAGAAGCTTCGAACGTAATGTGTTTAAGTAATAATTTGTGTTGGAACGGTTGTGAGGTCGCAGAATGGGTCAAGCGGAAGACCGATGCTGGACACACTAGGTGTGTCAACAATACCGAGCTTGGTCCGATTTGCGGCTACTTAGCCACTAGGTATATTATTTTTTGATAATATTATGTCTTTTAGCCTCTTTTTTATTTGTTATTATTATTAAATTTTTATTACTTCTTATGTAATTAGTGATGATCTGCAAATAAAGGTTTTATTTATTTCTTTTTATTTTATTTATTTAAATGAGCAAGAGAAATCATCTAATAATGGTTCACTAGAATTTCGGAGTTCCATCTTCTAACCACATTTTAACATAGTTACAAATCCTTTAATATTATGTTAACGCGCGATAGTGCGTACGGAAACCATTATAAAGTTGTTAACTAATTTTATGCGAAACTAACTCGAAAGAAATTAGTTCTGAGGTGAGCAGAACTTTAAATTTATTCACTTTGTAATTTGAATATGTAATGATCGTATAATAGCTAGTTAAAACTTGCCACGGCTGCATTATACATTTTGTTTTCGAGTTTAATTTCAACTACATTTCTTACGACCTACATTTCTCATTTAAAAGTTATTCGAATGAGAATTTCCACATGAGAAAACCTGTTTAGACTAGCTGTCATCTGCGGTTCGGTTTGTTTAATTTGCTTATTAAAGGCACTTATTTAAATCTTAATAATATAATTAAATTTAAAAATGTCTAATATAATAGCTTGCCCACCGAGTTTGGTGGACTACAGAGGAGTTATTTTTAAAGTGCCTAAGTATGTGCACAGTACACTCACAGTTGGACGAGTAACCGATACGACTGGCGTGAGATGACGTGCAGGACTAACCGTTTACATGCCCATTTGACTCTGGCCCTAAGTATCCGAAGAAATTGTGTTACAGGTACCAGACAACGGAAATATATTATATATTTAGTACTTTTATACTATACACATATTCAAGAATTTTATTATATTATACACAAATTTAATACACATCCATGACCCAGGAACATTGAAAACTTTTTGTTCCTTCGAGCCCGCGACCTCTCGTTCCAACGCGCTCAGCCACTGCGCTACGGAGGTCGTCAAAATTCATAAAATCAGTTGATCAGCCTGGATTGCCCTGATGAGCCTTAAAGGTTTTATTTAATGTTAATGTACTTTGGAAAACGAACCTACGACCTGCAAAGTCTAGAGCCAAGGTCTACAACACGAAGGCTTTAATTTCTGTAATATCTATCGTAATCTTCCTTTCTGTCATAAATCTCCATTTTAAATTAAATGGCAGCGTACATTTCAATTTAAACACTACTCAGGAATAGACATAGATGAGGGTTAAATAATTTAGCCCTAAGACTTAGAGGTCTTCATTTACATTTATGCTCAATGGACTTGACTTAATAACCAACTTGACGTAACAACCAGACAGACTATGTTCTAGCTATACATCAGTGTACCAGCTAGACAGATCTGACATTTGAAGTATTCTTTCTGTTGCTTAGCGAGAATTTTTTTTTTGTTTTTTTTTCTTATTGCCGTAGGTATCTAATTATATACAGTGTTCATATTTAGATCAGTATTTATTAGTGAATTTATTAACATTAAGGCATATTGAGCAGAATCATTTAGCTTGCTATTATTTTTTTATTTATTTAACAATTAATTGTAAACAAAAGCATTAACAACAGTACAATTTACAAAGAAAGACGACACAAAGGTACTGCTTATTTATAAAAGAAATTTCTTCCAGCAGCCCTACGGAAGAGGTATATGGGATATCAGATAGAGCGTGCACAATTACGTACAAATAAATTACATATATACTAGATCAAAATCAGAATAAATACACTAACAAAATATTTATATAAATTATAATACATACAGAATTATTAAAATAAAATAAATACTTACTTATTATTTATTTTTTGTATGTTATTAAGTGGATATTCCAAACCTACTGAATATTATAAATAAATGTTGTAACGTGCAGCGTATGCAGATAAGCGCATATGTGTGATGTAGCCTGTAATGAGGTGACCCGCTTAGTCTTTATGACTAATTTTATTGTTCAGTTATAATTTTGTATCCGTAAGGGTATATTGCCCTGCCGGCACCTATGTTCTATGTACCAATACCTATGTGTATGTATACGTGATAATATATTATGAAGTCCGAAGTGTAAACTTTTTATTTAACGACCACAAATAGGGCACACCCTTACAATGTCTTATTATTATTATTATTCAACAAATGATACACAAACAGGGTATTCAAAGTACACAACATTTACAACTAAACGTTTCCCGTTTCAATAAATCGATGGTCAGACAGAAGTAAGTACTTAATACTTAAGCTTTGTAAACTAATTTGACTTTCTCTCAGTCATTTAATTAAATGACATAGGGTGTTTTAACTATACGACTTACCACGATCACGGCAATCGTCCTCCTCACTTCCTCACCGGGAGCATTTGCATCTAATGTAACGTTACATATTGGTTGAATAAGTAAGCAATACTGCGGGCTTACTCCCGACACAATCGAGTACCGAATCCGTTCGATATCATTGGTTTTTCGTACTTTATTTGGTGAATTACTTTGAAACTAATCAGGATAAATAAAATTGTTGGATCGTAACTTTTTGTACTCCCGACCATATCAATCGACTGAGAATCAAAATAAAAAAATGTCAATTTATGAGGAAGTACGCGGCATGATCAGAATCAAAATCAAATCAGTTTGGAGAGTAAGGCCCCACCGCGCACCTTACATTGATATGGTTATTTGATACTTTAAAACGTTATGCTGTAATATTAATTATGTGTATTATTTATATGCTAAACACCTCCATGGTCTTGTGGTTTAGAGCCTAGCTCTCGACTTGGAAGAGGTGGGTTAAATTCTCGCGTTGGAACAACAAAAAATGTTGTTTACTAGTCGTTGGTTAGGACAATACAGGCTGATCACCTGATTGTCTGACAAGAAAGATCCATGCGTCGGATGGGCATTACAGAAGTCGGTCCTGTGCCTGTTCTCCCACTAGTCGTGTCGGTTATCCATCCCACTGGGCTACGAGATTGAAGGAAGAGAAAGTGCTTCTATGTATTACGCACACACTTGGGCACTATATTAAAAACTCTTGCCTAGCTAGCCTGGTTTCAATAAAACCAGCCACCGTCACCGAAATCGGTGTGGGAGGCATTATTTTATGTAAAATTATGTAATGCACAAAGTCGAGTCGAACTTATTATTTTATATTATATAAGTGAATGCTTCCTTTAGATTCTAAAATGTGCTCGGCTCATTCGAAAGACGTGAAAATCTTAGTATATCGTCTCACACCCCAATTCTTTGAAAATATTTCCTTACTTTATAGTAAGGTAAATAAGTACGTGATTCGATTCGAGAATTCTTTTTCATATCGTATTTTCGTATACTTCACTTGACAAAGTGTTGCCAGTACCCAAAGTTTATTAAGTTTAATACAACACTTGCCTTAACTACAAGTGCACTTTAAGGGCTAATGAAGAACCTACTAGTAAACTCTTTTATGACTGACACTAACAATTTTACGGAGGGTCTACGCCGTAGCCGCTACGCCGTAGATGGTCTACAAATTGCGTAGACCACGGCGTAGACGTAGTGTGATATTAAGTGTTTTGTTAAAACATTTAAACTGTTATACAGGAAAATGTGTGTTATTAATAATAATTATATACGCTTCACACCACGTCAATCTGGCCCTGTGCTAAGTATCCGAAGAAATTGTTTACAGGTACCAGACAACGGAAATAAACAGTGTGTAAAAAGAGCAGTCACTATAACTTTGAGATACGATTATACTACCTTTCCTCATTTTGGAAATGTATTTTTTTAATATTTTTTTGTCAAAAACTTAAAATTTTTTTTTACTTTTCACCATTTCTTATTTTTTTGTCGCAAAAATAACAATAAAGCAAATATTAATATTTTTTTTAATTTTTGTAAAAAATTTATTAAAAAATATACATTTCTAGAATGAGACAAGGTAGTATCATCATATTATCCCAAAGTTATAGTGACTGCTCTTTTTACACCCTATTTAATACTTTTATAATCTTAAAAATTAAAAATCTTAAATATGTGTTTATACACATATTTAAGATTTTTATTATATTAATACACAAATTTAATACACAACCGTGACCCAGAAACATTGAAACTTTTTGTTCCCTCGGCGGGATTCGATCCCGCAACCTCGGTCGAGCACCAACGCGCTGAACCGCTGCGGTACGGAGGTCGTCAAAGATTGATGAGATTTGTCATAATTACAGTCCTTAGCTTAGTAACACTGGGTGTCACATTACATGCCTCAAAATATTATTTTGTTTTTAGGTATTTGTACTTCAGTGTTTTTAGTATGACAGTATTAATGCTACTTTTCCTATTCATATTTCCAAAACAAGTTCATCGTGAAGACAAAAAATAAGTATTCTCAATTACTCATAATGTACACAGACACAAACTTGATTTGTGAAGTGTGCGCACGGCTTTATTTACTTCGGCAATTCATCGCGAAATAATATTTACTCTTGTTTCGAGAACGAAAACGATATCGAGACGAGACTCTCCGCAAACACACTTGACGTAAACGAAATCTACATTAAAATCACGAATTCTTTCAGGCTACATTTACTTTGTAGAACTGAAAACTGGACAACTGCGTGTTGGACTCACGCAACAGGGTTCTGTACAGTTTATAACGGGTGTATAAAGACTATAACTTATTGGGATATTATTATACTGCTTTTTCTCATTCTAGAAATGTATGTTTTTTCGATTTTTTTTTACAAAAATAAAAAAAATATATATTTTTATTTATTGTTATTTTTGCGACGAAAAAATAACAAATGGTGAAAAATAAAAAAAAAATTTTAAGTTTTTGACAAAAAAAAATACATTTCCATATGAGGAAAGGTAGTATAATTGTATCTCAAACTTATAGTGACTGCTCTTTTTACACACTGTATATACGAGTAATTTATGAAAATTTCAACTGTCTAACTGTCGTGGTTCTCGATATACCGACTGACAACCAAGTCTTAGTAATAGGGTTTATAATATTTGGTTACGTAACCCTAAAATTGTGGTACGCTTAGATGCCGTTATATTAAAATTAAATTTTTTTATCTCCAAATAGGTTTGAAACTAACTCATTTTGTATTGTCCTACATGCTATGATACATCCTTTTAACGAATATTATCTAGAATTGTCTTACATGTCATCAATATTTCATCCATGATAAATCTCAATGGTAAGTCAGCACATATCACCGGTTCGGGACTAACCCGAAGAGAATAATGGACATACAAAACTCGTATAATATAAATTATTTTTTCCATATCTGTCAAGGTGTGACTTTCCAAACTTATCAAGTAGAACATATTGTATAGCTTGTGTTGTGTGTATAGAGGGTGAAAAAAGAACAGTCACTATAACTTTAAATATGATAATACTACCTTTTTTTTTGGCAAAAAACAAGATATACAATTTTTTACTTTTTACAATGAAACAAAAAAAAAAAAAACTTCTGGAATAAGATAAGATTGTATAATTGTTCTTAATACACCTTGTATATTTTACTAGTATGCTAGCATTCCATAATATCTGAGCCAGTTTTACTTATAATAATATATAAAAAATAATATTATACTCATTATAATCTTGTAGTAATCAGGATAAGTACGAAAAATATTACTTTCGGCTGTCTCAGTGCCTCACGGGAAATCTTTCCTCAGTCATATTCTATTCTTCGGCATTAAGTATTCTTTTCACGTGGCATACAACAATGGGACAATACAATGATGTCCCAGACATTAAATACTAGACCTGCGACTCCGTAATTTGTCACCTTTTGTCTAACGCCCGCGGCTATCGTATCACAATTTTTATCATATTTGACAAAGCTGATTGTTACATAATGCTGTGTCATTTATGTATTAGCTTTAAGACAACGTTGTGTCAAAGATGACATTGACGTTGATGCCTAACTTAGTATTAATATTAGTCCTCTAGGGAGGCCCTTATAGGTAAGATCTATGTACCTAGTTATTTATAAGATACTGTATAATACATCTCATCTCGCTATTAGTAGCGAGTTGGGATATTGTAATACGATGGCGTTAGAAAAAATTTTCGTCATATTTGATAAAGCTGATAGCTTAGTAGCGAGATGGGATATGGGTTCGATACCGAAACGATTTTAATTTCGTTGTTTATTACATTTTGTGTCTGACCGCGTCTATCATATTACAATTTTTGTCACATTTGATATAGCCAATAGATAAGTAGTGTGATGGGATATGGGTTCGATTCCAAAACGGTTTTAATTTCGTAATTTGTCACCTTTTGTCCAACGCTATCGTATTAAAATTTTCACTTATTTGATAAAGCTGATAGCTTAGTAGCGAGATGGTATATGTGTTCGATTCCAAAACGATTTAAATTTCGTTATTTATCACATTTTGTGTCTTACCGCGGCTATAAAATTACAATTTTTGTCATATTTGATAAAGTCGCAGCTTAGTAGGGGAATATGATATGGTTTCAATACCAATATGATTATAATTACGTAATTTCTTACCCTTTGTCTAACGCCTACAACTATCGTATTACAATTTTTTTCATATTCAACATAGCTGATAGCTTATTAGTGATGTGGGTTTGATTCCAACGTGATTTTACATTCATAATTTGTCACATTTTATGTCTTACATCCGCGGCTATCATATTACAATTTTTTTCATATATCATAGTCAATACCTTAGTAGTGAGATCGAACCTATATCCCAGGTTCGATTCCCAAACGATTTTAATTTCGTAATTTGTCACTTTAAATCTAACGCTATCGTATTACAATTTTCATCACATTTGATATAGCCAATACCTTAGTAGTGAGATGGGATATGGGTTCGATTCCTACATGATTTTAATATCGAAAGGATAGACTTAGACTGGGCTTAAGAGGAAACACCAAGGTTGAGAGCAATACAAAATAAGTATTTATAAAATCTATTGCTGTCTAGACTCCAGGTGATGGGTTTGATCCCTGTATTGGAACCACTTCCCTGGTGTAAATATGTCCATCATCTGTTTCACTAGATTACGAAGGTTCTCTTTTGTACTGCGTACACAATTGGACACTTTTAAATATGGTTTGCGTTCAATAAAAGCAGCGATAGCTTCTTCGATGGTACATGAATTTTTTAACATTTAAAAAATATTCTCTGCACTAATATGCTTCTTTAGAAATATTTTTTTACTAAAATTGCGACAAAATTTCACACGTGTCTCCGAAAAAAAAAAAGTTAATTGAAAAAAATACTCCGGAGCAAGCGATGCACCCTGGTGCTATCAAGATTGACATTCGTTTTAATGGAAGTGATCGTTTAAAAATATTTTACAGCTCATAAATACAGCAGCAATCACTTTATTTTTTAAAGTTTTAAAGCGCGAATTTTTGACATACGTAGTAAAATATTTATTAATAACCCACATTACTTAATTCAATTTAAACCCCCGACAAAAACAGAGGGGTAAAATAAGTTTGACCTGTCTGTGTGTCACACACAGACACAATTTTTATAAGTAGTAATAATAAGTAGTAATTATCATAGTTTTATTATTTTTGTTTATACAATGTACAGTGTCCCACAGTTCATATACCAAGTCAAATATAGTGTGAAGAGAAGGACGTGTAGATCATTTTTGGTTTGGCACCTCATAGAAATTATAAGTAATTTCTATGAGGTTTTATGTATCGCTTAGCAGTTATTTTTTAAGGCGTTATGGCTTACCATAACGCCAAAATAACTACTAAGCGATACAAAAAATTACAAAGGTTTCAAATAACCACAAGGAGTGAATCTTAGTATGCTGGGGCTCGCGTTGACTAACTTATCTGTTTCGTGACTTTTATGGAGATCATATCGCGATTTGTCGCGTTGCGGTAAGTAATTTTTATGAGGTGCCAAAACAAGAAATGTTCTATGCGTCTCTCTCTTCACTATATTCAACTTGATATATTATGAACCATGAGTTTGTTTGACAACTTGATGTACATTGTACGAACTAAACTTAATATAATATTGATGTATTACGGATCACCTGCTAGGGTGTAGGTAGGTTGCTGTCGTATTCTGAGTTACATATTTTTGGACATTGCATATTAATATTTAGTTAATTTTTATTATCTTTTTTTTAAGAGAATATTCTATATTTTCTTCATATTATGTTTGGTGTTTGGTAAGGTAGTATAGTTCTAAAATGGGGTAATTGTATCTAGCAAGCACCCCTTTTGAAAGTACCAAAGCCGATATAAGGTGCGTTTAAATAACCTATATAAATAAGAAAGGATAGATCGCCATACAAAGTGACTGCGGAAAGCAAAGCTTTCAAACTGTGTCTTCGATCTATCTTTTCTTGTAGATAGATAGATCACTAGTCAATTATAAAAAAGTAATCACAACTTTTACGCTCCTCTTAATACATTTTAGCTGACAAAGTATGACACAGACCTTTTAAACGATCCCCAAACCCTTTGACAAAGTCACGACGCGTTTTAGCCGGTCCAGTGCTATCACTCTAAAGGCAAGGCCAATTCCGGTCAAATCCTATTTGCGATTAACCCTTTACTATTTCGCTATACATTTTTACATTAGTTTTCTTTTTGATGTGGTAGATGTCCTACGGCTTAGCAGTCAGATAAAGTATTTCCATCGTATTTAGCTATTGGAAATGAAACTAGAAAGATGAATATGTATGAATATGTTTTTACATTTGTCAGTTCTTTCTTATGATAAAAACATACGGCAATTAATCTTCAAATATTACGGAACTGGCACTTAGGCTCACTTACATTAATTTCCCATGTAAGTGAGTCTAAGCTTCGCGATCTTAGCTTAGCTTAGTTTAGTCTATTTGAATTTCATATTTTATAATATTTGTACATGTTTACTATTTTGACGTTTTCAAGTGCTATGTTATATAGTTATAGTTTATGAAATAAAGAATTTTTTACTTTGACTTTGACAATATACAAACATAAATACAATGTAACTCAATATATATTAATACTAACTGTGCCCGCGACTCCATTTGCGTGGTTTTTGAGTGACTGAAACCTTATGCAGCGCAAGCAATAAAAGTCCCAAAATGCAAATCGGACCAGTAGTTCCTGAGATTAGCGCGTTTAAACAAACAAACAAACTCTTCCACTTTATAATATTAGTATAGATTACAAAGTCTATGTATATACGTAAGTATAGAAGACTAGCTTTTACCCACGGCCCTGTTATTGTCGTTCCAAAGTAGAAAATATACAAAAATTTAACTGTAGGCGAATTTTCAAGTGGCATGAAGAACTTTGAACAGACGATCGTAGGTGTGAATGTCGTTGCCGCGGGCACATCAGTTGAATATTATAATATCAAAGCCAACGCATCTGCGTTTCTACGAAGTCACAGCAATAGTTTTGTAGAAATCCTCAAAGAGAGGTCTCCAACCAAGAGGTGCTTTGTTCGGTCAGGTCGAAGCTCACTGCAGTTATTAGTTGTGTACATGAAATGAAATGAAAATGAAAATATACTTTATTGTGCACAATCAATACTTACTTACACCGCACAAAAATAAACAACACATAGAAAACAATATATCAATATGTCTTATGGACCAGGTGATTAATGCGGGCAATTTAAATAATATCTATCTCTATCAGACAAATTTGAAATAAAATGAGAATTGTTATAAAAGTTATATGTTTTATTACTTTGCCCGAAAGGTGAAATATTAAGTATCAAGGTGAAATATCATATTGGAAATATTTCATAATGACCGGGCATTATGTATAATGCTCAATTTATTACTTGGTCCATAATATTTAAAGCGCGCTCAGATAACTTTGATAGCGCGATTCAGGATTGTAGTTCTAATTGGTCCGTCATACCGTTATATTATATTGATACATTATGTGACATACCTACCTTGTTTTGGATAACCGCAGATCATTATATTAAACACTCGATGAAGTCGTATATTCACTATTCTGTCGAACCGCTCTACTAGACGTAGGATCAAAATTGGTTAGCGTCGCTGATGAAGCTGTACGCGCTCATGCTCATGTGTTGAAATACTAACTTTTCTTTTTATACTTCTCATCATTAACCTATCGACAGGGTCTTAGGATGTACACAATATTTTTACTTATATGGTCCAGAAGTTAGAGCTTGGCTCCTAATTCGGAGGTCGTGGGATAGATTCCCGCGTTGAAACAACTACAAATGTTGTTTTCAAGTTTGGTTAGGACAACGCCGGCTGATCACCTGATTGTCGGACAAGAAAGATGATCCATACGATGGATGGGCATATGAAAGTTGGTCTTGTGTCTGTCCTTCCTTTACTCGTATCGGGTAACTGTCCAACTGAGTTACAAAGAAAGAAGGAGTTAGCTTGTGTTTTGCGCACATACTTTTGCAGTGTAAGAATGATTCATGCGTAGCGTAGGTTTAAACGAAACCGGCCACCAGCACCATTATCATTTATTTTTTGTATGGCAGGCATTTTTATACTTTCATCATAAATCTGTATTATAATTCAGTGTAATATTCCCAAACGAATATTTTGTCTTTCACCCCAAAGTAGGCACTTCATTTGTGAAAATACCAGCCCCACAATGGCGCAGGTGCCACACAATGGGACCTTTTGAAACGCCGGAATTACTTCCACAAATTGAGGTAATGTCATTTTGTCAATATTAAAATTTTTTCACCGCTCTTGTCTCTATTATTTGTAAATTAAAAGGCCACCTTTTATGCCCCACGAATTCTTTGACGAAGCGGGTTTTTATCTTCAATTATTCTCTGATGGTGTAAGATGTTATGCCCGGGGGTATCGTTTTAGAAATTGTTTTTTATTGTAAGACGTAATGAAAAGATTGGGTTTTGGCTCCGAATTTGCATTGAAGATTACTTCGATACCTTTTAATTATGATTTTAATGAATGTTCAATAGCTAATTTTATTTCGAACTAGCTGTGCTCGCGATTTCGTTCGCGTGGTTTTTGAGTGACTTAAACTGTTTATGCAGCGCACGCAACGTAAGTCCTCAAATGTGAAAAAATTTCCCCGTTTTTGCAACATTTCACACTGACGCTTTGCACCTATTGGTCGCAGCGTAATGTTATATAGCCTAAATATAAAGCCTTTCTATAGAAATGGACTATTAAAAAAAAATCCAATCGGACCAGTAGTTCCTAAGATTAGCGCGTTTAAACAATCAAACAAACAAACTCTTCCGCTTTATAATACTAGTATAGATAATAATGATAATAATATTATATAATTTTACCCGTGACTTTGTAACCTTTGTCGACTTTTACCCCTATTACGATTCAGCCAAAAGAAAAGTAATGATTTTTGTTGTCTATGTATGTACGTTTGTTTCACCGTAGCACCTAAAAACTGATCGAATTGTGATGAAATTGATTAGTCCATTGAAAAGTTACATTTTGGGTTGCGTTTTTTAGAGGACGCAATTTTATTTTTTTGATGTGTAGGGGGGGTCAGTGTAAAGCTAAAACCAAGTTTGTGGGGTCGCCACCCTTGTCCCACGACCGCCATCTTGAAAATAGGGGTTGAAATGGTATTTACGATAGATCTCTTAAACTATTTATTGTAAAAAAAAAAATTGTTAACATTTTTTGTTGCAAATTAAATTCTCTACAACTTTGCTCCAGTAACGCGCCTCTAGACTCTACCTCGTGGGTGGTGGGGAAAAGAGTCAATAATTAATTATTAATAATATTGCAAAATTTGTAATTAAAAAAGTTATAATAATAAAGTAAAAAAAAGAAAAAAAAAACAAACAATAACTGATGACTTATCATAGGTACACACGTATAATATAGGTAAAGTTAAGAGTACTGAAAAATAGTACTCACTTCGGAGCGCTGTAAAACCTTAGCTATTGACTTAATGAAAAAATGATGCGAATAAAAGTTGTTCTTAAAAAAACGATGTACAAAAATGGTCGGATATCATTTTTTCGTAAAATGATAAAAAAAAAGTTACATCGAAAAATATAATTTTTTTTCTCAAATTTCCGAAGATTTTCGCTTATAACTTTTTTATTTATAGTTCTACGACAAAAAGTTACTGGAGCAAAGTTGTAGAGAATTTAATTTGCAACAAAAAATGTTAACAAATTTTTTTTATACAATAAATAGTTTAAGAGATATATCGTAAATACCATTTCAACCCCTATTTTCAAGATGGCGGCCGTGGGACAAGGGTGGCGACCCCACAAACTTGGTTTTAGCTTTACACTGACCCCCCCTACACATCAAAAAAATAAAATTGCGTCCTCTAAAAAACGCAAGGTAAGGCCTAAAAAATGTAACATTTCAATGGACTAGATGTCTATATTAGTATTTATAATAATAGTCCGGGTGACATATTAAGCTTTATAATTGTCATGATAATAATTAAGTCGGGTTATTTTTTTTTTAATATTTTTGTTTTTATATCTAATGTACCTTAGGTAATTACCGCTAACGTCAATCTGATTTAAATAAATCCAAAGTTCTTCTCTTTCATTTTCTCTTCCATGGAAGTTATATCTACCTTCATGCAAATTACGTTTTGCTAGCATTAGATATATTTACACTATTCTTTTTAAACTTAATTATCTGAAACATAAGATACCTATACTAACTTTCAAACTTTCTACTTTTTTGTATTTTCAGAATAAAATCTCAATTCCCGCTCTTTGTTGTGTCGAAATAGATATTGTTTCAGTTAATTAATAGAGTAAATAATACAACACAAACTTGGTTGATTGCAGGCAGTCACGTAATTTGACAAATAGTTAATCTCATTAAAGGGGACGGTTGCGATATAAAATCTAATTTCAAGTTTTGTATTAACAATGATAATTAATAATTAGCTTATCTGAGATGTTACCATTATCAAGAAGTGTCGGGTTTTTGAATATTCTATACTTACTTTTAACTAAGATTTGAGTAACTGCCTTAGGAAGTAGTAATGGCATGGGTTCCTAGAACTGCTTTCCTATTGGATTTTCTAAGCCTTTGAAGACCCTCATCAAATAATCCTACCTATAATATAGTACTTCTCTTTGAATGAGACCTAGCCTTCGCTACAGGTATATAGATTTATTTTACGAGATCTTGTAGTAGTAGATTAGGAAAAAAGCCTGCGTTACTGCAGGTAGGTAGACTTATATAGTTAATGGAACTAGGCGTTACTTTGCGGAAATCCATAGCATTAGCACAAAGTAGATATATAAGGCATTAGGTAGACTTAGGCCCGTATAAATAAAACAATCTCAAACCCAACCTCACTTGATAACCTATTAGACAGATACAAAAACGTTTCGTTTTACTTTTAAAAGTGAACAACTTTATTAATGTTACATAGTACTTCAATTTCATTTTCTTTTTGTACCGTTAAATTCATATTGTAGATTACTGAAAAATATTAATATAAGTATATTCAATAGTTAATAATCTTTATTTATACGTTTTAAAAAAGAAATAAATTAAATTTTGTAACATAAGTAAAGTTCTTCATTTTTAAAAGTGAAACGAAACGTTTTTTTATCTGTCAAATAGCTTCTCAAGTGAGGTTACAGATTGTTTTATTTATACGGGCCTTATATTATGAGACCTTGTAGTAGTGGAGTAGAAATGCCACAAATATTCAATCAGACCTTATGTGATTAAGGAAAAGAATTTTTGATTTTAGAAACACATACTTTATATAATTATCATTCTACCCTTAAACCTTGTCCAAAAAGACTAATTATTTCCAGACTAACAATCTAGTACTTATATTATGTCTGTTAGTATTAAATTATCAGGTAGCTTTATATACGTTATGTATGCCTTGTACTCGTACCTCGATTCGCATATAAATCAGTTGCGTAATATTTTGCGTTAAACATGCTGTTTGTGATGACAGTCGGAGATAAATTAAAAAAAAAAAAAAAAAGATAAAAAAAAAACGAAAGTTTTATTTGTTCTGATGTTGATTTTTATAAGTTAATATAGTTTTTGATTAAATATATCTGAAAAATAATAATAGCTCCCTCACCGATTTCGATGTCGGTAGCCCATTTCATTGAAACCAGGCCAGCTACGCAGGAGTTATTTTATAGTGCCCAAGTGTGTGCGCAATACACAGAAGCACTCTCTCTTCCTTTTACTCTCATAACCCAGTGGGACGGTAAACCGACACGACTAGCGAGAGGTCAGGCGCAGGACCGACTTTTTACATGCCCATCCGACGCATGGATCATCTTTCTTGTCAGACAATCAGGTGATCAGCCTGAATTGTCTTAACCAAACTTGAAAACAACATTATTTGTTGTTCCAACGCGGGAATCGAACCCACGACCTCCGGGTGGAGAGCGAAGCTCTGAACCACTAGACCACGGAGGCGTTTAAAAAATAATGTATGGTAACTAATACTACGTGACGGCTATGTCTACATGTCTACGGCTATGTATAGCACATATACACAAATCATTCTTATTTCGATTTGAATCAATGATTAAGAATTATGATTCATGGCATCAAATTACTTTATCGTAACAAAATGAAACAACACTCAATTATTTACTATCTTTATTTGTCAAATTTACTTAAATCTAAAAGTATATTACATAAACCCTTAACTATCCCGTCATAAATAAAATCTTTTCAGGGTCGCGGTTGTATATTAATCACTATTGTTATTCGTTTTCAAACAAAAAGTACAATATAAAAGATCTATTTACAAATTTAAGAGAGCTTATCACCTACATTATTACTAACAAATGAACTACAATAAATAATGAAGATTTTGGTGCTATCAAGTGTACAGAAATATGTACAGAAAAAAGGCAATTCGCCGTTTCATAAAGTAAGAATATATATGACTTTGGTTTTGCCTATTCGTGATAAATTGTAATAATTTTGAAGCCCAAGTTTATTTATGTTTGGCTCCATCGATTTTTTTAAATTGTATAAATTCAATTTTGAAGCTATAAGTGCTTGTAACCATTTTTTGGTAATGAAAAGTTGAGCTGCAAGGAAAGGCACCAAATTTTATCCCCGTAACATTTAACATTTTGATAAACTACATGAAAGTAATAGTTTCACAAAACTATTTACTTGGAATAACAAAATGATTACTTTTTACATATTTATTGCTTTTATATTATAGTAAATTAGGCCAACAATTGTAAATTGAAGTACTGACACTGTTTTGGATTTAATCAAAATGTAATATTAATAATAATTATTGAATTTTTTTTTACTCCGAAATATATAAAAAATTAACTGAATTTCGTTTTTAAAATATTAATTGGAAACTAATTAAGTTAATTTATGAATTTTTGCGTTGTATACTACAGAGATAGATCACGTAAACATCGAATGTTCTCTCGTTCAATTGACTACTAGACGACAGAAATGGCCAGTATCTGTCTTCTTTTAGCACGAACCTAATAGCAGTATTAAAGAAAATGACAAATACTGGCCGAATATTTTATTTTTATTTTTGTAGTGACAATTCTGTAACTATCATAGTACCTACTTGAAGAAAGGTCAGTCCATTGTCTTTATCTGAATGTCTTTGTCTATGAATTTTTTACATCCTTTTGTATAATATATACACAGATTATGTAACTACTAAACAAAGTTTTTATTTATCATTTTTATTATAAAATTGTATTAGGACCGTATCGAAAAATAACGTACCTAAGTAGTAAGGTATAAAGTGATTTCTTTTTATATATTTTCGTGACTTAATTTATACAAATAGTGCAAATCTTCCTACATTCTTTTTATAAAGTAATTAACTTTTTACCTAATATTATCTAAAACAGAAAGGCAATAGTGAAAATTATTCTTAAGTTACTTAAATTAAAACATATTTTTGAATACGGTCCTGTTCACTTCTTAAACAAAGTGAAAAATGTTTATAAATTTCATAATTTACATAATATGTACTATGTTAGGTTATTTTTCTGTTTCATCTGTAGGCGTCAACTATATTTGTGTACAGAGTAGCGATAGTGCAGTACAGAGAGAACACTAGGTTGATGGAAACTGTACAGAACGAAGCTGAGTTGACGTTGCCGTGTTGCATTGCTGCGGGGTGCTCACCTGCGAAAAAAATATCATCGTCATCATACTTAGTAACGTCTTGAATGTTATGATCATCATTGTTGTCATTAACGTCATCATCATGAATATGATCATCATTAAAATTATAATTACCGGTATCATGATCACCATCAATAGTCTTAAGTATCAATAGCTTATTTTAACGCAAATTCGCTGTATAATAAATCGGCAGGAATAAATATGCTGAAGTTCTAAATTTTAATGAAGAATATTAAAATAAATCTCGCTTTTTATTATTTTCAATAATATGGCTGTCTAGACTTTTAGGCTATTTAGATTAAAATTTAACTTAAAATTGTGTTCAGACTCAAATGCTTAGCAGACAATGTGTAATTATTTAAATTATATACTTTGATAACATCTTCATAGACTAAAAGATAAACTCTTTTAGTCTATTATTAATATTTTACACGTCAATTATTTATAATGATATGAAAATTACTTTTAGCCTAAAACAATAAAAATGTTTAACGACTATTCAATTCATAAAAACCATCAACGAATATTTATTTACGTAATTACTTCGTCCGGGTTCAAAAGACCACTCAAGTATAACTCGTCCTAAACTCAAGAGTCTTATGACCTTTTCGTCAAATTTTATTACTCCTGCCGTTGTGGTTTTAAGGAGAGTTTTACATCCTTAATAAAAATTGCGAAAGTAGATATATGCTTCCTTTTGACGTTAAAATAGCAGTACCATTTTGATGCAATAACGCAGTAAGATTCTGGGTATAGCGTAATATTTATCACAATACCTTTTTTTTCTACGATCGCTGGATAGATAATATTATCATAGTCGCTATGATAATTTTAACAATATTTTTTTTCGATTACTTCGTACTTAATGTATAAAAGTACCACAATGTTAGCCTTTTTAAATAAAAGGTTGTATTTTTAAATCGGTATACGGAAGATAATTATTGTGATAAGATAAAACATTTAACGTGTAGCGAGATTGCAATATTAATAATAGATGAAAAGAAGAGACTTCTTCTCGGACGCATTCTCGCTAGCAAGCTCAGCGGAACGTGACAATGAGTCACACTTTTTCGTGCGTTCGTCGATTTACTTATAAGACATCAAAATTACTAGGTTAAATTATTTCTCAAAAATGTAAAAAAGAGTTGAGCGGCACAACAGACTCCAGCTGAGTAATAACGTTTTAGGTTAGATATTTTGTGTTGCATAAATAATAGTAATTAAGAGCACAAGCAAGCAAACTGTTTCGCACTTTGGCAACTTTTTATGTTATTAATTATTGATGATGATGAACAAGGCGCGAGGAGACAGCTAGACTGGCCAGCGTCAGCGCAGAATCAAGAGACCAGGAGGACATTGGAGGAGGTCTTTTCCCAGCATTAGCTACAAAAAAAAAAAGTTATTACGAATAAAAAAAGTTTATTTTACCGCTAATTACGTGCACAATGACAGAGGCTGATTCAGCGAGGGTGGGCACGCAGCTGTAGTTGCCGCTGTCCCCAGGGACCACCTTCTCAATGGTGAGGTGTGACGTCAGCTGCTCCGTCCACTCCGTCTTCTGCCGGAGACGCTGCTTCTCAGCAATCTCCTCCTCCGTTTGGTCGATGTCTTTATATTCTAGTAACGTTGAGTCTGTAAAAATAATATAATGATGACGTCGTTTCTGGGACCAAGTTATCATCACAAATTGTGATGGATGCATTTGAATTGGATGCAATGGATTCTAAAAATTTACAATAATGGTAGCGTTGTCTCAAGGATTAACTTTTCAACGCAAATTGTGATGGTTGAAAGTGTAAAAAATCACTTTAATTGTAACATTGTCTCTGGGACCAAGTTATCATCACAAATTTTGATGGTAGATATTCTAAAAATATACGATAATGGTAGCGTTGTCTCGAGAATTAACTTTTCAACGCAAACAGTGATAGTTGAAAGTGTAAAAAATCACTTTAATTGTATCATTGTCTCTGGGACCAAGTTATCTTCACAAATTTTGATGGTAGATATTCTAAAAATATACATTAATGGTAGTGGTGCCTCAGGGATTAACTTTTCAACGCAAATAGTGATAGTTGAAAGTGTAAAAAACCACTTTAATTGTAACGTTGTCTCTGGAACCAATTTATCATCACATAGTGATAGTGATGCTAGATTCGTTACAATGTACGCCAAAAATTTTAATTGTCCGTACACTGAACATTGTTAGCTAAATTAACAGCTTAACTCCAACCGGTTGCTGAAATATAAAAAGTTAAATACATAAAAGTTATTTTATCTGCAAAATGAAAAGTTGGCTCTTGGACAAAGTAAATTATTCAATACACCTTTGAAGTTATCTTTCGAATAAGTCTTATCCCAGTTGGAATTGAATTCAATACTGTTGACTAAACCTAATAAATACTGAGGTCAGGTACACGGCTACTCGTGTAATACTAGCTTCTTGTTTTATAAGATTTATCGAAATTTTATCCTTTCCGAGTGGTTTTAGCTCAAATGTTACGTTCATATCACATTACAATTGAAGAGATGAATGGATGAAGGTGATATGTCGCAAAAAATGTTTACTCATAAATTTGAGTTACTTAAACATTTTAGAATATCTAGTAACGTATGAAGTACATTGACGTCTAAAGACGGATCTTAAGATTAATATTATACTGTACGACGTGTATTCCAAAATGATACTGACAGTTTGAACTCAATTTTCTCAAAATCAGAATTTTCCTACATATCACCTTCATCTATTCATGTCCACAATTATATTATTTGCATCAGCGGTTGAGTGAAGAGAGAGGAACTGTATATTTTCCTAGAATAAAAAGTTGCCTTTATCCTACCCGTAAATTGAGTGTACTCTGTGCTAATTTAATAAAAATTGGGTAACTATCCCAAGTCTATTGAATGCTAAGGAACAATCGAACGTTTCCTCTTCATATTATACTAGCTGACCCGTGCCCACTTTGTTTACCATACAAACCGTTTAAACCTTCCCTGAACTTTCACAAATACTTCAAGACCAAAAATAGTCGAATCGGTTGAGCCGTTCTCGAGTTTTAGCGAAACTAACGAACATCGATTTATTTTATATATAAGATAAAAGATAAAATAAATACAGAACATATTATGTACGATATAAGGATTTGAAATATCGTTAAGGTATATTTATGTCTTCTTAGAACTACTTTAAATATACTTCAATTTTTCAATCACAATCCGAAGATATCCCAGTTATTCGGATGTAATCATAGCGGTAGAACCTGGCACGGTGCCGGCTCGTCAACTATCACCAGACTTTGAACTTCTATTGATGAATGAAGGATGTATGTCGTACAAATGTACGATAAGAATAGCATATTTTGTACTTCTTTTTTTGTTTTACACGTTGTGGTAGCCACAGGTCCTACAGTACCCTATTGGTCCTAAACTCACAAATCTAACTGCGACACAAACCGAGATATGTGCAGTTTGGATTGCGAATCGAACTGGTAATTATCGTCCACGGTTTAGACTATCTGATTTTTACTTACTGTGTCCAAATAATATACAACTAAAATACAAATATGTTACTTTATTAATAGCCCTAATTTGAACGATAGTGTACTGCATATTATGTTACATAATATAATGGATTCCCTAGTGCACGAGTTTCACTCTTCGATATTCGGCTTCGTAATAAAAATTAATTGCTATTCGTTAGTCTCGCTAAAACTTTAGAATGGCTGAACCGATTCGGCTATTTTTAGTGTTGAATTATTCGTGGAAGTCCAGGGAAGGTAAACGGTTTGTATGTTCAACGAAGTAAGCACGGGTCACCTATCTAATATATAAAAATGAATTGCTGTTCGTTAGTCTCGCTAAACTCGAGAACGGCTTAACCGATTAGGCTATTTTTAGTCTTGCAATATTCGTGGAAGTGCCGGAAGGTTTAAACGGTTTCTGTGCTCAACGATTCAGCTAGTTCTCTTTATAAAACAAAACTTACTAACAAAACTTACAAACTCGTAAACGATGCGAGCGTAGCAACTACGACATTCACAACGCTAGCAGCGCTTTTAAGTAGCTCTTAAATTAAGTGTTTGAAAACTCAGCCGTTAGCTCATCTATTTTCGTAGCAAAAGTTCTTTGACTTCTATATTTATTCAGTTGTTGTTTGTCGAGACAATACTCAAAGGTATTTTTACATTTAGCAAAATTAAATTCTAGTGTTACGAAAGTTAGTAGAAACTTTACATAATACTAGCCAAACTTTAATACATTTTAAATGAAATTAGGTAGGTACCTATTCTTTAAAAATCTAGAACCTTTCTTTTTGATTACAAAAGTTGGCAATATTTTTTATTAATTTAAAATACTATTCCTGACTAGGTTTAAGAGTTGAGACTTTATAATATTTTTTAGTTATTAAATAGATGAAGGTTATATTATTACACATTGATTATACACGTTATAATATTCATTATTTGCCAGTTTAAACAATACGGATAATTGGTAAAAACGGAATTTTTTGGGTGTGCTAAATATACACCTTCTGTTCTTCTACAGAAGGTGTATATTTCCCCATCGATAATTTAACATAACTATTTGTAACTGAGAATATGTGCAGTATAGTAGAATATATAGAACTCAAATAAATGTAAACACTTATTATACCACATTCTTGGCAAATATATGTATTTTAATAATACTAAAAAAACCTTCAGAGGTTTTACGATGACACTTACCCTTATACCAATAAACAGTGCCCAGGTCGTGGGGACCCTGGCTCATCACGCACGTCAGCGACAGCCGGCTGCCCGCCTTCACATAGAGGTCCACGGGACCCAGGATCTTCGCCTTAGCTTCTGTGGGCAGAACAGATACGTCACACGGTGCTTAAACGATATTTTCCTTGAAAACACTAGTATGACGTCTTAATATACTATTACTAGCTGTGCCCGCGACTTCGTTCTCGTGGTTTCTGTGTGACTTAAACCATTTATGCAGCGCACGCAACGAAAGTGCAACATTTCTCACTGACGCTCCGCTCCTATTGGTCGCAACGTAATGTTATATAGCCTAATGCCTTCCTCTATAAATGTACTATCTAACAAAAAAATATTTTTTCAAATCGACCTGTAGTTCTGAGATTAGCGCGTTTAAACAAACAAACAAGCTCTCCGCTTTATAATATTAGTATAGATGATGAGACGTCCGTTATAAAGCGGTGTTATAAAGAAAATGTTAATTCACCACTAATATTAATTCTATGTGAATAAATTTGCGGCATATATGACTGTTTCCTTTAATTGAGTTGGTTAATAAGTTTAATTGATTTTTCACAGCTCTCAGACAAAGTGGACCTAAGTATTTAATATGAGATTTATCTGGACCACAAAGTCGTATAAGGATTCCTTTTTTTTTGATGTACGAAAACCTCAAAGAAAGTATCTCCTGTTCAAGACATCGTAATTTCAAAACAAACACTTTATGTTAATTCTCTGGTAACAGTTTGGTAATAGACAGTTTCATAGATACATAATATGATAGTAAAATTATTATATTACTAGGTGACCCGTGCCCACTTCGTTGAGCATAAAAAATATAAAAAAACCGTTTAAACATTTCCTGGAATTCCACGAATATTTCAAGACCAAAAATAGCCAAATCGGTTCAGCCGTTCTCGAGTTTTAGCGAGACTAACGAACAGCGATTCATTTTTATATTTATGAAGATGTGACTCATTGCTATGAATTGTTCAGCAGCGATCACGGCATCCGCGCCCTGTACAGTGCACATAATTTATATAACTGGTACTTTCACAGTAAACTCTAAATATGAGGCTCATACTTACGCTAAAGTATTATCTCTCATTCTCACCTCATATATAAAAAGAGTGCAGTATTCTTAAAAATGTTGATTTTGATTCCTTGTAGTTGCGTCACAGTTTCCCATTTAGTAAGCTCCGTTAACAATTCTATTTGTTATCTCAAACAAAGAAACTACGGAAGAAAGCGCCGACGTTGATAAGATTACAGTTTGTATCAATTGTTGTGCCTTCTGTGATTCTAGTGTTCTGTTTTGTTTCGCAATTACAATATCTTGTACAGAAGATACTTTCTTTTAGATTTTCGTTCATCAAATAGAAATAACGGAATCCTAAGACTTTGTGGTCTGTCCGATCGTCTATATATCTGTCAAGTGTATGTCTGTCTGTCTCGTGAAGGTGTCAAAACAAACATCATCAATACTATTATTATAAAGCAGAAGAGTTTGTTTGTTTTTTTGTACTCGCTCTAATTTCAAGAATTACTGGTCTCTATCTGAAATTCTTTTTTGTTGGATAGTTCATTTATAGAGGAAGGCTTTAGGCTATATAACATTACGCTGTGACCAATAGGAGCGAGCACAGAAGAGTAAAAGAGGTTAGAATGGCATTTTAAGCGGGGCAGACGCGCCGTAAATATGATCAAATGATCATATGTCAGCCAAAACCAGTTTCATCGGTCAACAGTCACACTCTTACTGTGACAGCGTACGGAGCTCCATAAAAAGTCGTTAAAAATGCCGTGTTGCGCTGATTTAACGTGTCGGAAAAGAAGCCAAGTGTGTAGTGTAGCCCGAGATGGAATTTCTTTCCACCGGTAAGTCCAAAAACTTTTAATTTTATGTGATATTAGTAATTATTTCCATAGCATTATGTACTTCGTGATCGAAAACGATACATTCGTATTTAGGCGCAAAATTATCAATTGCTTGCAATACGTGGGTACCATTTTGTATGTGTTTGCGAGTGCGCAATGTATTGCATTCACAGCGAACAATGCGCACGCCGAATCATAGCTTCAATTCTAGGTACTTCGTGCGTATCGATAGTGTTGTACCAAGATGTAAACAATGTCGATATAAGAAAATGATATTATAATTTAAGCAACTCTCTTTATTGATAATTACCATCAATTATTGTTTATTTAATTTACCTTTCTATTAAGAAATAAAAGAAAATTTCATACGGACATTATTATAATTATATTGTTATATCTGTGATTAATGTATGTTTTTTTGCCTAGTAAATAAATAAATAGAATATTAAGAACATTACATTAGTTGTACGGTACCCTGTCACCCCTCAAAAATTTAACCGAACTATTGCAAAAAATGTGAAAATAATTTTATCGATATTAATTATCGACCTTCGGTCGCCCTAACGTGTATGAGAAAAGTGCGCGTGTGTAAGTGTACATCTGATGCATTGTTTACGTTAGTGTGACAACCAATTACAAATTAGCAATCTAAGTGCGTGAGGTTTATTTGTGTGCGTAACACTCGTACGTATTGGGTTACTTCCTTGTAGTGGAATTAAGAGTGGGAGACAAGCGGCGACGCGTGTTCTAATACTAATTCGAAACTATTTCCATTCTAACCTCTTTCTCTGTTCTGTGGGAGCGAGGCATCAGTAAGAAATGTTGCAAAAACGGGGAAAAATATTCCCCGTTTTTGGGGACTTTCGTTGCGTGCGCTGCATAAACGGTTTAAGTCACTCAAAAACTACGCGAATGATGTCTCGGACACACCTAGTATTACATACTTAGGTCTTCTTTTTCTTAGAGTTATGAAAAATAAGCTAAACTTATCAACCAACTCGATTAAGAGACACAATGGTTTATGCCGCAACATTTCGATATTTCGACACTAAAATATTGATAATACATCAATATACGCAACAAATAATTATATTATGTAATTACAATAAAATTTATAGGCTACCAAGAAACACCATCGCAAACATTAATAAAATTAGGTATGCACATCGAATAATGTAAATTCAGTCAAATTATGCTGATTTGACGAATCCATTGTAGGTACCGCTATTGTTTATATTTAAATAATGTATAATATTAGTTTTTTCGAATAAGTTATATAAATGTTTAACTTTAATTTAATATACCACCATATTCGTATACCACCATAACACCACATCACCTATTATCCTGTGTCAGTCGTGTCGGTTTACCGTCGCACTGGTTTATGAGAGTAATAGGAAGAGTAGTGCTTCTGTTTATTACGCACACACTTGGGCACTATAAAATAACTCCTGCGTAGCAGGTCTGGTTTCAATAAAATCGGCTACCGACACCGAAATCGGTGAGGGAGCTATTATCTATGCTAATATTATAATCTATACTAATATTATAAAGCGGAAGAGTTTGTTTGTTTCTTTGTTTGTTTAAACGCGCTAATCTGAGGAACTACTAGTCCAATTTGAAAAACTCTTTTTTTGTTGGATAGTCCATTTATAGAGGAAGTCTTTAGGATACATAATATTACGCTGCGACCAATAGGAGCGAAGCGTCAGTGAGAAACGTTGCA
The DNA here is from genome assembly GCA_905187575.2 of Celastrina argiolus. Taxonomy (NCBI): domain Eukaryota; kingdom Metazoa; phylum Arthropoda; class Insecta; order Lepidoptera; family Lycaenidae; genus Celastrina; species Celastrina argiolus. The sequence continues at coordinate 5,620,086 of LR994582.1, read as the reverse complement.
AAAACGGGAAAAATTATTCACATTTGGGGACTTTCTTTTTTTGCGCTGCATTATACGGTTTAAGTCACTCAAAAACCGCGAACGAAGACAGCTAGTTATTATGTTATCCTGTTCTTCATGCTTTACAATATCTCAAAAATCCAAAAGGTTGCCTGGAAGAAATTGCTTTGAAGTAACAAGGCCGCCTGTGTGCATGTGATTTTATGTAATTTTTGTCTGTTTGTTTTTTATAATGATCTGTGCACAATAAAGTGTATTTGATTTGATTTGTTATGCTAGCTATGTAAGTTCAGTACGGTCTATAGATACCATACTGAAACTATATAGCTATATACTCGTAGTCTTTCGGAAATCGTCGTTTTTTATACATCATCTGTCGTTTCCATAAAAAATGATGATTCCCAAGCACTGGAACTCCATAGGCTACTTTTGACATTAAAAGTACAGTATTATAGGCAGAAAATATTTATTTAACCATAACAATATTGTGACACAGTTTTATAATATTAAAATCAAGCTCACATTATATTATTATCTATGCTATATACCAACTTTGGCCTTTTTAACCCATCTGTTTTATTACTTAAATATGACCTATTCAGATAATCACTTTAAACCAAATAGTGTAATATTTTAACCAATTATTTCACTTAATATTTTTAACATGGTACATTTTGTTTTCAGGGGTTTTAAGCCTACAGGCAAAGCTTTTAAGCCTGTAAAAGCAAATACTTATAACGAAGTCATTAATTAATTTCTCCGATGTATTATTATTGAAACGAGTAAAAATAGTAAATACAATATTGTAAAGAAAATAAAAAAGTAAATAATAAATAGAGTAAATGGTAGGAGAGTAAGAGAAAAGACCGCGTACACCGACTTAAAACAGAAATGAATGCAGAAAAATATTCTATAATACTTTTTGTTATGCAAGGTAATTAATTAATAAGCCATAATACTTTAGGGTGTGTATGTGCCTCATATGTAGAGTATACCGTGAAAGTACCAGTGCTGAAATTCTTACTTTTGACTTTCATGTTTTGTATGACAAAAAACATCATAAATTTTCCCATACAATAATTGAAAAAAAGTACCTTTTTCAGCGCTGGTATTTTGTCAGTAAATTCTATATACGGGAAACATACACACTCTAAAGTATTATCATTAATTAATAGTTTGTAAAATAGCTTTCATACTGGTGTCGCATTCTAAAACCACTGGTCTGGCTTCTATTGAATATGTGGCTCTGACATAACGTGACATCACACTATCCAGTATTAATGTCTAGAAAATGATCACCCTCTTTTTTTGAAAAGGAAATTTTCGTAAAGATATTGGGGGTATAGCAAGAATTATGAAATGATGAATGAGATGGAATAGCAAATAGGTTATGTCGGATTTCTACCCACTAAAACCAGGGGTCTACTTGAAGGGAAAATAGAGAAATTATCCTTAGAGATGAAAGAATGTCCTCAAAAACAAAAAAAAATAGGAAACGCACTGTTTACTGAAAGAGTTAAATTTTTGAGGATTGATAGTTGAATAACTTGCTAATTTTATTTTGAATATAATATTACAGATAATACCTATTAATATATTATATTTTTCTAACTACAAGGTTTTAGAATAATGGGCGCAACGCTGTTCCAAATAATTGCAAGGCACTAATACTGTGAAAAAAATATATTAAATATTCAATTTATTTTAAAATTATAATATTCAATATTATTAATGATAGAAAAGAGAGTGTTTCTATGTATTTGGCACTTTAAAATAACTCCTGCGCAGCTGGCCTGGTTTCAATGTAACCGGCCACCGTTACCGAAATCGGTGTGGGAGGCATCATTATTATTTTTCTTATTGCAAATATTACATTTTACATAAACTTAGCAGTTGAGTCAAGATAATATCGAAATTGCTATAATGTCCATACATTTGCAACTAAGTTAATAAATAATAACCTTATCTATACTTATTAATATTATAAAGAGGTAACGTTTGATTGTTTGTTTGTTTGTTTGAATGGAATAGGCTCTGAAACCACTGAACCAATATGAAAAATTCTTTCACCGTTGGAAAGCTACATTCCTAGCGCTGAACATAGGCTATATTATATGTTTAAAAAAAGTAGGGTTCCTTACTAAAACCCCAAAAATGTAGCCCAAAGTGTAAAAAAACGACCTCCAAAATTTGTTACGTCGTGTGCGCTTCGACAACGGCTTGACCAATTTCGCAATTTTTTTTTACGGTATGTTCGTTATTGTTACGAAAAGGTTATTATGAAAGAAAATGTTGAAAAAAATAAGCAGAAAATTAGAAAAAAGAAGAAAATACGTGATGGTCACGCGGGGTTCAATCGATTCACGTCGTTGCCAGTTTATATGACACGGGTGTCATGGTAACGACATTGTTCACAAATGGAAAATAAAAATTATGAAATGCTATAAATAACGTATTAACATAAACTTAATCTATTTGGATTCATTAAACTATTTGTCCACCACTAATAAATAGTCGGGTCATTTTAATAGGTAACATTTGACAGTTTATCAAAAATGAGCGACGTAACGTTGTAACGACGACATAATAAAATAAATATTTTCTTTTTGTTAAAACTGCAGAATTTACTAAACTTTATTTAATAATTATTAGAAATTTATTGTCAACATAACCAATATGAGTTTTTTTACGATTTGCTTTCACTGATAAACGATCTTAAATATAATATACAAATTATGATTTAATGAAATAAACGTCGTGATAATGTTACGTCAGTTAACACTTTTTCTTATTAAACACTAGAGACTTACTCAAAAAATCGATTAATCTTTTAACAACTATAAATATACCTATTTAAAAAAAGTACTTAACTTATAAGTTGTAATAAGAATATATTATAAATGTTAATTTAAAAATCAGATCGAAGGAGTTAGATCCATGGTCATAATTCACGAACAATTAAAAAAAATCGAAAACGTCATGATAAGACGCCACTATGTCTTTTGTCGTCATTTGTCTTTGTGCGAAGTTAACGTCTGTCTGTTCTGTCTTTTTTTTTTCTTGCTACTGAAAACGAAAATGCAATTTAAAAAAAATGTCTGTCTGTCTGTTAGCGTGTCTCTTTGCTCCGGCTAATCTCTGGAACGGCTGGACCGATTTTAACGAGACTTTCACTGGTAGATAGCTAAAGTTATAAGGATTAATTTAGGCTTCTTTTCATCATCATCGTTATCTAACTAATGATCACCGAATCGGCTGGACCGACTGTGACGGGAGCATTCACCGGGCGTTAGCTTATGTTAGTTCCATCTATACATCAGCTATTTGTATTAAAGTAAGTCGTGTTAGTTAAATTATTTATAACTCAAGAACGGCTTTATCGATATGGTTGAAAATTGGTGAGGAAGTAACTTAGAGCCAGTAAACGGACATAGGATACTATTTATTCCATTTGACAGCGCAGAACCAGCAACGTTCACGGAAGGGTTTGGCGTTGTGGGTTCCGCGTTGCGGGTTCCGGGTTCCCGTGTTGCGGGTTCCGGGTTCCGCGTCGCGGGTTCAGGGTTCCCGTGTTGCAAGTTCCGGGTTCCGCGTTGCGGGTTTCGGGTTCCCATGCTGCGGGTTCCACGTTGCGGGTTCCGGGTTCCCGCGTTGCGGGTTCCGGGTCCCCGCGTTGTGGGTTCCGGGTTCCCGCGTAGCGGGTTCCGCGTTGCGGGTTCCGCGTTGCGGGTTCCGCGTTGCGGGTTCCGCGTTGCGGGTTCCGCGTTGCGGGTTCCGCGTTGCGGGTTCCGCGTTGCGGGTTTTGGGTTCCCATGCTGCGGTTTCCAGGTTCCCGCGTTGCGGTTTCCGCGTTCCCGCGTTGCGGGTTCCGGGTTCCCGCGTTGCGGGTTCCGGGTTCCCGCGTTGCGGGTTGCGGGTTCCCACGTTGCGGGTTCCGGGTTCCCGCGTTGCGGGTTCCGGGTTCCGCGTTGCGGGTTCAGGGTTCCCGTGTTGCATGTTCCCGCGTTGCGGGTTCCGGGTTCCCGCGTTGCGGGTTCCGGGTTCCCGCGTTGCGGGTTTCGGGTTCCCATGCTGCGGGTTCCGCGTTGCAGGTTCCGGGTTCCCGCGTTGCGGGTTCCGGGTCCCCGCGTTGTGGGTTCCGGGTTCCCGCGTAGCGGGTTCCGCGTTGCGGGTTCCGCGTTGCGGGTTCCGCGTTGCGGGTTTTGGGTTCCCATGCTGCGGTTTCCAGGTTCCCGCGTTGCGGTTTCCGCGTTCCCGCGTTGCGGGTTCCGGGTTCCCGCGTTGCGGGTTCCGGGTTCCCGCGTTGCGGGTTGCGGGTTCCCACGTTGCGGGTTCCGGGTTCCCGCGTTGCAGGTTCCGGGTTCCGCGTTGCGGGTTCAGGGTTCCCGTGTTGCAAGTTCCCGCGTTGCGGGTTCCGCGTTCCCGAGTTAGGGGTTGTTTTTTTTTAGTTGAATTTCATCATAAACTGTTTTATGCTCAACGAAGTGGGCAAGGGTCAGCTAGTATAAGATAAATGTTGGTGACCTGCAGGATAGGCCTAGCCTGAGCAGGAATTCATCAAAATTTCAATCAAATCAAAAATCCAATTATAATACTTTAATATGGCGCTGTTAAATACCTATCTTGTTAAAATTGTTGTTGTTTAAACATACATTTAAATAACTTAAATTAAACAGAAACAAAAACATGTTCAGTGCATTTCGCAGAGATTTGTGGTATTTTAAATTACATTTCAGTTGCTGGTAATTCTGTTTAAAACTGTTTTACGTAAAATAATTTACAATTATTAATGCCTAAAATGTAAATTTTTTATCATTTTAATTAAATTAATAATATGTAAGTAAATAAATTTTTAATTAATTAACTATTTTAAAAAGGCCAGGCATTAGTCGGACTCAATTTTAGTTTTCATTTATTTAGATAACAATAACCTTATTATAGCTATTTTAACATACACTATATTATTATTAATAAAATGTCAATTAGAATTATAATAATATAAGGAAATAACTGATGACTTCAATACTCACACAATTTCTCGAAATGTTACACGTAAGTGGTAGCCACAATATTATTTGTCTATAGATATTGAGCAACTCAATCTTATTATCAACAATCTTAATCAACTTAAACTCAACATGCGGTTTTTTAAGAAGGTATATAAAGTTGAATTTAGATTTTTAACAGCTTAAAGGGATGATTATTGATTAATATGAAATTAATTTAAATGTAATATATCTAAGTCCTGATTTCACTAACGCATGTTAGTATAACCATGCCTTCTCATTCATTGATAGGAATTACGAGAGGAACAACATGATATTTAACGATGCATTAAGTTTAACATTGCTTGGTGAAACAAGCCCTTGTTTATGATGATAACGGTATCTTGCATATTTTTATATAGGCTGTAAAATTAATGAGTGATTATATTTTAGGGCGTGCATAGGTCCCGTATATAGAGTTTACTGTGAAAGTACCAGCGCTGAAAGAGGTACTTTTTTACTTATTGTATGGGAAAATTTATGATATTGGGGCATTTCTCATAGAAACATGAAAGTCTTTTAGCGCTGGTACTTTCACAGTATACTCTACATAATAGCATATACACGCCCTAAATTATTATCACTCATTTAATTTACACCTTGTATACTATGTAACTAATGATTTTCTACGTTGCTTTGTACCCAATTACAAAATTCTGAGTTCACGGAAAGTACCCTTTAGGTTATGATTCCCTTGCGAGTGTCGAAAACGACTAAATCAGCGATACAAACGGCAGTGTATTTTGATATTGCGTTGCCTATTTCTGAGTATTTGATATGATTTTCAGCTTGAAATCTCCACGCGTTCCTGAGAAAAAGGGTCTTAACAGACTTAATATGGGACTTTGAAGTGATCCTAGAAGGGCTACGTTTTCCTTCCGAGGTACGGAACTCCTTACTTGTAAGAAGTGGCACTCATTTTACATTAAATAAAATAAACAAATAAGAGTTTATTCAAAAATACCCGACGGACAATATACTATATAATGGGAAAAAATATTATTATCATAACATAATCATACCACAACATAAAAGAGACACCATTTAACTATAACAACAAAAAAAACATCAATATGTGATAAAGAGATGACAAAAAAATTAAATAAAATTCATTCAACACATTACACACTTGTAAATGTAATTATAATCAGCCCCCTGGGCCCTGATTACGTAACTTCGGTCGCATTCCCATCTCTCGAGATCAACTGTCATTGCGACGTTTAAACTTTTTAAAACACGATATAAAAAGTTGAAATGTCATAATTTTGACGTTTTGATGTTGTTGACGTCACAATGACAGCTGATTTCGAGAGATGGGAATGGGACCAAAGTTAGGTAATCAGGGCCCAGTAGTCGTTAAGGACCATAGATGTTAAAATCGACTTTAAATAAGCACTATAAAAAAACATTATATTTTCTTCTTACATCTTGTTTTATGCATTTGCAAATTATTTCTATTCAGTTATCATGAAGGCACAATTTTTACAATAAAAAAATGTGAACAGGTTTCCTAAATTCGTTTGCATAAATAACCGAAATTAAATCACGAAACATAATGACTTGTGTGCTCAAGTGTATTCAGAAAACCTCTCGTCCTTTCAAGTTCCAGCCAATTTATGAAACAAAGCGCTTGGCAGACATTATTAATGGCGTAGCCAACGACAACAATTAATTAAGGTGTATTTATCGTCAATTATAAAACCCAAGGAAAATTCTAAATGATGAGTCCCGTAATTTGACGGTTGCGTGATAAATTGGCATTATTTTCCTTTATTATACGTCACATTATGCAATTTATAAGAGAGGAGCTGATCCGTGCCCACCACGTTGAGCGTACAAAACCGTTTAAACCTTCCCTGGACTTCCACGAATATTTCAAAACCAAAAATAGCCGTATCGATTCTCGAGTGTTAGCGAGACTAACAATTCATTTTTATGGTGGTGAAACTCACCAGGATATAGAAAATGGTTAGATCGTAACCTTTTGTAATCCCGATTATATCAATCGACTGAGAATCAAAATAAACGAACGTCAATTTATTCGGGAGTATGCGGCACGATCGAATCTGAATCAAAATCAAATCAGTTTGGAGAGTAAGGCCCCTCTGGTCTAAATCTGTGCATGCGATACGCATGCACAGATTTAGTTACGGGTAGTGCCAAGTGAAACAACAGGATTAAACAAAATTATGTGCAGAAGCAACTCATCACGTAATTTTTCATTTAAGCAACATTGCCAGATTTGATAATCTTACCTAACTACAATATAAATTCCCTATTTATAAAGTTCATAAGATTTTCAAAGCTGTTTTTATTGCTGTTGCTTAATTAAATTAAAAACATACAAAGAGAGCAACATGGATTATTGTGTAAACAATTTTATGAGTGCTTAGTAAAGTGAACTCATACCTTACCCCCAGATTTCTTATAATTCCTAATATCATCCAGATTTAATAATAATCTCGACCCGTAATTTTTCATTTGAGCAACATTCCCTGCTCAAATCCGGTGAACTTTGTAGATTCTCTAGTTTAATGAAATATTCGCGGTTTTACAGCCAATAATAATCATTAAAGCTGCATTTAATTATTTTTTCCAACAACGTAGCTGAATAATTCTTTAAAATTATTTTGAAAATCCCGTTTTTTTATGAAAAGCGGTCTGAAATTATGGTGACAATAAATTATAAAATTTTATAGTGCTCTTACTTTGAAAACTATCGAAACAATATGTTTTAGCAATAGAATTTTTATAATTGGTTTAATGATATTAGAAAGCATTTTTTTAAGAGAATAATTTTAAATAGCCTACTACACCGCTGGAGATTAATTTTTGCGACACATACGCATAAAATGGCGATTAAGCTCAGAAAAAAATTAAAGAGTCCTTTCAGTGAAAAAAACTCACACGGCGCTGTGATCTCGCGAAGGGTAAATCAATCCTCTTAAGGCCCCCAAAGAAAAAAGGGTAAGTACCAATTTCACCATGTTAAAGTTAAGCCTTCATTAAATATCATGTTATCCCTCTCGTATTTCCTTTAATGTAATAATATATTTCAATTAATGAAAAAGCAAACAAAGCAAAGCAAACGGCTTATTAAATTACCAAATTTAATAAGCCGTTAATACTAACAAGCGTTAATACAAAGGGGACTAAAGGTTAAATATTTACTAAGATTAGGTATTTTTTACGTTTTGTTAATATATAATAAAAATACTGATTTTCAATTATTTATCAAGATAAGATTCCATCAATTTCTGAGAGACGTTTTTCACGGAAATAACTTAATTAGGCTAACAATAACTTTGGTTTGTCTACTGTCCATGTAGATTATATTTTTTACGAGGCTGCTTAGGCCACTTGCGACAGTCTATGTTAAACAATAAACAGAAGTCCCTGAATTATAAGCTAACTCTGAGTTTATTGTTATATGAAATTAAATACCGTTTATTTTAAGCAACATACAACCATCCGTTAATACCTTACAGACAAACATTTATTATTTTTATATACTTTAAGGCCGGCCTCATACATACGTTTTCCGTATTAGTTTTCCGTATTCGGACATCTGAACGCATGGAATCAGTAGAAAATACATTAACTGACGCACACGTTCGCTTTTTTTCCGGACGGAATAAATTCCGTACGTTTCGTGTGCAAGCCGGCGCGACCGGAGAAACCTACTCGAAAAAACCTAATGACGTCATGCGGAACGCAGCGCTTGCCTACATTTTGTTTGTGCCGGCGCATACGTTCGGAAATTTTTATTCAGTTTCGCGCCCGCGCCGCGTATTCTCTGTATTGGTTACGCATATATTGTACTGACGTGGATACATTCCGAATGAAGTAAAACTAACTTTTGCGCTAGTCTCACGGAATTCCAATTCGAAATTACGCATTCGGAAAACGAATACGGAAAACGTATGTATTTGGCCGGTCTTACAACTACACGTTGGCATACGTTTAGTGCGACGTATCACTTCGTTCCGGAGTCCGCTTGGAACTCATTGTCATCTGACCTTCAACGTCAATATTAACCCAGAGGCCAGCGAGCCTTAGCAAGGGATCGATCCGTGTAACATCACACGATACATGTGGTAAGGTGATTACCGCCGACTTTTTTTTTCTTTTTCGGAAGGATACGGCATTTAAGCCGATTTAGTTGCGTCGGACTACAACTAGCCATGTGGCTAGTTGTTTGGTGAGACTACCGCCGACTCAATAACGTATGCTTTTATCCAAATATGCAGTCATAGTTCGTCTGATTTGAAAACCCTTTACAACACATAAGAATTGATTGCAAAATGTTCTACGAATGACTTCAAATTATATCTTTTGACAAATAAACTAGGGAAGTTTGCTTATTATTTTCGTTGGAAGTCAGCGTGTTAAAGTTTTCGATATCTTACAGTCAGTTTGGAAGTTATCTGTAGCAACCAGACATTGCTACGGTCATTAGCGTCTTGCACTACGAAAACCACCTTTTTCAAACTTATAGGACTGTTACACTAAAATCTGTTAATGTGGCGAACGGAAAATTTTGATAACACCAACATTTATCAACATGAAGCTTATTTTATGAAAACTATAAAGGTATAAACCGAATACGTACACGTATTATTATGTCTACGTTACCCTGGCTATTATTAAAAATCTATTGACACCTTATTAATTATTGAAAGCGGATCAGTAGTTTAGGCACTGCGGTAACAGAATAAAGAACATAATATTTAATAAACATATTCAATACTCTTCCATATTAGAGTAAGAAAATCAAATAAAAAACCAAAGTACACATTTTAAATATTTGTTACTTAGGTAAAGAATATTAAAATTTTAATTTTCTGACGTAATTTCCAGATTCTTAGGCTCTGGAACAGTAAAATACGGAATGAAATATTAATAAGATTAAAAGAACGGCGCCGAATGAAATGAGGTGGAATCTTAGATATTTCATCATTATTACATTTTACGCGGGAAACCCGGAGTCCGATCAATAACTTTCTCACGTCCACCAAGAATACATTTTTACCCAACTTCGGCGAAGGAAGGATAATGATTTGGGCAGTCTTTGTATGATTGCCATGTCAATCTACTTATTTATTTATAACATGATTTTTTTTAAATAAGATTGATAATATGATCGCTATAAGATGTTAAACCGACTGACCTACCCCAGGTATCAATAATATTATTAAAAAATATATTAAAATTAGGCTTGGCATCACATGGACTTCACAACTTTTTACGCCAAAAGAACTAAGTAGCGAGACTTGGCATTTTTTACAAGTTATGTTTTTGATCGAATAATAATTACAAAAATTGTACACTTGCTAAGATGTTGCAAACTTAAACAGGAACAGTCGTATATCATAACAAATAATAAAAAATAAAGTGTGGTTGTAATTTAGACTCTGGATTAAAACAAAAAACTTTATATCCCAAATAGGTACTACGTTTGTACGAAGCTGGAGGGAAAAGCTAGTTATTCTATAAGGCAGTTAGGAAAAGACTCTCAAGTGGCCCGGAAAGACACGTAAGGGCTTTGTTACACGAACTCATAACGCGAAGTTCGGTGTTCCGCGTGCATTATAAATTTCATACTTTTCAAACTATGAAGTTTGTCTTTAAAAGTAGGAGAGCCATGCTTAGAGATGATTATTCTACCACCACCGTAGAATCGGAGTGAATTGCTTGTTTTCTATGATAAAGGACACTCTTAAGGCATTGCGAGTGATTTCGGTAGTTGCTTACTATCAGACACAATATTTGCGTCTGATGATAAACAAACAAGCAAGGGAGGAACTTATTCTCCATCTCCGGCTTGTCGTGTGCCCTGGGAGCACTAAGGTTGCCATGCGGCGTTGTTATTATTAATATCGATTGCGAAAGCATAATATCAGGGCCCAGATTCAAGATGCCATCGGTATTTATCGCATACATAAGCTTCGCTAAATGACATAATATAAAATCGATTGTCATTTAGTGAAGCTTATGTCAAATGCCATACATTTTGTTTTCGAAATTTGTAAGCGATAAATAACGATGGCATCTTGAATCAGGGTCCTGTTATGTTGTCGCAGTGTCAACGCAAAATAGGTGTGACTTACGATGAGTTACGAGAGATGTGAATTACGCTTTGACGACGAACTAATGGGGTCTCGCTCTTAAATAGAAAATGTCCCACTTCCCACAAAAATAGCGGTGACCCTAGTCACGATTGAGGCAAGACGCCAGACAGGCATTAAATACTGAAGAAGCGGGAAATTGCTATGTCTCGTGACACCGAAGTGCATTGTCGCAAACTTCGAACTATAGCAGTTTATTTGTGTACGGGTTAATATTCGCAACTTTGTGCGATTGTGTCAACATGAAGGTTGATCGTAACTTGTTTCGATAACTACAATCGATAGTCATAAGTCGTTGCGCTCATAGTCGACAAACACAATGAGAAAAAGTTTTTATCAGCCTTTTTAATGTTAGGAAGTTAAAATAAATACATGCTGTGAAAATAAAAGTCATTATAACTTAGGGATATATTATACTATCTTTTCTCATTTCTCTCTCTCATTCAAAATAAAAACAAAGTTTTTTAGTGTTTTTAAAATTAATTATATCTACAATATTATGTTTATGTATAATATTATAATAATATTTATAATATGTAATCGTTGTGTTAGTTTATTTTTTAAAGTAATTACCTCATACCTGTTCCGGACCTATTAGGCCTAATCTTGAATTTAATTCTAATATATTGATTGATATTTGATTTTTACAATTCTCTATTCAAAGTATGAATGAAGATTAAAAATAATGATTTCTATAAAATCAACACTCACTTTCAAAAGAACAGCGAGAGGTGGCAAATTCAAATGTCCATCTATTGAAATTATATTCAAGAATCGACTTACAGAAAACCATTGAGATAATCTTGTTTCAATCAATGCGCTCACGTGCGATATTTACGCGTATTAGAAAGCGACATTACTGCAACTGAAACAGTATTATAAAGAATAGTTACGTAAATTTGGCTTCGGAACGAGTATAATCTTTTTAAGTAACATAAACAATATCCACCTAATTGCGCATATTTTAAAATGATTCTTAATTAGAACGAAACTAAATTTTTAGAACACTGCAAGTTTTCAGCGCGAAATGAGTATGTTAGTATTCTTGCTAATTACTTGGCGCATTATTAGGAATTCGTATGTAACTTTGACGATTAATATTAATAACGCCAGAAACTCTGCAATTCTTCCATGCCTGGAGTGGGGCGTGGGGACGCAATGCAAAAGTTTTATTAATTTCTCCTTTGTTTATGAAACGGTTGTATTAAAATTATTGTTTTAAATTCAGCTTCGTGGAACTTTGTACATTTCTTATTCGGTTTACGAGTATCTCTGTTTTAATATAATTGAAGCATTCGTAAGACAATCATTTTGTTACATGAAAGTAAAGTCTGTGATTTTGTTTGTAAAATAAAATAATAAAAGTGAAGTATTGCTTCTACGGATATCACATTTTACAGTTCTATCGTGTGTATTATAACAAATACTCACTTCTCGAAAATATCATTGATGAATGTAGGTCTTATTTAAGTTAAGGTAATTTGATTGCCAAGCTGTACAGGGTGTAAAAAGAACTAATATAATTATATTTCTTAAATAAGAAAAGGTTATATAATAACTAGGTTGTATAGTGACTGCCCGTTTTATACTCTGTGTAGTTGTACCCATTATGGTACAAAAGGATTTTCCGATCAATATCTTTACTGGTGTTAGTCAAATCGCTATCATATTATATTGTGCAGACAAGGATATTATAATTTCAACACATATAACGCCGTGTCGATCATAATTGTATTTCTGACCAGACATACTAATACGTGATACCTGACAGCCAAAGAGCTGAATACTAAAATCTGTAATAACTGAATAACACATTTGTTCCAAAATTACACTTTTATTCTTGCAAGAGACTAAAATAACTTAAATATTATCTTTCTGTACTGTTTATTTAATTTTTGTACCAAACAATATTTTTATTATTATTTAATAATATAATCAACAAATAAAATATATATATTTTTATTGTATTATTAAATAAATAATCTTAGTTTGCAAAGTTTTAATCTACACTTAAATTTGTAGCCTGTACACAATTGCGTACGGCGGTAGCTGCAAAAAAAAATTAATACACACGAAAATAAAACTTTATAATTCAAATCGCTGACCTATCAAAGTTTATTAGTTGTGGTATAAGACGAATGGACGCCACACAGTCTTGGCAATACAAAATGACTTACCAACAACGTTGAGTTGGAATGCCAGGGACATTTTCGGCTCGGTGTTGACTTGGCATTCGTAGATGCCCGCGTCGCGCTCTTGCGGAAATTTGATCTGCAGAGTCCAGTTTTCTGACTTATCTGGCCTGATGACCTATATAGAAACATATATTTTATGGCAAATGTTAAATCAATTTGAAGTTTGGACGACATAGCAGAAGCGAATTTTGTGCGACAAAGTTGTGACATAAAAGAATACGATAGAAATTATTAAATGAAATTTGGATAAGGAAATGTTAAATCAATTTGAAGTTTGAACATCGTAGGAGACAATAATTTTGTCTTATAAAGTTTTTTCGTTGCATAAAATAACGAGATTGAATACAGTATTACCTAATATACAAACTACTTGCACTTTTTCCCCTTTATTAGTTATTTTGTGTATAAAATGTTGTGTATTATTTCTTTAAAACACGAATTTTTACCAAGAACTTACAGTGTATTCAATAAAATACGATTCAAATTATAAATTAATAATATAAATATTTAGACATATTATGTAGTTCACACTACGTCTATCTAAGCACGTATATTGGGAAATTTTGTGATGTTGACCCTAGGACAGTGGTTCTTAACCTGTGGGTAATTACCCCCGCAGGTGTAAAACGGAGATTTTAGGGGGGTGACACGAAATAGTATTATAAAATAGCAATAAAAAAAAATAGTACGGTAAACGGTGGCACGGCGCTCTCATATATATCAAATTTGGGTGGTTTTAATTATTTTAAATTAGCTAGGGATAAACTCAATTCCCATACTTGTTCACAGGGGAAGTGACATTGAAAAGGTTAGGAACCACTGCCCTAGGGTAATTTCTAGATACATGCCCCAGCGAGATAAGTAATATTCTGTGCCTATTTATTTATACAGTTTTAGAGCTATTTTAAAAAGTGGGGTCGCTGACTCTATGTTATAAAAACATTTTGGTAGTAAACAAATATGTGGTTAATATTACCAAAAGACATTAGGATAAATTGAAAAATATGGTAGTTAAAAATACTTATTATTATTATTATTGCAATTTACCTGAAACCTTTGGTCTGAGGTGTAGGTCAGTATCCCAGCTGTTAAGATGTGAAGATCACGTTTTCTTATCCATGATACCTGCAACAGAAATTATCTTATATATAAAAATGAATTGCTGTTCGTTAGTCTCGCTAAAACTCGAGAATGGCTGAACCGATTCGGCTATTTTTAGTTTCAAATATTCGTGGAAGTCCCGGGAAGGTTTAAACGGTTTTTATGCTCAACGAAGTGGGCACGGGTCAGCTAGTATTTTATAAAAACAACTGTCAAGATTTTCATTGTAAGAAAGATTTGGCACTCCGACAAAATATGAGAGCTGTTTTAATTGGTCACTCACAACTACTTGGCCTTTTAATAAAAAAAGGTTTAAAAACTATAACTTGACTTCGTAAAAAGGTGTCTAAAAGGATGAAACAACAAATTAATTCAGATAGAAATAGAGAAATATATTGGTAGAAAAATCAATCTTGCAACGGCAGACGAATATAAGTATTGAATGTTTTTCAAGTTTTTTTAGGGAGTCCTACAAGTAATTAGGTATGAAACCCATATAGGATTACTTTTATTCCCTTTCTCTCGAGAAAACGTGGAAGCATTAAGCTGAAAATCATATCAAATACTTGAATCTACTGTCTCTTGAAGATGTAAAAAAATAAACTACGTTTAAAAAAACTTCGACTTGAACAATTAAAAAGTGTGAAAAATATAATATCTCAAATAAAAGCTACACGACCAAAGTATGTAAAAATTTTAGAAGTCTAAATGGCAGCTATTTTGCGTCGAATTAAAAAGGAATCAGGCTGATCTGATCATTAACCTCAGAGTAATCGGTATACATTAAATAAATAAGCCGTTTCTGAGATTAGCCCAAGCACAAGCCCACAGACAAACAGATAAACAGACAAACAGACAAAAATTTCAAAAATCATTGTTTTGGGTACTATTGCGTAAATAAAGGTGCCCTATAATATTTTTTCTCAAATATCTTCAATGTACAGACAGGACTCCATCAAAACATCACACTTAACAGTCTCTTGAGCTGTATACAAAGGAACTACGTTTTAAAAAAACTTTCACTTCAACAATCAAAATGTATAAAAATGAACATTAATTGTAACTATAATATAAAAATCAATCTCTTCTTTTCTTCTATTCTGTCTGCTTCTTCTTCTTTCTTCTATTTAATGTGGCGTGTAACTATAGAGGGTCACTGAAGTCCCATGCTTTTAACTTTGGGACTTCAGTGACCTTCTTAAGTTACACGTCAGATACCCTTAAAAGTAGAATAAAACATTCATATCATTAACATTTTAAGAGCTAGGCTCTTGTTGCTGGAGTAATCGCCATTTTTCTCGGTTCTGTGCTTTACTTTTGACCTCTTGATGAGACTTTCATCTTCTTCTTCTCAACGTTTATCTTCTCTTTTACTTAATAAGTAAAATAAGTAAAATAAAACAGCGTAACTAAACTATCATTAAATATCTAAAAGCAATGTATAACAATTTAAATTATTGTTTAAATTTTTAGCTTTTACTATTACAGAGGGCACACGATTCCAGCTATTTTCGATCGATTGTCTTGTAAAAATTATTTAGTTGTGAAGATGATTGATGATTGATGATTTAGAATGATTTTGAAGTCACTAGCAATCGATGAAAATCTTAAGCAAGAAATTATTTCCTTGCACAGATTAATCAAATCTACATGTAGAGTCTTAATAAAAACGCATCACACATTTTGAAGCAACTAAATCCATGTACAGGCTTCATTTACGTACGATCACATTCACCGATCGTTTCGAACAATCAAGAAGAAAATGTCTTAGTTTTATTTGCATTAATTTCTCACTTGGTGGCTTGAAGATGTTATTATTCTTTCTGTTTCCTTCAATATCTGGGGACTAGTCACTTTATTCTAGTAATGGAACGTGATAAGACATCATGTCAGGGGTAATCATTCGATAATAGAGAGACGTCTAGAATGTTCCAGACATGTTAATATAATAATGAGCGAGGGGACCAGAGTTATTTGCTAACCCGTGACGTGTTCAACCTTAGGGCATGTTCACACTGAGACACAACCCGATACGCACTTTATGTTACAAAAATGTCTAGAACGTAAGTCAGTTTTAACTAAAATTGCGTGGACAGGTACGTAATTTCCTACACTTATAGTTTATATAGAGAAAATCAAGCTTAAAACTACCTACGGATTATGAAAATAACAACAATACACTATATCACTCACACTTCTACAACTTATATTATAATAACAGATTTAGCACAGTAGTCAATCTTTCTTTAAGATTTATCATTAGATATTTATTTATTTATTTATTAAACTTAATGCACAAACTGTACAAAGGCGGACTTAATGCCATGCGGCATTCTCTACCAGTCAACCTTTGGGCGTTACAAAAGCAAAATTGTATAGGTGCCGGTAAGTAACAGAATGATCTATCTTATTTATAAAGTCATAAAAATAAATACAACAATACATATTATATATTAATAACATAAGTAATAAAATAAATAATATATATTATTATATACTATAATAATAACAAGTATTATATATTAAATAAAATAAATATATTATACTATAACTACAAGATACTGAAAATTTTAAGAATCTGCCAATTGCTTAAGATAGAAGTCACGAATTCTGCGCTTAAACATGTCTCTGGTTTTGGACAACCTGATTTCCAGAGGCATTCCAGAGAAGAATAGCCTGTACGTTAAAAGAAGAGTGGACAATACTAGATTTATGGGAAGGGCAAAGTAAAAGCTCGTTATTAAAAGATCGGAGGTTCTTGTCATGGCTGCTGCAGAGATATCGAAAGTGGGAGGAGAGATAAGAGGGAGCGTTGGGATGGTGCAGCAGCGAGTAAAGCGTGCACAATGCCCGCACAGATCGTCGTTGACGAACTGGCAACCAGTTCAGTTTAGAGCGATAGGAAGAAACGTGATCGAATTTTCGCAAGTTGAAGATAAATCTTAAGCAACTATTAAAAAGACGATCAAGCTTATTCAGTTTGTCGGCGTTAAGATCGAGGCAGCACACATCACCATAGTCGATTATTGGGAAAATAAGGGTTTGAACTAACAAGGTCTTGATAGGGATAGGAAGGAAATTTTTAAGTCGATAAAGGGACCGCAAGATACCCGTGACTTTACAAGAAATGCTGGTGATATGGGTATGCCAAGCGAGTGTAGAATCAATGTGTAAACCAAGATCTTTAACGCTTGTACTAAAATCAATTACAGAACCATCGTAGATAACAGGTGGAAGGGTACCTAGGTCCACTTTACACAGTTGTCTAGGACCTCCTAATAATATAGCCTGGCACGATTTAAATTCTATGTGTCTAAAAGCTAAAAAAAATGTAATTTTAAAAATAAATTATACTCATATAGTTGAATTTCAACAGGGCGATCTATAGTTTAAATAACTACACAAAAATATTGTACGATAAGTTTCATTGTGAGAAAGTCAATTTCGTATCAATTATTTTCACAGTATCATCACGTCACATTGCGGATCGGTGTATACTGACCCTTAGCGCTAAGTATGTAACTATGTGTCTTAGGTGATGTAGTTCGCTCCATTTTGTACACATTATATTATAAAATTATTAAAACCTAATGTACGAATGTATGTATTATTAGAACGTTATAAAGAAAAGTTGGTTCAGAAATAATAATGGAAGAAAAATATGAATATGGGTCCTACAAACAGTATGCCGTGAGTGGGCACACTTAACCCCGGTTTCTTAAAAACCGGTAAATTCGTCGATCGAAAAGTTTGAGTTTTTCAACAAGCCATTTTGAACATCACTGGCAACAACTTCGCTCACTCGCAACGTTCACCAATGATCCTCTAGAATGGCTTAACTTAACTCAAATGTTAGGTGATCGACCATTTGATGTTTTCAACATTATTCACGCTCATTGTTGAACATCTGCACTCGCAACAACTTTGATCACCATTAACTGTTAACTCGAACGTTAGCTGATCTACGATTTGATCAGCCTTTCAGAAACCGGGGCGATACACATCTACGAAGCGGACGTTATTGCAAGAATCTGCACCGTCTGGGTATGCTCCGTACTGGAACTCACGTATTGTAAGGCATCTTTATCCGGTAGGGCAGATTGCTAGAACGTCGGATGTTTGCATAATTTACATGCATATGCAGAGGGAAAACAAGGCAATGATTGCATGTGCGTACAATCATGTCGAACAAAGGTCTATGCTTTCATGATGGACTAGGTGTAATTATAGAATTAATTTTACACTTTTATTATTTAACGCTTACCGTGCAGTCCCTCTTTCCATCTTTTTTGGTACTAGTACCAAAAAAGGCGATATTTTTATTTATCTACTAAATAACATGTATATCATTATATAACATGTATAACAATATATAGTATATATAGCATTAAAGCTATATATACTATATAGGTATATACTAGAAGTTGCTTGCCATTTCTTTCAAAAAACAAACTCTCTTTGCAACCATTATTGCGTCAGTAAAATGTACTTTTTTGTGGTCTTATATTAAAAAACCATAGAAACTTGCTTAGTTTCTCTATTTATTCGACTACGGCCAATAAAAAAAGAAGGATAATGACACTTCGCGACGACGCCTTATATAATATGTTTGTTCCTGTAGGGCCTAAACTACTAATCATATTTTAATGAAATAGGTGTCAAAAGATTTGCAATAATACTCGTAATAATATCTATATCTATCTTCCTATATATAAAAATGAAATGCTGTTCGTGTCTCGCTAAAACTCGAGAACGGCTGAACCGATTCGGCTATTTTAGGTGATTATATATAATAACATAAATATTATAATATAGGGACGAATTAAAGTTTTTTTTTAATTAAAAATGTGGCTATGTAAGTATAGAATAAAAGCGTGTTAAAATTTTAGCTTCGAATAATCTAGCATGATAAATATTTCTCAAATGTTCATTTTAAGTCCTATAATATCAGATAAATTCAAAAGACTATTTCGCTTTCAGCTCTCAACACTTCCGTTTAGAGGAATAAATACATTTAAACGAATACATTATTCGTTGATAAAGTCACATTTTGCATTCAAAGCATTGGAGGGCAAAAAGGCGGTAATGCTTGCAATTTTATATTTTCCTCTGAAATAAGACGTTAAACGCAAGACTTATGAATCGTCGGAAATTAATCGTAAATTTCTCATTTCACGTTATTCACAGCGAGCGCTTCGATTCACATTATTTGTTGTTAAGGTTTTTTTTTTCTATTATTTACGTCATTTTTGGGTCGTTCAGTCCCATTATAGATATTATTATATTTTCAGATAAAAAGTTTATTCTTTTGATTTCGTTATATAACTGTGCACATAAAGTTCGAATTAACGAACAACGATGAAGATTGATATTGTCTTGAAACGTGAATGCAACACCCGAATTAGCTAATTTACTTAAATGTTTATACTTATTGAATAACGAAACCTCAAACTTAAATAAAATTTTTAAGCGAGTCATGAGACAGCTGTTTAAACTCAGTAGTAGATACTTCCTTTTCCGACAACAAATCCTTTGTTATTTATGTTATAACAAATAAAGTCTGATTCTATTTCCAACACAAATGTTAGTTGTGTCACTAAAATACATTTTTAATTGATAACATTTAGTTATCTTCATACTTTTTTTTTTTGACAGGGGGAAATACATTACTTATCCCCTACCACCACAGGGGGATGGCGGTAGGGGTATGACGGACTCCCCGGCGCGTTGAAGTGCGCCGGATTTACCGTCTAAAACCCCCGATGCCTCCTTCTGCGCTTCGCTGGCTGTGGGACACTTAGGCTGCGGTTCCACTGACGCGGAGCGGGGTGGAGAGGAGCTTGCGGTGCCCGAATCGAGTATTGACCAATGGGGAAACCGGGAACAGCACGAGTATAGTGATTGGTCAATTTGGGAACCGCTAAGCTCCTCTCTAGCCTTAAGCCATACCACGACCCCGCTGCGCGTACCTACTACCTACCGAATCTCCTTCTTCTTCCTTCTTCTACCGGCTCTACTTGTCGATATTCTTTCTACCGCGCTTTTACTTATTTAGCATTTATTTTCGAAAATCTATTTCTCTTTTTATTAACTTCATTAGAACAAAATTACTTAAAATCCTATTTATAAATAACTATAATATATGTAAAATAACTATTTCATAAAATCCTTTCAATCCGTTTTACCTGAACGGACTCGCTCTTGGTCGGTTTTTATTTTTAAATTACTTAAATAACGAAGTTTATTGTATCGAAAACTGAGAATCCTGAATATTTCATACGTGCTTTTGTACAGTATACAGTTTTATGTACAAACGCCAAATATTGTGTAAACATAAAACGGGTAAATACTATTCGCTATTGTTTCAAAAAGTTAACATTTAAAATTCGTCAGATCCTATTTTTGTTTATTTTATTCAGCCATTTTTACCACAGTAATTTAAAATATTATTTTAATTGTTTTTATATACAACCACAATGAGGTTTTTTATTTAAGGCGCATCAAAAAGAACATTCGACATAATATTTAGGTATAAAGTTTTTATCAAAATGAATTAGTCAAGCACAAAAACCAGTTGTTTTCTGAAGAAGAAGTAGAAGAGTTCCGTTGATCGCATTTCAGTTTCAACATCAGATTGATCCCCCTTGGCATAAAGTTGCCAAATCAAAAAATCCTCTACGCGTCTTTCTCTCCACACTGTATTCGGCTTAGGGCCGATTATCCAATCGTCAGATAACTTTCTTCTTCTTCTTCTTTTTTGTTAATGGCTCCTTAGTGAGTCGCCAGTGTCTGAGTGTGTGGACGAAGACTCTGCTTTATGAATAGGTTCTGTGAGGAAACAAGGGTACGGTGATCCGAGAAAAGTCTGTTGAAAAGCCTAAAACAAACACAAACATTTAGGGTTAGTACCATTCACCTTACAGTTTTATTTTGTTAATTAAAATATATGTACATAAAGTTTCTATAAAAGGAGTATTTACAAAACACAGAACAGATTTAAAATTGGTAGGGCGAGGAATTGTAGGAGGGAGGGAATCATATAATGAGGTTTGGTTTCTGGGACAGGAGAAAAAAATATGATCTAGAGTGCCCTCATCTAGGCCGCACTCACATAAGGAGCTATCCCTGACCCGAATTTTGGCTAAGAAAACAGGCGAGCAACAATGTCCGAGTCTCATTCGGCAGACCGTTGAGCATACTGTCTTACTTGCCTGTTTGAATTTAAAAAACCATGGTCTAACCGGTATACAATTTTGAATTTCTGCATAGTGTTTTCCCTTATTTTCCCTGCTTCTGGACCACTCAATATGCCATCTGGTATTCATGTGCGTTTTAGCCAGGGGAACTAAATCATGGCAATAAACCTTATACTGACTTGGTCCACCTGATGTTATAGCATTTTTAGCATAAGCATCTACAGTTTCATTTCCAGTAATTCCACTATGACCTGGTATCCAAGCTAAAATGACTTGAATACCGTCTGTATGGCACCTAAAGAGAAGCTGTCTCACTTTCAGGACCAAAGGGTATTTACATTTGGAGCGAAACTGATCGGAGCTAATAGCCTCCAGGGCACTTCTGGAATCCGAGAGTATAATAGATTTGTTTAGGTGATGTGACTCAACAAACGAGAGTGCTTCTAAAATAGCTAGTGTTTCCCCTGTAAACACAGTTGAATTTGGAGGTAATTTAAAATTCAGTACAACATTAAACCTCGGTATCCATACGGCTACTCCGACGCAGCTACTCTCCAAAAGTTTTGATGCATCCGTGAAGATGAGCAGCCAATCTTCGAAGCGCTGATTAATAATATGTTGAAACTGAGTATTAGCCAAGGTGGAGCTCTTATCAATTGGTAAATTTAGAAGCACTTTTGGAGGGAAGGTAAGTGCATTATATGGAGTGGAAAAGAGAGGGTTGAGTCTGCACTGGAAAATAGGGCAAGGAAGACGGGTGATTTTCTGGTAGCTAATCAAAAGACAAGGAAGGTCCTTATGTAGCCAGTAGCTTGAAGAGCTAGCTAACTGCGAAAGGGTGTGGAGTTTACAAATTAGTGGATGGGATGAGTATTGGAATAATTTAAACACAAATCTGTCTGACAGGTACTGTCTTCTGATGTTTAGCGGGGGATCCCCACATTCAACTTGTAACGCATTAATTGGGGATGACCTCATGGCTCCAATAACGATTCTTAAAGATTTAGATTGAATCTTGTCCAGAGTCCTCATAGGTATCTTGCTACAGGGTTCTAAAAGGAAGGTGCCATAATCTAGATGACTACGAACCAATGAATTGTACATCAGCTTCTGCGTGCAAGGATGTGAACCCCACCAGACGCCAGAGAGTGAGCGTAGTATATTAATGTTTGCCTCGCATTTTTTTGACACATGACTAATATGGCGTACACCATTTAGCCTAGAGTCCAAATAAACACCCAAAAACTTTACCACATCCTTCACCGGAAAAACCTGTCCATTGGAATGAATACTTACATTAGGTATAATTTTGGATCTAGTAAACACAACGACAGAACTTTTGGCAATAGAAATGGACAGAGCGTGTCTATCCATCCAGTCACTAAGGTAGCCAATGGCGGAATTGAGGCGGGCGGAGCATTCCGCAATATCTTTTGAGGCGATGTACATGGTTAGATCATCTGCGTACTGAATGATCTCGCAAAAACTATTGACAGAGAGATCTAGATCTGAGGTATATATACTGTACAGGAGCGGACTGAGGACATTACCTTGAGGGAGGCCTTTGTAAACAATTCTAGGAAATAAGTAGGAATTTTGGGACGATATAATAAGTGAACGGGAAGAGAGGGAGTTGCAGATATAATTAGTCATCTTCGCTGGGACACTCAGCTGTTGTAGCTTTCGCCTGAGCACCGGAAGAGACACGTTATCGTAAGCAGATGACACATCCAGAAACACCGCCACCACGTGTTCCATTTTCGAAAAAGCTATGCGAATATCGGTTAACAGGATGCCTATACTGTCCGTAGTGCAAAAGCCTTTTCGAAAACCGAACTGTGTTTTAGATAACACGCCTCGACTCTCCATTAGCCATTCCAATCTATTTTTGATCAGGTGTTCTAAAATTTTCCCTAAAGTGGCCGAAAGAGCTATGGGTCTATAACTGTATGGATCGACACTAGGTTTTCCCGGTTTAAGAATAGGCAAAATAATTTGAGAGCGCCACTCATCCGGAGGAACCTCCGACTGGAAGATGTCGTTGAGAATCTTTAGACACAGATGTTGTGTGTCTGGTCCACTGTTAACAATAAAGGAGTATGGTATTCCATCTGCACCAGGAGCGGTATCCTTTAATGACCCTAAAACCAGACGAAATTCCTCGAGAGAAAATGGGGAGTCTAAATAGTTTGAAGAAGATCCTAAAGAAGTACCGACACAAATTTCATCGAAGGATGGAGCCGTTGGAGGAGCCAACCTCCGAGAAAATGCATCAATCCATACAGAAGGATCATTGGACTGACGGTAATCGCTTGATGACAAAGAACCACGGAATCTCTTTATGTTATTCCAAACTACTGAGGGTTTAGATGTAGGCGACAGGCTTAAGCAAAATTGACGCCATCCTTCTCTCTTTTTTTCGGAAAATAATTTTGAAACCTCCGCCGAAATTTTTTTATAATTAAGAAAATTTGCCATAGTCATGGATCTTGCGTAGAGTTTTTCAGCATCCTTACGACGCATACAAGCTGTAGTACATTCATCATCCCACCACGGAGGAGACGACCTACGACCTCCTATGTGTTTAAGGGGGATTGACCTCTCTGCAGCTTGCAGAAGGACGTGCTTTAAATTTTGATATTGAATGTGGGGATCATTTGTGTTTAAATTAGAATTTAGAGTTTCGGAGTCTGTAGCGGATGCGAATTCGGCCCAATTCGCTTTGTCTAGTCTAAATTTTAGTCGTGGTGAAGGGGGGGCTATTGTCTGTCTAGTCGAGTAGGTTATTATTACTCTAATAGGGAAATGATCGCTACCAAAGGAGTTGGGAAGGACAAACCATGAACACAAAGAAGAAATAGATGGTGAGCACAATGAGAGATCAACCACACTCCTTGGGTTTTGCAAAGGCGAAACCCTGCGGGTGGGAGATCCATCATTAAGCACCACCAGAAAATTATCATCTAACATGTCCATGAGTATTGAGGAATTTGAGTCATTGTAGTAGGAGCCCCAGGATGTGTGGTGAACATTAAAGTCACCTAAAACAACCCGGGGAAGGGAAATAGAGGAGATAATGGAGGAAATTTCGGAAAGTACAGAAGCAGATAACTTTTATCTAAGGAATAAATATGTGACTTTGGCAGATTTTGTATGGAACAAATGTCAAAGTCACATGTTTATTCAACTAAATTGAAAAATTGGCCTTTAATGAACCACGAATCAACCTGTATAATGCTCTATGTCTATTTACACTAAAATAATTTGGAAGAGCGGGGATAGAACAAGCATTCATTAATTTCATGTAAATCCAACCTAACGCAAACACGCTTCAGCAGCTATCCTCCTTATTTATTTACTGTAGTAAAATGTATGCAAAACTTAAACTAAATACTTCCAACAACTAAGGTTCGATGCGAGACTAAAGCAATTTTCTTTCTATTCGATAAAGTGAGTGTGATAGAAAAAGTCAACGCTTGCATTGTATAAGCTACCATTTTATCAAGCTTGTTATTTTTCGTATTATAAACACAATATTCAGGAAGATATTGGATTTTTAGTAAAGGTTATAGAGAATACTATGGATGTGTGTAAGTAATGATTTTTTAATTATTTTAATATATTATATCTATGGACGCTTCGCACCACGCCAATCTGGCCCCGGAGAACTTGTGTACCTGGTACCAGATAACGTAAAAATATATACTATACACATATTTAAGATTTTTTACTTTTTTATGCTCATTATACACATACATTTTATTACACATCCATGATCCAGGAACAGAAAACTTTTTGCTCTTTCGGTGGGATTCGAACACGCAACCTCCGGCTTAAGCGCCAACGCGCTCAACCACTGCGCCACAGAGGTCGTCAAAATTATATTTTTTTTATGTAAAAATGTCTTTTATTCTGGCCTGTGTTTAGAGGCTCTCATATCGGAGGTCGAGGGTTCGATTCTCGTGTTGGAACAACTAAAATTGTTGTTTTCATGTAGTTAGGACATTTTTCACAAGAAAAATGAGAAAATGACTGCTGTAAGTTTACAATATTTATGCTGATCCAAGACCAGCAACATGTAGGTCTAGAATAACATTAAGTTATGGTTTAATATAAAACGAGTACATATTATGTGCGTGAGAGTGTATCTGAATGTATAATTATGTATTTGTTTTTGTGGTTGTGTGCGTGTGAGTGTGTGCGTGTGAGCATAAGTGTGAGTACATGAGAGGGTGAATGTATGTGTGTGGAAGACAGAGTATACTGTATTAGTATTAGAGTATAGATGCATTGGTATTATAGAGTGAGATGCATTATACCTTTGTTTTTGTCAGGGTTAAGAGAATCTATGGAGTGAATACTCACAGCCTTATCGCCCAGTTGCTCGACGCGGCAGTGCAGGAAGGCAGGCTGTCCCACCACAGTCGTGACGTTGCGGGGCACGTTGTACTCGAAGTACGGGAACGACCCATAGCTGTCCTCCCCGTACAGTGGCGAGCCTGCAATAATATGTACGTGAGATACTTCTGGAACATCTAATCTAATCTAATCCCTGTGCTAAATATCCGAAGAAGTATTACAGGTGTTACAACGGAAATATTCACATAATATACAATATTTAAAAATGGATTTTTATTATATTATCATGGCCTACCATCCCATACAATCTATATTTAATACAAAAAATGCAATAGATGTCACTACTATTAACGTTTGTAAATTATAAAATGTAAGCCGAATTAAGTACTAATATTGACATTAAAATAAAGATAAGTATAATAATATGCTTAATTAAAATTACGCATAACATCACATTAAGATAAATTCAACTCCTTAATTATTATTAAGAAGAAGATACGTAACGAAATTAGTAATTAGTATTTTCCAATAGTGGCGCTAGATGGCGGTTTCCGGAATGTGCCTGGAAATCGAAGAAAACAAAAATAGCCAGTCGAATTGCCAGTATTAGGGTGATACCATTTTTTATTACTAGGTCGTGTCTCTGTTATAAATCTACTTTGTGATATTATACACAAATTTACTACACATCCATAACCCAGGAACATTGACCAGTTTTTGTTCCTCGGTGGGATTTGAACCCGTGACCTCGCGCTCGGGCACCAACGCGATCAACCACTGCGCTACTGAGGTCGTCATGGCTTAGTAACGTTGACTAATTTTTAAATAACGTTGCCATCATATAGAGGTCGCAACACCGCGGCATAAACATTTTCTATTAAAGGATTCGGACAGGAGTCTGTAGACGCATTTGATTAAATAAAATATAAAAAAAATAAACATCTTCTATGTGTATAAAATGGCACGGTTTCGGTCAGAGACGAGTGTCACTGTTTTTATCGTATAAAACACTAGCTGACCCGTGCCCACATCGTTGAGCATGGAAACCGTGTAAACCTTCCCGGGACTTCCACGAATATTTCAAGACAAAAATAGCCAAATCAGTTCAACTGATCTTTTCGAGTCAAAATTTATCGAGTTTTAGCGAGACTAGCGAACAGCAATTGATTTTTATATAGCCTGAGTTTTTAATTTTTTGAGTTAAGTTGTTACATACAGATAGCCACCAATGTATCACGGCCGCTATATTATGTCGGCAACGACATCCTAGAAAACCGTGGCTTTATTTTTTTTTACGTAAAATCTCTATTTTTCTGCTTAAACACCAAAGCATAACTCATCTTGTTTCCCAAACTAGCATAAAAACGTGCAAGGTAGAAAACTTGTTTTTTGTCAAGCTGCGGAATACTAAAGTGGAAGACTTTGACAATATTTCAAAGTCTTTCCACAGAACAGAATCTTGAGAAATATTATCTTTCCAAGCACGAATAGCTCTTGCAAATTTTACTAGAGTATTTCTTTATAATACTTAGTTTGCATCAAAGGAGGAATCGCATAGGGTTCATAATGTTTAGTAATATTTAATACTCGTATTATAAGGAAACATGAATTTTGAGATTAAACGTCAGTTCATACGGACACGAGACGCGACAAATTTGAACTTTATTTACTACACAATAAGATCTTAATAACTATAAACAAAATAACAGTTGGACTGCATGACAATTCAGGTATTATTTATACCCGAATTGTCATGCAGTCCCTTCCCAGCTGTCCCATCCCTGCGACATCCCGAAATTAAATGAAACTGATAATGATTAATTATAATTTATAGCTAATCGTTTAAGTCCAGTTTTAATCGACTTCCAAAAAAGGAGGAGGTTCTCAATTCAGCCTAGTTCTTTTATGTATGTACACCGATTGCTCTGAGATTAATGATCCGATTTGCATGATTCGTTTATTATCCTACGCAGAATCTAACAAAATCAGTTCATCAGATACCACAGATACAGGGAGACGTCAGAATTATACACTTCTACCAGTTCAGTGGATGTAGCCGTCTTTTTTCTGGCTGAGCTATATTTTAAAATATTATATATTGTAAATATTATTATATTATAAATTATATTGTTGTATAAATTATATTCTGTATTTTAATTAAAGTACAATAATTATACTCATGAGTACGAGCTTCATTAAAATGCACTCCTTTAATAAAACAAAAAAAAAACATTTTCATTAAAGTAACTATGAACTAAAATGCAAAATTATTTTATTTTATTCAGTTAAGATTTGAATATTTAAGACATTATAAGCAATTATTATGGTTTTGCGACTTATATTCACAACTTAACGTGACGTCAACAAAGCGTGACGTCATTATTTACAGTGACTTTGTAGCTATAGTACCAGACTTTACTTTTACTTTACTTGTGAAATTCTGTAAATAGATCACTGTATCTTTGAAAACTTATATTTATCTAATAAACTGTTTCTTGTAGAACTTGCTTAACATCTACGGCGAAGCTGAGATCAAGGGCAATTTTGGCTTCTATGTATACAAGATAATATAAATGAGTGATAATACTAAGGGTGTGTACGTGTCTCCTATGTAGAGTTTACTGTGAAAGTACCAGCGCTGAAAAACTTACTTTTGACTTTAATTTTTCTATTAGAAATGCCCCAACCTCATAAATTTGCCCATACAATAATTACAACATACAATAAACTATTTATACGGGACCTATACACACCTTAAATTATTATCACTCATTAATATTACAGCCAGTATAGTCTATGTGTTCTACCATAGCGCCTAACTTAATGATCCAATTTAAATGAAAGATGTGTCATATATGTTATAATAGCTTGCTTAACATAGCCTATATTACGGTAGTCGCGTTAAAGTTTAATTGAAAATTGTGGTTATATTAATTAAGAGTAGTTACAAAAATACTTTATTTCTATAGAAACAGTTTTAAATATTTAAAAGTAGAACTCATTATCTAAAAAAAATATTAAGTTTAGGATGTTACTTTGATTATGTGTTTAGTAGATATAAAAATATATACAGAACAATATTAATACAGAAAAAAACAATGCATTTATACAAATAACATAAAATAGCTTAAAATGCTGAAAATATACATAGAATCTAAAAGAAGAAAATATACAAAATATACATTTCTTAAATTTTTCATTAATTGAAATGCAATAAAAATTTAGAATCTAGCCTAAGTTGAATAATTTTAAGCTGCTCCACATTTGCAATAAACATTTAACTCTCCCACATATTTCAGCTTTAGAATTTTATCTCTCTCGGTACGAGAGCGTTAATGCAGATAAGTACTAAATACTCGGTGGCGTTCTTTGAAAGTAATTTACGAGTTTTTAATACTGGCGAAGATAAATGAATTTTATAAGGAGTAATAAAATTGTCCCTGATTATGGGGAATTTTACATTCCGATTATTGCTAAGTCATTACATTGGATTAGTGGCTTGGTAAATATAAACACACATTACATTGGATTAGTGGCTTGGTAAATATATACTGAACAATATTATTGTTCAGTTTAGTATATAAATAAAACCTGCTGGTCGCTAAATATAATTATGTTACTGTAAAAGTTCGAAGTACGGCTAAACCTAAGATTTACCAATTTCTGAGTGGTAAAACCGCAAATTTTGCAATTCGCACTTTTACCACCAGTTTTTCAATTTATTTGTAAGTTACAAATTAATACATTTGTTTGTAAAATGTATAATTATAATAATCAATCAAATCAAAATATTTTACATAAATTCAACAAAAAGGCTACCACCGGTTCAACCCTAGCCCGCCGAAAAGAACCGGCGTAAGAAACTCGAAAGGGGCCATCTTTTACCAAAAATATGGAAAGTTGTTCTTTTTAATAAGTGTATACAGAATATGTTTATTATATATTATATAGTAATAACTTAATAGACATACTACCTATTAATAAATGCCGATAAAATGATAGTGAGAAGATAAATTTACTTATTTAAATTTTCACTATTTGTGTTCACTGAGTGTAACGAATGCTGTATATAATAGTTAATAACCATTATAATAATTAATTTATTTTCTTAAAAACTTTATGACAAGTCTATGTTTTAAGTCTAAGTCTAATTTCTATGTTTAACTTTTTTCGGCCTTTTACCATTTACAATCTTAAATTTTAGGATTTACCGTAATTCGATCTTTTACAGTAACATATTCATTAATTCTGATTTGAATTAAAAATTTCTACACTGTGTACACTATAGCCAGAGGGGTATACGAAATCATATGACTGCATTTTCGGAAGAGAAATGTATGAAAATTATGACAGCTCACATACAATTCACTCCCTATAATGTTACGAATGCTGTTAATAAAATTATACTCCTTGGGGTATTGTATGAAAATCATGACAACGTCCGTATCGGAGTATCGAATGTCAATTGTATTATTAGGTGCATTTCTATGGCCTATATTGATAAACAATCCCTACTTGAGAACCTCTATCATAAATTAAAAATTTACTTTTCGTTTAACTTTCAAAGCTGCCGTCGTTAGGTTTTTTCGAATAGGTTTCTCCGGACGCGCCGGATTGCACACGAAACGTACGTGCGGAATTTATTCCGACCGGAAAAAAGCGAACGTGTGCGTCAGTTATATTTTCTTCTGATTCCGTATTCGGAATATCTGAACGCATGGGCGTTCAGATATTCCGAATACGGAATACGAATTCTAAAAACTGATACGGAAAACGTATGTTACCATATTTGGCCGGCCTAAAACGACTTTACTTATGTTACATGTTTAATTTTTTTTCTTTATGAAACGTCAAAGAAAAGGCTTCTTTTATTATGAATAGTACGTTTTAAAGAGAAAAAAAATATGTAATCTAAATTGTGTTTTTTTTAAGTGAAACTTTTTATGTGTCAAATAGGTTCTCAAGTTGATCGCAATTCTTGAGATCGAGTTTGAAATTGTTTTATTAATACGGGCCTATTATAATTAGGTGTATTGACCGGGATATTGAAGTTTTGAATTGGCCTTACTTTTCAGTAATAATGCTGAATTACTTTAAAATAATAGGTGTTAAAAAAACATTACAATTAACAAAATAACCCCCGAATTGTCAAGCAAGAACTACTAAGAACACTTTAAATCACGGTCAGAAGTGGTATTCTCTAAAAATGTTTTGCGTATCTCGACAACTGAATCCGCGGTGAGATTTCGAAGTATGGGAAATTTGATAATAACCGCGGATTCAGCTGTTGAGATACGTAAATCATTCTTAGAGAATAGCACTGCAGCTTTAAAAAATAGATCAAAATCGTTTCATCCGTTTGAGAACGATGCCACAAACACATACCTAGACCCGTTTTAACCGGTGGTTACAATAAAAAACACAATAGGAGAGGCTAAAAACAGAACTACTATATTATTTAATTCAGATGGAATAATGTGATATTATGTAATTTGACAAAGGCAAAACTTTTCCTTCGGGCATTTTATTATTGTCTTTAAGCCAGGAAATCGTTTCCAAGTTAAAGTGATGTACAAAACTTTGTCTCTTAAACTTTTGATAGGAACCCGTAAAGATATTTTCATAATAGTTTGTGCTAAGAGTTGGAAGGTTAAATAAATTGTTATTATCATAGCATCATCGTAATTTCTTTCTTAAATACTTTAATACTCACAATTATTAATATAGTACTTAATAATATTTGTAAAAAGCATTACATACTATTTTGCTGACCAATAATAGGCAGCCTAATTGCCTATTTTATACACTTTTTTAAACATAAACTCCAGTTGAAAAAGGTATTATGTACTAGTACAAAACCCTAGGTTTCTCACCAGTACATACTACCTCTTTTTAAAACACAACACATTGCCCCAAATAGACGCAAGTCGCAAACTTATTTAGGAAATAAAATGTATATAAATGTGAAAAGAAATCGTGTTTTTATTTTATCCCTAATTCTATGAGCTATCAAATCTTTGCACATTTTATCCTTGAGGAAAATGGAAAAACCTCGCCGATTTACAAATACTAGCTTCTGCTCGTCGCTCCAGTCTGAGATCACTGTACTTTAGGGTAAAATGAACAATACGTGTGGCTTGCATGCAATATTAATATTTTATCAAAATTGCTTAAGCCGTTTGGCCGTAACGATTAGTCTCGTATCGAAGTAACCACTTGATATTTTTTATCAACACAAACGACAAATTATTAAATCCACTATACTCAGTTGAGAATGGCAGTTCTAAAGGAGTTATAACGGGTGTAAAAAGAGCAGTCACTATAACTTTAGGATATGATTATACTACCTTTTCTCATTCTAGAAATATATATTTTTTTATTTTTTGTTAGAAAAATAAAAAAAAATCATTTTTTTTTGCTTTATTGTTATTTTTGCGACAAAAAAATAAGAAATGGTGAAAAGTAAATTTTTTTTTAGTTTTTGATAAAAAAATATATAAAAAAAAACATTTCCAAAATGAGGAAAGGTAGTATAATCGTATCTCAAAGTTATAGTGACAGCTCTTTTTACACCCTGTATACTGTTATGGTCCTTTTTTAACCCCCTACGCAAAAACGAAGGAGTGTTATAAGTGACGTGTCTGTGAAAATGTGTATGTCTGTCTGTGACATCATAGCTCCCAAACGGATGGTCCAATTTTAATGCGGTTTTCTTTGTTTAAAGGTATATCAGTCGAAAGTGTTCTTAGCTATGTTTGGTTTGGTTTGGCAACATAGTCAGCCTATTTTAAAGGAATGACTAGTATCCTACGACTGGTGCTAACCATATGCAGGTTCTCTCACGATGTTGCCCTATCCTAATAGAGCGTCTGTATGACGTCCTTCAGATCGTAAAAAGTCTAATTGGTAGAACGAGGAATCGAGAGGACGCAGTCTCGACTGCAAATCATTCGTCTATCTAATAGGCCACGGATGTTCAAATATTATAATTGTATAAGAGAATACAAAAACGTGCTAAAATCCGAACAACGAAATTCACTTTGCCGCCCTTGTTTTGTTACAAATGTAATGTAAAAAAAAGAAAATAAATTCTCATCTCCTTTACCTAATATTACCTTTAAACTGGCAAATATGTTGTAAATTTATTCAAACGGTTGAAAAGCTAATTTCGTTTATAATATGGTTGTTATTTTCGTCATTTTTTTTTTTATCTATTTTATTTGGTAGGGTTTTTGTCCATAGAGACATGACAACCCCATCGTGTATCCACACTAAAGAACCTCACTCACAAACGCTAAGTGCTAATTTATATACAGCTAGTGCTGTACTCGAGGTCGGTTTACATAAACAGCTCTGTACCCAACCTACATCCAATGTATTTAAACCAAAGCCCTTTATGAGTGCGATTCTTTCATTTTTGTTCGTGGCACATTCCATCAAAACGTGCCCAATATCGTCTAACTTATTACAGATTTCACAATTGGGTGAATCTACTTTCTTCATAAGATATGCAAACTTTTTTGATGGAATATGTCCGGACCGAACTCTAAGTGCTAGTTTTAACAATTTTCTACTTATTTTATAACCTGCAAACCAAGGAATGTGTAGAGGCTCACACTGAATACTTTTATACCATATGCCTTTAGTTTTTGATCTCTCATTGAAATATTCCTTCCAAACCATAATTGTTCTTTTTTTAAATTTAGTTAATAATTCTGAATAATATGGTTTTAATTTTATTGGTCTACCTACTACACATGCCTGTTTTGCAAGTCTGTCTGCTTCTTCATTGCCACATAGTCCGATGTGAGACGGGATCCATTGTAATTTTAATTCTATACCTCTAATACTACACTTATAAATATTTTTTAAAATATCATACGCGACCGACACCCCTCTAACTCCAGTCACACATCGGACCATGTGTTGTAAAGCACTCTTACTGTCTGAAAATATAACAATTTTTCTTAAATTATTTGATATAGCATACTTAAGACACTCATTTATCCCAATCAACTCCAATGACATGATTGAAACCTCGTCGGTAACTTTAAACATAAAACCTTGAGTATCTACAGAATCATAAAAACCTACTCCTCTTGCTAATCCATTTTTAGATCCGTCAGTAAAAAATTTGTGCCATTGACTGTATCTATCTATTATTTCTTCTTGAATTATTGTTTTTAAATTATTTAGCTCATAGTTTGCCTTAGGTCTTTCTACATTGTTCAAAGTTGGGAACACAATATTTTTAATATCTATTTGAGATATCCATACATCCAAACAAAATTGATCCAACACATGACTCGAGTAAATATCTAGGTGATTTGTTTCTCGGTATATTTTAACTAAAATTGGTATTTTTTTCCTAGACCAATATCGACCTTGACATTTTTCATTAAGCTCATTTAATAAAGCTACTGCCACATTATCTGTAAATGAATACGATTTTAACATGTATTTGTAAGCCAAGTATTGTCTTCTTATAAAAAGTGGGGGAATACTCAACTCACTTTCCATACAATGAATTGGTGAGCTTCTTATAAATCCACCTATAATTCTTAAAACCTGGTTTTGAATTTTATCCAGCCTTGATATATTACTTTTAGCGGAACTATCAAATAAAATGCTGCCATAGTCAAGTCTGGACCTAATTAATGAAAAATATAAACGCCTCATATGTATTGGATGGACTCCCCACGATGGCCCCACAAGAACTTTTAAAATATTTATATATTTGGAGCACTTTTCTTAGGTCTCTTTAATATGCTTTCCCCAAAGTAAACTTCTATCAAGCCAAATCCCCAAATATTTGTAACAATCCACTGATGACAGCTGATCCCCATATAAACTTAAAACAGGTAATTTCTTTCGTTTTCCTCTACTAAAAACACAAAATTTAGTTTTATTTATTGATAATTGTAATCCAATTTCATCTAATAATTTACTTATTATATTCAGAGCAATTTGAATTTTTCTGGCACACTCATTAACATCCTTATTTTTAGTGTAAATAACAAAATCGTCGGCATATTGTGAAATATGAACACCTTCTTCCAAAATCAATTTACAAATTTTACGGGTCAGAATATTGAATAGAATAGGGGAGAGCGGGTCACCTTGTGCCAAGCCTCTAGAGGTCCATCGACTAACTGATAGAACTCCATCATCATCTTTAACCTTCAAATGTCTTTCTTTTAGAAAAGACCACAGGTATCTAAAAATATTTTGACCAGCACTAATCTCATCCAAACTTAAAATCATTTTATCTACCGTAACATTGTTATAAGCATTTTCGATATCTAAAAAACAAGCAAGAGTTGGAATATTATCAGACATACCGATTTGTATAAAAGAAATTAAACGGACTAAATTATCTATGCATGACTGAGATTTCCTAAAACCTACTGTAGAAGATGATAAAGTATTGTGTTTCTCTACAAACCATTCTAAACGCTTTACAATCATATTATGGAAAATTTTGCAAATGCAGGTCATTAAAGAAATTGGTCTGAGCTGCGGTTCAGACCCAGGTTGGCTAATTTTGGGTATTGGTAAAATAACCACCTCTCGCCATTGCCAAGGAATCTCACCAGTAGTATAAACTAAATTATAAATATAAAGCAAAAAAACTAAAATTGATTCTGGAAGAGAAGATATCATAGAATATGTGACGCCGTCATCTCCTGGTGCTGTATCTTTATTTTTGAAACTATTTTTGAGTTCATGTATTGAAAATTTTGAGTCTAGTAAATTGTTGTTAGAGGAAAATGTTGGGGGCTTATTACTGACCCAATCTGGACTAAGTGATTCTAATAATTTTTTTCTCTTGTCCCTGTCTATATAAGAAACATTTCTACGAACTCCTTTAATCCATTGCATACGATGCCACATATCGATGGGTGAAGTTTCTCCATCTAAGGAATCATAAAACTTTATGCGGCTTTCTTGCTTTTTCTGCCTAATCATTTTTGCTGCCTCTTTAATTTTAGATTCTAATTTAAATAAATTATCTGGAGTCGGATTGCGACGAAACACACTAAGAGCTAATCGGCGCTGAGCTACAATCATAGAAAGGGACTGACACCAATATTCTTTCGGTTTAAAATTAGTATAAGGGCTAGTACATATTTTTATAAAAGGAACACTAATATTTATCGCTTCATTTAACTTATTAAAAGAAAAATCATACATTAAATGTACATTATCATTGAATGTTTGCAGTTCAATTCCGGCAAAAGATGTCAGTAAGTTTTCTCTAAATTTCAACCAACTTATCTTTTTAAAATTTCTTTTTTTTATAACATAATTATTTTCAAAATTAATTTTTGTGTGGAATTTAATTATAAGGTGATCGCTGCCTAAAGTCTCATTTAACACATTCCAAAGAAAATTTATAGCTATGTCCGCAGAAACAAATGTAATATCCGGTGATGACCTTTGTAAATTTTGATTAACTAATTTAATACGAGTATGTTTTCCATCATTTAAGTATACATAATTATTTTCTAAGATTACATCCGATAACTGAGTTCCTCTTACTTCTGTTTTATAGGACCAATCCGTGTGATGTGCGTTAAAATCCCCTGCTATAATAGACTGACTAAGAAAATGGCGAAACAAAAATTCCCAGTCCTGCTGCGTCGTTCTAGCAGATGATGGGCAGTAAATGGATAAAATATTTTGAATATACTTACAGTTAAATACTTTAACATGAAGCGTCTCTATACTTGAATTAGGGCAAATAAAAGTATTAACGGAACAGCGGATCGACTTATGTAATATAATTGCTACCCCACCATATGAATCAGATCTATCGTTTCTATAAATATTATATCCGCTAATACTAATTGTGACACTAGGGTCAAACCAGGTTTCACTAATTATAGCCACATGGATTTTTTCTTGGTTTAAAAATTCACTAAAACTAGTCAGCTTTGGGCGCAGACTTTGGGCATTCCACTGTACAATATTAACATCAATAAATTTAGTTTTTTCTCTATCCATTATTTATAACAGCTCCCAGAATACTCTCAAATAATTTAAACTGCGTGAAGAAATTAACAATAAATGTTTTACATTCCTGAATAATAACATTGACGACTGCAACAACTTTTTCTTCAAATGTTTTTTTCGACACAATGGCTTGATGGATTTTTTCTAACAATTTTCTCACATCTA
Source organism: Celastrina argiolus (assembly GCA_905187575.2). Taxonomy (NCBI): domain Eukaryota; kingdom Metazoa; phylum Arthropoda; class Insecta; order Lepidoptera; family Lycaenidae; genus Celastrina; species Celastrina argiolus. Next base: position 5,582,881 of record LR994582.1, on the reverse strand, counting down.
TTTTATTTACTCCTTGCTCTTCATTTTCTTGTGTGTTCTTTTCTAACTCTACTCCGTCTAACTCCATTTCATTAACCGCATCAGCTTGCATTTTGCTCCCATTTTTCCGCAGCTTTCTTTGTTTTTGTACCTTCTTACTTTTACTTTCCGCAGCATTTTGGATCTCATTTTCCGACGAAGAGCTTAAAATCAAATCCTGTGCTTCTGGTGTTGATCGTCTTACTGCATTACTATAAGCATTTGCGGGAACAGATTTATTTATTGTAACATTCGTATTTTTTGATGTGTAATTAATATAAGATTGATAGTTTTTTCCCCCTTCATGTCTCTCAGATATAATCTCTATAGCTTTTTTATACGTAATGTTATTTTGACTCATCACAATACGGATTTTTTTTTCTTTTAAGAACATTGGACAGCTTCTATCAAGTACTAAATGTGGTCCTTTACAATTTAAGCATTCAATTTTCTCTTCCGCACAGTTTGAATGATTAGAGTTACCGCACTTGGGGCATAAAATTTTTTTAATGGGGCAAAATTTTAATAGGTGTCCATACTTCCAACAACCGGAACACTGAGTTACCGGAAAAACGAATGGTTCTACCTTAAACCTACAACCATATGCGTATGGAGGTAAGGTAGAATTATGGAAGCATAGCCGAATTGATTCGCTATCTATCCATTTTCCTTCAGCGGATAACCTTTTTAATCTTTTTATAGATATTATTTTCAAATCACATTCAAAAATCTTTATCATCTCATCTTCTGTTAAATCCAAATCAACTCCTTTAATTAGTCCATAAGAAAAAGAGTTTTCAAAAGTTTTCTGACATCGATAATCTAAATCTTTAAATTTTGAACATTTAAGTAATTTTTCGGCATCTTCTGTATTCTCAAAATGTATAAAAACCTTGTAGGGAGATTTGTATTTTATTCTTGTTATGTGTTGAATATTTTCACTGCGTAATAACTTTGCCATCGCCATTTGTTTAGGTAACTCTGTATGAGAAGTCACATTTTTTCTTTCAGATTCTACTTTCTCTTTACTCACGTCGTCTTTTCCTTGAACCGATTTATCGATTAATGATGTACTACGAATGAATCGTTTTGGTTTTCGCCCCTTGCGAGTAACAATTGTAAAACCATCACTGCTTTCTGTTTCATCTTCTCTCGTCTTTCTCTTCTGCATTGTAGACTGTGTATTTGATTGATTTTGCATACCAATTTCATCTGAATAATGTGCAAGGTTATGAACTTCTACCTCGCATACTCTAATGTTGTCAAATTCTCTGCTATGACTATTTTGTTTGTTTATATCTTCATCTTCATCCATCATATAAAATGAGGGTAGATATGAAAACGAAACGAATGATACGTAACACTCGAGCTACCGATCGCACTACGCGTACGCGTACTGGGTCATTATTTTAATCGAACCTGCAATGCTTGAAGTAATTTATGAGGTCCTAGTAATTTTTGGATGTTGGATTGCGATGTTTTAACGTTATTACTGAAACTAACTTTACTTTTTTTATTTTAGGCCCGTGTCAGTAAATCAATTTCAATCTTGGTCTCAAGAATAATTACGATCACAAACTCTACTTGAGAACCTATTTGACAGATTAAAGAATTTTTCGTTTTACTTATATAAACACCTTATTTTTAATGAAAATACTTTTTTCTTGATTTTAAAGAGTAAAATTAATGTAGATTATAATATTTTTTTAAATATCTTTCTATGATCCATTTTATGAAGATTTCGTCAGACGACCAAGGGTGCATTCGTGGTCCAGTGATATAGAGCTTGGTTCTCGACTGAAACAACAAAAAAATTTTGACAGATTTTTTGATTGTCTGACAAGAAAGATGGTAAATGCGACGGGTGGGTATGTAAAAATATCGGTCCTCTTCCCAGTTGTAACGGATAAGAGTGCTAATGGGGCATGAAAGGGAAAAGAGTGTCCTTTATGCATTGTGCCCACACTTAGTCACTATAAAAATGAATACTACGTTACTGGCTGGTATCAAAGAAACCGACCACCAGGAGCGGGAAATTATAATCAATTTAATTTTAAGTATAGATGTCCCCCTAAAAAAATAAGCAATAAAACATCCTTATTATTCGTTTATCATTGTGTTCGATTTCGATTTTGTGTCTTATTGTATAAAAAATATAGTTATAATCTTAGAGACCTAACAAATGTTGCGATCCGTTTGTTGGGAATAAAACGGTAAACTGTACAATTAATGTAAACAAGGCGTGATTAAAAATTATTTCGGTTTGGGAGCGCTAAGAGCTTTTCGGCGGTTGTACAAAGTTGTCTTGCCGTTTTATTATTCATTTATAGCAAAGGGCACCGATTATGTTTACAATTTCACATCTTCATTGTACAAATGAACCAATTTACATTTTAACGTATATTATGTTTCATTTTTTAGGTAACCGCGGTTTGCATCGAGAGATAAAATAAAAGATCAGTTTCTTTTCATCATAATTGTTAAATTGAAAATCGTGTAAATTATTGCTAGTTTTTGCTAAAAAGGTATATTATTAATAGCCTTTTTAACCAACTTCCAAAATATGGTTTTTTTCAACCGTATGTTTTGTATAGAAATTTTCGTAGCACCTTCTACACGCTGCAAAAGTTAGAAACACGTGTATATGTGGTTTTCACTAAGTAACCGTTTTAATTAAATGTATACTATAATTATTTTTGTTTGTGTGTAATGTGTATTGAGCAGGCTCCGAAAATAGTGATGGATATTTGCTATATGGCTACATAATAATATGGTACGTACATAGTCACAGGCAATACCTAGCTATGTTGTAGTTTACTGATACTGCTACAATTCTTTATATTGATAAAAATATACGTGGGTCTACTTCTATAATCTATTGATATTATAGAAGTAGACCCACATATTATATTTTAAATCAAATTAAGGCAAAGCCAAAAAAAAAAAAATTGTCTTTAGTAGTCAGGGTTTTTTCACTTGATTAGTATAAAGCTAATTTTTTTTGTGTAGCATCATTTTGATGAGTCGCCCAAGAATTTCTTGGACGAAACTCTTGTTTGTGGTAGCTAACAGAGATAGCAAGGATAAAAAACAATGTTCAACTTTCGAGCGTAGGACCGGGGTAACGTACCACGCAATTTGTAGGACAATTATGTCTGTTAAATTACATTAATATTACCTAAGTAATAAAAACAAAATCAGCTGGTTACTAATAATTTAAGATGACATTGTTATCGATACAATTTGGCAAGAGGTTAGGAAATATTTTTTCGGTTAATTTAGGTAATTATCTTGACATGTATAAAAAAAATAGATATTTTGGAATCACCAACTCCACAAACTTTATTCTTCCTATCTCTGTTAGTTACCACATACAAGAGTTCCGTCCAAGAAATTCTTGGGTGACTCATCCAAATGCAGGTACTCACGAAAAATTAGCTTGATACTAATCAAGTGAAAATCATGTATGGGGGAAGCCTGACTACAGTCTTTGTATAATATGTTTATTTCACTTAGAGCCAAACTTCGTTCAACATTCGCAATGATCGCACGGGCATGAATGGATGAAGGTGATATGTAGCTAAATTTTGATTTCGAGAAAATTGAGTTCAAACTGACACTTAAACATTTTAGAATACGTCGTAAAGTGTTGAACATTAATCTAAAGATCCGTCTCTATAATCAATGTGCACGTTACTACATATCCTAAAAGGGTTAAAGTGACAGTTTTTATTTTCTGGGTGAAAATTTTTTGCGACATATAACCCTCATCGATTCATGTCTTCAATTGATATCAATCACTAAGTAAAAACGCAAACGATAATTCATCGTTACTGGTACAAGTACAAAGTAGTTAAATGGAATTTTTAAACCGTTCTCGATCCGTTCTCTTAATGAAATAAATGATTTTAAACGCTCCCATCATTCCACTTAGACCTTTACTCGCCTGTTAACAGGATAAAAATGCATACTAGACTGTAAAAGCTTCCTACATTTTATTTTAATTGAACCTGCAATGCTTCATGTAATTTATGTGATCCTGGTAGTCATACGGTATATTATGTGTAAGATTGCGATGTTAAACGTTTAACCTGAAAATAAAAAGTAATTTTAGGCTCGTATTAATATAATGAGCTCAAACTCGGTCTCAAGACTTGAGAACCTATATTTTGATCGATAAAACAACTCATTACATACTTTATTTTTTTTCATTTTGAAAAGTAAAAATAAATATTATACTTATATTAATATTACCTATAATATGTATTATTTTAGTAAAGTTGTTTATTTTTAAAGGTGAAACAAAACGTTGTTTTATCTGTCAAATAGTCTCAAGTAGGTATTGCGATTGCAATTCTTAAGACCTTGATAATAATAATGACATAGGCCTAAAACCTTCGCCACATTGTGCACGTCAAGGAATCTACACTAATATTATAAAGAGGAAAGATTTGTATTTTTGTATGTAACGACTAAACTCAAAAATTACTTGACCGATTTTAATAATTCTTTTTTCATTAGTAAGCTACATTATCACTGAGTAACATAGGCTATATAAAAATCTATTGCTGTTCGTTAGTCTCGCTAAAACTTGAGATCAGCTAAACTGATTCGGCTATTTTTGCTCTTGAAATATTTGTGAAAGTCCCGGAGAGTTTTACACGGTTTCTATGCTCAAAGAAGTGGGCACGGGTCAGCTAGTCGCTGACAAACAAGAAACATTAAATTATTGCCACAAGACATTAAGACCAAGAGGATACTGAAACTATAATAATATATTACGATCTTCCTAACATTTTTTATTAGCGTTAGTACTTGAGGAAAAAATAGGATAATAGTTTTTGTACGTGACAAGATTACGCTTCTTATTCAAGGCAATAATATTATGAAGGATAAGGAAAAATGTATAAAAATCTACTCAGCCAGGACAGCTGATTCATACTTTGCTCAAACGTTTTATAAAGTTGATTGTTGAATTTTCAAGCTCAAGTCCTAGGTGCTAGGGTTCAGATTAGAAAAGGGCTGAGTTTAGAAGCCACGCATCAACGCTCAGCATTTACTCCGTAAAGTGTACAGAAATATTGTAATGCGTAGCTTATCAAAGTAAGCCTTTAAAAAGACTGTGTATTTTGACAAAAAATTGAATTTGTTAGGTAACTAGACTGCAGGTTTTTTTTTTATTTAATGTTATCTATGGTCGAATGTATGACTTCCACAAATATTTTAAGACTAAAAATAGCCGAATCGGTTCAGACGTTCTCGAGTTTTAGCGAAACTAACGAACAGTAATTCATTTTTATATATAAGACTAGCTGACCACTGCCCACTTCGTCGAGCGTAAAAACAGTTTTTGATGAACCGTTTAAACCTTCCCGGGATTTCCACGAATATTCCAAGATCAAAAATAGCCGTATCGGTTCAGTCGTTCTCGACTTTTAGCGAGACTAACAAACAGCAATTTATTTTTATATATAAGAAGATAATAAAGCTATAGTTTGTTTGAACGCGCTAATCTCAAGACCTGAAGCTGGTCTGATTTTAAAAATTCTTACAGTGTTACTATAGCTTTTTTCAATAAGCCACTAGATTGAGAATCTTTTTTCATAACATTAATCGAGGAAGGCTAAGGTTAATGGATAACATAGCACATAGCCTTCGTTTTTTATCACATAACATACACTAAGGCCAATATAAGCTGAACATTAATAAAAATTGGGGTTTTAATTTCAATATTTCACACCTAATTTTGCTATTAATGTCAATATTGAGGCCCTACGGCCCTGATTCTCGTACCTGGGACTTCGTTTCGATTGTTTGTCTCGCACAAGAATGCATGGTTCGATGGGAGTACGAGCGGGAAAGACTGACAATCGAGTCAATATTAGAGGTACGAGAACGAAGGTTTTTATTTCACGATTTTTTGAGAACGTAGTCACAGAGGCAACTACATTAGTTTTACTATAAACGAAAAGGCTCTGTTCGAAAGATCCGATTCTATTCATCTCAATAGTGAAGCTGATGATAAAACTCTTAACGATTATGACACTTGCAGTCGCTAAATCGCCTCCCGTGCTCAAGTGAGCTTGCGATACTTAAAAGACGAGCAAAAAGAGAATATTTTCATTCTATGTAGGTCAGAATATCTGCAGTAATACACGTTGATAACGTTAGAGTAAAATTTAACAATCCAGCGATCTCTTACAATGTGATACATTCTACAGTACAAAGTTTAGCAAAACGCAAGTAACTTTGACAGTTAGTAAATAAATTATTACATTGATTTAATATACAACTAGTATCAATTGACCACGTGTGACCACGGCTCTACTTAAATATTTTTGTACATATGCATTTCTTGATTTTAATTTTAATTATTTTTTGTTTCAGCCTTTTTGTGAAATATAACTATCAAATATATAATAAGTTTTTAGGTATTTATTGTTATTGTATTTATGTATATTTATTGATTGAATACTAATTTATAATATTGTTTTATGTTATCGTTTTTGTACATTTTCAAAGTAATTATATAAACCTCCTTTTAATCTGCACATGCACACACATACAATTTTTATCGGCACCTGTGGTTGCCTGGAAGAGATTGCTACCTAGTAATAAGGCCGCCATTGTGTTACCTGTGTATATTGGTATCTTTCTCATATTATATAAAATGTTTATGTTGTGTGCACAATAAAGCATTCATTCATTCATTCACAAATTGAATGTACATCCATGACCCAGGAACATTGATTTTTTTTAACCCTCGGCGGGGTTAACCAGATACTCAATAATAATAATAATAATATCTATGGACGCTTCACACAACATCAATCTGGCCCCGTGCTAAGTAACCGAAGAAACTGTGTTACAGGTACCAGACAACTGAAATATATTTAATACTTACACATATTTAAAATAGTTATTATATTAATACACAAATTTAATACATATCCATGGCTCGGGAACATTTAAAGCTTTTTGTTCCCTCAGCGAGATTCGAACCCGCAACATCCGGGACAAGAGCCAAGCTCTGAACCACTAGACCACGGAGGCGTCAAAAAAATGAAGAAGTAAAAAAAAACATATATACGGTCGAATTGAGAAACCTCCTTTTTTGGAAGTCGGTTACACAAACACAAACTATCATTCTTATTATATGAGTGTGATTAGATAGTATGAAATTTTTGAATATATAATTTCACGTTAATTTCAAAAGTCCCTTAGAGTTTAATTTAGAAGATCGTTTCGTTTTACTAGGCCTAAAGGGGTGCCATAAGCATTCAAATGTAAATTATCTGTTTTTACAGTCGATGAAATTGTTAATCGCATTTTATTTGCAATTGTAAGTCACAGTAAAGACCTTAATAAAATACCTGGTGGATTTTAAAGATTTTTTTTACCTTTTAATCATTTTTACGTCCAAGAGTTTGAGCGATAAGTCTCGGAAAATTATTACTTTATTTACCTACATTCTAACTTAAATGAGATTTATTAAATCCATAATTAAAAATTAAATGTCATTTATCATTTTGTGCGAGTTTTTGTTTTATTTTTTGCACTGCACGTGACGTAGTTAGCTACAATTTGTATGGCATGGAAGCAACGCTCCAGGAAAGCGGGAAACTATGGTAATTATCGATTCCATACTAACTCTAGTTAATAATCTCATATTCAGAAGTAGCCAAAACTCGCACTAAGTATACGTTTTGTCTATGGCTCGACAGTCATACAGCGTATTCCTTTAAGCGCTTTTTTTGATGAAAACGCTCAGGACTCTAATTCTCAAGCCTCGAACTTAGTTTCGAATATTAGACTATCCCGTTTGCACACGCGCTAAATCACATTTGCATGAGCGAGACAGACTGATAGTAGTAACAAAGTTTGGGGCATGAGAATCGAGGCCCTGATCATTCTTACCGCAAATTGTCCTATCTTGAGCGCAATATTGACAATTATGAAATTTTGTATCTGATCGTTTGTAGCAAACTTTAATGCTAGTGGAACGACCACAGAACAGATTAATAGGTTAAGAGCGTGCATTCAATTTACGACGAATTTTCAGTTTTTCGGTGTTTTTGACTGCCCCTCACACGCATAAAATAACTAAATTAAATAAAACAATTAGAAATATATAAAGATAAACTCTTTATTTTGGACATACTTTTATAAAATTAAAGTTTTAAGTAGTACATTTGAGTAAATTTAAAGATTTCGGAACGCCGAATCGCAAAAATGCCGATTTTAGCTCACTTTGATAAAGAAAATAACAATGAAATCGTGTTAATATAGTTTAATTTCTATTTTTATAAAAGTTTATTATTAGATTATAATAATAATAATAATAATATCTATGGACGCTTTACACCACGTCAATCTGGCCCTGTGCTAAGTATCCGAAGAACTTGTGTTACAGATACCAGACAACGGAAATATATTTAATACTTTTATACTATACACATATTTAAGGTTTTTATTATATTATACACAAATTTAATACACATCCATGACCCAGGAACATTGAAAACTTTTTGTTCCCTCGGCGGGATTCGAACCCGCGACCTTTCGTTCGAGCACCAAGGCGCTCAACCAACTGCGCTACGGAGGTCGTCAATAATCTCTTTTATAAAAATAGAAATTAAACTATATTAACACGATTTAATTGTTATTTTCTTTATCAAAGTGAGCTAAAATCGGCATTTTTGCGATTCGGCGTTCCGAAATCTTTAAATTTACTCAAATGTACTACTTAAAACTTTAATTTTATAAAAGTATGTCCAAAATAAAGAGTAATTTTTAAAAAATTGAATAATGGGATAAACATCGTTTTTTAATTAAATAAAAAATAGTGTCAACTTACCAATAGTATGATTATCAATTATAAAAATAATATCATCGAAGAAATTTAGTTTTTCCAGTAGACATACAGCACTGAAAAACGTAAATTATGTCATTTTTAAAAGATTTTTTATGCAGTTAACAATACTTATATTTTTAATTTTTTATCAACTTTTCATTTAAGGACTATACAGAAAGATTTCGGAACGCCGAATCGCAAAAATGCCGATTTTAGCTCACTTTGATAAAGAAAATAACATTTAAATCGTGTTAATATAGTTTAATTTCTATTTTTATAAAAGACTAGCTGACCCTTGCCCACTTCGTTGAGCATAAAAAGAGTTTATGATGAAATTCAACTAAAAAAAAAACAACGTAGAACCCGCAACGCGGGAACCCGAAACCCGAAACGCGGGAACCCGGAACCCGCAACGCGGGAACCCGGGACCCGCAACGCGGGAACCCTGAACCCGCAACGCGGGAACTTGAAACCCGCAACGCGGAACCCTGAACCCGCAACGCGGGAACTTGAAACCCGCAACGCGGAACCCGCAACGCGGAACCCGCAACGCGGAACCCGCAACGTGAGAACCCTGAACCCGCAACGCGGGAACCCGAAACCCGCAACGTGGAACCCGCAACGCGGAACCCGCAACGTGGAACCCGCAACGCGGAACCCGCAACGTGAGAACCCTGAACCCGCAACGCGGGAACCCTGAACCCGCAACGCGGGAACCCGGAACCCGCAACGCGGGAACCCGGAACCCGCAACGCGGGTACCCGGAACCCGCAACGCGGGAACCCGGAACCCGCAACGCGGGAACCCGGAACCCGCAACGCGGGAACCCGGAACCCGCAACGCGGGAACCCGGAACCCGCAACGCGGGAACCCGGAACCCGCAACGCGGGAACCTGGAACTCGCAACGCGGAACCCGCAGCATGGGAACCCGAAACCCGCAACGCGGAACCAGCAGCATGGGAACCCAAAACCCGCAACGCGGAACCCGCAACGCGGTACCCGGAACCCGCAACACGGAAACCCGGAACCCGCAACGCGGAACCCACAACGCGAAACCCAAACACAGAACCCGCAACGCTGACATAATATGGAATAAATAGTATCCTATGTCCGTCTACTTGCTCTAAGCTACTTCCTCACCAATTTTCAGCCATATCGATAAAGCCGTTCTTGAGTTATAAATAATTTAACTAACACGACTTACTTTTATACATATAGATGTATAGATTACTCCTACTAACATAAGCTAAGCCCGGTGAATGTCACAGTCGGTCCAGCCAATTCGGTGATCATGAGTTTGATGACGACGATGATGATGATGAAAAGTAGCCTAAATTAATCCTTATAACTTTAGCTATCTACCAGTGAAAGTCTCGTTAAAATCGGTCCAGCCGTTCCAGAGATTAGCCGGAGCAAAGAGAGACGCTGACAGACATTTTTTTTTAAATTACATTTTCGTTTTCAGTAAATATCGTTGCCAATGCAAAAAAAAGCAGAAGATATCGTTTAAAATGTCATATGTATTTAGAAAAACGTTGCTAATTGAAAGTTACATACTTACTGACACTTCAATTTTATTTGTTTGTATAGATCTTGGCGTTTTCACTGACGCGGAGCGGGGCGCATAGGAACTTAGTGGTTCCCAAGCGGAGTGGAGCAGAGATTTCGAGCATAGTGATTGGTCAATTCGGGTACCGCAAGCTCCTGTCCGCCTCGCCCCGCGTCAATGGAAACGCAGCCAAACGTCTATAACGTCTACCGGTCGCCATGGTAACAGCGTTGTTTACAAATGGAAAACAAAAATTAGGAAATGCTATACATACCGTATTTATATCAGCTGAAACTATTTGGATTCATGTTTTTGTTAATCCTAATAATTTTTTTAATCCAAATAGTTTAAGCTGATATAAAAACGGTATTTATAGCATTTCATAATTTTTATTTTCCATTTGTAAATAATGACGTTGCCATGACAGCCGTGTCATATAAACTGCCAACGACGTGAATCGATCGAGCCCAGGTTCAAACCCCGCGTGACCATCACGTATTTTCTTCTTTTTTCTAATTTTCTGCTTATTTTTTTCAACATTTTCTTTCATAATAACCTTTTCGTAACAATAACGAACATACCGTAAAAAAATTTGCGAAATTGGTCAAGCCGTTGTCGAAGCGCACACGATGTAAGAAATTTTGGAGGTCGTTTTTTTACACTTTGGGCTACATTTTTGGGGTTTTAGTAAGGAACCCTACTTTATTTAAACATATAATATAGCCTATGTTCAGCGCTAGGAATGTAGCTTTCCAACGGTGAAAGAATTTTTCATATTGGTTCAGTGGTTTCAGAGCCTATTCCATTCAAACAAACAAACAAACAAACAAACAAACAAACAAACAATCAAACGTTACCTCTTTATAATATTAGTATAGATTATATAATCTCTTAGTAAAAAATCTTTTAAAAATGACATAATTTACGTTTTTCAGTGCTGTATTTCTACTGGAAAAACTAAATTTCTTCGATGATATTATTTTTATAATTGATAATCATACTATTGGTAAGTTGACACTATTTTTTATTTAATTAAAAAACGATGTTTATCCCATTATTCAATTTTTTAAAAATTACTTGTTTTCAACCAAGCGCACGCATCGTGTAAATCGCGATCTATTTAGTACCCGCTGAGAATTCGTGAGGGGAGGTTTTTTTTTTTTTTTTTTTTTTCTTTTTTTTTTTTCCTTCGCCCCTATCAGTGACAGGGCTCGTTCATTGCTTTTTTATTTTTCTTATTTTTCTTTTTAATGATTCGGTTTCATAAGTTTACAATATATAAGGTTACAATTATTATTATTTCCTTTTTTAAAAAATTTTAATGAATTTAATAAATACATTTTTGAATAGCAATTACATTTTTAAAATACAATTAGATTTCTTCACTTAATTACAATAAAATAAATTACAATTTTGAATAACAAATTTTTACATAAAAATTTTTTAAAACAATTACTATTAAATACTCATTAACATTAAATTTCAATACAATTACAATAAATTAAAATACATCAATAATACAATAAATTAACATACAATTCCAATAAAATTCCAATAATTATTCACCATTTTTACGACACAAATAACACAAAACAAAAATATCACAGTTTATTACACACCACTACCATTCCTTTTGGCGACTGTCTGCACTATCTGTGTGCAGAATTTTAAAAACACCTCTCTTTTCTTATCATCCCCCAGCATGCTTGGCAGTTCGTCACCCGTCATCGCGATGCCCAATTTCTGCTCAATATCGTATCTATTGCTAGCAAAAATCGGGCACTCGAGTAATAGGTGGGGAACTGTCTCCGCAACTCCGGGCTGACAGAGACACGACGGGTCCTCCTTCAATTTGAATCTGTTCAAATAGAAGGCGAACCCACCGTGGCCCGTCAGTACTTGTGTGGTGTGGTGTGTTATGTCTATTTTACGCACTATTCTGTGCGCCGCGGCAGCATTGGGGAAGAAGAGCTTCGTGACTCCGGCCGTCCCGCCGGACGTATATCTCCTGTCCCATTCCTCAATCGTGTCCTGTCTTAAGACACGCTTGACGAATGACACAGGACACAGATCATAATCGGGTTTCTTCTTCAAACCCAGAGCGGCCTCTTTGGCTAATTGGTCCACCCTTTCATTCCCCCTAAGCCCTGCGTGCGCCTTGATCCAAAACAGGGAGACCTCCCGCCTCTGCAATGCAGCTTTTCGGAGGGCCCCCCTAGTTTGCACTGCCAGGGGATGGGGGGAATCAAGGGTGACCGCCTGAAGGGCCGCTCTGGAGTCGCTGAAGATGCCGACCTTAGTCACTCTGCCCTCGCAGGCAATTTTTACGGCCTTGCTCAGTGCTAGGAGTTCGGCTTGGTAGACGGTGCAATACGTCGGCAAAGCAAGTTTGACGGCCCTGATCTCGGCCTCATCTTTCCAAACGGAAAGTGCGGCTCCAACCCGACCCTCAATCTTGCTGCCGTCCGTATATATTCGGTATTCGTGGTCACAGACCACGTCCGAATATACAGCCTCGTCTACCAGTCCGAATCCAAGCCCAGTCTGCTCTGCCGGATGGGGGTCCTCGATCGCTGGAGCCCTTCGCTCCACCTCCCTGTCCCTCAGTACCGGGTGTGACACTCCCTTCTTGATCTCATAGAGCCTCGATACTTCGAGTATCCTGAGATCAAGAGGGAGTATCCCAGCCAACAGTAGTGCAGAGTTCAGGGAGACGGTCCGATAGGCTCTGCAGATCTTCTGGGCAAAACCCCGCTGAACGGTGTTTAGCCTTTTCTGGACCCCCATCTTTTCTGCGGTGCAAGCCCAAGCCGCCGCCGCGTACAGAATAGTGGGTTCTATCACTGCTGTGTAAATTAATTTAATTATATGGGGGTTAAGCCCCCAGCCTACCCTAGCTGTCCTAGCTAACGTCCTGTACCTGACCATTGCTTTTTTGCAGACATTTCCAACGTGTGAATTGAACGTAAGTCCGCTATCAATGGTCAGGCCCAGGACCTTTACCTCTCTTTGGTATTCTATATCTACCCCTCCCATCTTCAGGCGTGGGGTGTCAAATTTCAACTTCCTCGTTGACAGCATTGCGCATGTCTTGTGGGGGGCAAACTTCAATTTGTTCGCCTCACCCCACTTGCGAACCTCGTCTAGCACTCTGTTTGCCTTCGTCTCTATCTCCAATGCTGTTTTCCCGTCGAACACAATGACCACGTCGTCGGCGAAAGCCTGGCAAAAAACCTCTTTTTCTTCTAGCATTCATTCGTGAGGGGAGGTTGTGTCGCTCTGCCCTGGACTGTCAACGTATAAAGGTTCACCGACCTGGTCCGCTCATGGACTTATAGTGCGACTAAGCAGAATTGACGCTTTGACGAGCATTAATATTTTTATGAGAAATGGGGGAAATTTACAGAGATTATAATATTATGTCGATTACAAAGTTCATAATATTTGTGGTTTGTATATTTAAAAATTATACTAATCATCATCAGCCCCTGTATGTCTGTCTGTAATATCACAGCCCCTAAATTAATCAAAAGATTTTGATATCAATTTCTTTAGTTGAAAGCTGTTGTGGTTTATATATTTAAAAATAATACTAATCATCATCAGCCCCTGTGTGTCTGTCTGTAACATCACACAGCCCCTAAATTAATCAAAAGATTTTGATGTCAACTTCTTTTGTTGAGAGCTGATGTGGTTTGTATATTTAAAAATTATACTAATCATCATCAGCCCCTGTATGTCTGTCTGTAATATCACAGCCCCTAAATTAATCAAAAGATTTTGATGTCAATTTCTTTAATTGAAAGCTGTTGTGGTTTATATATTTAAAAATAATACTAACCATCATCAGCTCCTGTGTGTCTGTACATAATATCACAGCCCCTAAATTAATCAAAAGATTTTTATGTCAATTTCTTTTGTTGAGAGCTGATGTGGTTTGTATATTTAAAAATTATACTAAAGATCATCAGCCCCTGTGTGTCTGTCTGTAATATCACAGCCCCTAAATTAATCAAAAGATTTTGATGTCAATTTCTTTAGTTGAAAGCTGATGTGGTGTGTATATTTAAAAATTATATTAATCATCATCAGCCCCTGTATGTCTGTCTGTAATATCACAGCCCCTACATTAATCAAAAAAATTTATGTCAATTTCTTTAGTTGAAAGCTGATGTGGTTTATATATTTAAAAATAATACTAATCATCATCAGCCCCTGTATGTCTGTTTGTTATATCGCAGTTCCTAAATGATTGACAAATTTTGATGCGGTTTTTTTTAGTTAAAAGGTGGTGTGGTTCATATATTTAAAAATTATACTAATCATCATCAGCCCCTGTGTGTATGTCTGCTTTAATGTAACTGTCATCAATATAACCGAGTATCTAGGGGCACGGCAGTGCTTCTGTCAACTTGAGCACGGCCGTACCATCAATTTCTCGTAGCAGTTTAGGCCATTTTCAACTACCTATAACTTTGTTGTGGATTTAAAGAAGCCTGCATTTTTAGTTACTAGGTAAGCATTGTACAAACACAGTATATTTCAAATGTAATTCAATTTGAAACAGAAGTTACATAATTATAACTTGTCAAACTCCTTAGTTTTGTCACTGACTCAATCACTCACTGACCGATTATCAAAAGTATTAGGCACTTCTAGCAGACATAGAAGCTTCAAATTTGGAATACAAGTAGTGTTTAGTGTATAAATAAGGGAAAAACCGGAAAAAATGTACATTACGGTCGGTCGTGTTGGCGGCTGCAAATTTTATGGCGAAAAGAGCTATATGTAAGGAGTCACTAACCAAAATTAAAAGTTGCGGAAACTCCTAGTTTTTTAGTTTTTGAAAAAATATAATTCGTATTTTTGTATGAATATTCGACTAATTTTGACAGTTTTTTTTTATATAGCGCCAAAGGCCTTTAAAGTCATGCCATAACTACTAGTCAAATAATATACCAGTTCTAGTTCAATCACCTATTTACTGTAACTAGAGTGAATCGGGCAGAATTCGCTTCTGGCACTCGCCGGCCGCTACCGCGGCACGCTTCGCTCGGCTCGTGCGCAATCTTAAATGTCTCACCACCTAACCTAACCTAGCAATTTTTATTCTAGTTCAATCACCTATTTACTGTAACTAGAGTGAATCGGGCAGAATTCGCTTCTGGCACTCGCCGGCGGCTACCGCGGCACGCTTCGCTCGGCTCGTGCGCAATCTTAAATGTCTCACCTAACCTAACCTAGCAATTTTTATTCTAGTTCAATCACCTATTTACTGTAACTAGAGTGAATCGGGCAGAATTCGCTTCTGGCACTCGCCGGCCGCTGCCACGGCACGCTTCGCTCGGCTCGTGCGTAATCTTAAATGTCTCACCTAACCTAACCTAGCCATTTTTATTCTAGTTCAATCGCCTATTTTTCTTAACTAGATAATCGGGCAGAATCACGTCAAAAGTAGTCGAATATTCATACAAAAATACGAATTTTATTTTTCCAATACTAAAAAACTACGAGTTTCCGCAAGTTTAAATTTTGGTTAGTGACTCCTTACATATAGCTCTATTTGCCATAAAAATTGCAGCCGCCAACTCAAGCGACCATAATGTACATTTTATCCCTTTATTACTTACTTATCCTAAATTATAAATGTGAAAGTTTGTTTGTTTGTTCGTGTGTTTGTTTGTTACTTTCTTCACGTCTCATCTACTGAACCAACCACCATGAAACTCTTTTCACACAATCATCGCGAAAGTTGTTCCCGACGGTTCGACAGTAACGCGGACTGAGCCGCAGGCGATTACTAGCATGTCGAGTATGTATAATTTGTATTTTATAACTTAAATACCATTTAATTTTATAGAAGTATTGAAATGGTAGGTAATATTAAAATTCATTAGGATCAAACTATCAATGTTACTCGCGCGCGCTACCTACGCTCGACCTAGCGCTAACCCACACATGCGTGTTGTTTTGCGTCTGTGTGAGTCGATATCGGCTCTCGCGGCGATTTCGACTTGATGAAATTTGATTGCGCGCTCTTAAACCTCTTTTATCTGTTCTGTGGGAACGACTGACAGATGATAAAATCTGACATTTCTGATTTATCCAAAAAAAATCTAATTATGTTTTAAATTATCAATAATAATTACATTATAAAAGAATCTTGAATAAATTTGCTCCATAATAACTTAAAAATAACGTCGAGATGAGTGAAATCTGTGAAACCCAAGTAAACAAAAAAAGAGGGGTAAACCGCAAAATGGCGTGATCAATCTGAGCGTTTTGAACAGTTGACAGCTGCGTGTGGAACATGGATGAATACAGGTACGATCATAGTCGTGCTAAACAGTGCTAAAAGAACGCGAATGTGAACGAAAAAAACGTTTATTTTCGTTTATGACGCAAGGGCGCAACGCAGAGCGCTCGAAACTCGTTTAAAAGTTGCAATGTACAAAAAATATGGCGTCGTATTAAAATAATGCGACATGTCAAACCATAGAAACCCCCACACAAAAGTCGCGTTAGAATGACAGTTTCCGAAAAGGAAGAAACATCCGATCACCCGAAAATCCCGAACCCTTGTAACATTGGCGTTAACTTTAACATAGCTTGGTTAATCTACCTATGCTTTTCACACGCTCACCTGGCCAGAGTGGCCGGGGGCGGGGGAACCACGACCAGGGGCTAATGAGCCCCTCTACGTGGGGTCGAAGGACCCGGTATTGAAGATACCGAGCCGTATTATACTTTATGTTTTTCTAGGGAAAACCCCCCGCGGCAGAACGCAGGGGAAAACCATGACTCTAAGGGAAAAGAAGCCTTGAAAGACTTATTCCTGAGAGGCGAGCCGACATGCGACGTATGGAGGCCCCGGTCCTGGGACCGAGGAGCGTGTGTGGTTCCACTCCTCCAACGCCGCGCATCGTCTCGCGGACCAAAGCCCTATCAAGGTGGGGGCAAAATAAATGACACGACAAGACGTTTTTTTGAAGGCAAAACCCCCGCGTCAGGGCGCAGGGAAAAACCTTCGAAAATACACTTTATTAAGTATGCGACTGCCTGAAGGGCTAGACTTTGACGAGTCGGTCTTTAACCGACTCGCGGACCCAGCCGATCCAGGGAGTGGGGGGGGGCTCCGGGAGCCATGAAAGGGGGAGGGGGCATAAGGATGCCAAATGGTATACGCCGTGAGGCGTTGCTGGGAGCGCCGGGTGCTCGCCCGCGCGCCGTGCAGCCTTGCCCAGAGGCCGGGCGGCGGGCGGCAGGTGGGCTCGACCGTGCGGTGTGTGCGCCGTCGTCCGGGGCCGCCATAGGATCCCCGCCAGTCTCACAGGCTCCTTCTCTTCAAGGAACCTTCGGATGGCAGGGATATCCACAAGCTGGCGTGGGGCTCCGTCGCAATGCTCCTTCGCTAGGTAAAGAGAGCGGCAAAATGAGCGGTGTGGTTGCGAGGCTGCTGGACGGTTACGCGACGCGGCGAGGTGGCTTCGCGGGTCCACGCGCGGCGGCGTGACCGGGAGTCAACTCAGGCGAGGGGAGTGTTGTCCACCAGCGTGGCGGGGCCGGGAACTCTACCCCCCCCCCAGGGGGCGAGTAAGCCGGCGCGGCGAGGCCGGCGGACGCGACTCAACCCAACGACGGGGCGATACCGAGACGTCAGGCGGGCACGCGGAGGGCTCGGCCGTCCCAAGCGGCGAAGCGGGGCTGGGCAGCAGCGGTGGTGCCGTGTTGGCAGTGGTGGTGATGTGATGGTGAGGCTGCGGTGTGCAGCGGTGCAGGCCGGATGGTCTGCGGTGTTGACGGCGGCGGCTGGGCGCTCACCGGTGGCCGGGAAATTGTTCCTCGGCGGCAGGTGCGGCAGGTAAGTCTGCCGGATGTTGGGTGGGCTCAGGCGGGGTGCCTGAGGGCGGTGGTGGGTGGCTGCGGAAAAGGCGCATGCCACGAGGCAGCGCTGTGTGCGCTGCGGCGAGTCCGTGCACTCCACGGCTGGATGAGCGGGATCCAGGACGCGTCGCAGGTCTCGGCCGGACATTGGGGTGGGGGGCTACCACAACCCCCCCATGAGAATGCCGACGGGGGCCCGGCGCGAACAGTGTCCACTCCATCACAGCTAGGCACGGTACAGGCTCGGTGGTGTCTCAGGTGGCAGCAGGGCGGCCACGGGACACGGCAGGCCATGGTCGAGGCGACGGCACGGCGGTGTGACATCAAGCAGCAGGAACGCTTGATGGAGCTGGCCTCCCGTGACCACAACGCTACGGTGTGCAGCGGGGCGGTCGGGCAGTTCGACTCCCCGGCAAGGCGACAATCCGCACTCGGTTCGAATGAACCAAGCACGGATTGTCGGATGCCATCAGGAGGTGCTGGAACTGCTCCAAGAAGGTGGTCGGCACGGACGCGTCACGAACGAGACGCGACGATCGGGCAGCGTAACGACGTGCGCGCGCGACGGAAGCCAGGACGATCCAGCTTGGTTAAACACGCCCTAAATGTGTTAAGTAGGTGTAAAAGAAGCTCCAACCTACTTTAGGTTGCTGACGATTTGAATGTCGGGAATTTTCACAATCGGCAAAAAAATACTCTTTGGTGGCGAAACGCGACAGAGGGAACAGATATCCGGAAATGGGTAGCGGCGTTTCCGCGGAAATTGTTATCTGATAACTGCGCTCGAGAAAAAATCGTGGCGAGTACATGGGGATACCCCACAATTACTGCTCCCATGAAATACTTTCAGGGAGACTTATGTTCAGTAGTGGACGTCATAATAATAATACCTCCCTTGAAATCAGACCAGCTACGCAGGAGTTATTTTATAGTGCCCAAGTGTGTGCGCAATACACAAAGACACTCTCTCTCCCTTTTACTCTCATAACCCAGTGGGACGGTAAACCGACACGACTGGCGAGACAACAGGTGCAGGGCCGACTTTTTACATGCCCAACCGACGCATGGATCATCTTTCTTGTCAGACAATCAGGTGGTCGGTCAGCCTGCTTTGTCCTAACCAAACTTGAAAATAACATTTTTTGTTGTTCCACGGCGGGAATTGAACCTACGACCTCCGGGTCGAGAGTGAAGCTCTGAACCACTAGACCACGGAGGCGATAATGGACGTAATAGCTGAAATGATAATGACGATGAAACCTACATTAGTTCCTTTTCACATCAGAATTCCTGTTTCGTACTCGTATTTTTAAACTTTGAATAATTTTCCTTTCTCTTAAATAAAAATAGATACTGTCATCGTGTATCTGTCGGCTTTACGTCTTGGGATCAGGCTCGCGACAGCTCGTTAAATAGATTTAAAGCTTCGCAGATTCAGAGTGTCATTCTGTTAAGATTAAAAACGTTCTACAATCAAATACGAAACAAATTGTTTTTCAATTTTAAAATAACAGGTTTGAGCGTTAGTTTTGCGTCATCACCTTCAGCACTCCTAACGTTACAGTCAAACGTGGTTCATTGCTTTAGACTTTAGAGCATGGCTATCATCTACGGAGGTCGTATGGTCGATCCCCGTATTGTTAAAGCAAGTAGAGACAGAGACGGACGGACGGACAGTCATAAGCTTCGCTAAATGACAGTGAAATTCGTTAATCATTTAGCGAAGCCTATTTTCTTTTCGAACTTCATAAGTGATAAATGCGATGGCATCTTGGATCAGGGCCTAGGGCCCAATAATTCTCGTTCTGGATCGATTTGGATGACAGTCTGTCTCGTTCATGCATGAATGATTTGACGCGCGGGCTAGCGGTAAAGACTGGAACTCGAAACGAAGTTGAGAACAATATTTGGAGCCCAGATAGATTAATTATTATTGAGCTTGATCTCTCGCTAGTCCTATCGGTTATCCATGCCACTGTACTTTATAAATCATAGAATATATTATATTCAGGAATACCACTTAACGTATGTAACATAAAGATTTCAATGCACACAGTAAATCATATTTTATTAATAATAATAATAATATTTATAGACGCTTCACACCACGTCAATCTGGTCCTGTGCTAAGTATCCGAAGAACTTGTGTTACTGGTACCAGACAACGGAAATATATATTTAATAGTTTTATACTATACACATATTATTTTAGATTTTTATTATATTAATACACAAATTTAATACACATCCATGACCCAGGAACATTGAATACTTTTTGTTCCTTCGGCGGGATTCGAACCCGCAACCTCTCGGTCGAGGACCAACGCGCTGAACTGCTGCGCTACGGATGTTGTCAATATTGTGTGCATTGAAATCATTATGTTAAATATAACCGTTAAAAATAGTTCACTTACAAAAATTCGATCACAAAAAGTATCCCATAAGTACCCTTCCTTACTTTGGTAATCTTATTTACAGAACAAATATTATAATAAATAATTTTATATCACTTACATACGTGCAATTACATTCATTTAATAATTTCATCGTTTGTTTACTTATAATTTCATTTAGATCTGACCAGAGTTTGATGTGTGGAAAAGTTAAAACTGAAAACGCGCCGATTTCGTCCCTACGTTTTATTTGTATGTATCCATCGAGACTGGCACTTGACAGCTTGTTACACGTTCATTCAATACATCACTCAATAGTCACCTACACAGCACACGCGATTCAACAAAAAGGACGTGAAACGAATAGTTTTTAACTATTGAACTACACCAATTTGTACGTTTGCAGTTTTGTTTTTATGTAGAGTTTGTGTGAAATATTTCTTGGTGAATTCGGCTTTTTTTTTTACTTATTGTGGCAAATGGAACACACGTTTTATATGTTGCAGTAAATCGTTAATCTTATACCGTCTTGACCCGCGCTGAAGCCTACGTATTAGCTTCAGTAGAGTTCAGCACATCAGGAATTAAAAATTGTAACGAATAATAAGTCCTACATATATTATAAAAGCGAAAATTTGTAGGTATGTATGGATAGATGTTCGTTTGTCTTTCACGCAGAAACTACAGAACGGATTAAATTTGGTATGATATTTAATTAATACTGGATTAACACAGAGGTTACTTATTACCGAAATAAAATTTTAATTTCTGATGATTTTTCACGGATATCATTTTACACTTATTTATCATTAAACAATAGAATATAAGTTACCCACTTAAAAAAACCGAAACAAGGTTAGGGAACAAACTGATTTAACATCTATATCTATATATCCACTTCCTCCGAGATCTGTATATTCTCGGATAAGTTAGGTACTTTTAAAAATAAATTAAAGGTAATTCTACGCAATAATGCGTCCTAGTATTAAGTATTATTTTAATTTTTCTTTTTTCTTTTAGCTATATCTTTTTAACAGTTTTATGTTATGTTAAGCACCGATTAGTTTTTTAGTTTTTAAGAAGTAAATTGCAATTTTTTTTTATCCATTTCAATCATCCATTTGTCATTCATTAAAAATTTCATTTTCTGTCGCCAATAATTGTATAAGCATGTTGTATTTCACCTGTCATTAGAACTCATTTTACCTATAAGTTATTGTTTAATTATTATTATTTTTTAATTGTACCGGATGATGTTCTGTTGGTGAATCAATAAATAAAATAAAATAAAATAAAACATCTATTTTAGTTTAACAGTTCTACCATGAACTGAAATCCTTATTAAGATAATATAAATATCATGCTGGGTAGCACACAGGATCCATATATTAACCTAAGATTTATAATTTCACAATTTTTAACAAACGGATACTGTTGCGGATGAAATAAGCAAGTATGTAAATGGAATAAGTAAGTAATGTCATTCCCTAATTGACGTAAAAGCAAAACGTCCTACATCTGTATATCCCCTTAATATGAAAGTATATTCCATTAATTATACAGGGTGTGACTGACGACAGCACCTGTTGATTGGCTTATTAAATTTAAAGCAAATTGTGTGCGAGCTCTCCGGCTTATAAGTGAATATTACAGTAGTCAATCTAAGTTACTTAGGCTGTGTTCATAATGCTCGACGCCTTCTAACGCTTAAATTATTAAATGCCCAAGTTTGTACGTACATTAGCCTGAAAATGCTCGAGTTGGCTTCAGATGTTGTGCTAGTCGATAAGCCAAATGAGTTTTATCTAACAGTTTCTGAGTTTGAAAGCTCAATAATTTAATCTGTAGAGCATCGGTTAAAAGGTTTGTGGTACGCTACTTTTAACCCAAGTAACTTCTTTAATTCTGATAAAAGTTTTATCACGGTTTATACTTTGAGTGAAAATAAGCTGAAATTGGATAAAATTAATTATAACAACAATAATTAATACACTTGTCAGCTTGCTAGATACTCTGCCAGAGGGGGACGACCTGGGGGCTTTCTTCTATTTATAGAGTAGGTAGATAGAGGATAGAGGTAGGTCTAGAGGTAGGTTAGGTTAGTTATTATTTCTATATTTTATTATTATTATTTGTATGTTATTATTATTATAAATTATTTTAATCTTATTATTAAGCTGCCAAATAAATATTTTGTAATTTTGTAACAAATAAATGAATTATTAATACACTAAGCTAAGTTACGAATACTATGTTTTAGCTTAAGTAAAGATCACATTTTAAAATATATGGCACAAAGAAAATTTGGGAGCCCTCAAGTGCGACAGCGGCCTCCTTGAATACAAAGTGCAATACCTCAAACTTCGACTGTCAACTTTTATACGACACGAGACTTTAAATTCGAACAATCCAGCCCAACTGGACAGATTCGCAAATGGACATAATATTATCTACAAGAAGGATTTTAATAGCCTTAATGGTATAATAATAGTAGAATTGATAGGAAAAAGTTTATGAAAATATATTTGACAATATTGCCTGAGGGATGATTCTCGGACTGTTCTTTGATGTTATGAATTCTAAAAAGCATTTTGTGACTTACGTATGGGGCGTTTTAATAAGACTCACAAATACTTCAAACGATCGACTGTTTCATAAAAATTATTGATGTTAGTATTAAAAAAAGATGTTTGCTTGATGCTATTCATTTTGTACTTTGGTAGATTTACTATTAATTTATGTAAATAAAAATTTTGTATTTCCCAATTTTTGGCAAAGTAAAATAATAATAATTTACTATTTTAAATCGATGCTTCGACACGATCTCACCCGGTACGGCGTCTAACGATTGATCATACATAAATAACAAACGACGACCTCCTCAGCGCAGTGGTTCAGCGCGTCGGTGCTCAACCGAGAGGTTGCGGGTTCGAATCCCGCCGAGGGAACAAAAAGTTTTTGGGTCATGGATGTGTATTAAATTTATGTATTAATATAATAAAAATCATAAATATGTGTATAGTACTAAAGTATTAAATATATATTTCCGTTATCTGGTACCTGTAACACAAGTTCTTCGGATAATTAGCACAGGGCCAGATTGACGTGGTGTGAAGCGTCTATAGATATTATTATATTATAAATGCTTATAAATCGTCAAACAAGATCGCTTTTGAATAAATTAACAGATGCTTTAATTTGAGATACACATTCGCGCATAGACGTACATTTTCGAGTTTAAATAAGATGTCTGGTCGGCAACTTCGTTTGCACAAATGAGGGTTATTAATATCCTTATCCTTCCCTACTCTACATTTTTTTAATGGGCAAATGTCCTACAATACATTTCGACCACTGTATTTCTGTACACAGGATCTACAGTGGTAGCCAACCTCAAAAACCTTTCAATATGATCTCAGGGGTGCCCGAGGGACATGCTAGATCAGTCTTGGGACCCGCAAAAAATAATCAGATGAATGTAGTAGAAGTAGGAAGTGCTCCAGTTTCCCTCCACAAGCAACTTGTAGTATAGTAGTCAGTATGCCCGCCTGCCCCTACTCTACTCCACTCTACTCTACATATTGTGTGTAAATTTTTGTTTTTGCAGAAATAAATACTTGCCTTTTTGTACACTAATACGAGCAATTAGCGAAAGGTCAAAGTAGCCGGTTGAAAGGACGTCATTAGTTAAAAGTTAAAAGATTAATGACCTTAGTTCCTTTTAAAAAAGAATACATTTTGTTGAGGCGTTTCAGCTTAGCTTATACGACTTTTACCGACCATGACGTATAACGTGTTACAATTTTTATTTTCTTGTAAAACCTACTTTTACATAACCTAGAAATATTATGATGATTCAGAACCTGATGTTAATATGATCGCTTTATCTCTATAACATCATGGCTAGACACAAATATACAGCAAAATATTTATTACGATTTTTACACCTGCTACGTAAATCTAAAAGGCTCGTACAAGCCTCGCCCTATCTACTTATTTTAAATGTATCATAAAAATATTATTTTCTGTATTACCTCTCGATAACACAAACACGAAATAAATATAAAGCGATCCAGTAACGGATTTCGCATAAAAATTAGCAAACTGTTACACAGATCTAATGTACACGAAAATTCAATAAAAGTCGTTAGTTGTTTCGAAGGACCATCACTAGGCCGCTGACGATTCATTAGAAAGAAAAAATATTCCAACGATAATCGAGTCTCGAGATTCCACTTAGGTATTTTGTTATAAAAAGTTCTTCGATACTTCGTTTGAGGAAATATAATTAATCTTCTTCGGAAAGCTTTAAAACTGTAGTGTAAACTGCTCTTAGCTTAGTGATTAATAAAAGTTGGAAACAAAATAAGACAGTATCTTTTTGCACTTCTTGAAAGGTTGGTAAATACTTGTAGTGTGGCGGATTGAAAATAAATTTAGTCAACTTATTTTCATTATTTATATTAAATCGTATCGTTTTTAGCTTTAAAATTAATTGCGTAGCAAACTACAGGAATAATGCTTCCAAGCATTTTATCTATGCCATAATAGTGTGTTTGAATAACCTGCAGGTTTTCGTCTACAGATACATGACAATCCCATCGTATCCACATTAAAGAACCTTACAAACGTTAAATACTAATTTAATAAAATAAATACTCAGCTAGTGCTATTCAAGGTCGGTTTATACAAACAGCTCTGTTTATATCTATTGGATTGAAACCAAACTTTTTGTTACATTTCATTAAAAGATGCCCAATATAGTAATTTATCTTAATCTCAATACAAAGATAGAAGATAAGCTAAAGATAAGATAGATAAGGTATTGAAACGCGCCATAAATTAGTAATATAATAGACAGTAAATATAATTGAAGAATGGATGAAGGCGATATGTCGCAAAAAAAAACACAAATTGTAACAACGTATTATGAACATTGATTCTAGAGACAGGTCTTTAGATTAATGTACTTAATACTTTACGACGTATTCTAAAATGTAAAAGTGACAGTTTGGACTCAGATTTCTCGAAATCTGACTTCTGGTACATAACACCTTCATCCACTGATGTCTTCAATTATTTTGTTCCTTTGTTGGGATAAGAATCTTCTAGGCCAGAGGATATCATAGGGGTAGATATCTTTGAGATAGGTATCTTTGAGAAAATCTGAAGCCCACTTCCACCCACGCGAGTTTCCGCGTGGGTGATGGCACTTTGTATGTAATGGATGGCTAACTTCGACGTCAATTAATTATTGTAATTGATGACCTCTAAGTAGCTCATTGATCAGGTCGTGGGCGTTTTCTGAGATTGTAAGTTCGAAACCCACCAGTAAACAAAAAGTATTGTGTCCTGAGTCATTGACGTAAAATATTTATGATGAGTATTAATATAGTAAAAATCTGAAATATTGTATGTACAGTAAAATAAATTGAAACATAAATATTCCTTTAGCATACCGTGAAATGTCTGATATCCGCAACACATTCGAGAACTTACCACGGGACCTGATTGACGTGATGTGAAAGCGTCCAAAGATAATAGCATAGTTAAAGTTCCCATTTTGTAGCCATGAGTAAACAGACTGCACTTACCCTTTAACCCACTAAAGCACTGTAGTGAGGCAGAATCAACTAGCTAGTGGGCTTAGGGCGTGTTTCACCAAGCAATATTAAAGTTAATCTTTCGTTAAATATCATGTTGTTACTCTCGTAATTCCTATCAATGAATGAGAAGGCATGGTATTTTAACAAGGCGTTAACACTAAAATGCGTTGGTGAAATCGGGACTCAGGGCGTGTTTTACCAAGCAATGTTAAAGTTAATCCTTCGTTAAATATCATTTTGTTACTCTCGTAATTCATATCAATGAAAGGATTAAGTCCCGATTTCGCCAACGCATGTTAGTGTTAACGGCTTGTTAAAATACCATGCCTTCTCATTCATTGATAGGAATTACGAGAGGGATAACATGATATTTAACGAAGGATTAACTTTAACATTGATTGGTGAAACACGCCCGGTCGTATCATAAATTTGCTAAAATTAACATGTAGGTACTAATAGTATTACTATCCTACTATTATTTTTTCAATATTTTGGTTTTAATTTCCTTTTTCACTCCCGACAAAAACGGAGGAGTGTCTGTGTGTGTGTGTGTGTGTGTCTGTCTGTCTGTAGCATCGTACTCTCCCAAATAGATAAACAAATTTTGATGTATTTTTTTTGTTTATTTTAGAGCTGACGTGATCGAGAGAGTGCGGCCTTGAGAGCGAGTCATTAACAAAACAAAAATTGTAATAATTGAAGACATGAATGGATATTGGATAAGTTGATATGTCGCCAAATCCCGATTAAGTTTAAACTGTCGCTTAAACATTTAAAAATATGTCGTAACGTATTAAGCACATTAATCGAAAGAACCGTCTTTACACCTTTATCCATTCATTTGTATTCAATTATTATTTTGTTTAGTTTTTCTTTTGATTTTTGATGTTATTTTTCTGTTATATGATTGTGTCATTTATACTGTATATCTGTGATTTCAAATGTCTTTTTTTATGTGAGGTTTGATGGATATATATAAAATGTAGTTTATTCTGAAAGCTACATAGTTTCCCTTGTACACTGTATTCAAAGTCAGTTTTCAATAAGCTTATATTTATTTAAAACACTGTTAACTAGACGATGAAAGCTTTATAAAGCACGTTCAGTTATCTGATTTATGAGGCAAGTTTATAACGTGGTTAGTGTTTTGCTGTTCAAAAAGTTAAAAGTGAATAGCTGATCCCTCCAGCTACTGCCGTCAAAATAGACGAGTGATACTAACGCAATGATGCGAGCGAAAATAATGTTGAGTAATGTTTTAAAAACCTCTGTAGCGCAGTGGATGAGCGCGTCGTACTCAAGACGGTGATCGTGGGTTCTAGTCCCGCAAATGGAATTAAGGAGTTTTCTGGGGCATGTGTATTTTTGTAATAAAAAAATAAATATGTGTATAGTATGGTGCCTGTAATACAAGTTTTTCGGATAGGACAGTGGAATAAGAGGAAACACAACTCCTATTTTCCCTTACATAAATAGGGGTCTGCGCGAGTTTCTGTTTGAGTTCTTGTTTCCTACCTGTTATAATGCCGCTAGGGTAACATTTTTTTTCCTAAATTTCTATGTATATTATTTGAACGTCCCTATTTTTTCCTTCTTTTTAATAAAGTTATTATTTAAGGAGATATATGCGTTTAAAAACTAAAAAATGACTAGAACTTTCACTGTGTTGAAACATCCAGGAAACAAATTTGACTAAATAAATCGGTTAAGTTTTGAAGGCGGAAACAGGCGTCCCCCAAACATCAATTTTTTGTCTACGAGTAGCTCGAATACTGCGAGACAGTAATAGATTTTTTAATACCTATTTTGTATTTCTCTAAGCCGTGGAGCTTCCTCTTAATATTCTTTAATATCCAACTTACATACCTTTTCTGTCTTATGGTTTTTACTAACATACCTAACATGCATTATATCGACGGTCCCTACGTATAAAGCGACATGTCAAAAGTAGTGGTTTTCAGGAGAGCGTTTTAAAGATTCAAACAAACTCTTCTGTAGAATTATCATAAAACATAAACACATTTTTTTTTGTTGATCTGTAAAGCTTAATGTAGGTAGGCCCGGTATAGAGAGTTTACTGTGAAAGTACCAGCGCTAAAAGAGTTACTTTTTTTTAAATGATTGTATGAGCAAATTTATTATGTTGGGGTTACTTAGGTATAGAAACATGAAAATTAACATACACAGCCTAAAGTATTAATACTCACTAGCTGTGCCCGCGACTTCGTTCACCTGGTTTTTGAGTGACTTAAACCGTTTATGCAGCGCACACAACGAAAGTCCTCAAAAGTGAATAATTTTCCCCGTTTTTTGGAAAATTTCTCACTGACGCTTCGCTCCTATTGGTCGCAGCGTAATGTTATATAGCCTAAAGCCTTTCTCTATAAATGGACTATGCAACAAAAAAAAAATTTTTTTAATCGGACCAGTTAAGTTCCTGAGATTAGCGTATTTAAACAAACAAACTCTTCCGCTTTATAATATTAGTATAGATTTATTTTACACCTTGTATAGGTCCTTTAAAAAGCATGCAGTGGGTGGTCACCTTAACCCGGATCGCAACCCGCGTTTTCAATATTAAAGTGGTCACGATTTGCTTTAAAATCGGAAATTGTTACGGTAATGAAACATTTCGCAATCTGGCTGTAATAAAGTTTTAAATTAGGTTAATTCACGTTCTACTGGCGATATGCAACTATTTAATGTATGACTATTGCCCGCAACTTCGTACGTAGGATGTTAATAGTTGAAGTGAATTAAACGCTTTTAATTTCGAATATATTTTTCAATAATAATAATAGACACTTATTTATTTTTATTTATTTATTTAACAATTTATTGTGCACATAAACAATTAACAGATAAAACAGAAAGAAATACGATACAAAAGGACTGCTTATCTCTAAAAGAAATTTCTTCCAGCAGTCCTACAAAGAGAAATTACATAACGGATACTAGGCAGGGCGTACACAATCGCATCTAGGTATAGTAATAACAAACATAATATTCTTATACATAAATAATACATAAACATACATAAATACTATAATATAATAAATAATAATAACAATATACATAAATATAATTTAATAATCATATTAGGATTCACTGTTGAGATAGTGCTCTTTTAAGCGTCTTTTAAATACATAGATGGTGGGGCTGTCACGACTTATTTATTACACATTTCGACAATCGTTTTTATTCGGAATAATAGGTTTTAATAATAATATATATTTATTTATTACACATTTGGACATTTAATTTAACGCTTTTTATCGCAATAATAGGTTTCAATAATAATAATAATATATTTAATAAAAAACATCACGTTTAAAACAACAAAAATTAAGATACAACAGTTAGGTATGCCTTAATAGATTGTTTCATTGCAGTATATTTCGATGGTTTAACCTAGCAGTTTATAACGTAATCCTAACTAATATTGTAAATGGGAAATAGACAGTATCTATCTATCTAGCTTTCACGCTAAAACTACTGAACCGATTTGAATGAAATTTAGTACACAGGTAGTCCAAAGCCTGAGAAAGGATTGCTATGCTATTCCAAGCCGACGAAGTCACGGGCAAAAGATGATATTTTATACAATTGTAGGAAATGTATAAATGTTCTAATCATATTATGTCGTCGCCAGTTATTAGACAAATCAGATTAATCTTAAAGTAACATAAGTACAACAGTCCGATCAAAGTACTTCAATCCTGAAGTAGGTACTGGCACGGTTCAGTTATTCTATCTGATCTAATTCTACAAAAACATTATTATTGTTTGTTCATGCAACTGAAATCTCGACAAAAACGTAACGTTACAATCTCAATATACAGGGATACATCATAAACAAATGAATAAGTAATTTAGTTAACAGAACCTTGAGCACACTCTGGGGGAACAGCAAATTAATTGTATTATATCCGAATGTAATTTTTGCTCCTTCATAATACTAATATTACAGTCTATCTCGGTAGCTTTTACCCAATGTGTGATTATAATACACAATATTTGGATGAAAGCATTCTAATGAAACCCATTAATAACACCGGCGCACACCAGGCGCGGGGCCACGTACCGCGATCGCGGCGGTGAGCGGTGACGATTATCGCGCGACAGACGTCGCTAGTGCCAAACTTTGGTAACTAATTTGATGCCAAACAAATTTTAGTTAACTTCATCACCATGAACACTGGGCAGCGACAAAAAGTCGCACAAGGCTCTTGAATTCTTGTGTCATTATACACTTAGAATAAATTAGAGAAATATATCAAACATATTAAGTAATAGTTAACCTACTAAGTAGTAGCATAATAATATAATCTTACTTTTTATTATTTTGCCATACAGTTCGTATGTATCTTTTTATAAAATTACGTTTCACATTAAATTACAAAGGCAAAAGTTTGTGAGTGTGTTCTGTGATGCATGTGTACTGTGTATATAGGTTTACAAGTTCACGAGCTATATAGATTTTGTCTACTGCTGAAAATACGTACGCTCTATAATAAAACGTGCTGTAGCTTTATACCACGTTTATTTCACAATATTATTCTCGTGCAGACAGCTTGCCGCGTCACCGCGCGCCGCAAGATTTGCATTAATTGCGTAGAGTTTTATCGCAATTATTTAACCGCCGCAATCTACCACTCTCGTGGCCACACCACAGAACATTATTTGTTTCTTATACGATTTCGCAAATTACACAATCTTTGTAGCGCTCGCTTTGTAATGAAACATTAAACTCGCCCCAAATGGATATTTTTAACTTTAAAAATTTTAATTGGAAAATTTTAACATTCTTAATTAATTAACATACACACACATTTTGTTTTAAAATCGTGGCCCGCTGTTGACCCATATACCCTGAGGTATGTAACTGTTTCGGTAAAAATGTTTTTCTTTTCATTATTTAAATTAAATGAACGATACTACGGTAATTTTATTTCGTTTCAAACAAAAAAACTGGGCGTAATTAAAAGTACAGTTAACATTTTCAACTCGAGTTTTGACGTCTGCATATTAAATGTATTAAACAGATGTTAAAAATTATGACAGAAAATAACAACCCAAGAAAATTTTCTAATACCCGTTCAAACTACTAGTTTGAAACAAAACATTTTGTAACATCAAACAAAATAAGCAATTCCCTAGTTACGAACGAAACGATAAAAATTCTACAAAGGTTGCTGTAAAATGGTAATGCTCCAAACCAATAAAGGTGCTTCCACGTTTTGCGTCACGTATTGAAACGAGTAACCGCCAGTTCGTATCCCAATTTATGGAACCCTTCCGTCACCTCAAACATAAGAACTGCCGGTTTGTCTCCTAGAGTAGTACGTTAATACTATAAAGATACGATTTATAAGGTATAATCATTGAATCATGTACGTTGGTACATAAAATGTATCAGTAAATTGCCAGTTGAAACTTATAAGCGAGTTATAGTAGGTATATATTTAGTGCTGATTTCACCAACACAAGTTAAAGCTAATCCTTCATTAAATATTATGTTATCCCTCTCATATTTCCTGTCAATGAATGATGGCGAAATTAGTACTTAATACTTTACACTATTAACAGAATTAAAAATGTTTATAAAAAATGATTTGCTACACACACACAAACACACACAGCGATAATATTATATACAGTCTTATAATATAATGATAATACTAAAGGGTGCGTATATAGAGTTTATTGAGAAAGTCCTAGCGCTGAAAGATGTTCTGATTTTTTTATTATTTTATAGAAAAAAAATGATATTTTGATGTTTTTTGTACAAACATGAAAGTCAAAAATAAGTCTTACAGCGCTAGTACTTTCACAATATACTCTATATAGTAGGCACATACCCTTAAGTATATCACAAATTTTTTTTACACCTTGTATAGTACTACGTATTCACACAGACCGCCAAAATCGGCACACGCACAGCATGCGGCCGCCAGTGTAACTTGAAGTAAAGTAGTCAAGTTTTATCGTCGTCTGTAGCGGACAACTTCACGGAACATGTAGCAAAACAAACATAATATAATTTATAACATTGTAACAACAGTAACATGTTTGTATTTTAGGATTCCGTAACCAAAGGGTTCCTGATTCGTTCATCCGTGCGAGTAACCCCGGCTCCACACTACTCGCGAAGTTGAACGAAGTTAGACGAATAGGATAGTGTAGAGATGCACTTCGGCTTACCTCGTCAAACTTTACTAGTACTTACTACCGTACTTCGCCGAGGAACTTCGCGAGTAGTGTGGAGCCGGGGTAAGGCTATAAAATAACTGCCGCGTAGCTGGCCTGGTTTCCAAGAAATCGGCTACCGACACTGAAATCGGTGAGGGGGGCTATTATTATTATTCTTGTGGGTATCATAAAAGGCGACAGAGGGAATATTATATATCCGGAAATGGGCAGAAGCGTTTCTGCGAACAACTGCACTCGCCAACCCGCCTGCCAAGCGTGGTGAGTATAGGCAACTACTCACATGACAACTTTGGTCGAGGCTCAGGTTTAGTCTCCACCAAAGTCTGTAGAGCACGTCACAAAGCAGGTATGCAACGTACATTAGTGTGTACAATTAACGTTGTAATGTATATTCAAATCAAATCAAATCACATTTATTTCAGGCAAGAAACCCATAGCACACAATACAGTAATATTAATAAACAAATTAAAACATTATTAAAATTATGTATATATAAAAAACCGGTATAAAATAAAATACAATTCTTAAGACCTAGTCAGACATTATAAATCCATAAAATAAAATAGGTCAGCCTTTTTTATTTTTGTCGCGATGTACCGCCAGTCAGTATGTTATCATCGAGTTTTCCGGACACTCGACACACACGCTGAGGATCTCGTTTTCAGAGGAACGAATGCGAGACCAAAATGTTGCGACCCGTGCTCTAATAAGAGCGAAGTAGTCGGAGACCCTGGCGTCGGCGAACATGCCGACGCGCTGCAGTTCCTTGGCAGTCTCATCAGGATACGGAAAGCATTATTGTACTGCACCCTGATGCTGTTCCTTGCGGTTTTAGAGCAGTTGACCCAAAGCTGACACGTGCAGAAGCATTGACAGTATGCCCTGAACAGTGTCAGCTTCGCATCAACGCTACAACGCGCAAACCGGCGCGCGATCATGTTGCACCGAACTGCCAGTGCCCGTCTTTCGCGAATTATCTTCATTGTCTGAAAGATCCTCAGTCAAAATGTGTCCCAGGTATCTGAAGCGCTTGATTTCTCTACCACTTGCCCATCCAAATAAACCGGCGGGACACTCTCCGGGCCTTTGCCAACCCGAAACACCATCATCTGCGTCTTAGCGACATTATACTTGAGACCATGCTTTCTAGCATAGGTCTTACAAATGCCAAGTAGCCGCCTAAGGCCCCTGATAGAGGGACTCAGAAGCACCATATCGTCGGCGTAACTCAGGTTGTTAATACAAGTTGTACCTACGTGACATCCTACTCGACTGCTTTTCAGTTCCTCAATCAGATCATTAACGTACAGGCTGAACAGGATTGATTGCTAATCAAGTAGATAGATATTTTTTTTATATAGATAGTAAGTAAATAAAATTAAAAATTAAATAATTTTAAACAAAAAAAAACCGACTTCAAAAGGTAAACTAAAAAGCAAAAAATAAATTTACTTCGCACACAGTAATACTTATTTTCACTTAGGTAAATAAATTTATTCTATAAATTGGAAGTCGGTGCCAAGTTCAGCGTTCTTTCGTAATTTGTTTTCATTTAATATTAGCATAGACCAATTACATTACAGTATAATTGGTCCATGATATTAGTTTGTATGCCAGTACTTTGGGTACATAATATAATATATAATATATTATAATAGTTACTTTGATAGTTAGTTGTTGTACATAGTTTGATATGGTAGTAAGGTTTTTGAAGTAGGTACTTACTTGGCACCGACTTCAAAGTTATAGAATAAATTTATTTACCTAAGTGAAAATAAGTATTACTGTGTGCGAAGTAAATTTATTTTTTGCTTTTTAGTTTTTACCTTTTGAAGTCGGTTTTTTTTTTGTTTAAAATTATTTTATTTTAAGATTTTTAGTGATGGGTAGTCTGAGTCGGGATGGTTCTCGAATGATCAGACGAAAGTTACTTGAGACGGAAAATGAAAAACAAAAAGATTAGATAAAATTGATAAAGGGATGTACTCCAATGGGAGTAGCACCCCTAGACATAGAGATTAACATCCCATCTGCTTATAGCTATATAGCTGATTGCAAGATATTTATAAAAAAAATATATAAAAAAAGATAAAATTCAAAAAAATTAACAATAAGAAGAGAAAAAGTTACATGATGAATAAGGCATGATCTTCTATTCAGTATATTCAGTATATCGACAATCTATTTCTGTGCTCCTCTGGCGGTAAACCTTTTTACTTCTTACTAGTTGTTAGATGAATATAATTTTCGGCTCTTAATTTTGTTTGATGAAAAGATATGCATCGCAATCTTTCGCTTTCAACCTTCACGTATGTACATATCAACATAAAACTGGATAGCGAGCTGTTTGCATCGTAGTATAGGTAACGTTAAAATCGTTTTCGCGTATCATCATAATATAATGATAGGCATAAAAGTCCATGCTCGATATTTTTTGTTGGGCAAGGGAAGGTTGGTCACTGGATTGACTTCTGCAATTAGATGGAACTATGAACTAAAAGATCCCGAAATATTAAGTACTTACATAATAATACAATTAATTTACAGGACCTAACTAATAAAAAATTCTTTTATTCATTCTAAATATCAGTTTCATGGTTTTATCTAAAAAAATTACGAACACATATACAAACTTTCAACCCCTATTTCACCCCCACACTGGTAAAAATTTCAAAATGCTAGAACAAACGATTTTTTGTTTCTTATTTAGTGCCTAAATACAAAATGTAATGTTTTAATCTTCAAAAATGACGAACTCCATACAAACTTTCAACCCCTGTTTCATCCCCCCACAGTTCGAAATTTTAAAAAACGCTAGAACAAATGTTTAATTATGTCTTATCAAGTGCTTAAATATAAAGTTTCATGGTTTTATCTTTTAAATTTAAAGAAATCCCATACAAAAATTCAACCTCTATTTCAACCTCTTCATCCCTTTTTTTCGCAATAAAAGGTAGCCTATGTCGTATCTCAGGGTCTAAAGATTGTCTGTGCCAAATTTTATCACAATCGGTTGAGAGGTTTAAGCGGGAAAGCGTAACAGACAGACAGAGTTACTTTCGCATTTATAATATTAGTAAGGAAGTAAGGATATACAAAAAACTAGTAAAAAGGTTTACCGCCAGAGGAGCACAAAAATAGATTGTCGATATATTGAATATACTGAATAGAAGATCATGACCATCGTTTTTCATAAATTAAAAAAAGTAAGCTATTATTGTACTATGTAAATGTGAAGAGACCCGTGATCACCGGCTCAGTTTGATTCGTGAGCAACTATCAAATGAGATATAAATTTTCATAATATCAAAGTCTATACCAGCCAAACCGAATATGAGTTCTATATAACTCTTTTATTAGTTTTAGCGCATTCATAAAGAATATTATTGTTTTTACATTGGAAGTCGTTTTACATTTTTTTATTTGGCTTAACCCTCCGAATACCAGGTGGGGTATGATATACCCCAGCGGTAAAAAAATCGTTGTAATTTCTAAACGAAAAAAACGCGCGTGTTGGTTTTCTCAGTAGCTGCAAATACAACGTTGCTGCTCCGATCCGTGCGAAACATTTAGTCCTGCGTCGGCCACAAATCGTGTGACACGTCCGAAAAAAAATGTCAAAAGCCCATATGTATGGAACATGCAGATTTTTATTTTCAAGACCCTAGAAACTTAAGGCATTAAGATATGTCTTATTATTATTTGTTTTTACCAAATTGTTAGGGTTTTATACTAGTTATATTGTAGGCTTATAAATTAAAAAGACTGTGTGTCTAATACTATGTGCCATTAGATTCTAGTACTCAAGAAAAGGCTTAATAGTTTGAAGAAAAAATAAAGTTTTTTGTAATTTTATCAATAAAAGTCTATTGAAAAGTAAGATTTCAATTTGTTTTACTTAATCCAATTCATTATTAGATATAAAACATATTTATTATTATTAACAATCTTAAATATCAATTATGTAAATTTTACAACCATTTATATTTGGGGTATATCAAACCCCACCTAGTACAGCATGACGAGATTAGTCACCTGGTACACGGAAGGTTAAAACTATTTTTTCTCTTTTTAATGCTTGTCTATTTCATCATATTGATATGATGGTATATACCTACTATCTGGTGAAGATAGGAGTGAAGATGACTATTGTAATTGATATAGTGGCTGGCATATGCTTGCAGTACTTTAAAGCGATATTGAAATTTCCAAACGTACATCTTCAAAGACTAAGCAGTCCTGTATACCAGTTTTTGATCAATGTGGTATACCTTGCTAGTTGATTCAAAATTATGTTTTTAGTCGGATATGCTTATGTTACTCGAAACAAACACAAAATTACTATGAGTGTCCCTATAAATTTCGAGGCGTTCCCTCGATTCCCTACGACGCCATCATCATATTGTCTCCACTTTAATAACTATGAGACCAAGTTCGACTGTAATTCACGTAGTGGCATATGCTTGCATTTCTTTAAACAACGCTGAAATATTCAAACATGTATCTCTAAGGACTTAAAAGTTCTGATCAGTACTTTTAGGTCCAGGATATGGTGCAAAACCTTATTATTTGGTAACATATGCTTGGGCTACTTCAGAAAAAATTAAAATCGATATGTGTTTCCATATAAATTTTGAGGAATTCCCTCGATTCCTCACGGATCCCATCACTAGGTCACCATTTTGGTGACAATGGAACCAAATTGGAATTATACCCTATACAACACAGAAAAAATATTTAAAATCGGTTCATAAACGACGAAGTTATCCGCGAACAAACATAAAAAATATATATATAACTAGCTGTCCCGGCAAACTTCGTATTGCCTTATTAATTAATTGCTTGACATACTGACTGCAGCGCCACCTATCGGTTCCAATTGTAAATCTAAACCATTCTCGAATCTCCACGAACACACACAAAAAATTTCATCAAAATTGGTCCAGTCGTTTAGGAGGAGTTCAGTCACATACACACGCACACAAGAAATATATATATTAAGATATATACGGTCGAATTGAGAAACCTCCTCCTTTTTGGAAGTCAGTTAACTTCAGAAAAAATTAAAATCGATATGTGTTTCCATATAAATTTTGAGGAGTTCCCTCGATTCCTCACAGATCCCATCATCAGGTCACCAATTTGGTGACAATGGGACCAAATTAGAATTATACCCTACACAACACAGAAAAAATATTTAAAATCGGTTCATAAACGACGAAGTTATCCGCGAACAAACATAAAAAAAAAATATAAACTTGAATTGAGAAACCTCCTCCTTCTTTGGAAGTCGGTTAAAAACATCATTCAAGGCTAGGATAAGTTTTGTTGAAATATGCAAGAGCAAAATTCTAAATTCTAAATTTCAAATTCTTTTCATTTTATAAATAATGTTATATTTAATGTCCCGCTAAAAATGATAACTAATAAATTATAATTTTTCTATCAAAATATAAATTAGTGAGTGAACGCATAAGCATGCTCTATACGTTAAGTATCGCTTGATTCCATTATCTCTTTTTATTTTGTACGGAACGCGAGCTACTCTCCGTCGCATTTGACTTTTCATGTTTACTTTGGTTTTTTTGTTCATGTTATTACTTACTACTATGCTTTATCGGAAAATATACAGTAAAAATATCAAAAATAGGTTAATAGAAAGATTACGAGTTCTCAGCTAGTAACAGAGTGTTGAGTAGAAAATTCGCAATTTTTCAAACCAATTTCAGCGCTAAAACATTTGTGATGGAATATGCTTCCGCGGCTAAGCTTCACAGAAAATCTTTTTCGATGAGTTGCATTTTAAGCGGGATATAAGCTGACAAAGTCTTTTGAATTAATTTGTTTTGTGTTTGTTCGGGAAACATAATTCTTGTATTTCCATCTTTGTCTCTTCTTATCCCCGACAAAACAAAGGAATGTTATAAGTTTGAAGTGTCTGTAATGTGTGTTTGTGGCGTCATAGCTATTAAACGAACGAACCAATATTAATAAATGTAAATGGGGGTTTAATTTTCTTCAGAGTTATTACTCAAATCAGATTGCGTTTTCAAAAATAAAATGTGATCAAAACCACAAAGGAGTGTAATTGATGTCAACTTCGAAGCACCCCTAACTCCCCCCCATTTTCAACTCACCTCGTTATCGGAAGGGGTCTACGTGAAAATATTACGTACCTAATACAGAAGAACATCACTATGCTGCATAATTTTTTTTAATAAAAACGTGTTATCAACTAGCTGTGCCCGCGACTTCGTTCACATAGTTTTGGAGCGACTTAAGCCGTTTAAGCAGCCCACGCAACGAAAGTCTCTCCGTTTTTGCAACATTTCTCACTGAAGCTTCGCTCCTATTTGTTGCAGCGTAATATTATATAGCCTAAAGGCCTCCTCTATAAATGGACTATCCAACAAAAAAAAAATCTTCGAACCGAAGTTCGTTCGAACGAAAGTTTCTGAGATTAGCGCGCACAAACAAACAAACTCTTCCGCTTTATAATATTAGTATTATAAATAATAAATTGATGTGGAAAACATTTTTTATCGTTCATCTACGAGTATGTACAGTGTACAGATGACATTTTAAAACTTTTTGAAAGGCAAATGTTATGATATAAATATTTTTATACACCTTCACACAAATTTGTTCACTTGTTTAAAAACCCCTTGAAAAACGACGACGCTAGAGTATGAATAATCTGCAAAAGCTGCAAAAATATATCTTGGAATATTTCTTTGCTATAGAGAGTGTAAAAAAGACCGGTTGACATAACTTATACAGGATACGATTATACTACTTTTTCTTATGCTAGAATTTCGTACAAAATAATGTATTTTATTATTCTTGCTACTAAAAAATAATAATAAGTATTATTGCTACCTTTAGATCAGGGATAAAATGGATATAATATTTCGGATACGGATACGAATATTAAATGACTTCGGATTATCCGTTTGTTTTGGATAATTTCGGTTACGAATATTAAATTTTGGTTTCCCTTTTACAGTAGCAAAAGTTTTATTTCGGAGCTCCTTAATATCCCTGCTTTAGATATTGACAAAAGCAAATACATTTCCAGAATGAGAAAAGGTAGTATAGTATAATCATATTCCATAGTTATCGCAAGCGATCTTTTTACAACATTTATATTTTACTTTTTGCACCCTCATAGTAAAATATCCAACTGTTAGATTATTGTATTTTAAATGTACTACTGGAAATATTATAGGACTGCAATTATAAAGAAAAGGACAATTATCCAATCAACACTTTTATTCTTTCACTTACATTAGGTTAAATCATCTACCCAACACAATTATCCGCCATTACAACATTATTCTATAAAGTGATTATAACATTATTAGTTCTTACCTTAGAACCTCCTCCCTTGAAAGCCGGAACAAAAGTGTCCGCCGAGTGTGTAATTCGAATTAGCTTTTTCCCTAGTGTTCCCCGACACAAATTCCAAATTTACTCTTTTAAATATTAAATATTAATAAAAATGTTGACAATAATTAAAAGTTTGAAGAATAAAGTTTATAAAACAACATAATATTATTTTTAACTACAAAATTATGAAAAACCTAACACAACATTTTTCGGTCTGACGGTCAGAATCAAACAATTCAAAATGACAACAATGAAAACAAAGTCGTAATGCTGAGATGGGTTTTATGTAGACTGCAAGTCACATTTAATTGGAATCAAGTCTTCATTTTCCAAGCAGTTTCACCCAAAGAATTCTTAATCAACGTTCTCCATTTGAAACGTAGCCTCTAAGCCATTTTTAATACTTCATCGTGTATTTCTCTAGCAGACACCGAAACTCCACAAAGAGTATTTAAACATAGTTACCAGTGTAAAAAAAGGTAATTTGGGTCGATTCAAATTTCGCTTTATAGAGTTGCCGCTTGTTATTACGAATTACACAAACCAGTGAGCCTACTCTTGAATAAAATTGACTTTGGAATTGCATTTGAATTTGATAGTTCGTCATGATACTAGCGCCAAATTGGTTTGAAATTATGGAACTATTATAATCCTATGTATACGCCTTGACAGTTGAACCTAAACGTAAACAAATCAAAAACACCGAAATTTTCACATATATTCACTTATTGGGAAAACTTACCAACACATCGGAATATTAAAGGATCATACTTCATTCATTCATCCATTACATTTTATAACAATCGAACAATTTAATATATAAAATTCTCGTGTCACAGTTTTCGTTGCCATACTCCTCCGAAACGGCTTGACCGATTCTGATGAAATTTTTTGTGCTTATCCGGTATCTATGAGGATCAGCCAACATCTATTTTTCATCCCCCTAAATGTTAGGGGTAGTCCACTCCTAAATTTTATTTTTTATTTTTTAGACAAAATTTTTAATTTCAATTTTTTTCTGATACAACATACTAAAATACATACAATCCTTAATTTTCACCCTTCTACGATCAACCCCTATTTTTTAATAGCCATTATGGTAATTTAATCATTTTTCATCCCCGGTCGATAACTGATCAATCGTCATGCGTTGCGGGTTCCGCGTTGCGGGTTCCGCGTTGGGGCTTCCGCGTTGCGGGTTCCGCGTTGCGTGTTCCGCGTTGCGGGTTCCGCGTTGCGGGTTGTTTTTTTTTTAGTTGAATTTCATCATAAACTGTTTAAAAGCTCAACGAAGTGGGCACGGGTAAGCTAGTAATTAATATAATATTTAAACATCAGATGAAAAACTTTCACAGTAAAAATACGTCATTTTGACACTGCCAGCTGAAGAGCATCCGGAGGAACCGGTTTGTTGGGTGCTTGTTAATTTGTATACATACTCGTATGTATATGTTATGGACCAGGTGATTAATCTGGGCATTATTGATAATGTGCGGGAATTATGAAATATAACTATATTGGGCGAAGTGATTCATTAGAATATAAAATTCATTATTTATCACAATGCTCGCTGAGAAATATGATAAATAATGAAGTTTATAAATGATGTAAAAAGAACCTTATTTTGGATGTTCCTTATTTTGGATGTGTCAAAAACTAAAAAAAATTAAAAACAATTACATTTCTAGAATGATAAAAAGTAGTAAAATGATGTCCCAAAATTATAGTGACTGTTCTTTTTACACTTATTGTAATGAATCTCTTAGCACGATAGAGCTAGACATTATTCATAATGCCCTGATTAATCACCTGGTTCATAACAAATAGTATATGGATTCATAGTCGCAAACAATAATCATTGTATTGGCCAATTAGCATCACTGATCAGTCTGTGGTTGTGTCATAGACGGGTTTGTTTACGTTTGGGTTAAAATTAAACGGGACGTATTGTAGCGGGTTGTTTTTGACAGTAGCACACGACTTGCTTTGAATCGGCATTGAATTTAGTTTTGAGGGTAAGCCCTCAGTAAATACTATTCACGTACGATCTATGCCTTATTATTCCACTTCAAAGCGCAATAATTTGGTAATTTGGTAATTTTCCTGCGTTCATTTCATGTGTTCCGCGTATTCGTATCTCATTCTCCTTTCTGAGGCCCGTATTTCGAGTTAATGAAATAGGCATTGCCCTCGCGATACGAAGCTTATTTTGCTTTTCCCTTTATTGTCCTGTATGTCTCGGGACAGCCTTCTAATATTTTTTCAACTGTGGATTTATTTGGCCGAGTATATTTATCCAGTCTTTTACCTAGCTACGATGAATCCAAGAGCAAGTGTATTGATTTTGGAAATCTTTCTATGTATGTAATATGTATGTTGCATCATATCGTCTACACTACTAACTTCTTTGAGGAACAAAATCTCAATTCACCTAATAAAACTAAAGTAAACTAATAAATACTTATTAATTCTTGAACAAGATTAGCTTCCAAAATTTGGATTGAGGAACAAAACATAATTGGAAATTGACATCGTTGAAGTTTGAAGGACTTGCACAGGACCCTTCATATTTTAGCCCTCCAAAGGGTACCCTTGAAATCACAGTTGGCACGCAAACAAACAATATTTAGCTATACGATAGGCAATTTTCTAAGGAAATAAGAAATAATAAAAGGGATT
Organism: Celastrina argiolus; assembly: GCA_905187575.2. Taxonomy (NCBI): domain Eukaryota; kingdom Metazoa; phylum Arthropoda; class Insecta; order Lepidoptera; family Lycaenidae; genus Celastrina; species Celastrina argiolus. The sequence goes on along the minus strand of LR994582.1, from coordinate 5,540,294 downwards.
TGAATGCTTGGCTCCGCTCACAATTGGACAAAACTGCTTGTATTGATGCTATCATGAACTTGATAACTTGACAATTGCTTCTCTAACAATAACAGTTCCGACTTGTTCTATATTTGTACAATATGATTTTGGATTCGAAGATAGTAATAACATCTTACGTTTTGATATTTCCATTTAAATTTACATAAAATTGGATGGTATTATATTTTGAATCGACTTCCAAAAAGGACGAGGTTTCTCAATTCAGCCGTATATATATGTTTTTTTTATGTTTGTTCGCGGATAACTTCGTCGTTTATGAACAGATTTTTAATGTTTAGATATAATCTTCTCTGTTTAGATATAATCTTTTCTTATCATCTTAATGTTTAGATAAATCTTCTGGTTCTTTTTTAAATTGTAATTTAAAAAACAAAACTTTGCAAAGTATTATTAAAGTACCAACTAAACTAATTACTGCATTTTTATTTTATTGCACACAGTGAACTAACCCTGTATATGAAATCAATAAAACAATAAAAAACCAGGAATAAAAATAACGATTAAAGTCGAAACATTAACAAAAATAGATCGAAATAATTTTCTCTATTTGTGAAAAGTCGATAAAAACAAGCAGCGCGAATTCCCAGCTAAAATCCTTTCAGTGTTTCAAGTTACACGTTTTTCAACACTTTATAATACTTTAATATCGGAGCGAAAAAGGTCGGCGCGAAAAGTAGAAAAATGAATAGCCTTCGTAATTGGAAGTTGAGTAGGAAAATTTGAAACACGTCATTATTTCGAGCGGAAGGGTACGTTTGGTCCCAACTAAACGGCTACAATATGGCGCTTGCGAGGGTTTTACGTTTTTTCACTATTAACTATTGTATACTCTGATATTATACAAACATGTCTTCCCTCATGTCGTTATCAAATATTAGTAGTATAGATCCTCTAGTTAATTTAATTAAAGATAATTTGGGTAAATTAATTGATGATGATGCCATAAAATTAATCTGGATTCCCAGCCACCAAGGTATCCCTGGTAACAAAAAGGCTGATGTGGAAGCTAAGGAAGCTACGAAATATGAACAGTGTAATTACATAACCGCTAACATTAATGACCTAAAAAAATATTTCAAACTAAAAATTAAAGATCTATAGAACAGCCATTGGGTAAATGATAACTGTAGTGCACTATTTGATATAAGAAAAACAGTTTTTGAAAAAAGTTAATTAAAACCAAATAATAGAAGGGAGCAAGTAGTTATGAATAGATTAAGAATAGGGCATACTAATGTAACACATATCCATTTAATAACCAAGGATCCTAAGAATAAATGCGTGAGGTGTGATAGTGACATATCTGTCAAGCACATATTAATTGAATGTCCAATGTATAATACTGAACGTTCGCAAGTGAACCTCCCTGTATGTTTAAAAGAATGCCTAGAAAATACAGAGAAAACTGTATAATACCTAAAATTAATTAATTATTATAATTTAATATAAAATGTAAACCTATAGTGGTCGCTAATTGATGTTTGAGCGACTTTAAATAAATTATTTAAAAAAAAACATGTTTTAGACATCAATAAACCAAAATAGATCAAATTTTACTACATCTGTTTTAAGAATTCTAGGCTGACGCTTATTATTTATTATTGTGTGTTGTTGTTGTTATTGTGTGTTACATGTTTTAATTTGTCTAATAATATAAAGAAAATGTTTAAAGTTATTAAGGATATTATTTACAGACAGCTTCGTTAAAATCTGAATGTATATATTCGCAATGGCCTTAACAGTTTAAAAGATAAAACTAAATTAAATTAAAAAAAACCCCGACTTACCTTGTAACATTCCGATCACACCTACCAAACGACCTGATGATCCCTGAACCGATTTCCACCAAACATAGCTAAGAACACTCTCAATTGGTAGGTATACCTTTCAAACAAAAATAGCGGCATTAAAATCGGACCCAGCACAACAGCCAATAAACACTTGCCGTACCAAGTGTGTAAACTACGCAGCAAGTTTTCAAATCTGAGTCAAACGGATATTGTTGTTGAATAACTAACTTCTTGAAATGCTTTAAAAAGTAACTGACTACGAAGTCGGTATGTCAGCCAAATAAAATAAAAAGAATAAATAAAAAACGTTTTATTTCAAATGAAACTTAACAAGCTATTTTCGGAAAGTCAACAAGAAAAACAAGCTACCACCGGTTCAACCCTAACCCGCCGGCATAAGAAACTCGCACGGGGCCATCTTTTAGCAAAAAGATGGAAAATTTATCTTTTCAAAAGTATATATTTTTACAATGTAACTTAATCTATACATATTCATATTATAGATAAAATGTTATCTTTATCATTACAAAAAATCACAACTTTTCCACTCGAACATTGTTAAACAGATAAATCTCATTTAGGTACTCATAACCGGAGCAAACGAAATTTATTAACAAACTTGTTACATAAATCTTTATTGATTGATTTTGGAGAACTGGTATTGGTCATAATAGTCAATTTATACGTTTAGTAAGTAATAATGGCGATCGGTCGCAGTTAGCAGTTGCAGCGAGTGAATACGCTCGTAAAAACTAAGTAATGGTCTATTAATACCCTAATGCAGGCGCAAATTAGAATTACGCTCATTGGATAATTTGAATATTACGCTGAAGGATCGTGGAACAATGTTGGTTTGTTTGTTTGACTTTTATTTTCTTTAACATTGATTTTCAAACGGTCTTGCTCCGTGTATTTAATGACTCGAATATATCGCGTGTAATAATAACTTTAGTGATGGTCAGTAATTTTTGCCTTTTTTTGTTAAATAGAATATAATGCTCAGAATGTAATAATAATTGTGTTCTGTCGTGGCTGGTTTTAAAAACTAGATCAGTTACGCAGGAGTTGCTTTCGTCCAATTGCACATAATATACAAAATATACAGTGTGTAAAAAGCGTAGTCACTATAACTTTGAGCTATGATTATACTACCTTTCCTCATTTTGGAAATGTATTTTTTAATACTTTTTTTGTAAAAACTAAAAAAATTTTTTTTTACTTTTCACCATTTCTTATTTTTTTATCGCAAAAATAACAATAAAGCAAAAAAAATATTTTTTTTAATTTTTGAAAAAAAAGATAAAATAATACATTTCTAGAATGAGAAAAGGTAGTATATTCATATCCCAAAGTTATAGTGACTGCTCTTTTTACACCCAGTATATACACAAGATACACGAAGTATATACGGATGACATACGGCTTGCAATGGACAATAGAATGGTGACGGTTTTAGTCTTACTAGATTTCAGCTGTGCCTTTAATTCGGTAGATCATGACATTTTGCTGGCCGTATTTAAATCTATAGGTGTTTCTCCATCTGCACTCGCATGGTTTGACTCATATCTGAGAGGAAGAAAACAGCGAATTTACATTCCCGACGTTTGCTCCGAATGGACCAATACGTTCGCTGGGGTCCCTCAGGGAGGAGTTTTGTCTCCGTTGCTCTTTGCGATCTTTATTAATGAGATAACGAAGACCATATCCTCTTCCTTTCATCTCTATGCGGACGACCTGCAAATTTATAAGCACTCTAGTGTTGATGACATTGAGCTCACTATTCATTCGATCAATAATAATCTTTTAAATATTGACAAATGGGCTAACACTTTTGAACTTCTTGTTAACCCCACAAAGTCACAAGCTCTTATAATTGGCAGTAGACTGATGCGTTCCAGGATTGATTTTAAGTCGCTATGTAAGATAATTTACAAAGGTAATGTGTTGGAGTTTAAAGACAGTGCCAAAAACCTGGGTGTAATTTTTGACTGCCACCTTTCTTGGTCTGCGCATATTAATGAGGTGAGCAAAAAACTCCATCATTCATTGCATGCTCTGAAGAGGTTGCAAAATTTCCTTCCTATCCCGGTGAAGTTACTTTTGGCACAATCGTTATTACTACCTCTTTTAGATTACGCCGACGTCTGTTATTTAGATGCAACCGAGGAGCTACTGAACAAATTGGAACGTCTTCAAAATTCATGTATACGTTTTATATACGGATTGCGCAAATTCGACCATATATCCGAGGCCCGTATTAAGTTACAATGGCTTCCTATTCGCCTTCGCAGGAATACACACATTTTAATTTCAGTCTTCAAACTTCTTAATTTCTCTTCTTCTCCTTCTTATCTATTTGAACGTTTTACCTACGCGACTCCGAGCGTTAGGCCTGCTCGCACATGCTATCCAAGGAAGATACTAGACACTCCATGGTATAACACCATCTTTTACGGTAACTCTTACACCGTCCGAGCTTCCCAGATGTGGAATGCGCTGCCTGTAGACGTACAGCAGAGTCCAACTGTGGGCACGTTCAAAACACGGCCGAAGAGTCACTATATGTATATTTATTTATATAAGTTAGTATGAATAATATTAATTACATTATGTAGTATTATTTTATTTTTATTTATATACTTTTATATTTCTTTTTATCTATATATTAATATAATATTCATTATCTTAATGTGTTAGGTTATAACTAGAATCATAGTGTGGTATTTTTATTTTTATTTTCATTTTCTATTGTTCTCCGTATATAATACTTAATGTATAGTTGTTATTCTATGTTCTTTTCATTCTCTGGTGTACTATCTGTGTCCGTTTATGTATCTCACAATGTCCCGTAGGTCTGCTGGAAGAGATCTCTTGTAGAGATAAGCACACCTATGTACATTTATAAAAGTCCTAGTATAAGTTAATTTTAAAATAATTATTGTACATGAAGAATAAATAAATAAATAAATAAACAAGAGAACTCTTTCTTTCCTGCAGTGAAACGGATAACCGACAAGCGAGATATCACCAGATCATCTCTTTTTTCAGGTGACCAGCATTTATTGTCCTGGCCAGGCATGAAAACAGCTCGTCGTTCCAACGCGTGGATCAAACCTACGATCCCTGATGTCAAAAGCCACGGTTCCAGTGGAGTGAAGCATCATAGCACGGCATGGGTTCAAATACATTTCTATTCATGCTTACCAAATCCGGATTACTTGATACGAAGTGATTAATGTCAGCATAAGATGTCACGTATGTAAATTATAAGCATCTTAATACTAACTACCATATTGTCTCCAGGCGCTCGCTACAGAATGGGCAGCATAGATTTCTCAGATAGCTTATCTATTCCACTAACTATTCCGTTTCTATTCAATCAAGTGCATTTGATTAACTTATGCCTAGATTGCATTTGGTTCAATATGGTAATGTTATTATATCGTTGTGATTAAATACAGTTGAAACCTACGGAGGTGTCTACTGTATTGTAACCATGACCAACGATGTCATGGCGTAAGCAACTTCTGGACTATCTTGGATTTTGATACTTAGATTTTTTTATAGGTTAGATTATTGACCATAACCCCATGAAAATAAATACAACTAGATCATAAAAAATACTTTGTACTGCATTAGATTTAAGTTTTTTGAGGCACTGACAGCATTGCCATGAACTGGGTCAAAATACACTAAAACCTTCCTCAAGAACCACTCTATCCATGAGTGAAAACAGTATGAAAATTGGTGCAGGAGTATGTAAGTTTTATCGTGAACATAATAATATTATTATGGATAGACAGCGGCGGAGGACTTTGTTTTATGAAATGTATATGATATGTTGCTACATAATGCTTTATTAATTGCTTTTTTGGACACCAGAAAGGTTACTTCTAGTGAGAAATATGGCCATTGAGACAAATGAAATCAAATCCACAGCTACTGTGATCGCAGTTTAATTAACTTGGCATAAATACTGATTCTAGAGATAAATTCTACTTCTTCACAATTCTATTGTAATTTGCAGTGTTCTGCAACATTTAAAATATGTGTTGTATATAGATAACTTTGTGCATATTTAAATAAACTCCGTACACGTACGCCGTGTGTATCTTAACTGTACAGCTATAAAATTATAGTGCCACTAATATTATATTAATTACGCAATACGCTTCTGTATGTTTGGTATAGAATTTGTGTGTTATAGCAGATATTATTACACAAACTATTTAAAATATTACAATTATGGAAACAAGCTAATTTATTTGAATTTTTAATATACATTTAATTATGTAACTGCAGGCGATTACTGTAATGACAGACTGTTGCCTAAACTACTCGTAGTAGTAAAAAGCGCAGTGCGCTCGCATAAAATATATTTACTCCGGACGTAGAGGTACTTTTCTCGTCTAAAAATTACAATTAGTCTGCAAGAAAAACAAAGTTAAGCATTTCACATCTAATTCACGTAATTATGCAAATTGTACTTTCTTAAAATTCAAGGTTTCTTAACCTACCTTTACCTACTCTAAGACCATACAAATACAAACACAGAGTTCTTGTCAATACTAACTAAACATTTGTAGACTCGATGGGATTGTGAAGTTCCTATCCAACTTCCAGCTCCAGTATAAGCTAAGCTACATATAGTTGTACTAATATTGCTTTGGCACGTGACGTACTAATTTATGAGAAATTTCAAACTTCTCATTAAGGGAAGTGAATCAAATTTAACGTACAAGATACACGTGCACAAAATTAAATAAAACCTTGGAAAAAATATTTGCCTACGCCACGCCCAATATTTATTATTACTTCACTTGGCACTGTATATGGCTAGCCTGTGATTAAGAACTCTAGCACACAGCATAATGCCATGCCAACCAGCCTGTGATTGAAGGATCTGGCAACAGCTTACTGCCAAGCCAAAACAGCATACTGTCAACCTGAGTAGCCTGTGATTAAGAGCACTATCAATATGACAGGATACTACCAAACCATAAGAGCACACTGCCAACCCGAGCAGACTGTGGTTGACAGCTCTCGCAGTATGACAGCACATTGCCAGGCCAAGCAGCTTACTGCCAACCCGAGCAGACTGTGGTTGACAGCTCTTACTGTATGACAGCACATTGCCAGGCCAATCAGCATACTGCCAACCCGAGCAGACTGTGGTTCACAGCTCTCGCAGTATAACAGCACATTGCCAGGCCAAGCAGCTTACTGCCAACCCGAGCAGACTGTGGTAGCCAGCTCTTACTGTATGACAGCACATTGCCAGGCCAAGCAGCATACTACCAATCCGAGCAGCCTGTAATTGAGGGCTCTGGGAGTATGACAGCATAAGGCCAAGTCAAGACAGCATATTGCTAATAGCCTATAATTGAGGACTCTAGTAATATGTCTGCATACTGCCAACCCGAGCAGCTTGTGATTGAGAGCTCTGGTATAACAGTATCAATCCAAGGCAAGGCAATAAACTGCCAAGCCACGCAGACTAAGATTAATGAAATTGGGGCTCCCCAAAATTTAAGTAGCATTTGATAGTTCGTGATCAAATCCTAGTTCACAAAATTGACTTTAGATAAATGGGCGCCAGAGGAGCAATAAACAAAGACCGAAACAAACCAATTAGTTCGACACTACGTGACAAGACGAACGTGGGCGATACGGGATATCCGCCTCGATGGTTGAGCACAATGCTCCACACATTTGTTTTACCAAGATTTCAGCACCTTTGTTGCTCCGTAGTTGAAATGTTAGTGCTTAGCCGGAGTACGGGTCCAAATGCAAGAAAGACGATCGGAAGGTCATTGCTATTATGGACCGTATATTTTGTTTATTTTTTAACCTCCGACGAAAACTGGAGGTAAACATAGGACGTGTCGAACTGAATTAAATCTAGTTTTTTTTGTTACAAAACCGATTTGTTCGAGAGTATTCTTAGGTATAATTCAATATTATCAGTTGACAATTCGGGAAATATATATTTTTTTTGTTTATAGTAACAAATTATTGTGAAACATTTTTAGACTAATTACGATTAAAGTAAGCAAAAAAGTATTAATATATACATTTTATTAGTCTCATATAACACGAGTCATGTTAGGCCAAATATATTCCGAAGTTACGAGGCTAGACCGCCATTTTATATATTGGGCCTATAAACCTACTTTTTATAAGTGCGTTTAGCTCATAATTGAGGCCACATCTCTAGAGACTAACTATACAAGCTTGTTACTAACGACTTGGATTTAGAAAATAGTATTTTCCGTTCCTTTTCCCATAATTTGCTATTAAGCGCAGTAAAATTTTATGTAACATTGCTATAATTCAACTTCTTCGAAAAGCATGCGAATAGTTCGTAATTTTAGGTCATATTTGAGATCTAATTGTATCAAATACAGGACTAGCTCAACAAAATATTCAATAGTATAAAATTTCATGTAGAATTTATAACTTTAGATAGTGAATAGCTAATAAATTTTAGCGTCTACCTTTAGCTCACATTCGAGATCTAGTTATGGTAAGTGCACTAGCTATTTGGTTAGCAAGAAACACAAAACGATGAAAATCGTATAAGATGTAGAATTCAGAAGTTTATACTAAAAGCAAACAATAAAGTTTGTAATTATTGAGAAGTACTCGTATGAAGTGTCCAATAAAATAGAATATTTTGTTTATGGATTTTCTAAGTATTTTATATTATTTTATACAGTTAGAACACAATTTTCTACAATCAATTTCAAAATTTGCTACATAATATCATCTTCATCCATTCATTGTTACTATAACTACTAGCTGTAGTTGTAGTAACTGAAGATATTTTAAAATGTTCAAGTGACAGTTTGAACACAATTTTCTCGAAATCAAAATTTTGCTACATACTCGTAATATCATCTTCATTCATTCATGTTATCAATTGTCTAGTCCTTCAGTTACTATAACTACTAGTAACTGTCACTTAAACATTTTAGATTACGTCGTAGCGTACTCGTATTAAACAGATAAGTCTAAAGATCCTTCTCTAGAATTAATGTACTCTTTTTGTGTTTAAGTGACAGTTTAAACTCAATTTTCTGGGTAAACATATTTTGCGACATATCACCTTAATCCATTCATGTCTTCAATTAATAGAGGATTTTTTTGGGTTCCAAATATAAATGTACGTGACCTACCTCTGCTCTCGTCGAGGAACCCCATCAGGGTGACGAAGGCGACGAGGCTGAGGGTGAGTTGGGCACCCGGCGCGCGCATCGTGGACATCCCGACGAACTAACTGTGCCGCATCCACTCCGGGTACATCGCCTTCCTATGCATTGTCTGGAAGAGAAATAGTAGAATCAGTATTCAATCAATTTGGGTAAAAACTAATGTTAATTTTAGTAATCGTATTTGTAACTTTTTTATTTGTCATTTTTCTACTATGTCTTACGAAAGAAAAATTTCATACTCTGTAATTTGGGTATAATTTTCCGCAATTGCAGCACGGTACAAAGCAGGTATGCAACGTAGTACATCAGTGACTGCCATAGTCAGTTTCGACACAATTTTAAATAAATAAAGATTTAAAAAACGTTAAAAACGTACATTAGTGTGTACTATTAACGTATATATTATACACGGATAACACTGATAACGGATGTTTTGGACATAAGGCACAGTTACGAGCAAGAGGTCGCGGGTTCGAATCCCGCCGAGGGAACAAAAAGTTTTCAATATTCCTGGGTTATGGATGTGTATTCAATTTGTGTATAATATAATAAAAATCTTAAGTATGTGTATATTATAAAAATATTAGGTATATTTCCGTTGTCTGGTACCTGTAACACAAGTTCGGATACTTAGCACAGGGCCAGATTTACGTGGTGTGAAGCGTCCATATACTATATTATTATAATGGATTACCAAAAACCTGCGCTTGCCAAATCGCGTGGCAAGTATAGGCAAAAAAAAGATAGATAATGTAATCTAAACATTGACAAAATAAAAAAGCTGCTTATTTCAGCAACTTCAAGACTTAACAGAAATGGCCACAACAAAAGTTTCTGTTCGAAATTATGCCATACTAACAAAGGCCGAACTTGCGTTCCGAACAATTTTAAAGAACCCCTTTTAGTAGCTTAAGGAACATCAAAAACTTAAAACTTTCTAATTGAGAAGTTTCAGTTTAAATAAGGGCAGGATGCGATTACAAATAAGAAAAGGCGTACACTTTTGGAGTTGCTTAAGGAATATTGCATCAATGCGGTTTTGCTCAGTTTGGTCTTTCAATAATGTACTCGTACGTACATACATACGGTCCATCTCTTTTTGTTAAGCTACTTTATTTTACACGAAGCTTTTTTCAGTCACTAATTTATCAACATTTCTTACTAACACAAAAGTTCTTCGAGACATTTTCCATAATATTTATAATATTTTAGTTAAAAAATATTATTTAAAACTTAGATATTTAAAAATAAAAATATATTGTGACATCAATGTGCTATAAACTGGTATTCATAAAATACATAAGTTACAAAAAAGAAGGAAGGAATTATCTATAATCGTCTGATTGAGGTCTAACTGTGATAAATCCTACGCTTATTATTAAATACGGCATTAACACCAAAAAATATTGATATATGGCATACGCTTCATATCTATGGACGCTTCGCACCACGTCAATCTGCTAAGTATCCGAAGAACTTGTGTTACAGTGGTTCATACCAGACAACGGAAATATATATACACAAATTTAATAATTTAATACACATCCATGACCCAGGAACATTGAAAACTTTTTTTCCGTTCCCTCGGCGGGATTCGAACCCGCGACCTCTCGATCGAGCACCAACGCGCTCAACCACTGCGCTACAGAGGTCGTCATATAGTAATATCAATATGCCGCTATTATAATGACTAAGACAGTGTTATAACTTCCGAACGGTAATCGATTTGGTTTCTGTCGAGTCGAGAGGAACAGTTGACATCTACTCGTACTTATTCGTAACGCAATAAAAAAATGTTTAAAAATTAAGATAACACCCATACAAATGTCATTCGATAACGTTACGAATACGCATCTGACAATTTTTCTGCTCGATCTACTGTAGAATAATCTATACTTATAATAAAACTGTAGAGAGGTCAATTCTGTACATTGAATATTTTTTCAAAATACATATTGGAGGATGATTGGCGATCGATACTGATGCCAAAAATGCAATTAGTAAAATTTTTGTCTGTCTGTCTGTCTGTCTGTCTGTCTGTCTGTCTGTATGTGCACGATGGGAACAAAAACTACTGAAGGGATTTTAACCAAACTTGGTACGATTGTAGCCCATATTCCTGGGCAGGTTATAGGCTATATAACATAACGCTACGATACATAGGAGCCGAGCAGTGACGATAAATTTGAAGCAAGTCGGATGAATTTCGCGCGCGCGGCCTGCAGTCGAACGGTTCGTGCGGGGCGCGCGGGAGGATCGCTTACACGGTGACGCGAAGCAATAGAACGTGGCACTAAAGTAGATTAGAACATCAAATAAGTACCTAACTATCAGGATTTTTTTTCTGGGAAAACAGTGTTTTCACAGTGTCATAATAATATAAAAATTGTATTTTTGAACTTGCTTCACAAATTGAAATAAATTATCATTTATTTTAGTACGATTGTAGTCCATACTCCTGAGCAGGTTATAGGCTATATAACATAACGCTACGATACATAGGAGCCGAGCAGTGACGATAAATTTGAAGCAAGTCGGATGAATTTTGCGCGCGCGGCCTGCTGACGAACGGATCGTGCGTGGGGCGCGGGGGTATCGCTTACACAGTGACGCGAAGCAATAGAACGAACATGAAATAACCTAACCTAACTAACAGGATTTTTTTTTCTGGGAAGACAAATGTTTCCACAGTGTCATAATAGTTAACATAAAATCTATACTTATAATAAAACTGTAGAGAGGTCAATTCTGTACATTGAATATTTTTTCAAAATACGTATTGGAGGATGATTGGCGATCGATACTGATGCCAAAAATGCAATTAGTAAAATTTTTGTCTGTCTGTCTGTCTGTCTGTCTGTCTGTCTGTCTTTCTGTCTGTCTGTCTGTATGTGCACGATGGGAACAAAAACTACTGAAGGGATTTTAACCAAACTTGGTACGATTGTAGCCCATATTCCTGGGCAGGTTATAGGCTATATAACATAACGCTACGATACATAGGAGCCGAGCAGTGACGATAAATTTGAAGCAAGTCGGATGAATTTCGCGCGCGCGGCCTGCGGTCGAACGGTTAGTGCGGGGGGCGCGGGGGATCGCTTACACGGTGACGCGAAGCAATAGAACGTGGCACTAAAGTAGATTAGAACATCAAATAAGTACCTAACTATCAGGATTTTTTTTCTGGGAAAACAGTGTTTTCACAGTGTCATAATAATATAAAAATTGTATTTTTGAACTTGCTTCACAAATTGAAATAAATTATCATTTATTTTAGTACGATTGTAGTCCATACTCCTGAGCAGGTTATAGGCTATATAACATAACGCTATGATACATAGGAGCCGAGCAGTGACGATAAATTTGAAGCAAGTCGGATGAATTTTGCGCGCGCGGCCTGCTGACGAACGGATCGTGCGTGGGGCGCGGGGGGATCGCTTACACAGTGACGCGAAGCAATAGAACGAACATGAAATAACCTAACCTAACTAACAGGATTTTTTTTTCTGGGAAGACAAATGTTTCCACAGTGTCATAATAGTTAACATAAAAAATGTATTTTTGAACTTGCTTCACAAATTGAAATAAATTATCATTTATTGTATAAAATCAACTTAATTACCTAACTGTATTATTAAAAGAATGCCTTTCGCGATAAACTAAAAGAACGGGCAATTAAGCGGTTTTGGAAAGCTATTTATTTTATACCATCACGGTATTAATCCTTATCATTTTAATACGTTAGTTGGCTTAAGCATTCCATGAAGACTATATTTGCCCTTTATTCCATGCAAATATAATGAATAGTTTAGGAAATATAGCAAAATTAAAATCGTTTCGCCGTGATTCGACCGGGCGCCGCCGGCTGCTACGTCTTACGTCCGAGCCGGGCTGGTGTAGTGTAGACCGTATCAGATGCTGGTAGGTAGGAATTTTGGCGAAGGTCAACCAAAGGAACTCCACCCCACTGCTGGGTAAAAATACTATTAAAATGTGCTAACAGGCAGTATCGGTAATTTGAATTTAACCACGCACAGCCGCTAACTGTGCTAACTGTGCCAGTGTTATTATAGGAGACTTTTATTTATGCAATAGTACCCAAAACAATATTTATTTTTATTTTTGTCTATTTGTCGGTGCATTTGTGCACGCTAATCTCAGAAACGGCTTATCCGATTTAGATGTGGTTCAATCATATTATAATGATGTATTAATTCATCTCAATCGGTTCATAAATAAAAAACTTACGACAGTTAAAAAAAATTGCTGGACGTTTGTATGAAGCGCGGCGGGAACCGCGCTGCTTCAACCATTCAAATTAAATCTTTTTATAATTTATAGTTATTTTCTTTAAAACTAAATTTCATTTATTTATATTATTATTATTATACTTACGGTAGGTTAATAAAAAAACGCCACTAAAACCGATCGGCCTAACTCTCCAAACTGATTCGATTTTGATTCAGATTCGATCGTGCCGCGTACTCCCGAATAAATTGACGTTTGTTTATTTCTAACGGTTTTCTTTATCCTAATTAGTTCCAAAGTAATCTATCAATTAAAACACCAAAAACCTTTGAGATCGAGCTGATTCGATTCTGGGTTTTGTCGAGAGTAAGCCTGCTGGATCCTCGACGGGGCCGGGCGTTTCGTTTTAAATACCTTAGTAATTGCAAAATAAGTTTCAAAACATTAATGACAAAAACGGTAGTAAGTTCAAAAAAATAATTAAAATATTTTAATGGTTTCGCAATTTATCCTATGTCGGCACTATGACGTTGCTTCATATCAAATTCTGAGTACCCGGGAAGTAACCTTTAGGTTTCGTTTCCCTTTGGAGTGTCGAAAATTACGAAAATTAGCGACATAAACGGCTGAATCTTTGGGTAGATGTGGCTAAGAAGTCTGTTTTTTTCACAGCCAGAAGGGACAGAAGATCCTGAGTATTTAAAACGATTTTTATTTTTAGCTCGATACCTACACGTATTAAAGTTTTGACACCCAGACAGACAGACAGACGGACATCGAAGTTTTTTACTAAATTAACGTGAAAAATTGGCTGGGTCTATACGGTGCATTCGAATCCTAACTTCGAATACCTTTGCTGACTTCTACATATTGTTCGAAGACCTACTTCTTTTGCCGAGCTCCGAAAGGATGGTACTATATTATTATTATACCCTGCATACCAAGAGGCTTGCCGGGTACGTGACTTGCTGGATAGGGATCAACACTGGGATACACTGGGAAGTAACTATTAAATTAGCGAAAGTTGTCAGCGGTTGCGCCAATAAACTAAAAATATATTTAAAAATACTAAAGTGCCCTAAATCACTTTTCCACGCGTACGAAGTCGCGGGCACAGCTAGTACTTATATAATAAGCTAAAAATAACTATGAAGAAACATTTCATTGATGTTCAAAAACGTGACAGCAAATAAGTAAAAAAGGTCACAAAATCATTTGAAGGTCCAACATAAGTATCCGGATTTGTTTAATCCGAAAAGTAGGCGGATTAAAGCGGATTATCCGACTGTTCTGGGAAGTCTATTCGTCAATGTGAGTTTATTGTACGTTTTATTATACTTGTATTATTGTTGGTTTTATGTGAGTCGTGTCCTAGAATTTTGGCAAGATTAGTTTTTATTTTTATCTTTCGTTATATAGCAATACTTGATTTATTAATACTAGCGATAACTACATTGAGGCCAGAACAATAGGTATTTTTTTTATTATGAATTTTAGTTTTTTTTTTAAGTGTTAAATTTCCTCTCAGATAGAAAAAAAACTGGTTAGGTGCGAGTCGAATTCATGCACCCGGGCCCTGATTACCTAACTCCGGTCGCTTTCCCGTCTCTCGAGATCAACTGTCATTGTGACGTTAAATCTTTTTAAAAGACGATTTAAAAAATGAATATGTCATAATTTTGAAGTTTTAACTTTTTAAATCGTGTTTTAAAAAGATGTAACGTCACAATGGCAGTTGATCTCGAGAGACGGGAAAGCGACCGGAGTTACGTAATCAGGGCCCAGTTCTGCACCAGTGAATCTTCCAATTCTACCAACCCCACCCTTAAATACATATTCTCCGCAGTATACTCTTCCTTCGTCTTACGAATTTTCGATCAAGTCACGTGTCTCAACACGAGTTTAACTTCATTACTTATCGAAAAAAGTGCACAAACAAAGAAATACGTACTCGAATTTAAAAAAAAAATACAAAATTTTAAATGTAAATACAAATATTTTATTACACCTAGATGGGTAAACGATGACAAGCATTCAACCAATAGCAGGCCTCACAATACGTGTTTACATCAAAACACGTATTGTGAGGCTACCAATTGAATGACGGCAAGGCAAATGGACGCCCTAATTATTGATGTCGTTAAAAACATATTGCATTGAATGAAAAATATGAAATATACCTGTAAATACGAATAATTATTGATAATTATAGGAATAATCATGATTATCTTGTAATAAAAATAAAATGCTGTTCGTTATTCCCGCTAAAACTCGAGAACGGCTTAACCGATTCGGCTATTTTTAGTCTTGAAATATTCGTGGAAGTCCAGGAAATGTTTAAACGGGTTTTTTTTAATGCTCAAATTAGTGGGCACGGGTCAGCTAGTCTTCTCTTATATATAATAATGAATCGAAATTGTTCCTAAGTTCATCATCATCAAGGTTAACCATGGAAACTATTGGGGGGTTGCTTTTACTTTTTTAAATAATCCATGTTTATAGTTATAAAATTTTTAATGTATTTTTACACATTATTAACTTTTAGAATTGCGTTTTAGGGTGTGTTTTAAGACAGCTTTATAAAAAATATTAAACCTACACTTACATTGTATTATTACTATTACAACGAACAGCTAATTTACGTTCTATAACCCTCTGTTTGATATTCAAAGGGTTAAGTTTCCAATATGATCTGATCTCAAGATGAGTCGTTACCCGTATGGTCACGAAGGTCGATCGATGTCTATTTTTACCTGATGATGAGGGCTCTTGTATAGAGTACTGTGCTTGCGAGAGCACTGTCACAGTAAGCTGTTGACTTGAATATGTATGAAAATATCAAGCTACCTTGTCGTCAAGGTAGTTCGATGATTTCACATAAGGCCTTGGCTACATATTGTAGTCATTGATGATACCGTAACACAATATGTTTTGCATGACATTGAATTTTCTTTATTCTTTTGAAACTGGATTGATAAATGCCATTTCCAAATGTTGAACTCAATGGCTCAGCAATTAGCGCGTTGATGGTATGAGCCGGAGTTTGCGGTTTGACATCCCGTCGAGGGAGCAAAAAGTATAAGTTCCTAGGTCTTGAGTATTTATTAAAAATACTAGCTGTCCCGGCAAACTTCGTATTGCCTTATTAATTAATTGCTTGACATACTGACTGCAGCGCCACCTATCGGTTCCAATTGTAAATCTAAACCATTCTCGAATCTCCACGAACACACACAAAAAATTTCATCAAAATTGGTCCAGTCGTTTAGGAGGAGTTCAGTCACATACACACGCACACAAGAAATATATATATTAGGATTATGTATATTATTGTGGCGGTACAACTAGCGCCACAATCCTGCATCGCACTATCGAAGCTATATTAAAAATTTTGAGGTTTAAAAATAAAATATTAAATGGCTGTCCTAGACTTGGATTCATTGTATTCCTTGAATCTGTTGGCAAAAATATTATGTTCAGTATTGTCTATATTAACACTTAAAATAAAATAAAAATCATAATAAAGTATGTGTTTGTTATGTACCTTTTAAATTGCGGAATTATAGGTACTCTAACTAAATATTACAAAGTAGGCTATATCCCATTCAACTACTATGCTGTCGTTACATGAAACAACTGGACGAGATGTCCTTTAGTCATTCAATGAAATGTCGCCATTCAATGAACGCACTATCCATTCAATCAAGCAGATTCAACTAGAGGACTGCGACATATACATCATCTGAAAACTGGTGGTATAATGGGCTTCGGCCTGACCGAGCATACCAACTTACTAGATCGTAGATCTCCCTTGTGACTTCCAATGTTCCCATAAAATTAGAAATCTTTAATATAAATAATATGCGTAATTAAAAAGCATTATACATATGAAGAAATGAATCGATGAAGGTGATACGTTGTAAAAAGAATTACCCAGAAAATGGTGTTTAAACTGTCACTTAAACATTTTAGGATAAGTAGTAACGTATTAAGTACATTGATTCTAAAAACGGATTTTTAGATTAATGTACTTAATACTTTACAACGTATTCTAAATTGTTAAAGTGACAGAACTCAATTTTCTCGAAATCACAATTACAATTTGGCTAAATATCACCTTCATCCATTCATGTCTTCATATATTACCGTTGTCTAGTAGCACAAGTTTTCCGAAAACTTAGCACAGAAGAAGATGTGATAGGATGTCGTGAGAATAAGTAATAAGTATTATTATTTTAACTAAGCCATGTTTACGTAATCCTAAGAGGCTGTTAACAACTACGTGAAGTGAAGATAAAAGTAATCTTCTTCTGCGCGCTTAGCATAATCACTACAGAAAGGCGTTTCTACAGTAGAATATAAAAAATATAATAATTATATCTATGGATGCTTAACACCACGTCAATCTGCCCGCGTGATAAGTATCCGAAGAACTTGGGTTACACCTTGTACCAGACAACGAAATGTTATACTTTTATACTATACATATATTTAAGATTATTATTATATTAATACACATCCATGACCCAGAAAAATTTTTGTTCCTTCGGCGGGATTTGAACCCGCGACCTGCTAGAACACCGACGCGCTCAACCACTGAGGTCGTCAAATTCACATAATATTATTTTCTTGATCAATTTAATATTATAATTTTGTGTACCTATAGAATAGTAAGCCTTAAGTAGTAAGAGGTATAATCGTTGCTTTACCTTCACAACCTCGTATTTATAAAACTACAACTTTTTAGTAGAAACATAAAAAAAAATAGATTTTATTATGATATAAATTTTTATTTACATGTAGTTGAGTTAAGTATTATATCTAGCATGTATTAATCTAAAGTATAAAAAATTGTTTTATATAATTCAGGTTAACACAAGTAAGATGTTATGGAGTACCTATCTATAAAACTACAACTTTTTAGTAGAAACTCAATTTTTTTTTATTTTATTATGATATGGATTTCTATTTAAATGAGGTTCAGTTAAGTATTATATCTAGCTCGTATTAACCTTGTGTATAAAAAATATAGTTCATATTATATTTTAGGTTAATATAAGCAATAATAATAAACATATAAAAATGATTTTGAGACGAAGTTCAGAAGGTAAAGCGACGTGGCTAGATCTACGTGGCGTCAAGTCGTCTATATTTACGTCAGTAGCGAAACTTCGAGGCCAAAAGTGCGTAAACACTCGCGTCGTGCTTCAAATGTTTTGTTATATTTGTTGTTTTCGTTACTGGATATACAAAGAAAGATTATCTTAGTAGAGTACTCGGCGTAATTTAAAATGTATCTTATAAATTACTAGCTGACCCTTGCCCACTTCGCTGAGCATAAAAAGAGTTTATGATGATCTTCAACTAAAAAAAAACAACGCCGAACCCGCAACGCGGAACCCGCAACGCAGGAACCCGAAACCCGCAACGCGGGAACCCGGAACCCACAACGCGGGAACCCGGAACCTGCAACGCGGGAACCCAGAACCCGCCACGCGGGAACGCAGAACCCGCAACGCAGGAACCCGGAACCCGCAAAGCGGAACCCGCAGCATGGGAACCCGAAACCGCAACGCGGAACCAGCAACGCGGAACCCGCAAAGCGGAACCCGCAACGCGGGAACCCGGAACCCGCAACGCGGAACTCGCAGCATGGGAACCCGAAACCCGCAACGAGGAACCCGCAACGCGGGAACCCGGAACCAGCAACGCGGGAATCCGGAACCCGCAACGCGGAACCCGCAGCATGGGAACCCGAAACCCACAACGCGGAACCCGCAACGCGGGAACCCGGAACCAGCAACGCGGAACCCGCAACGCGGAACCCGCAACGCGGAACCCGCAACGCGGAACCCGCAACGCGGAACCCACAACGCGAAACCCTAACGCAGAACCCGCAACGTTCACGGAAACGCTGTCAAAGCTAAGCTACTTCCTCACCAATTTTCAGCCATATCGATAAAGCCGTTCTTGAGTTGTAAATAATTTAACTAGCACGACTTACTTTTATACATATATGTATATATGTATAGAATAGAAAACATTTATTTCAGACTAATATTACAAGCCCATAGAGTAATTAGTGTGTTAGTTACAAAACTTAGTTTTAAATTATATAGGTAATTGTAATGTTAGTAGTGTTAGTAAAAAATCAACTATATTAAATTATTCCCTTGACTAATCCTATCCAATGCCATTGTATAGAGCAGTCAAGTCTCGCAGCCATGACCTTCAGAATGCTATTGCTGGCTTTTCTCAGACGCTGCATCAGGGAAGCGGACCTTTTGCGTATTATCGCTTTAAAACCATCAGTGCGCGCAGCAGCGAACATACCGGACGCACTGCAGCGCCATGGTAGCCCCAACAGCATTCTGAAGGTATTATTATACTGGACACGCAGAGCGTCATAGGTTCGACTCTTATACGTCACCCACAGGGCACTTGTGTAAAAAGACTGACAATATGTTTTAAACAAAGTTGTTTTTACTTCAGTAGTGCATCGAGTGAACCTGCGGGCGAGCATGTTGCCTCGTATCGCTAACGCTCTACGTTCTCTCTCCATATCCTCGTCATCCCTGAGGTCATCAGTCACAATGTGACCCAGATATTTAAATTTATTGACCTGTCCCAAGGCAACCCCGTTTAGATATACGGGAGGAACATGGTCAGGACTATATTTACCCGCTTTAAAAATAAGCAACTCACTCTTTTTAGAATGATATTTGAGTCCATGTTCCTCCGCATATGCCTCACATATTTGTAAGAGTTTCCTCAGGCCTCCAATAGAGGGACTCAGCAGCACCATGTCATCTGCGTAACTGATGTTGTTGACACAGACGTCATCAATGAAGCATCCGACATGTGTGCTGCTAAGTCGCTCGATAAGCTGGTTCATATATGAATTAAACAGGATTGGTGAGCTTAACCCACCCTGCCTTACGCCACATTCCAGCTTGTACTCGTCCGACATTGTACCAGCCCATCTCACTTGGTTAATTTGATTTGAGTACCAGTACTTGAGAAGGGAGATGGTGCCGATCGGCACACCCGCTCTGCCCAGCTTATCCCATAGGATATTATACCCCACAAGGTCGAAAGCCTTTGATAAATCCAGGAAGCAAGCGTACACTGGTGTCTTCCTCTTAGTATAGTAGCTGACGGTATATTTTAAGCTCATTATGGCAGTTTCAGTGGATAATCCAGCTCGAAAGCCGAACTGGGCATCGTGTAGCTTAATATGTTGTTCGAGAATACTATTTAGCATACCATCAAGCACCTTAGCAGTAATTGTGGCAAGTGAAATAGGCCGATAGTTAGTTTTGTCGGACGAGTCACCGGTTTTATTTTTAACAATCGGTACCACTATAGTACGCATCATGGGCTCTGGCAGGTAGGAGTGACATATACATAAATTAAAGAGCATTGCCAGCACTCTCGGCAAATGTACTCCAGCAAACTTAAAATGTTCAATGCTGAGACCATCATGACCTGGCGATTTTCCCCTGTGCATATTTTTTATAACGTTTGAAACACTTTTTACGGAAAATATATCCTGAGTTCCTGTCAGAATGGTCCCATCACTGGTCCCACTACAGGGCTGTGTATCCAATGATGTTTTTACAGTAAAATGGTCTTTAAATAAATTCGATATAGTCTTATGGTCGAGAATACCGTCGACGCTCACAGGAAAACTAGGTTTGACATTTAATTTGTTAGTGTTTTTCCAAAAGGCCTTAAAATCTTTTGCAGCTTGATTAGTCGCTAGCATATCCATTTTTAGCTGATCTTGTCTATTTTGGCACCATTTTAATTTAGATTTAAATATTTTTCGCGTGACTAGCATTTCTTCATAAACTATGCCACTAGTGGGTTTACCAGCCAATACCCATAAGTGAAACTTAAGTCTAGCTTCCCCATGAGCGCCGGCGACATACTTGTTCCAACCAGCAACATGTTTATTATTGCGATTTCTTACTGTGTAACTCTGTATAGCAGCCTTTGACAATATATTAGTTATGTTATAATATAATTTATCTATTACTGCACAATGGTCTGAATTTTTGCACAAAGCGTCACAACCCTGTCCAAATTCTGTAGGGAAGTCAATGTCTTGGAGCCCAGAATGACAGATCTCACTATATTTTTGGATTTGTTTAAGCTGCCTTTCCCCCCAGATAATACCTTTGTTAACACACTCATTATTTACAGACGACTCAAGTTTCTGATTTAATTTATTAACATTACATTCAATAAAGAGTGGGAAGTGGTCAGACCAAAAGACATCATGTTTCACCCATATATTACTAATTGTCAAAAGAGCAGACTGAGTAACAACGCAGTGGTCTAACCACCTCACACATCCATGGGCATCACTACGAAACGTAAAAGTACCAGACTGCATACCTAACATGTCAATATCAGCACAACACCACTGATTATCAACACAAAAATTCATTAATTCATTATAAAACATTTCATTAGGGTGCGCATTAAAATCGCCCAAAATATAAAATGCCTCGACACCATAATTTTTTTCATTTTCAATGATCGACTGAACTTCGCTTAAACATTCTGTGAACAAAGGCATATTTTCCATTGTATTTGTAGGCATGTATACACTAAATATGAGTGTAGATCTATGACCTAATGTTATTTTTATCGCCGCGATCCGAGCATTGTTACACTTTATCACTGACACCGACTGAAATGCACTTTTTCTCCACAATAAGGCGACACCTCCGTATGGCCGCCCTGTAACTAGCCCCGCTGAAGTATCCACCGCAGACGTGCCGGTAGCGCAGAAGTTGTCGGCGATCGTGTTAAGAATAGGAAGCTCATGAGGCAACAACCACGTCTCTTGTAGCGCAACTATGTCAGCTGCGTCACATAGCATTTTTACACCGTCCCATGACCTCTTGACAGATTTACAGTTGTAACTTGTTAGTATACATTTATTTATGCCAGAACTATCCATTATGTGATTTATTTCCTATTGCCTCACTACTGACTGACTTAAAGTTTATAAATCGTCTAAATGTTACTCCAGCGGGCCACAGCTGATCGTCGAGAAATGTATTTACTTTGTATTTGTTAACAAAGATCTTAAAAGCATTATAGTTTTTAGGCATTTTCATTTTAATCTTTATAACTGAAACTGACTCACCTGTTTTACTCAGTACATACTCAGCAATATCTTGCTCCGTCACCTCGCTATGCACATTAGATATAAACACAGGCACTTTTGTATCCGCAGCTTTAAACTTATTGTTTACACTTTGATCATTTTTCGCACTTCCTAATTTACTAACAAATTTCTTATTATGCCGCTTTTTATAACGTACCACGTTCCATTCATTTTCATTATTTTTATTTTTATCATAATATGTTCTCCCATTTTCCTTTAAAACTGTTTTAGTTTTATCTCTGTAACTTTTAATAACAGGCGAGTCTTGCACAACAACATCTGTTTGTACCGGCTGCTTCTTCTCACTTACACCTTTCGCAGTTACAATATGCGAGACTGATGCGGTCTCGCTTGCACTAATTTGAATAGGCGAATTGCTTGACTCCTGCATACGTTCTTCGCAATTTTTTACATAGTCATTATGGCAGATTTCCGATATAGCTTGTGGCCCGCTGTTAAACATATAAGCACCCCCTCTATTTGTATTTATATTAAAACGTTCTTCTAGCCGTGTTAATTCTATAAATTTATCTTCAAAATCGTTTCTATGGACATAGTTGCACTTGATATCCTCTATGGACTTTTCAAAAAGTAATAGCCTTTTTAATAGCGTTGAGACATCAATATGGTCAAATGTGACCGGGGGGAGTTTTTCAAGATCTCTAGCCACAAAAACAGGTAATAATTCAGGATCTGTTGCCTTAATAAGCGATATAATGTCGTCCAGATTTCTTTGCGATTTACCCGCTCGCTTACGAGTTGTTACCTTTTTACTTAAGGATTCAAAAAGTAACGATTTAGCTACTTCAATATCACTATCACTAAACGCACTTTCACATATTCTTATTAGACTTTCTTCGTCAATAACATCTATCTTGTTCTGTATAAAGGACAAAACTTCCGAAATCACTAAATTACAGTTCGAGCATTTTAATATTCGCGAATTAGACATGTTTCGGTCGCGCGATGATTACTCCTACTAACATAAGCTAACGCCCGGTGAATGCTCCCGTCACAGTCAGTCCAGCCGATTCGGTGATCATTAGTTAGATGACGATGATGATGATGAAAAGTAGCCTAAATTAATCCTCATAACTTTAGCTATCTACCAGTGAAAGTCTCGTTAAAATCGGTCCAGCCGTTCCAGAGATTAGCCGGAGCAAAGAGACATGCTGACAGACAGACAGACAGACATTTTTTTTTAATTGCATTTTCGTTTTCAGTAGATATCGTTGCCAATGCCAAAAAAAAATGAAGAAAATATCGTTTAAAATGTCATATGCACTTAGAAAAACGCTGCTAATTGAAAGTTACAAACTGACACTTCAATTTTATTTATACACATAATAAATATATGTATAGATTTATTATGTGTATAAATAGATGTATAGATTTGGAAAACCTCCCCGATCTTGGGAATTGGACCGTCTATAGTGCTGCGTTTCCACTGACGCGGAGCGGGCGGATAGGAACTTAGTGGTGCCCAAGCGGAGCGGAGCGGAGCGGAGATTTCGAGCATAGTGATTGGTCAATTCGTGTACCGCAAGCTCCTGTCCGCCTCGCCCCACGTCAATGGAAACGCAGTTTTACGTCTATAACGTCTAATGGTTGTCATGGTAACAACATTGCTTACAAATGGAAAACAAAATTATGAAATGGTATAAATACCGTATTTATATCAGCTTAAACTATTTGTATTAATATTTTTGTTAATCCAAATAGTTTTATGAATCCAAATAGTTTAAGTTTATGTAAATACGTTATTTATAGCATTTTATAATTTTTATTTTCCATTTGTAAACAATGTTGTTATCATGACACCCGTGTCATATAGACTGGCAACGACGTAAATCGATCGAGTCCAGGTTCAAACCCCGTGTGACCAATACGTATATTTTCTTCTTTTTTCTAATTTTCTACTTATTTTTTTTACATTTTCTTTCATAATAACCTTTTCATGACAATAACGAACATACTGTAAAAAAATTGCGAAATCGGTCAAGCCGTTGTCGAAGCGCACACGATGTAAGAAATTTTGAAGGTTGGTTTTTTACACTTTGGGCTACATTTTTGGGGTTTAAGTAAGGAACCCTATTTTTGTTGAAAATATAATATAGCCTATGTTCAGCGCAAGGAATGTAGCTTTCCAACGGCGAAAGTATTTTTCATATTGCTTCAGTGGTTTCAGAGCCTATTCCATTCAAACAAACAAACAAACAAACAATCAATTGTTACCTCTTTATAATATTAGTATAGATGACAGAATTCCATTACGCAAAAGGTAATATTTGGACGTTTTTTCAAGAAAACTTCACATATTGTGTTTAGTCCATTGAAATGTTACATTTTTTAGGCCTTACCTTGCGTTTTTTAGAGGACGCAATTTTATTTTTTTGATGTGTAGGGGGGGTCAGTGTAAAGCTAAAACCAAGTTTGTGGGGTCGCCACCCTTGTCCCACGGCCGCCATCTTGAAAATAGGGGTTGAAATGGTATTTACGATATATCTCTTAAACTATTTATTTTATAAAAAAAATTGTTAACATTTTTTGTTGCAAATTAAATTCTCTACAACTTTGCTCCAGTAACGTTTTGTCGTAGAACTATAAATAAAAAAGTTATAAGCGAAAATCTTCGGAAATTTGATAAAAAAAAATATATTTTTCGATGTAACTTTTTTTTTAATCATTTTACGAAAAAATGATATCCGACCATTTTTGTACATAGTTTTTTGAGGGAGGACAACTTTTATTCGCATCATTTTTTCATTAAGTCAATAGCTAAGGTTTTACAGCGCTCTGAAGTACTATTTTTCAGTACTCTTAACTATACCTATATTATACGTGTGTACTTATGATAAGTCATCAGTTATTGTTTGTTTTTTTTTCTTCTTTTTTTTTACTTTATTATTATAACTTTTTTGATTACAAATTTTGCAATATTATTAATAATTAATTATTGATTCTTTTCCCCACCACCCACGAGGTAGAGTCTAGAGGTGCGTTTTTTTTTACGTGGTATCCCCAATAGGCATAATCCACGGTGATTTTCTAAATTAGAACTACTTCGTCCTCAGTCGTTTCGATGGACCAGGCTGGGGCTCAGCATCTGATCGGCTTTCTGAATTAAATACCAGTGGGAGAACTGGAGAAGGAAGGGGTGTTAATTTTGGCGGTTCATCATCAATGTCATCTTCATTTATTAATTCTGAGAGTTCCATTACGTTGCTGCAAGTCTCTCCAGAACAATGGAAGCACACTGCAGAACATTTCATTCCTGCTTTTCGGCATCCACACATCGCTCCACAGTTTCCTTTGCATTTGCAAAAGATCAATTTTCCGAAGATTTTCGCTTATAACTTTTTTATTTATAGTTCCACGACAGAAAGTTACTGAAGCAAAGTTGTAGAGAATTTAATTTGCAACAAAACATGTTAACATATTTTTTTTATAAAATAAATAGTTTAAGAGATATATCGTAAATACCATTTCAACCCCTATTTTCAAGATGGCGGCCGTGGGACAAGGGTGGCGACCCCACAAACTTGGTTTTAGCTTTACACTGACCCCCCCTACACATCAAAAAAATAAAATTGCGTCCTCTAAAAAACGCAACCCAAAATGTAACTTTTCAATGGACTAGTTACCCGCCCCGTTTCTTAGAAAAATCGAAAAACAGAAATAAAAAATGTCTACACAACTTGTCATAATTTTGCATTTTATTTAGCTTCATTATATTATTTTATTTTGTAAATTAACTTAATTATATTTATAATGCAATTAACAATAGGTAGTATGTACCTATTCTATTTCGATAGCGAAGGGAAACAAAGCCTCTAGCCAAGATTATAATTGTTAATAGATAATTATAATATCTATAGACTCTTCACACCATGTCAATCTGATCAGATGCCAAACTTTCCCAAGGTACCAGACAACGGAAATATATTTAATATTTGTATACTATATTTGTATACCCTTTACTAAAATTTACCCATTATCCATAGTATATTTGCATCATAGTATATCTGCATTTTTTCCTCTTTTTCCACCCCGTAGTTGCCATTCTGTTATAATGGCTAGGTAGACATTATAACAGAATGCGATAGCAGCAGGAATCCGATATATTAACTTATTTTAAATGTAAAATTATTATTATATAAATTGTTTAGTGCCAGCAACAAGGGTTAATATAATATAATATCTGCAATTTAATATAGGTTATAATATACAATACTATATATATATATAATAAATTTGACTACTTACTATAATATACAATATTCAGATACTCGTGAATATTTAGATACTCGTGAATATTTAGATACTCGTGAATATTGTATATTATAGTAAGTAGTCAAATTTATTATAGCTAGAGATGAATAAAACGAATAATTAAGTGTTCGAATTTTCGAAATAAACCAATATATCTTTTATAATATGCGTTCCGAAGAAATGGTTTTCAATAATTACTTCGGCACCAGCATTTTAAGATTTAATTCATTCCAGACCGGATCGCAATCAGCAGAGTTATTAAAGCTTCGAAATGAAAAAAGGTAATAGTTTTATATTTTATGACATCTTTTTTATTTGGTAAGAAAATTTTGGCGACCTTAATATGAAAAGGTGCCAAGTGCGAGTCGGACTCACACGAAGGGTTCCTTACACATGTTTATTTTAATTTATTTTTTTGTTATAGCGGCAAAATAAAATAACGGGTGTAAAAAGAACAGTCACTATAACTTTGTGACAGTAAGACTATACTTACTTGTATTATACTTATTGTACTAACTGGTACATTATTTTTACTAAAATAAAATAAAATTTTTTTCTTACTCTTGCGACAAAAAATAAGAAATGGTAAAAAGTAAGTATTAATTTTTTTATTTTTAAATATATTTTTTTATAAGTAAGTACTTATGTAATAAAAATATAAAAAAATACTTTTCCAAAATAAACAGAGTATAATCAAAATTATGATGACTGTTCTTTTTACATGCTGTATACATATTATTATGTAAACATATTTTCAACGAAGGCAGTGAAGTCTTTTTTACTCTTTTTTTTTCCCTTCCGATACAGAACCATGAAATTGAGGTAAACAAAAAAATGATGTATTAGTTGAAAAGGGTATAAGTATAAATAGTATAAGGTATGATGTTATTAATACTTATAGTAGGAAGAATAATATTTATAGTAGGAAGAATAATATTTATAGTAGGAAGAATAATATTTTGAGAATTGAACATTGATATGCTTTTAAAATGTTATGTATTTCTGACAGTACTCTTACACGGTGTCGATTCATCTGTGTTATATTTTAAATAGGAAAACAAAGGTTTTTTTGCTATGTTTCCATTATAACAAAAACATTTTTAAACTATATAAATAAAACAATAGTTTTGTATAAAGAAAACGAGTTTTTATTACAACCACATTTTTCATCAGCGGAAATCAGGAATTTGATTCAATACCATTTTTATAGCGCATTTCGTGGCCAATTGAATAGGTATATCTCAATTAAGGATAATGAGTAATTCATGAAACAAATTATACTGCGCTCTATTTATAATTAAAATGAATTTAAATATTCCATGGCACAATAAAGTTATTGTAGTATAAGCTTTTCTTTATGGAAAATGTCTAAGTAATTAAATATACAAGAGTATTCCGAAAATAATATATAATAAGCAACTTCCAAGTATAATGAGTATGCATTTAAATGTATACATTTAATTTATTTGATTAAAAACATAATATAAATAACTATAATTAAATTGTACAGTTGCAAAGATGTTGCAAAATTAAACAGCAACAGTTGTATATTATATTAATAGAAAAAAAAAGACGGATCTTTAAATAAATATACTTTATACTTGACGACGAATTTTAAAATTTTAACCCTTAATTTACCCTGCGCGTCCGAATACCTTCATACAGACATGCAGCGAGGTAGAGGGCGAGGGGACGTCTACGTATGAGACTTCTGTCGGTAAGAAAACTCACTCGAGGAGTCTGTGGGACTCCAACGGGATATGAACGTTATTGTTTCGGATTCGGTACTATATCTTTATAAGGCTTTTTTTCTTATTTTAACGGATAATTTGGAACAATTACGGTGACTCGCAATGTTGTAAATCTTCTGGAAGATCCATGACTTAAGAGAGATTCTGATCAAAACATCCACGACAGCTCCCCTACTACTATCTAAAAAATTACAAATATTCCTCTATTAGCTGAAGTGGAACTACTAAACTTTTTTGGAAATATTGGCACCTTTCCTTAAAAGAAAGACCGCATTCATTAAAATTTGTTATACTTGAGCCATGAGCGCCTTGTTTATTTAGAGAAAGTTTAAATTATTAGTATGCCAAAAATGACGAATAGAATGTAGTTCACGTTTTTTTTCCTCGAAGGTTTTTTAGTTGTTTTAATTTTTTATGTAAGTTTACATTGTACAGAACACATTCAAATGATATTTGTTAAAAAAATAGTTACATTTTGATATAAAAAAAATCAATGAAACTTTGATCTCATATTAGCAGAAATGGTTTTCTAAAAGTTCTAAAAGGCTGTTAATCAATAATTCTAAGTCATTATCTTTTATCATGGCAAAGCCAAATAGTTGAGCAATAAATAAATATTTTTTTTTCTTAAAAATATAGGTTTTGTTTTAATAAATCGACAATATTCTTGAAAGGAGGTCCAAGGGACTCCACCGGGTACGTTGTGTAGGCAAAATGTCACCGGGTAAACCAAGGGTTAAGTAAAGTTTGTGCTCAATTCTTAAAAAACCATAATTTTGCTACATATTCATCGATTCATGTCTGCAATTAAAAAATCATTTTAATTAAGTAATAGTAACCGAAGCCTATACCAGCATATAAAACGTACTATTATGTTTAGCGTACGATTCCAACAACATAAAAATGTTACAAAAGAAAATCGAAGGTGAAAATTAATGAAACGTCGTTTCGAGTAAACCGCGTCCATGACGGAGGTGAACATGAGATATTACCTCAGAATGTGTCTGACAATATCCCGGATGTGTACAGTCGGTGCCATCCCAGGCGTGCCACTTTTGCACCTTATCGCCGTGGTAATAAGATCGAAATGAAACGTCTGTTGGCAACCGTATGGAAAATAAACCTTTCTAGAATTCTACCTCATTTTTCGTGTTTATTTTGAATGCATTATTCGGGTAGGTAATATGAATTCATGAGATAGGAACGACAAATGTACCAGGCGTTTATGCGGTCTGTGGAGATGTGTTTTATCTAAAGCTCTAATATTACCTACTCTATATATTTTGTTTATTGTGAATTGGATAAATCACTAAGGTAATTTTTGATAATTGACATCTTCGTATTCGTAATGACTTGCACGTGATTAAAGCAGTTTGAAAAGTAGATGTAGAAGAAGTAGGTGTAGAAACTAGATCGAATAGCAGTCATAATGCTAGCCTAGCAAAATATTTACTCAATTAACTTAAATTCTTATGCAGTTGAAAAATATATTAGAAATGTCTCACCAATAAAGGCACAACTGAGATTCATTGAAAACCATGGCACCTAAAAATTTATCTCAATTTCAGTTAAGACTCACGTCCACTGCTGGAAATAAACCTCTCCCAAAGTAGCTCTTACGGGGCAGTTGCCTAAACTCGCCGCGCTTGGCAGGTGTGTAGGCGAGCGCAGTATTAAAGTACTAACAATGTCTGCCCATTTCCGGATATTATAATATTCCGTCTGTCGACTTTTACGATACACGCATGAAAGGTTAATGGGGACACTCCGACGGAAAACTGAAAAAAAAAGATGTTTTAATTTCCGGATATTATATTATTCCCTCTGTCGGCTTTTACGACACACGCGTGAAAGGTTAATGGGGACACTCCGACGGAAAACTGAAAAAAAAAGATGTTTTAATTTCCGGATATTATATTATTCCCTCTGTTGCCTTTTACGAAACACGCGGAAAAGATAGTAAGTGGGGATACTTCGACACTCCACGGAAAACTAAAAAAAAAAATATGTTTAAAAACGATAAGTCTCCCGGGCCTTTTACACTCTTGACCGGTTTTAGAACGAAACAACAATAGAGATTTCGTTTTGTAGCATAATAAAATGTTATAGCGATTACAGAGCTCACTGTAAATTAGAGAAACAAAGTATTTAATCAAGGTTCAAGAGACTAAATCAAATGTCGCTTTTGCTTCCCCGATCTTGATTTGAATCGTATAAAATACGTTCGATTCGATGCAGCGAATTTATTACCGAATAAATTTAACTCGTACATTTGGGAATATATTGCGAGACGAGATCTTATATTATTATGGAGATTTACTATGGCAATGTACTTTTGACTGTTTTATTCGACTACGGTGAAGCTGAAAAGAAGGGCAATTTTGGCAGCCTAGCCTCCGGTTTCTGAAAGGCAAATCAACGCCACATCAACTACATACTTAATCATTGTTATTAAATCTCTTTTCAAGTTTTAATTTTGTACTGAATTGGACAACTGTCAAGATTAGTTGATTTGAACGTTGATTTGCCTTTTAGAAACCTAGTTAGTATGTTATGTATGTTTGTTTACTATGTTATATGTATGTTTGTATACTGATCCGATTTTAATGAAATTCGAAAAATTTATAGAAGCGTAAGTATAATTTACAAAGATCATTTTTATTCAACTTTATCGATTTATTGCCAGGTGAAGGAGAAAGTGATGGTCGTGTCGTATCAGGAGGTCAAGAGAAGGTTGGAGTGCAAAGGAATGGAGAAAACACCACAGACAAGAACGAAGCTCTTAAGTAAGAAGAAGATAAAAGAAGATTTATAGTTTGGTTACATTATTTTTGTGTAGATTTTATAGCCTCAGAGGCCTTCATACAGTACATATAGTTTAGAAGGTCTCTACTCCGAAGGTTTCTATCACTACGTCGAAACAACAAAATATTATATTGTATTGAGTCCGGTTAGAACGATGCAGCCTAATCACCTTCGGAGTCGCGATGTGTGCTCAAAGCTGGTACAGAAAGTACCGCCGAGTTTTTAGTGAGTAGGGGGCTAGGGGCTGCGTCCATTCTTAGGGAGCAGCAGAGACTCACATATCCACAGATAGGAACCCCATCCCCTGTGGGGTGTTCAAAAGCATTTTCTCGGTGAAAAAAAAGCATTCACCTTATTCTTGTCTGATAAAAAAATCTTTCTTGCGCAAATCACCCAACACTCACGTCGGTCGACTTCAGATTCTTCTTGATTTTGGAAGAGAGAATGCGTGAATTGCGCACATACTTGGGCATTACAAAATAACTCCTAGAATATTATCGTTTCAGTGAAACCAGGCCACCGGTAACCGACACTGAAATCGGAGTTAACACACGTTCTCACCAGTCTTGATTGTTTAAATGTTGATTGGCAATATAATATCATTTTATTGTTTTGCTGACGTATTGTATGTTAAATATTTTTCATAAACATTTGTAAAAAACGATGTTAAATATGAGGTATAAAATCCGAATCGTAGGAAACACGTTCTTTTTTGTATACATAAAGCGTTCTGTAAAACACTAACATGAAATAGGTTACTCAAATATTAGATATAATAAAAGCTACTCAACATTTGAGCAGTCGTTAATATATTAACCGCCGCTTTACATTCTCAACCTCTTACCTAAAAAACTTTTCAGTAGATTCAAAAAACTTGATAATTTTAGATTTGACTATGATATAGATTTTGGATGTATACTGTACATAACTGTACCTAGTTTAAAACAAAATCCATGTCATAATAAAATCTAAAGTTATTAAGTTTTTGACTCTACTGAAAAGTTGTAGTTTTATAGATACGAGGTTGTGAAGATAAAGCGACGATTTGTGACGTCTCAGTATCCGAAGATTGTTGTATATTATCTACTATCTTATTAGTTGCGCCCGGAACTATGTCTGCGTGAAATAGTGAAATAAAACCTCGATTGTAGAACATTTTTCATTGTTGTTTGGTAATTGTAATCGATAATTATCAATTGTATTGTTCATGCATTTCTAATAAGTTACTTTAGAAAGCTTTAAATGTTCCTAATAGGCCTACTGATCATATTGGTCTTAGACGATATGACGATTTTCCTACCTCGATAAACGGGCTATCTAATTGAAATTAAAGTTTTTTTAATAGGCTCATAGTTTCTAGGCTAAAGGCTTTTTCACCAAGCAATGTTAAAGTTATCATGTTATCCCTCTCGTATTTCCTGTCAATGAATGAGATGGCATGGTATTTTACCATGGCGTAACATTATCATTGCTTGGTGAAACACGGCCTAAGTCCTGATGTTACCAACGCTTGTTACTGTTAACGGCTTGTTAAAATACCTTTCTAATTCATTAACAGAAAATACGCTCGCATTCATGGGATAACATGATATTTAATTAAGGAGTAACTTTACCATGTGTAAAATTGGCACTAAGGGCGTTCAAGCAAACAAACAAACGCTTCAGCTTTATAATAATTAATATTATATAGTACGTACATATTACAATAATTTCAAATCTAAATAACAGAATAGGGTTTCGATTGCTCAGACAGGAACAATTATTAACAACTCGTAACGTTATCGAATGAGAATAGTATGAAAATTACAGCGCCCAATCAATTGACATTTTCAATAATATTACGAATAGCTAGTCGTCGCTTGGGGTTCCTATAGCTCCACTTCTATAGACTTCTCTTACCCCCTACTTTTAGAACATGCTCATCCACACCCAGACCTAATAAAATTCAGGCTAAGGCTTTCCTTTACAGGAGAACCAGCCTTTGTTAGGTACACAGTTATTGATAGTGTGTGCACGTCTTATCTACTATACAGTGTGTAAAAAGAACAGTCACTATAACTTCGAGATCCGATTATACTACCTGTCCTCATTTTGGAAACGTATTTTTTTTGTCAAAAAGTATAATTTTTTTTTTACTTTTTTACTTTTTGACAAAAAAGTAAAAAATGGTAAAAAGAAATAATGTAAAAAAAAAATAACGAAGACGCATTTTTTTCTAAAAAAAATATTTAAAAAAATACATTTCTAGAATGTTAAAAGGTAGTATAATTATATCCTAAAGTTGTACTGTTCTTTTCACACCCGTTATTTTATGCTATCTCCTTCCGTAGGGCTGCTGGAAAAAAATCTTGTTAGAAATAAGCAGTACCTTTGCGTCGTCTTTCTTTGTAAGCTGTATTGTTGTGATTTTTTTTTTTGCAATAAATCTGTGCAATTAATCTATATCTATACTAATATTATAAAGCAGAAGAGTTTGTTTGTTTGTTTAAACGCGCTAATCTCAGGAACTACTGGTCTGATTTGAAAAATTTTTTTTTTGTTGGATAGTCTCACTTATAGAGGAAGGCTTTAGGCTATATACGAGTAACATTACGCTGCGACCAATAGGAGCGAAGCCTCAGTGCATGTTGCAAAAACGGGGAAAATTATTCACATTTGGGGACTTTCGTTGTGTGCGCTTTAAGTCACACAAAAACCACGCGAACGAAGTCGCAGGGCACAGCTAGTGTTAAATAAAAAAAATAAAAAGATACTGGTGATACTCCGGATGAATATTACAGCCAAATAAAATTGCGGCAAACGCGGAAATAAAAGTCAGCGTACACGAAAACTTTAATTTATTTTAATTAATATTTTCATGAATTTATTTCGTAATAACGACCGCGCCGGTGGAGGAACGGCGGCGGCCATTACACCCCACATACAGGAATTATATTTGTGCTGGGAATATGAATTATTATAATAATAAAAGACAATAAATAGTTCTTTCGGTACTACGGAAAATGGTAATAAAGCTAGAAATTTGTTGGATAAATTCCATTACGTTCAAATGAATAGTTATGTCTTAAAAAAGCAAAAGAGTCAATATGGGACCAAATTATTTCATTATTACCTTTTACCCAGTTTTTACGTAAGCAGCACGTAAAATTAAATACCTACATTACGTTACTAATTTACACTATAATTTTTTTGTTTACACGTTTCCACTTTATTACGTGTTTAATAGTTTTACAAAATATCACGTTGCTGATTTCAATTAAATCATCATCAGGTGTCTGTTTGATTAAATCGAAACCGGTCGTCATATGAAAAGTGTAAATATATGGTTGTGTGTTATTATTGGAGTTTATTGGAGTTTACTCCTTAAGAAACGATTTGAGTTATAAGGCCCGGTACGGAAATTTTATGAGGAGTAAAATCAAGTGTAACACGAAAAGTTGAGGCGTTACGTAGAAAGAGACAAACATAACGTAGAAAGAGACAAACATATATATCTGTAGGATTGAACGTGTAAAAGAATGAGATGGAATACTATATAATAAATATGTATAAATTGAACACAATTATTATTATTGTTATTATTATTATTTTTTTTTAATTTTCTTTTCTCCCTTGCGGGGTTGTGTTTTGTCTAAAGTTGCGGCGGGCGGGTTAGTATTATTATTATTTATATTGTTTTGTAACATACTTTATGTAATACGCTTTATTGAAGTAATATAA
Organism: Celastrina argiolus; assembly: GCA_905187575.2. Lineage (NCBI taxonomy): Eukaryota > Metazoa > Arthropoda > Insecta > Lepidoptera > Lycaenidae > Celastrina > Celastrina argiolus. The sequence goes on along the minus strand of LR994582.1, from coordinate 5,505,268 downwards.
ATAATCCGAATAATTACAGATATATGTTTGTTCCTCTTATCATTTTAGCAGATGCGTTCATTTACCCTTTTTTTCTATTCGATATATATCATAATTATCGTTCGTAAGGAGTAAACTCCAATCGTGCGTCGTAGCTGACACACACACACTTTTTTTGTGAAAATAGTACGCGCAAAAAATATTTAAACGGTCTACGTGCAAGAGATGGTTTTTTACTGTTTTCTGTTACCATTGCACTAGTATAACTAAAATTGGTTTGGCAAATAAGTTTTTTGCCACGGAGACTATTCTAAGCGTACGAAACCGTGGGCAAAACGTAGTTACATAATATTGTAGCATTATAATAGCTATTAGGCTATACATATAACATATAATATAGCTTTTTGGTGAGGCCATGGGAGTTCCCAAAAAGCGTGAAGAAGGACATCGAGTGACTTGTTTTACCTACAAGTCACTGAGTGCCAAGGTCTGTGGAGTCCAACATAACCATGTTTTGTTTTGTTTTCACAATTCTGCATTAATATACCATTCGATGAATTATGCAATTGGATATACACAATCCTATAGAAAAACTTACAATAAAGTACTTACAGGCTAAGTGCACTCTTTAAAGTTATCTGCATGATTTATATGATTTTCAATTAATTTTAAGAATGAATAAACTTGGTTACATTCGGTAAATATACTTGTATATAATGTAAAATAAGTAGTTTGCAGTTAACTTTTAACATATAATTTTAGATTTTATTTTAACTTTACAACATAACCTTGTATTGTAACCCTCCCCCGGGCTTGCGAGTTTTGCACAATGCATTCCCCCTCGAAAAAAGGCATTATAATATTATAGCAAGAAATTAAATTTAACACCGACAGATTCAAAGTCAAAAGCAGCTAACAAATAAAGTAGAGACTGTCAAATCAAATTAACAATCATTATTAAGTTATGAATAACCTTTTCGAGGAATGGTCATTTATTAGACTGCCTTTCAAAGCCCTTCATTTGATAAAATATAATAGACGACAAGAGTTAATGCTTAGGAAATATAAATTGCTAGTCGAAAATGTATTTCGACCAAGTTCAAATACAAGTTTATAATTCTATGACATGGATATAAATGCGCTCCCGGCAGTCCTGTCGATTATCCGTCCCACTGAGAACACAATCAGAGAATGAAGGATGAGAGAGTGCGTCTGTGTATTGCGCACACACTTGGGCACCATAAAATAACTTAAGTGGCTGGCCTGGTTTCCATAAAACCGGCCACTGACACCGAAATCGGTGTGGGAGGCATTATTATATCCAGTAGAAGACAGCATACCTAAAATGATGACTAAAACATAGCCAACTGAACCCGTTTAACAAGCTATTAACATATAATATATTGGGAAGAAGTGAAAAATTACAAGGTTTGATTAATGGTTGGGGGCCGCTTAAAAAACAATCGCGTCCTTAATGTCCCTGTCACCATGATGGATCTTTTCAACGGGAAAAGAGTTGAATTTATGTTACTTAATAGTTACATGGGTCTTTGTAATGGAAGAGGGAAAGGTGGAGCTGAACGAGTTTTTTTTTGTCTTTTATTGTGGCAACAAACAGTCATGCAGTTTTACATAGTATTAATACAAACAATGAACATAATTAAAGTAGTGCCCAAGAATATACAAAAATATTTATTTATGTTAGCTAGAGTAAACTCTATTGCTATTGCCTACTAAGGACTTCTAATTAACAACAAAAAAAAAACAAAAAGTAGGTACTATAGCTATTAAACATTTAAATATGCGTATAGTATAAAAGTATTAAATATATTTCCGTTGTCTGGTACCTGTAACACAAGTTCTTCGGATACTTAGCACAGGGCCAGATTGACGTGGTGTGAAGCGTCCATAGATTGTTTAATTTTTTTTACAAACCAAATAAACTCTTCTTATACAGTTTTTATACTTTTTACTTATAATTTACTTGTCTAAGAAAATAATATACCAAAAGAATAGAAAAAGAATAAAAATGATTGCCCACAGCTAAAATACCCAAGTTAGTCCGCAAATTATAACAATTATTTCAATTAAAAACAAAGAAAGTACTTATAACTTTATCACAACTTTACACCGATTAAAAATTAAATAAATAAATAAAATCTTTATTCGGACAACATTTTAGACATTACAGGATAGTAAATATATACACATTAGAAAGAGAAAACACGAACAAATGGAAAAAAAAAATCTAAACAAAGTCTGTCATTAAATAAAAATACATCCAAGCAAGTCTAACCTGTTTGTAAATTGTTTACCTTTTTGCTTTTTGAGCAAGTAACACTTAAGCCCGTATTAAGATAATGCGCCAATACTGTTATTTTTTTCATTATTTTAGTTCATTTTCATCTTTTTGTGTCTCCAATATAATAAAAATTATAATGACTTTATGACACCACATTACCACGTCGTATCTGGCAAACGCCATAGTTCTTCTATAGTCCTAGATATCCAGTCTACTAGAACCTCAACTCCATAGCGAAGATCATTTCTATTGACCATTCCATGCAATTAAATAGTCCTACACTAACCGGTGGTTCTCCGTGGAAGCATTCTCATGGTGCGTATAGGGAGAGTCAACAGCTAGTGTCAAAAAAAAAAACAAGCACACGACCGACTTTTTACATGCACATCCGACGAATTGAAAGAAATACGATCCATGATATTTTTTGTCAGAAAATCAGGTGCTCAGCCTTCATTGTCCTGACCAAACATAAAATCAACGCGGGAATAGAACCCTTGACCTCCAGATCGAGAACCAAGCAGCATTGCAATTCTCTGAGCGACTTTCAACAAGGCTTTGCTCGTCGCTGTGATCATGAATTCGGCCATCATTGTTATTACAGCCGTTGAAAACTTAACTGTGAACTACAACACAATTTTTTTAAATATGGAATGAAGTAAAGATAGTTATGCCTTCCAGTGATGACGTCATTGAAGGTCAAACTAAGGTTATACATATTTGTTTAAAAACATAAGTAACTAATGGGTATTTTTTTAGTTTAAAAACAGGAAAACGATCACATTATTCCTCGAAATATTATTGTAATGGGCACAATAAAAAAAATAGACAATCCCCATTCCACTGCTGATAATTATAATACTCACAAACCATTAATTACATTAACTCACAATTAGCGGAGAAGTTAATAGAATTATAATCTTAGACACATAAACTCAACCACTTACCAAACATGTTCAACTAACTTTGCTCTCGAATGATAATGCAAGTTTTGAGAACTTCAATTCCGAAATTAATGATATAGAAGTATGGGTTAAGCGAATGTAACTTCCATTGGCCCGTGCAGGGACAATTGAGAACTACGTATTCGTAAATAAAATAAAATAATAATACTCTATTTTCATAACCTTAAATTTACATTTCAAATGATAGTATCTCTAGTATCGTGTTAGTTTTGTGTACCTTAAATGTAAATAGTTGTTACTTTTATTGATTATGGACCCCATCCTCTTCGGTTAAAGGCCTCCTCCAGTCCTCCTTGCCGATATAATTATTGCCAGTCCTTTCTTATCATTAGCGGTTGGCACTTTCCTATCATTATCTTTGTACTCTTCTTTCTCCAATTGTGCCTTTCCATTTTGTGGCATTAGTTGTCCACCTGCTCTCGTGTGTCAATAAATGTTCATAACGTTATCGAATGCTAACAGTATGAGCGCTGTCTTAATGGATTTCAAACCTCACAACTACTGCATAGTTTACACACTTACAGCTTGATCATTGAATCTTATTTTTTAATGGCAGTATTACCCCCTTAGTAATTAAAATATTTACTTATCTCTCTCTTTCATTTATTTATTTACACACAGCTATACGATATTTTGTCTTTGTCTTTAAAGTGACTTTTTAATGTATCAGATAAGGACATAATAAGGATAACACCCTTCAACGCAACGTTGTTTAGCTTATTCAATCTATTCTACTAATATTATAAAGATTTTTTAAATTCAATAGGCACCGTAACTAGAGAACCAATTTTGATAATATTTGGTACAGTATAGAAGATATTACATAACATAGGCTACTTTTTACTGTCTTAAAATTTACAGTTTCTACGGGATATTATTTTGCGCATACAAAGTAGCGTTTCTTACAAAAATCTTTATAAACATCTTGTATATAAAGATTTTTCTAAGAAACGTTTTTATAGAGCCGCGCCCGCCATACTACCTACGTATATCCTTTTCATAAAGTTACGAATACGTAGTCATAACTTTTTCATGCCAACCCCGCTGTTGAAGTTCTTGCCTATTCAGATTTCACTCACGATTTACTTTCGAGTAAATCGTCTGAAGTTTCCTCAGCGAAACAGGCCATTTACGAAACAAATGCTTCAAATCTCCAACCCCTTGAAACATAAACGGATGTTATTTGGGATTTACTTTTAAAATAATTGAATTTGTATTAAGATATTGCTTTTGTTATGATCCCGATGAAATATTTGTATCATTTCGACTTTATTTGTAAATATTTATGAGTTAATCTAAATAAGACTTTATCCTTTTTTGATATCCATTACGCGTTGGAAAGGTTGAAACATTCTTAAACATTAATTTACTTTTCTACCTACATGTATAGGCACAATATAACAAGAATATTAGGTACCTCAAGTACCTAAGTGAGAAAGTATTTTTATACCCCGAAACAGAGGGTGTTATACGTTTAATGTATCACTTTTAAGACACTTATTATGTACCAGGGATGCTAGGGAGCTCCGTAACCGTAACCGAATCCGAAATAAAATCCGTATCCGAAATTTGATATCCATTTCATCCCTGATGAAATGTACATTGTGTTTTAATGCTTGCACATTTTTTGAGGTGAAAACTTACACATAACTTATTTTTGATCTCACTTGCAGGTTTCAAAAACTATCTATAACGTCATGATAGATTGTCAGCAATGAATGTTAATATAATTATTGCGATAGATGTCGCTTACGATGGTATAGAAATATAACCGGTGTAAATAGAGCAGTCACTATAACTTTGGGATATGATTATACTACCTATTCTAGAAATGTATATTTTTTTCCTTTCTTTTACAAAAAAAAATATTTATTGTTATTTTTGCGACAAAAAAAAGAGGAAATAGTAAAAAATAGTTTTTTTAGTATTTGACAACAAAAATATAAAAAAAATACATTTCCAAAATAAGGAAAGGTAGTAATATAATCGTATCTCAAAGTAATAGTGACTGCTCTTTTTACACCCTGTATTAATAAATGAGTGTGCTACAGAAAAAAGAAGAAAGTCTTGTTTCCACGAAATCAGCTACGCAAAGTAGGCTAATTCCAGCCTATCTTTGCACGGGTAATTTGCGATATCTCTCCATTTTAGAACCTACGTATGAAAACTTGTTACAACTCGTTATAAAGATAAAATGCTTGTACGTGCCCGCCATATTCATGTGATCCATCAAACATAATGTTTTCATCATTCGTCATGCGTAATTTAGGTCAGGTTTGAAATTATATTATATATAATTTTTTCTGTAATTAAATTGATCTTGCCCATAAAGGCGGGTAATGACAGAAAGTTACGTGCTCTGAGTGTACGGGGTCCTAGTAACTCAACTAGCGCGTGAGTATTGAGAGGAAACACACGAGTAACATTTTTTTCCTGTATACTATTAGTACGTCACTATCTTTTATCGAAATATGAACGTAAACATATATTAAAAAAATGATTTTCGGCTGTTCAAACATCCATGAAACGAGCAGCAATACATTTTTATATATAAGACCCGTGACAACTTCGTTGAGCATACAATTAACCTTTCAAACATTTCATGGCCTTCCTCGAACATTTCAAGACCAAAAATAGCCGAATTATTTCAGCTGTTCTCGAGTTTTAGCGAGAAGAACGAACAGCCATTAATTTTATATATATAAGAGGAAGCCCTAGTGCCTCGCTCTCGCGTTATATTATTTTTAAATACTTTAAGATACTTAAATAGCTACCCGTTTTTAAATTAAAACTTTAATATCTTTTTCATGAAAAAAAAAATACAAAAGCAGAAGAACGCTTAAGCGAAAGCCAAGAAACGCGTGGTAAAATGTATTAAAAACCACCATTACGAAGATTAGCAAAGGGCCTATAATAAAGATTTTTTATTAGCCCGATCGTACCTTATTATGGCTAAAATATAGACCAATGCTAATAAATCGGTAAAAAAGTACCAGGAGTTTGCAATAAATAACGGGCGAGTGGGATATAAAAATTGATATATTTACCTCTTCTCCGAATACTTATATGAAACGAAGATAAAATCAATGAGAGTTTTCATCTAAATCAAAAAGAAACACGATCCAATGTGATGTAAGTGTTACTAACTCTATATCCGTCCTATTTTTCCAATGAATAAAGTCATTCGCTAAAAAGGAACAAATATATTGTGACAAGTTCGTTGAACCCGACTACTTGTCATTTGGCTAAACGCTCCTCCCACATCCGACTGTCGGCGACCGAATTTTTGCCGGAAACAAATGAAATATACAACATTTTCATAGTAAGAAGTCAGTCAATGTCAATAATAAATAACAATTAAACAAAATAAACGTATAAAAATATGTATGGTATAAAAGAATGTCTACAAGCTCTTTATATTTAAAATAGATCATAGGTTTTTATTAAACCATAACGCCCTAGCAAGTACATTTGCCAGATGAATTATTCAAACAATATTCTAGTGTGTGCAAACGTGCACAAAAATAAATAAAGACCAAAGTGAATATTTAAAACTCCATCTCGGTCAGCCATTATCTTTTATTTTAAAAATAAGAGACCACAAGCCCATGAACATAATTTGTGAAAGTAACCAATGTGAATAACGCTTAGAAGCCTGTTGCCATATCATAAAATTACTCTGAGCGCTATGCCTTAATTTCTGAGCGGTACAGATGAGTTACTACTCATCTGTACCGCTCAGAAATTGAAGCAATAACTATGTATTGTACTGTATAATTAGTCGTAGTTACTCATTTGGAACTGAGAAATTCCATTTCCTCACGTATACTCACCAAAAAAGACGGCATAACGCTTAGAGTTATTATATGATATTGTTAACAGCCTTCTAAGCGTTATTCACGTTGGTTCATTCCACAGGTAAATTTTCATCATGAGCTTGTAGTCAATCAGAAGCCTAAGAAACAGGTTTTGAAAAACTACTATGAGTTCTTCAAAACAGTTTTGAGGCTCTCGCTCACGACGATTTTTTACAGGGATGTAGTAGCGCAGCGGCCTCTATTCTACCACGTAACAATACAAACGCAATACAAACGCGATTCAGTAGCCCGCCCTCCATTATTTCTCGGCCGGGTGATTACGTAAAAATATCAATTAACAAAAATCGCGCGATAGACTCGCAATTGATTGCTGTACGTCAAAAAATAGTGGTGATTGCTCGCTGTTTTTTTTTGCTACGACACTAACGCCAAAAACAATTTAGTGGAAAACATAGGAACTATTAAATGTCAAACAAACATTGACGTCAAATAAATTTTGATGAATTTTAAAACTTTAAACTGCTCTTTTGTTTAATTTGGTTTTAGGCACTCATGCCAAAAAACCGTTGATAAAGCTGAAGAGCAAAAATTTTGCGATTGCCCAGTTTTTGCAAGATATACGTGATATGCCAGTGTCGACATAGTCGCACGTTTTCATCGATACAGTCGCGATGCTGTAGTGCGTTGCAATTGCGACTAACGCGCGTTAGTAGCGATGCTGTCGAACTTTTATGAACGCTTAACTGTATTGATACAAAAGTCTCCATAGGCTAGGGCCCACATAACATAATATATTATGTAATGTTTGCTCGGAACTAAGATAAAATGTTATATTTTCTTAACATTAAAACCGGTTCACTGCCTTAGGACTAAGGACATTGCGAACAAGAAATTGTCGTGGAAACTCCTTTCATACTTTAGCCACAATAGTTTTATTCCCGTTGTGGACATTTTATTGTTCAACTCTTGTTAGACAATAAAATATCCATTGTTCTACATAACTAGCACTATAAAAATGATTTAATAAACACAAATGCTGCATTATTAGTTACTTTGCTAATATTTATTCCTTTATTATTATTACAAAAGCTTGCGAGTATACGACGAATTCCAAGCACAGACTCGAAGTGTCGCTTTTTTTGTGTCTATCCCCATATCATATTCATCTCTATTTTCTAACTATTAAGGTACAAATTATGAATATGCGTATAGGAGCAAGCGGTGCGAAGCGGTGAGTGGCGTCGTGACACGTCGACGCGCGTCCTGTCCCGATACTGTTCTTCCTAGTGAATGTATATAAAAATGACGTGACGTGACGCTTCAACTCTACATATTCTGTCTAAGTTGAACCTTATAGCCCATTGAACCCGAACGTACTAAGACCCCTTATCGAAGGAATTTCATATATATGAAAAAATCCTTTGTATTATTTCCATCTTCCTCACATTAAAAGTAATGCATAAACGTTTCGCGTCGTAAATAAATCGGACGCAAACACCAAAACCTATTTGGCCTGGGGCCAAATATGTATAAAATACACAACTGTCTATGTATTATTCCGGCCTAGTAAGGACTTTAATGTCAATATACTTATTTGTTTGCAGTGTACTTGAGGACAGCTGAAATACTTTTTTCTGAGATATACTGAATGTAAAAAAATTACAACAAGTGCAATAAATTTAGGATTATACTTACTACCTCTTCTCGTTCTATAAAATATGTTTTTTTTTTCAACAATTTTTTTTTTGGTTTTGATAAAAAAAATACAAATCCAGAATGATAAAATGGAAGTGTTACCATATTCCAAACTTGTTGTAATTGGTCTTGTAACCCAAGGCGTTTCCAAGAGCAAAAACTAGTAATATAGGATATGTTACTAGTTTTTGCCTTTGATACGCCTTCGTATAAACAATATCCCTGAACAACTCTGTTCTTTATGGGAATAACACGTTGGCTGTGTTAATACAGAGTATCTTCTTGCATACCAAAATTTATTAAAATTAATTCAGCCGTTCACGCGTATGGAAGCAATAAACAGAACAGTTAAAAACTTTTGCCGTGATAATATTATATCATCTGGTAGCATTGTAGTACCTCGCCAAGTTAAGCACGATCGTACCATACTTCTCTCGCAACTAAAGCCATGTGCGACCCTCTATAATTCGTCGTCGTTGTGAATAAAACTAGAAACCTGCATTTTTTTTAAACAAGCAGGCATTGTATAAAGACGGTATATTTCAAATTTAAATTAATTTGGAAACAGAAGTTTCAGAATTATAACTTGTCGAAGTTTCTTAATTTTTCTACCGTAAAAAGTTGTAAGATCTATGTGATGCCAAGTCGGGTTTAGTCGGTTGGTCAAACAACATCTTATATAATAATCACATCAATATTATTATATTTAATGTTTTAAATAAACAGATTTGACGTGGCATTTTTTACAAGTTTTGTTTTTGGAGGCATTTATTTTATACATTGTGTAAATCCTTTACAGAAGGTAGAATTATATTATGAAATCTTAAAACTTTCGCATAAAAAGCTATATTCCTAGGAAACCCTGTACTTTTTGGGATAAAAATAATATGTGTCAATCCAGGGTATTGCCTGCATACCAATATTTAATAAAACTGGTCCAGCCTTTTACGCGTAAACAAGCAATAAAATTAACAGTAAAAAAACTCGCAGTAATAATATAATTTATTTACCCGTTTGATAAATAATATTACATATGAAAGTCAAATAGTCAAGAGGTGGCCAAGTAGACAGAGCAAAACTTTTAGTGGTCTATGTAGTACCATGAAATCTTAAAATAAGTAAATAAATAATAATAAAACACGTTTTATTTCCAAATGAAACTGAACAAGCTATTGTCGAAAAGTCAACCAAAAAATTAGCTACCACCGGATCAACCCCAACCAAAAGGATGTGATGACCCAAGAGCTGATGATACTCTTTCGCTAAATATCCTCATATAAATTAAATGTTACATTGAGAGCAGATCTATGTAAGTGCAGTAATTGTTTGTAGAAAAGGGTTCAAAATAATATAAAAAACTCTATCATTAATTACAATACTTATATTTACCAGATTTTGTATGAATTAAAAATAAACCATAAAATTATAAAACATTACCATAAACTTATGTACCACTAGGTTACATTTTGGAACTTATATTTTAGTTTATAATATGTTATAATGTATAGACAAAATTTGTCGAAGCTATATATTAACTAGCTAGTAAGTATCACACAAAATTCAAATAAATTCTAAATTTCTAAACGCACCCTTAACTACAAAGCTGTATAGAAAAAAGTGATCTGAATACATAGAAATGTGAAAGTTGTAAACACAGATAGAAAGGTAAGAATGAATTTCATATCGTTATAAAACACATTATAAATACAAATTCGCAATGGACACATTTCAATTATTTCATTAAACATTTTCTGTTGTTGTCTCACCGATTTTTGAATATCATTTTTCATTATAAGTTTGTTTAATTCCTTTTGAAGGGACCGACGCCTAAATTGGACCAAACTAGAATAATAGCATATTAATATCAAACTCAAATTATTGAAGAACACGTATATCACTTCAATGAGAATTCTATTTATTCGTTTTTCTTCGTCGAAACGAAACATTGTCATTATATAATATTGGCATTCCAGAAATATTGTAATAGTTGTTGCAAATATCTGGCTCTCGAAAATTTTGTTAATATTATTAAATGCTTGTGCGGTCACTTCAAACGCTTCTGCTAAGGACATAAATTGATGTATTTGATTTGGTTTATTTTTTATAGTCAAACTTCTTGTTGGATGTTCTTTATCTTCTTGTTGTGAATTCCACTTTTTTTGTTTGTTGTTTAAAATGATTACTTTTTCATTGATCAAATCTAATATCACACTGATGAATTTCATATAAACAGCGAAAGCTAAGGAACTCACAATATATTTTGATAAGCGCATGTAGAACACAAACCTCATAGTATATTTCCTTCCATAAAGCACGGTCTCTGTGACAAATATTATTGTGAACAATATATACGTAAATACAATAACTATATTCATTTTACAATTTTTGTCTTGTTTTATGTTACCATGATCATTTAATATATCGTAAACGCGAGCTAAGTCGCTTATACAATCTTTATTTCTCTTAAAATAAGCTTGCGAGTTTTGATGTAGCATTACTAGAAAAAATGGAATTTGAGAAATAAAATCAGTAACAATACGAAAAAGCTTGTATTTTACCGTTAACGGGTTAGTTAGAAACCAGTGCAGGTTTATGATGGTTAAACTAACTACGACAATAAAAATTGCTAGTCCGTACACCCTTATTATGAATTTTGGAACAAAGAAATGTGTTTTCGAGTAATATCTAAAAGTTCCCAATAGATATTCGATGCAAATCAAAGGTCTCAGCGCGATGATGATATTTTCGATTTCTTTGCTTTTATTATTTTTTGTAACATCTTGTACGTCTTGCATCGTAACATTGTTAAATTTTTTGATATTATTCAGTTTTTTTACTAAATTACGGGAGCAACGGGAGTGCAATAGTGACATCTTCAATCGAGTTAGAGTCTAGCACACCAATTTTATTTTCATCAAAATTCTGTAGCGCGATTCAGGATTGTGGCTTTAAATAGTCCACCACAAAATCATTACTCAGGTTTCTGGAATGTACGATTCACTAGCTTACATACAACGAGACGCACCTACCGTCACAAGTTTAATGGAAAAGTATCGAATAATTTCATTACTAAAGCATCGATTTTTTCATTATTAATGCAACAATGTTTCATAAGTAATAACTGAATCTTATCTATTTAGGTATCTTAAAGATAATGAATAACCAGAAAGTATAATTATATTCTCGCATAATTTTCTACAGGCTACACAAAAATGGATAATCCGGTAGGTTCTGTTCTTATTGTTAGGGGGTATGAAATAAGTAGTAGAAATAAGCCATGTTTAGAGACGAGTAGACAAATACAGTAGTTATCGTAATGCATATTTGAATTATCAAAAATAAAAAATGATTTGTTATGTTTTTTTAATCACACCAGCTCCTTTTAGGCTCGTATTAATAAATACGTTATTAATATGAGCCTAAAAGATTATTACAATATTTATTTTTCGTTTCAAATATAAAAATAAATAAAATTATGTAACATAAGTTAAAAAGTTCATTTAAAAAACTGAAACGAAACGTTGTTTTAGGTGTCAAATTGGTGCTGTTGTATAAGGTTACGTTCTCAATTCTTGAGATCGAGCTCGATCGAGATAGGCATTTTTAAGATAGGCATTTTTAGCTATTCGTTATAATAAATATACGTCGAAGTCAAAAGGAAGAGCATGAATCTATGTTTATTCCACTAGAGTCTAAATTACTAATTCGATTTAATGAAGGGCTGGGAGATCATTAGACCAAGTATTTGAAAGTTCCGTAAAAGTAACGTTGTAAAATATAAATTATACTGTCACTGTTATACTTTCCTTCGATATCGTTACTTTCAAAGCTCCTGACCCGACTGTGCAAACTGTATAGCCATCTATAATTTGAGTAGTCGGATTTAGTTTTTAACTTTTGACTTTTACGTGAATTACGAACGAAAAAGTTTAACGATTTGAGAAACTGAACGTGGATACGTTGACGTAAAGAATTTACAAGGAAATTTATTATAGCGGTCCACCTTTAAGGCCGCGGTCCCTTGTAAAATGTTTTAAGTTATCGCCGACAGAAAATTATCGTTTCTCGGGTTTAACTGCTTTCGTACTTTCACGTTTCGTCAAAGGGGGGCTAGTGGTGCTACATTACCATTCTTAAATAAATAAACACTTTTTATTTCTGGTGCTGTAAAATCAAAATTTACGCCATCAGATCTTCTCCGCCATCTTACTCCCCAAACTGATTCCATTTTGATTCAGATTCGATCGTGCCGCGTACTCATGAATAAATTTACTTTTGTTTATTTTGATTCTTAGTCGCTTCATATGGTTGAGAGTACAAAAAGTTACGATCTAACGATTTTCTTTATCCTGGTTAGTTTCAAAGTAATCCACCAAATAAAATACCAAAAGTCGTTGAGATCGAACTGATTTGATTCTCGATTGTTTCGAGAGTAAGCCTTCTGGTATTATGTAATTATCGTCTTTCGAATACAATAAAGCATGTAAGCGGGAAAGTTGAACCAAGATTCGAAGTGCCAAATTTAGGGCCTAGGGCCTCGATTCTGGTACCTCGATTTCAATTCGAATGCAACAGTATGTCCCGCTTATGCACACAATTTGGCGCACGTGCGAGCAAATGACAATAGAATCGAAGATTCTCGTAACTCGAATATTGGTTCGATTGTCAGTCTGATCGCACGCGCTCTTAACCTGCAAGAGTAAGAAAGACAGATAATAATAGAACCGAAGTAACGTGAATCGGGGCCCTGATTGGATGCTGTGAAAATGTTCTTACGAATATTTTAGTGTCCTGAAATTTGGTATCTCCGAGCTATCAATTTCGGGAGAAAATAAGATTAGATGACGGCATAACGATGTTATTACGAAGTTCATACGTAAATTTTGTGAATCGCTTGTGCGTTGTAATTGGGTATTTGTGAACTGTCAAGCAATTAAACTCAGCAGACTGTAAGCTTCCTTACAATAATGTAAATTGTTCTATGGAGTAAATAAGGAATGCATTATATTTTTCATATTTTATATTGTAACTATTGCCCTGTTAATGGATTCCGCTTCTGCTACTCACGATGACATTGGTGAGAACTTCAATTGTAATATTATAGACTTTCGCCGAGTTTTAGGCAAACCACTTCTTTTAGTAATTGATTGTTGTTTATCCCTACTAGATACAATTATCAGTAGTTTACACAGGTGTACACTGTGGGCCTAAATTACTATGGAGACTTGGCATGCCCCTTTTTAAAATAATTTTTAATCCAATTATATAAAACTTAGGGCGCTCCACCATCAGGAGGAAAAAAAAATTGAATATGATGTTATATCTAAATTTCATTATGAGAGTCACAGGTGCAAATGCTATGAACATAAACCTCGTTTTCGAATTTAGATGCATTATAATTATTAGTTAGTACAATTTACTTCCAGAATCTAGCATTTATATTACTCGTATTATCAGTTGTTAGTATGTTTCAAATTCCCTTTCAAGTTGTATTTGCATAAGTACCTGAAGTTGTACGCAAGTTGCGAGTTGGTCTCCAGAGTGTACGGACTTCACTGCTAACTTCGACCCGGCTTATTTCATTTAAAATAGTTCTAAACCGGATGAAGTGATCAAGTCAGGTAGTTCAGTAAATAGATGCTTAGAAAGTCAAAAGTTTAGTTTTATAGTTACAGAAGTTAAGAACAAAATTTAGAGATGTAATTACTAATATTAAAATTATAATAATAAAATTGGGGGTTGTGATAGTATAATCATATCCCAAAGTTATTATATTATTATAAAAAACACCTTTCCAGAATGAGAAAATATGTTTTCTTATTTTTTTCTTAAACGGAATAAAATTACTAACCCTAGAAAGATAACGTGCGCCTCAGAGGCGCCGACCGCCGCGCGTAGAAGCTTGTGTTTCGGCACCAATTCAGTCGTCGGCTAACACTACCGAGAGACCCCCGTTTCTGTTTGGTAGGTACCATAGTTTTGCTGTTAGAGCGATGCAGCGACGCTCGGGAGGCGCGAACGGTGTGCGGAGAACATGAAAAAGATGTTTAGAACAATTATCTTTTTTCAAGTTTTTTTATTTGTGTCTGATTATAGTATAGTTTATCAGTTAATAAGGAAAAACAAACTACCTATTATACCTATTTAAAAAAATCTACATAAGTACAGAATATTTCAAATTTTTGTTAAGTGTTTATAAAATCCTAAAAATTTTAATATTTTAAATAAAAAATAATGATAATACGTATGTGTTTTATTTACTTAATAATAATTTAATAATTTACCATAGTTAGTGTAATAAAAACCATTGATTTTCATTAAAAAAATCGGACGTTAAAAGAGAGTGCCTCTGAGGCGCATGTTTATCTCTTTAGTACAAAAAAATATATTATACGTTATCTTTCTAGGGTGTTAACAAACGGATTTTTGTTTTCAAGAAAAAAATCCAGAACTTTTCATACTTATACTACGTATCTTTTCTCGTTCTAGAAATGTAGCTGAAAAAATAAAATGAATATTTTTCTTTTTCATTAGTACCCTATTCTAAATGACTAAATATTAGTATTAAAATTATGTACTTACCTATTAAATAAAAAATTAGAATAAATACCTATACGTATATATGTATAAAATATTAAGTTCAAACATCAAAATATTAAGTATAGTAAGTATATAAGCAAGCAATATACGTTCGCGTACACACAATAAAGTATTAAAATTAATAAAATTCTCATATCATGTAGAACTAATGTCCGTGGAAACTGCATTAATTTTATATTTAAAACACGCCATGTTTTCAGAGAAACAGCGTGGAAATGTGATATTGAAATGCATTTTTGAATGTCGCCTGACTGAAATCTTAACTAGGTATTTAATAATTTCCTTTCTTGAATATTAAATTGTGTGTTCGTCGTGAGTGAAAGAAAAGGAAAGAGTGTGAGCGAAATTTCATTAAATTTGGTCGATTATAAAACAGTAGCGCATCTGGGTGAACTCACTAAAGCAAATAAAAATCAAAAGTGAGTATATTCCACACTGAAACAATACACTAGACACTAATAAGGCCCGTATGAATAAAACAATCTCAAACCTAACCTCACCCTGAGAACCTATTTGACAGATAAAACAATGTTTCGTTTCACTTTTAAAAGTGAACAACTTAATTAATGTTACTACTACTTTAATTCATTTTCTTTTTATACCGTTATATTCATAATATTATAGATTACAGGAAACAATAAAATAAGTATAATGTATATTTTTATAATCTTTATTTTTACGTTTTAAGAAAGAAAAAATTAAAGTATGTAACATAATTAAAATTCTTAATTTTTAAAATTGAAACGAAACGTTTTTTTATTTGTCAAATAGGTCTCTCAAGGTGAGGTTGAGATTGTTTTATATATACGGGCCTAAGCTCATTAAAAAAAAATTTTTTTTCTTAATATTTAATAATATTTTATTGCAAACAAAAGCAAACTGACAGCATTGCCGCGTTGGATAGCAATGGCAATCCGTTGTGCTAGGTAGGTCCCCGCTCTCAGATACAGGTCACTCCCCTCAACATATCGGCTGATGGCAATCCGCAAGTAGTTTTAGTGGTTAAATCGCCCGCAGTGAGTCCAGTCTCACATACCCCTAGGGTACCCTCCCTGGGGGATGCGTTACGCATTTCCTTTGCGAAATCAAAAAAAAGGTAGGTCCCCGCTCTGGGGTCCTGGTCGCTTCCATAAGCTTTTTGGATATTGTAATATAAAAACAAAGTTCGTAACGTTGCGTCTGTCTGTCTGAGTATTAGTACCTAATAGTTAAAGTATCATAAGATCATGAACTAAGCAACTAATTAATTGTAGTAACTTCCTAGCAACGATTTAAACGGCAAAAGATGATCTTACAAATAAAGTGAACGAAGGAATTTCATTATGTACACATTTTTCTGTAGTTCAATATAAAGTTTAGTCGGGGATCCGATAACCCCTGATCTGGTATGTAACCACGCCCGGAGGGTCGAAATATTTACTGATTTAAGTACATTATTTAGTCTTTGAACATCAGCTGGTAATACTGGCTTAACAGAAAATACGTCTTACTGGCTTCATTTTATCTGTGCCGTTTTAACACTTAAATTAGTTAATAGCTTACAATGTTTTTTATTTAAATATTAAATAATTAATCCGAATAATATATACTTCGTTGTCATATATCGATAAACATGTGCCTTTTGTAAAGAACGTATAATGATAGTCGTTTCCTTTACATTTTTGTTATAATTTATCTAGCCTATTACTATTAATTACAAAATATCAAAAAGCTTAATTGCAAAGGACGGTTGAGCCTATATAATAAATCCGATATGAATGAAAGATAGGTCAAAAGATTTAATATGCCGGGGAAAATAGGCTATATAATTTACGTAATCAATATTTTTTTTAATATTATGTTACTGTAATATAGTGTCCATGGTCCTGATTCAAGATGCTGCCACTATTATACTAATACTTTATAACTATACTGACTGCAGTGTGCACTAAATTATTTATAAGGATGGGCTCCGTCTATAGTCAGCAACCTCAAGTACGTCTCTCCGTTAGCACGTCCATCCTATAACTGACCGAGAGGGGGCAACCCCCACCAAGGTATATAGTCTGTAATAGTGCTTATATTGCACACGATAAGGATACCACAAGTTAGACAAACACTACACTGACGAAGTTGGAAAACGAAATATATGGGATTTCACGTAAGATTTGATAAATGACAAGCGAATTCGTATGTCACTTTGCGAAGCTAGCTTATATTATTACGAAAGCGATAATAGCGATGACAACTTGAATAAGAGCTCAGTTATAGTGGAAATAGCACCTACTCAAATGTTTGCACCTCTCCATATTAATATTAATATAAATTCTATCTTAACTATTGAGGTAAGTGGGCCACTTGTAATATTGATTATATAAATCCATTGTTTCGGCGAGTGGCCCGAGAGACACACAATAAGGTAACTCTTAAGTTATTCAATTTGAAGTATTTGTTTATAATATATTAATTAGTCTTTTGATTGTTTTTCTTTATTGATGTTAATATAGCTCCCTGGTAAACAAATAATGTAAAACTAAAAATGGTAAATAAAATTATTTAAGTACCATTAAAAAGGAAGATATTAAACTATTAAATATAATGTAAAAACGAGAAGAGAATAACTGATTGTGACATCACGTTGTTAACCCCACATTACGTCAACCCGCGTACAAATACTGTTTTGCGAGAAAAAGATGGTAAATTTTATTTGATTGCCTAAAACTGAAATGTTTTGAAATTTATCTTAATTTTTATTTTTGATTTTGCTTACATTTTTGGGTCAGCTTGTCCAAAAATATTTATAATTTCAACCGACTCAAATTTTAGCCTCAATAAAACGAAGCAAGTTAATTTTGTTCTGTTTAGTGCGTTTTGTTAACATTTTTTTTCTTTGGACGACAGTGTACAATTTTTTTGTCTTCAAATAATAATTATGAACGTGTTAATATCCAACGCCTAGTAAAAAAACAAGTAAAACTTCTATTATACAGGCTGTAATATTAATGAGTGATACTTTAGGTAGTAAATGGGTCCCCAGTAATACAATGGGTGTAAAAAGAACAGTCCCTATAACTTTGGGATATGATTGTACATATTACCTTTTCTCATTCTATAAATGTATTTTTTCTTACAAAAAAATCCTTTTTATTCTTGAGACAAAAAATAAAAGATATCTAGTAATAAGTTTTTTTTTTGACAAAAAAAAACATTTCCAACATGAGGAAAGGTAGTATAATCGCATCTCAAAGTTATAGTGACTGTTCTTTTTACATCCTGTATAAAGAGTAATGCTAAATACCTATTCAGCACGTATGCTCAAACCGGTTTGAACGTGTCCCCACCACAATGCCACTACAAACAATCGACGCGATGCAGCTTGCTGAACAATATTACACAGGGAATTACGTTAAACCGTATTACAGGCGTGTATCGGGGAGTCTCATGCTCGCTACAGACGACGCTTAAGGCCTGCAGGCCTGCTACTAGCGCCACTCTTTTTAACATTAGTTTAACAACTTTAAGGACTTTTTGTTGTTTTTTATTTTTATTATTTATTTTATTTTTACTTTATTCTATTTTATGCCAGAGTTCATATTTTTTGTTCATTTTATTTAATATTATGTTATGTTTTATGTTCTTCCTTTGTTTAAATATCTTTTATTGTATAATAATATTTTTCTACACTCCGGACAAACCTTAATGGATTTTGGAATGTTGTAAAACAATTGTATGTACCTTTATGAAAATAAGTAAATATAAAAAAAAAACAACGACACCAAGATATTATTCAAAAAAGTAATTGGTTAAAACTGCTGCACATTTAATTGCTGCGACACAAAGCTCTTATAGAAAATGTTTTAAATAAGAGCTTTGTGTCGTTGTAAAATTAATGCTAAAAAGAGTGGTCCTAGTAGCGGGCCTGCAGCGCCATAAGGATGCACACAAGCGATAATGGGTAACTGATTTTTTGTGGGTAAAAGTTTAACATACGGATTTGAAAAGTGCGTTGTTGTTAAATTTTCGTCATACATTAAGAGTCCGTGAGAAATAATATGGAGGAATAATGTGTCCGATTATCGAGCCTACAAAAATTACCGCGCATAAGACACCTCGTATAGGTACTTCCTGTAGTATTGGGTTTGGCTCGAAGTCCATATTCGATTCGACTTCAGATTCGATACCCGCGTTGAAACAACAAAAATGTTGTTTTGAAGTTTGATTAAAGGCTAAAGGCGTGCAAAGGGTTTTCTGTCGTCAGACCGTCATCTTTTTATATAATAACGGGTGTAAAAATAACAATCACTATAACTTTGGGATATGATTATACTACCTTTTCTCATTCTAGAAATGTATTTTTTTAAATTTTTTTTTTGCTTTTTCGTTATTCTTGCATAAAATAAGATTATCGCCTCCGTGGTCTAGTGGTTCAGAGCTTCGCTCACGACCCGGAGGTCGTGGGTTCGATTCCCGCGTTGGAACAATATAAAATGATGTTTTCAAGTTTGGTTAGGACAATGCAGGCTGATCACCTGATTGTCTAACAAGAAAGATGATCCATGCGTCGGATGGGCATGTAAAAAGTCGGTCCTGCGCCTGTTCTCTCGCCAGTCGCCAGTCGTGTCGGTTTACCGTCCCACTGGGTTATGCTTTAAAAAAAATAACTCATGCGTAGCTGGCCTGGAGCTATTATTATTTATATAATAAGAAATGGTCAAAAGTAAAAAAAGTGTTTTTAATTTTTGATAAATAGAAATACATCATCTCAAAGTATATGTTCTTTTTATAACCTGTATATCTATTTATAAATCATTAAATTAATGACACGTATTTCCCAAATTGTTTTAAATAGTTAATGGAAACAGGCGCTACTTTGCTGAAATCCATAGCATAAAACTTAAATATATTATATCTAGCAATATCCCGCGAAACAATTATAACAACAACCTGCAAGCAGATGAGTGAGTGTACGCATAGGCATGCGTTTGAGGCACCTCCCTCCTCCCACACTGCTTATGCGTACACCCGCCCGCCAAACCACCGCCTTATATTCCCTCTTCATCAGCATCACTTAACGAACATTGTTCACAGAGTTAACATTATTGCTTGTGTGGTGGTGGTGTTTTCATGTTTTTGCTTGCGAGTGTACGCATAAGCAGTGTGGGAGTAGGGAGGTGCATCAAACGCTTGCCTATGCGTACACTCACTCATATGCTTGCAGGTTGTGGTTATAATTGTTTCGCGGGATATTGCTAGATATAATATATTTAAATTTTACAAATTGAAAATGGTCCTGGAGCTATTTTCGCTTCCAAGTTTTGGTTCGAAAATTCGCCCTGTGTATTTTACAAATAAATTTCAATATTAAACTTTGAAGCCAGAAGCAACTGAAAGTAATCTTCGCACCTTCCTCCATATTTACAAGTTTACAAATGTAAAACCAAGATCGTAAAGTTCAAACTACAAAGTTTAAACGCGCGAGAATATTGTGAATAAATGTAGCCGTAATTTTGCTGCAAGGCGGCTGCAGTTTGGGTAGTATTTTTTTAATCTGCGATAAGATTATTACAATGTGTTGTTAATATTGTTTTCAAGTTTGGTTAGTGTTACGAAATGCCACAGCATGTATTAGGATCCATTTACACGTCCAATAATAAACACTTCTAGTTACTCGTATTGTCTTTATTCAGGTAGGTATTATATTATACAATATCTTATAATTAGGTACATAGGTTTCACCTATATGGCCTCTACCAGAGGACTAATATAAAGACTATCTTAAGCATCAGTGTCAAATGTCATATTTGACATAACATTGTTTTAAACCTAATTCATAATGGTATAGCATTATGTAACAGTTAAGACAATGCAGACTGATCACCTAATTGTCTGACAAGAACGACAATACACGCGTCGGATGGGCATGTAAAAAGTCGGTCCTGCGCCTTATCTCCCGCCAGTCGTGTCGGTTAAAATCCGTCCCACACACGAGAGAGTGCTTCTGTGTATTGCGCACACACTTGGGCATTATAAAATAACTCCTGCGTCAGCCTGATTTTAATTAAACCCACGCCAAAATTGGTGTGGGAGGCATTATTATTACTAAGAAGCATCTACTGTTCCGTCGTATATAGTAATAGGAAGCTAAGCCGGCAGTAAATCCAAGCTGTCTAAACTCAACTGATAATAATAGGTATTTGTTATCAGCGTAATTGCATTAAAACCCAATCACGCGGAAAACAATTGATAGCCACTGACGTTAACTATTAATTTGTTAATTATACAAGCTATTGTTAATCAGAACATTATACATTTAATGAGTATTAACGTTAAGTTGCTGGTGGAGAATTTTGTAAAAATGTTTTGACGTGAATACATCTTTAAAATTACGTTAGAGAAAATAATAACAGTAACTGGAAAACTGGAAACTTTTAAACAAAAAAACTAGATCAAAATGGGTTCATCCTTTTGGGATTACGATGCCACCGATGTAGAAAAAACACAAATAAAAACCATACCCAAGTGTTGCAGCTGCACATTTTATATTTTTTAAATATTGAAACGTAATATTTATAATATACATTCTATAAAACTTATAACCTTTATTTTTACTTTTAAAAAATGAAACATAAGTAAAATTGTAATCCAGCATATCAACTACTACCATACTAAATTACATCAAAATCCGATCAGTAGTTTTTGCGTGAAACAGTAATGTAAAGATACACATACTCACGAACTCTCTCGCCTACTGCTGCATTTTTTGCGCTGATACGAATACAGTTATCAGCGCAAAAAAGTGCAGCAGTAGTAGTCATACATTATAACAATTAATTAGTGACAGTTGTCATCACTGGTCCTTGTTTATTATGGCTGGTATTAATAAACCAGTCTAAAACTCAATCTCAAGAATTGTGACCTTAAACCTCTACTTGAGAACATTCATTTTTCATTTTTTTATACATTGAAACGTAATATTCATAATTACACAGATTATATGAAAATTTTATAATCTATATTCTTACTTTTAAAAAAAATACAAGTATGATAAAATTATTAATTTTTGTGACGTGACGTGACGTCGCTTATTTATCTGTCAAATTGCGATAGCAATTCTTAACACCGAGTTTGAGATTGTTTTATTAATACTGCCCTTATTGTAACTAGTGTAGTTAATTCAAAAACATTACTGGAAAACGTCATCATCTAATTTCGGACCAAACTACTTGATCGTGTAGGCATTATATAGTAACACTTGGCATTAAGTATGCATGCGGCCGAAATTGGAATGTAGATGACGTAATTAACAGTTTGCATAGAAGTGACGTCATATACCCTTGATATGGTAATGGCCCCATCGATGGCTGAGACAAAAACCCAATTTACGTGCGAAGTTTTAAAGGGATCCCTTTTGTAACAAGTACCTTTAAACTAGATTTCCGCACCTACGGGAACACTGTATACTTTTACAGGATTAAAATAATTATTTGAATTTGGATTATTTACTATCTACCCTGCCGTTACGGTCTTGAAGTCATTTGTGAACAACATCTAGATTCTGACTTTTCATGTATATACAGGGTGTAAAAAGAGCAGTCACTACAACTTCGTGGGGTAATAACCAGGCAAGAGATATATCCATTGCTACTAGTCATTTGCTTTTAATCCACTGTTTTAAAAATTTTAAATTTTTCAATAAGCAATGTACAACGTGCACAACACAGCGATCAGCTGATTACGCTGAGAGGTCAATGGCACGCGTAAGACGTTCATTACGTACTAGGGCAAAAATTATAAAATTTAAGAATTTAATGCAGGTCGTTGTTCCAAACAGTTCAGCAATGCGACTAAAATAATAAATTGCGAAAAACGTTTTTTTCTTCAAAAAATAAATAATGAAAAAAAAACATTTCTAGAATCAGTCAAGGTCCTATAATCCTATCTAAAAGTTATAGTGACTGCTCTATTTACACCCTCTATAATTTATATACTTACACACTGTGTCATGTATAAACATAAGCCCAAAGTATTTACTATACTAGCCACGCTTGGTAAGCAGGTTGGTGGACGCAGTCAAGACGATCTCCGTAGCGCAGTGCAACTCCGTTGGAATCCCGCCGAGGAAACAAAAAGTTTTCAATGTTCCTGGGTCATGGATGTGTATTAAATTTGTGTGTAATATAATAAAATCTTAAATATACGTATAGTATAAAAGTATTGAATATATTTCAGTTGTCGTTGGTACGTCCTGTAACACAAGTTCTTAGGAACGGGGACAGATTGACGAGATATGAAGCGTCCATAGAAAAAAAAATATATAGCTACGTCTGCAGAAACACTGCTGCCCCTTTCTGGATGATATTCCCCTGTCACCTGTTATGCCTCATTTACATTCAGCTTTTGTGAGCAGGGAAGTGGGCAGGAAAGTGGGCAGGACGAATATGTAAACTTATACTTCTCATGCCACTGCTAATGCCACTCGCGCTGCCCAGCGCTACCCGAAAGAGCGGTTTTTAGTGCGTTTACTTCAAAGGACCGGCAGCGCGAGCCATTGCCGGAATTTGAAAATGAAGTGAGAGGAAGGGCAGTATGTATACACACATATCCCTAGATCCTGCCGCAGTATTAAGGGAATTATTGCCGGCAGCGCCAGGAGCAGTGATAGGGGTTGAATGTAAATGGGGCTTTACGGAACCCACGGGAAAGATGGTTGATGGGAAGGTGCATGTGGATTGTGGGTACATCTTATTCTTGCACCTCACAATAAAATTACGTAGGTACTCTTAATACTGTTATCTATACTAATATTATAAAGCTGAACAGTTTGTTTGAACGCGCTAATCTCAGGAAATACTGATCTGATTTATAATTTTTTTTTTTATTAAATAGTCCATTTATAGAGAAAGGCTTTAGGCTATATAACAATACGCTGCGACCAAAAGGAGCGAAACGTCAGTGAGAACTGTTGCAAAGACGGGGAAAATTATTCACATTTGGGGACTTTCGTTGCGTGCGCTGGATAAACGGTTTAAGTCACTCAAGAACCACGCGAACGAAGTCGCGGGCATAGCTAGTGTATTATTATTGTTTATATTATAATTATAAATTGTTTACACATTGATGACGTATAGTGTCGTGTTCCCGAATCTATATAAAGGGATCTTAAGTAATTTCGTTGCTGACATTCTCGTACAACGTAGGCGAACTGAGAAGGGATATTTGGAATTCCCGTTCAGCCTCACGTGGTTCTATGAGGGTTGCAGGAAATATCTAGTTATTTATTACATGGAAGTACATCCATTTCGTAACTTTAAACCGGCTTTGATTTTGCTCTATGAAGGATGTCAGTTAAAGTAGGTGATCATCATCAGCCTGAAGACGTCGACTGCATGCACGGAAGGCCTCCCCCAAGGCCTTCCACAACGACCGGTCGTGCGCTGTCTGCATCCAACGGCTGCCCGCGGTTCGGATCAGATTCAGATCTATCTTGTGGGTGGCCGCCCTTCGCTGCGTCTTCCAATCCGTGGTCGCCACTCGAGAACTTTCCTTCCCCATCTGGTGTCTTTTCTCCGAGCGATGTGGCCTGCCCATTGCCACTTCAACTGTCTGATTCTACGAGCTATGTCGGTTACTTTAGTTCTACTGCGAATATCCTCGTTTCGGATTCTGTCCCGCAGAGAAACTCCGAGCATAGCTCGTTGAATGACTTGGAGCTTACGCATAAGGTCAACCACCGTACTATTAATTATTCAATCATATACACGGGTGATTCACGGTTTCTGTAAGAAGTCGAATATAGTGTGAAGAGAAGGACGCGTAGAGCTTTTTTGTTTTGGCTCCTCATATATATTACTATAACGTGACAAATCACGATTAAAGATCTCCATAAAAGTCACAGATGTCGATAACAATAGTAAAATAACAAAAAAAAAATGGTTTTTGAAACACAAATGAATGAGTAAATAGCGGTATAAATTCGAAATTGAAATTCCTAACTAAGGAAGTATTTGATACCAAAGTGACCAGTACGAGAAAATACGAATTTAATTTGTAAGGAATCTTATATATAAAAATGAATTGCTGTACGTTAGTCTCGCTAAATCTCGAGAACGGCGGAACCGATTCGGCTATTTTTAGTCTTGAAATATTCGTGGAAGTCCAGGGAAGATTTAAAGGGTTTGTTTGATCAACAAAGTGGGCACGGGTCAGCTAGTATAAATATAATTATATTATAACTTGTAATACATAAAACATAATATTGAAGCGAAGCAGCTGATACTAGCAGTCATATAAAATGGGGCATAGTAATAAGTGCTTAGATGTAATAAATCAGAAAGTTAGAACTTTATTATTATTTTCCTCCTGACCTATATGCTGACCCAAATCAAACTTCCGAAAATCGGAAATATGTTAAGGGATATTCGGCGAACGAAAGAGGTTATACCGCGTCTGAATATTGTTAGTTATTCCTAATAATATTGCTGATTTTTGGCACAGAAAATTAAAATCTATATACTTTTATCTAGACGTAAAATATTAATATATGGACGACTAACACCACGTCAATCTAGCCACAAATTGATGGATAGACAGTAGACACAATGAACAACCTTGTCTAAAACGTTATAATATATTAAGTAATTGTTCAGATTTATAAGCCGCATACAATGTGTCTTTAACCTATTGGCACATTGTAAAGTTATTTTTAAAATATTTCATGTTTCGAACATGACGTCACATTTTTTCTCTGCATAATTATTATTCGCCATTATAAAACCTATGTACCATTTTTAAATTTTATTATTTTAATACATTATTATACCTTA
Source organism: Celastrina argiolus (assembly GCA_905187575.2). NCBI lineage: Eukaryota > Metazoa > Arthropoda > Insecta > Lepidoptera > Lycaenidae > Celastrina > Celastrina argiolus. The sequence continues at coordinate 5,479,110 of LR994582.1, read as the reverse complement.
CTAAGAAATATCATTAATTTTGACCCCTAATTTAATTAAAAACCCCGAATAAAGATTTGGTCGTGAAGAGGGCATGAATTATAATTTATAAAATAATACACCATATTTATAAATATTAAAATAATATTATATTGTTATTATATTAAATAAACCGGCCAAGTTTGAATTGGAATTGTGCACAAATAATATATTAATATTTTATCTATGGACCCTACACACTACGTCAATCTAGCCCCGTGCCAAGAATCCGAAGTTACAGGAACCGACAACGGAAATATTTATACTACGAGTATACACATAATTAAGATTTTAATTTTATTAATTCACAAATTTAATATATCTATGATCCAGGAACACACAAAACTTTTGTACTTTCCAAGGTATTGGAACCCGCGACCTCAAAGCTCAAGCACTAACCACTGCGTTACAGAGGTCGTCGAATGTAATATAACGCCCAAAGTTAGGTATGGTAAATTTCAATAAAATTTATTTAGCTTATGCTAAGCGTCTAACAAACATTATTACTTACTAACTTAATACGTGAATTTGATTACAGAAGTTATACAAGAACTGTGGAAGTGCAAGGTGGAGTATTAAATTTTGCAAATTGAGTGTGTAGGTAGTGTGAAAACATCTAACTGTTTTTAACCAACTTCCAAAAAAGGAGGAGGTTCTCACTATAGCCTGTTTTTATGTATGTACACAGATTACTCTGAGGTTATTGATCCGATTTTCGTGATTCTTTTTTTATTCGACGCAAAATAGCTGCCATTTGGTCCCATAAAAATTTTACGTAGTTTGGCCCTGTAGTTTTTATTTTATGAACATATTTCACCAATTTCCAGAGGTAAAAATTATAAATATGGTAGCTGACACAAAAATGAGGTGGAAATTATAAATATGGTCTGTCTGTCAGTCTGTCTGTATGCTACACGTTGCTAAAACGGATTCATCTTTTACTGAGACTTTGAGACTAAAAAGTAAAAAAAAATAACAATTAAGACCAAAAAATATAAAATAATGCTTTTTAGCTGTTGAAGTCGTTTTTTAAAAGCAGTTTCTTTTTATGAATAGGTGAAATAGGTGCATAAATAAAATTAATAAAAAACCGGCTCAATTGAGAACCTCCTACTTTTTTGGAAGTCGGTTAAAAATAACCACAACTCATACTACCTATTACGTATCATGTATTAGACATAATATAACATTATTATAAAGTGTTAGAGCTGGTACACATTAGGCGCTTATTAACGCGCTGATCTTTGCTGATGCGCGTTTTTGGATAAAGAAAAAGCGCGCGCTTGAGTATGTACAGTGTACACTGTCTGTACAGAACTCCAGGGGCCGTACGATCTTTTACAATACCAGCCTGGTCCAGGCAATTCAATAATACGGTCTTAAACTGCCTTGTTCTTTTTCATATTGCAGCGACATGTTATACTGAATGGATTTACCCTAGTTTGGCTGTCTTTTTTTTTTTTTTTATAAACCTGCTGCTTTTAAATTGCAGCACCTTTGTTGCTTTTTTTTTTCAATATATTATTCCTTTTTTTTTCTAGTTTATTAGTGTACTAGTTTCTAGTGTGTAGTGTAGTATATATTTTTTTTTAAGTAATTAAATCTTGGAGCCATTCTCCTTCGCTATCATTCTGTACACCCTTTCAGCATATTCCATGAAAGTTTTTCTTAGTTTTTTATGATCCAGGATTAGCGCCATATTATCTCCGTTTATCTGCAGGCTGAGTTGTTGTTCGCATTCGAATCTTTCCTTGGCAAACCGCGGACATTCCGCAAGTATGTGATCCATAGTTTGTGGTGTTTCGTCGTCGCAAGCACAATAAGGGTTGTCTGCTATTTTGAAGCGATGCAGATAGCTTTTGATACCGCCATGTCCTGTGTAAATTTGTGTTCTTACATTTGTGATGGTGTCGGACCGTAGGATTTTGTATGCTCTTGAGAGAATTGGAAATATTATGGTTGTAGTTTGGCTGTCTGAAAGTTCGAAGCAAGTCAAGTTTCACGTGACCGCTAACTAGCTGTTCATTCATTATGCACTTATGCAGTTAATAATTAATCGTAATACGAAAATTATGGCCAGCAATGTTGTATGGCGTAAACTGGCTGGAATTAAGAGCTTGTAATAGGCCCCCTGGTTCTCAAAACACGCGTTGCTAAAGCGCGCGTTTGAAAGCGCCTAATGTGTACCCGCTCTTTGTGTTTTACATTGTCTATCCAAATAATTAGCTGTCAATAAATTGATACGTGCTCCGCGCAAGCTACGCTCTACTACGGCGTAGCACTCATCGTCACTTGATCGTCGGCTTGCATTGTAGAGAATTTATTTCCAGGGTTTTGTACCGAAAGGGTAAAAACAGTACCCTTGTATCTCAAGAACCGCTACAGCTAAAATAAAAAATAAAAATATTTATGTTGCGTCTGTAACAACAAATACGAGAACAATATTTGACGAATGATCAAGACAGATTCAATTCCTGCGTAAGTCCAACTCGAACTTGGCCGGTTTATTGTAATTTAATATTTATAAATACTGTGTATTATTTTAGACATAATATATTATTTTTTACGTTTTAGACATAGATTGTTCATTGTGTCTATTGTCTATCCATCAATGTAATATTTCACCAATCTAATTATTTAATCAATCATTTTGCGCATTGAAATTAAATTTAAAGATAATGGCAAAAAGTATAGATGAAAATAAAACACGCCTCTTAATAAGATTGCTCCTATTGAGATAATCCAACGTAACTTAAGACGAAAAAAATCAAAAGGAAATAAACACAACACACAAAATGGGAAATCCAATTATTTGGTATTTTTTTGTTTTCTTAAAACAATTCCTTTTGTTATAATATAGGGTACCTTATGGTTAATATTTTAAGCCGAATATAGTGTGAAGAGAAGAATGCGTAGAGCATATTATTATTGTTTTGTCACCTCATATAAATTATTTATCAAAGCGCGATAAAAAAATGCAAAGGTCTAAAATGACCACAAGGAGTGAATATGACTATGCTAGGGCAGGAGCCCCAAACTAGGAAGTCTATACACACGAACGCAGTGGTCGTTAACCTAACACCTGGCCACGGTTGAAACTCATCTGTTTTGTTACTTTTATAGAGATCTTTAATCACGTTATTGTAAGTAATTTATATGAGGTGCCCATACAAAAAATGCTCTACGTGTCCTTCTCTTAACACGATATTCACTTGACATATGAACCGTGAGATACTTACCCTGTATAGTAATCAAAATATTATTTAATTTAATAATCGTATTATTTTTTAAATAATAATTGTAATATCACCAAAACTTGGAACAGTTTCTATTTTCTAATCATTTTGGCATTAAAGGTGAATCGGTGGTGAAAGGTGATTCCACCGGTGTTCTGAACGGTTGCTAACATTGTGCGTAACAGATGTTTGTTCCAGTGGACTCGCTAACGCAACATTAACAAATTTGAACACATATAAATTGGCACAGCTGGAATTCTGAAAAAATATTGGCTAACAAATGTGAACACTATTTTGGTGGAATCGTACCTTAAGACTCTTCAAATATTTAACATTATTTAATTATCGAACATCAAACTTAACTTACCAAAAATGTAAGGCGATTTTAAATATGTTCGATAGTACATAACAATATGTTGGTGATGATTATTTACCGTGACGTTATAGATACTAGAGCCAGTAACAATAATGACTTATAGAACCTTCACAATAGCTGCCATTGTATCCATTGAATGCTTATATCGGCCTATTCAACGATGAATATTTTCAATAAAAAGCTATAAAGTTTGATCATTTTGTAATAGATAATATTTTTAGAGACGCATTTTCATCTATAACTCTTATCTCGGTACTAAAATACTTTGGATAATGTACAGGTATTTGGACAAAAATTTTCTTCTTGATATCGGTATATCACGAAATATCTACGGGGCTAATAAAAATATTTTCTTAGATCATTTTAAATTTTGTAAGTGAAATGTCCTAATATTTATACGTGAAACTTTGAGTATTGTGCGGTCGGAGGAATGTGAAATTTGGCGCAGCCTGATGGTCTGATAAGAAATCTGATAAGAGATCTTAAGAGGTATATAAAAAGTCGGTCCTGCGCCTGTTCTCTTCGTGTCGGTTAACAGTCCCGCAGGGTGTTCTTGTGTATTGCGCACACACTTAAGCACTATAAAATGACTCCTGCGTAGCGGGCCTGGTTTCAACGAAATCAGCTACTGACATCGAAATCGGTGAGAAGTAGGTACTAATATTTATATTATATACCTATTACCTATACTTTTACTGTATAGTGTATATAAGAAAAAATAGTCTCTTACACAAACATCAAAGTCAACAATTATATTATGAATTACTAGCTGACTCGTGCCCACTTTGTTGAGCAAACCGTTAAACCTTCCCTGGACTTCCACGAACATTTCAAGAATAAATATAGCCAAATCGGTTCAGCCGTTCTCGAGTTTTAGCGAGATTAACGAACAGCAATAAATTTTTATATATATTTTTTTTTTATTGGACCAATAAAAGAATTACATAAAAAAACTTAATCTAAACTGTATATCATGGGTATACTGGTTTTTTCATTGATATATAAGATAAGAAGAAGACTATTAACTGATTTCGATCACAGGCGACCTCAAGTTTGAAACAAAAAACCCCAACACTCAATCCACCTGAATTGCGAAGAAGATTACGAACATAAGCAAAACTAACCTAACAATGTTCATTATATTAAACATTATGCTACGGTTTGTTTTTGCAATGGAAACTTCATGCTTATCTCGAGGAAGTTTTGGGTCTTGCTTACACAATAGAATCCACTGTGTGGGCTATTACTAAGTTACAATACTTGTATTTACCCTTGGCCATATCTGATTGTTCCAATACAATAGATAATATGTAGCGATTTTGAGTAAGCAGCCATATTGCGGTTATTGTTTCACGATCGTTACGTACATTTATTGTTTATTATTTCACGACCACTGTAGCCTAGCGGTTAGCGAGTACCTTCTTTCTGATTTGTAACATAATATGTGTGTCTTCATAGCTCATAAACGGATAAACCTAATTTTTATTGTTTCAAACCCAACGTGATCGTGTTCTTTGTTATAATTCGAAACAAAAAAAACTATTTTTAATAATAATAACCTTTTTATCAGGCTGCATAACTGCTTGAAAATTCGAAAGTTTATCATTCATTTTTAAATTTTGTAGTTATTAATTCTACATTCGTAATTTTAGGTTTAAAGATTCATTCTTTTTCAAAAGATTCCAATAATCAGCGTTTTTTATACACAGTTATTAAAAGATTTAAGTAATAAATATAATTGTATTTGTAGAATTATATAATTGTATAGTATAATTTTGTATAATTTTCATGACATTTAAAGAACTATTATCACTTTCTTGTCTTTATTTTTATCAAGTTGTCACTGAAGTTCAATAACACGTTGTAAAAAATATCGAGAGTAACTGAATTTAAGACAAAATTAATTATAATATTTGCCCAAAACGTAAAATCTCTCCTGAAGTGAGCAACATTAATCTGCATATTTTTTTTATCTACCCACAAAAAGTAAAATATTTTTTTTACTTACACCCGATGATGATTTAATCGATACCGGTATTGTTATTTTGTAACTTATTAAAAACGTAACATAGTGGAAAAGTATAAAAAAATATGTGTATTATTATTGTGTCTGAGACCTATAGTCTGTTCCGCTAGTAATAGCTGGCGCGCGATCTTTAATGATTCAATTTCCATACGAGCCCGCCCTAATGTTCTGTATAATGAGAATGTTGACATGCACTACCGATTTCATTAAGTTCCTTTGAAGCAAAGCTTTGCTGCTGTTCCCAGCTGTTCCCTTTTAAATTATTTTTGTAACGTGGAGCGACAAATAAAATTGTAAAAGTTAGCACAACACTATTCATAACAAATTATACTTTTTATCTATTTCTTTTCACACTGACACTACAGACTAGTCTATCGTGTCAGTATACATAATATTATACATTTAATAGATCTGTAAAATGTGATGGTCATGGTTGAAGTTAGTTAACATTTTATAGATCTAGTAAATGTATTCACAATTTTTTATTCACATTTTTCTGTACAATACATATTTTGTAGTCCAAATACGCATAACGCGATAGGTACAACGTTTAGAAAAAAAATCAAGTTACGCCAAACAAGTAGTTATAACTTATTACTGGCGTACATGAGTACACTTTTATTAACTCAACTTTCCCTGATTTTAATGAAAGCAAATTGTCATCAAACTTCAAAATGATTCATCTAGTTAAAGTGTTAACTAGATGAATCATTTTGGACATTCTGTGTTCCTTCAGAAACCGGGCATTGAACTTTTATAGTTCGTAATAGATATTCAAGGGGCGTAATCGGTATTCGATTCTCACTCCAAAAATATTATAATGGGTGTAAAAGAACAACAAGACCTTTAAACTTTACTCACTCTGGATTTTTTTTCTCAAAAACAAATATTTTTTTACTTTTTATTATATACCAATAATTATTTTTTGGTTGCAAAAATAACAAAAAAGCAAAGTACTTAAAAAAATATAAACTAAAAATTTCTTAAATGAGAAAAGGTATTATAATCATACGCCAAAGTTATTATAACAGGTATTTTTATATCCTGTATGTGTACAAATAAAATAGGATAATCAAAATATTTACTGTACAAAACATTTGTATGTACAAAATTGTATGTACAAAACATTTGTACAGTAAATATTTTGATTTATACTTATAACGCGCGGCCTATACAACGCCACGAGTGCCTCACCTTCAAAGTCAGCGCAATGTGTGTCCATGCGTAGTTATAGTTGCCAGGATAGGATAGGAAGTTATAATTTTCTGGTAATAAGGTACCCAAATGGATAGTTAACCATAATATCATTAATTACCTAATATTAAATCCTAATATTGAGATAAATAGTTTATTAAGATAAAAATACATCCTATTCATTATTAAAATATACAACGTACTTGCACTCGCAACATTTTTAGTCATAGCTGTAAAGCCGAACAGAACTGTGGAAGTGGCTAAATGCTTAAATGGATCTTAAGTCGCTTCCAGACTTCTTTTCATGGCTAAATTGCGGAGAAATTTTTGTGCCTCACTTTCACGACGTTCATAGAAAATTGAATAGGCACTTCGTTTTTATGTGTTATGGCGCTTTGCTACAATTGATGGAAAAATTGTAAATGTGAGTTCTTATTAATCCAAGAGTTACTGCATACTAATTGAGAAAATATACTTTGTAACTTTAAAAATAATTTTTGAGTACCTACTGTGAAGAAATCAAACACTCCAGTAGTTTTAAGTTCACTTTTATTTTCACCTCTTAAATTCACTTGCTACAATATCACTTCCACACTTATTACAATCACACTTATAATGTTCTAAACGGACATCTTGCCCCTATTACAGTTGAAAGAGGAATCCCCTTCCTAAACGTAAAATCAACTATTTATAACTCACAGACAGGAAACATGATATTTTTCCATTTATTTATAAAATACGTTTCCGGTCTGCACTTGACCGGAAACACGCTTTCTGGATTATAAACTAGTGTTTTTCTTAATCAATAAATAAGTACATAACAAAATAAAAATGTAAATATAAATAAATATGTTTTCCAAAAATAGTTCATTCAAATAAATATTAATTTAACAAAATTACAAATAATCAAATCACAGTTTATGGTAATGACAATTATAGTTTTCTACAATTGAATAAATAATTATAAAATAATCGTTAAAACGTTTTCTAAAATTGTATAAGTTATTAATTACAAAATCATAACAGTTTTCAAAATTATATAAATAATTAAAAATATTATAAAATCATTACACTACTTACGGACTTTACCAACATACACATCAAATCAAATCAAATCAAATCAAATCAAATCATTTATTTGCAAGAACATGGTACAAACGGTGTTAAACAATTATTATTAATCCAAGTCACAAACATATTCTGCCACTTGTGGCGTGCAAATATTTTTTAGATAAATTTAACATAAATTAAAATTACATAAGTCATAAATTTAAATTATTTTACTAGAATATAAATAGCATCACATACGATCGTCAATAAATTATTATTTACTATAATATTATTTATCTAATTAAATTGTTTTATTTTATCTTCTAGAAAATGTCTAATACTGTAATAACATTTGCTCAATAGTAACTCATATAATCGTTTTTTAAATAATGTCAAAGGTAATTGTATAATATTTGAAGGTAAATTATTAAATATTATAATACACATACAATAAACGTTTTGCTTATATATTTCTAATTTTATCTTAGGTAGGCGTAGTCTATTTTTATGTCTAGATCGGCTATTAGGATTATCGCTAACGTTTCAAAATATTGTGGGTGTTTTTTTACAAAAATACTTATTTCGAGAATATACAGGCAAGGCAGTGGCAATATTTTGTGTTTTTTGAAAAGTGGTACGCAGCTATCTAAGATGTTAGCACCACAGAGTGCTCTGACACATTTTTTCTGTGCTTTGAAAGCTCTGTCTGCGTCAACCGAGTTACCCCAAATGATTACGCCGTATCTCAATATAGATGATATGTAAGCATGATAGGCTAATAATGCTGTGTGTATATTAACAGTTTGCCTGATTCTCCTTAAAAGATAGACAAATCTATCTGACTTATTTACAATTTTTTCTACATGTGGTTTCCAACTGCAGTGTTTGTCGACGGTTATACCTAGAAATACACAATCATCAACGGTTGAAAGTTTGCTATTTTGATAGTTAATATTTAATTCGTTTGTGTTAAAGTGTGATGTCTGAAATATTATAAGGTTTGTTTTTGTCATGTTAATTCTAAGGTTATTTTGTTCCATCCAGTTAATAGCGTTATCAAGAGTCTTTGTAATTTCATTATTTAAGTCTATTATATTTTCACTTTTAATTAAGAATGTGGTATCATCGGCAAATAGTATGGAGTCTTTGTCAACTGCGTCGGGAAGGTCATTGATGTATATTAGGAAAAGTAGAGGAGCTAATATACTTCCCTGTGGCGTGCCACAGTTATTTTGCTTAAAATTGGATCTATAAATTTTATATTCGTGACTACATTTTCTTGTTATTTCCACACATTGTTGTCTATTTTCTAAAAAACTCCTCATCCAATCGTTAGCTATCCCGCGTATTCCGTATGTGGAGAGCTTTTTGAGGAGGGTTTTATGACAGACAAAGTCAAATGCCTTTGTCATGTCAAGAAACACCCCACAGATTTTACTTCTACGATTAAGGCTATCAGTTACTTGCTTTATCAGTGAAAAGCATGCTAAAGCAGTCGAGCTGTTTTTCCTGAATCCAAATTGCTCCCTTTTAAGAATATTACCTGATTTTAAAAAGTGTTCTATTTTACCGTACATGACTTTCTCAAAGATTTTTGATAAAATGGGGACGAATGTTATCGGTCGATAGTTGGACATCTCATTTTTGGCTCCTTTTTTATACAGTGGTTTCACAATTGACTTTTTTAGTCGTTCTGGGAAAGCACCTTCTGTTAATGTTAAATTAATAATGTGAGCCAAGGGATACACTAGGCTAGTTACGCATTTCTTAATAATTTGAGTATTTATGTTATCATAGCCTGTAGAACTTGTGTTTTTTAGGGTCAGGATTATCTTATAGATATCTGTGGCATTAACGGGGGTTAAGAATATGCTTTTTGGGTTTGAAGGGATAATATTTAAGTTTATAGTATTATTATTAGTTACATTACAATTATTATTATTGGTGGAGGATATATAATAGTCATTGAAAAGCTCGCATATGGTATTTGGATTGTCATGTAATTTATTATTTATTTTAATAGATTCTATTTCAACATGGGATGGTAAGTTCTTTGTATTTTCATTAATTATATTCCACGCAGCTTTGCATGTATTTTTAGATTTGCTTATATATTTTATGCTATTTAATTGTTGCGCTTTGTATATGCATTTTTTAGGATTTTGGTATAATTTTCGTAAATTATTTTATTATATTTTTTATTATGTCTACATAGATGATACTTCAGATATAATGCCCTTTTTTTTATACAGCTACGTTTAATACCTTTTGTGAAACCTTTGTTTTTTATATATTTTTTTGTGATTTTGATTTTAATGATAGGAAAGCATAGGTTGTAGAAAAGGCATATAGTTTCATGTAGCGAGTCAAATGCTTCATTTACTGTTTGGTAGCTATATACTTCGGAGAAAGATAAATTTGAAATGTAATAATTGAATTTTACAATGTTTTCTTCGCTAAGATCCCTAACACTTTTAAACCAGAAATTTGAATTTTCTTGGAACTTTCTATGTACTTTTAAATTAACAGTTATTGACTGTGCTGACTCATGGTCCGAGAGAGCTAAGTAATGTAGTGCCGATTTTGCGTTCTCTATATTACTTACGACCAGATCTAAACAAGATGATTTTCGGGTTGGCATTTCTATGTGACTTTGAAAATTATTATTAGATAAAATTGATTTTAAATTGTCGGTGTATTTGTTTTTTTTCATCATGTCTATGTTCCAGTCCCCACATAATATGACTTTCTTATTTTTATTTTTACATAGAATAAGTGTGAGCTGCTCAAGGGAACTAAGAAATAATGATGCATCGGTTACTGGTGTTCTGTATATACATACTACTATAACATTTAAATTTAGTATTTCTATGGCACAATATTCAAATTGAAATGGTATTGGCGGAGTTATATTATGACTCAATTCTTTGTATTGAAAATTATTATTTCTAATTAGGATACATGAACCGCCTCGGCGTTGGTTTTTTCGAGAAAATGATGACACTAGTTTATAATTATTTATTTTAAGATTTGATTCCGTACCGCGTCTAAGAAATGTTTCCGTAAAGCATATGATATCGACTGAACCCAGTTCCTTTTCCAAGTCTGTTATTGCTAATTCTATCATTTCCTGTTTGTTTAATACTCCGGCAATATTTTGGTGAATCAAATTTAATTTAATATTTTCTATTTTACATGGATTTTCGAAAAAAAAATGTTTTTAGGTTCTTCTATTTTACCATTCATTTTAAAATAATGTGTGATTTTGGTTTGTTTGGTGTTGGACAAAGATTTTTGCGTGTTGTTTTTGTGATGTTGTATATTATATTTTTGTTTGTATTGACTAAGAACGTCTTTTCTATATTGTTCATAATCAATTGTGGTGTTTAGTTGCTGGCATAAATATAAAATGTACTTGTCTTTGTTTGTCAATGTAGAGTTATATCGGTCATTAAAGCAATATTTATATGAATTATATATTTTTAGGTACTTACAGTTTTTATATTGTCGAGTTAATAATTCTAGGTTATTGTTTAAAATATTTCTATTGAGATGACGATTATATTGTACATTTGTGATATATACAGAACATGAACGTAGTTTATATAATGTGTTACATATTTCACTCATAAAAGTATAGGGTTGTTTATCATTTGAACCTACTACTAATACTATAATATCGTTAGGAGACAGGTCCTTTAACAAGTCATCGTTACAGCTATTTAGGATTTGTGAGCTTGTTGCGTTAGGCTTGATAATAGACGTAATGGTGTATTTATCGTTCAATTTGTTCTGTCTTGTCTGTGTCATTTTCTGTGATAATCCGCGAGCTTGTTGATCTCCTAGAATTATTATTTTATTTTTATTTTGTACAGTGGGTTCAATTTGGCCACTTTTCGCTGAATCCGAACTAACGGTGTCTGTTCCCGGGGTGTAGGTATTGTCCTCGGGTAATGTAGAGTTATTATTATTGGATTTTTCATTTTCTTTATTATCTGTAGTGGAAATATATGCTGGTAGAGATTTCGTTATTTTTTTCTTATGTTTCTTTTTATGTGAAGAATTTTTAGCTATTGGTGAATCAATAAAAACTTTCTCGTATTGTAATAATTTTGTTTGCTGTTCTATCATTTGTTGTTTAAGTTCGTTATTTTGTGCTTTAAAGATCTCTAGCTCACTATGTGATTTTTGTAGTTCATTAGTTAGTTTTTCTATCTGTTCTTTTAGCGTCTCTATATCTTGTAGATTGGTGCCTACAAAGTCCGGTAATTCTCTGTAGAGGGGGCTCGATGTGAGTGAGCCATATGACAAGTTGAGCGATTCGGGAGATAGTAATGGTTCCATGTTACGGTTTCTACGAAATGTTATGTTATTATTTTCTAGGCTTTTTCGTTTATTTTGGTTCTCCATTTTTATGTAATAGCACGAAAATGATAAGCTTTGGTATCGAGTATTTCATATATGTAACGCCATCTGGTGTTGGTGGTTTCAGATTGCAGATATTTTTACTTGCGCCACCTGTCACTAGATGTCTCTTTTGAGAATTTATTGAAAAATCTTATGAATAATATTATTATGATCGATCAACTAATTGTTATAATACATGTGGCGTCCTCCTCTTTTTTTTGGTGTAGTTTTGTTAAACTTATAATTTTTGAAATTATAAATTAATTTTTAGTTTTGAGGTCCTGCCTGGGATCGAACTCACGTTCATTTCAAATACAGGTATAAAATGATTAAAAAACTATTCCAGTGGTCACCAAACTGCGTCAGCGAGATGTGAAATAATTCTGTTAAATTGTCGACTAATTTCTTCTTGTAACAGTTGTAATGACAGACTGACCGTTACTTTTGTTTCAATTTTAAATAGTTCTTTGTTCTCAAACTTTGTATGAAAACTTTTGAATATTTCACTTTTTAGCACTAAAAGTAATGTAAAGTTTTGATGTTTGTTTCTTAATCACTTGCACTGATCACATACGAATTATTTACACTCACTTTTTTGTGTTTTATTGTTTTGTTTCAGTTTTTAGTTCTTTTTATATATATACACTGGGGATCACTGAATACTTAATAGTTCTTGTAGATGACTTTTAAAAAAAAAATTAAACCGACTCCAAAAAAAATAACTAAAAAGCGATAAATAAACTAATGTATCTACTTAATGCATAATATATACCTACAATTATTTAAATATTTACAACTCAATACCTAATACTTTAACAAAGTCATCTTTAACTATTTAAATATTTACAGTTATCACTTATATTTGGAGTCGGTGCCAGCCTGCAGCCTAGGTAACATAGTCTGTTGTGTTGTTTGACGCGCGCGGCTGGCAAGCGCGTTGAAATATATTATTTCAGCGCGCTTATGCAAATTCGTATTTTTAGTTTTGCTTTGAATTTTAGTGTAGGTCAGTATTCTTAATTACATTTATTTGTTTGGCTGGCACCGACTTCAAAAATAAGTGATAACTGTAAATATTTAAATAGTTAAAGATGACTTTGTTAAAGTATTAGGTATTGAGTTGTAAATATTTAAATAATTGTAGGTATATATTATGCATTAAGTAGATACATTAGTTTATTTATCGCTTTTTAGTTATTTTTTTTGGAGTCGGTTTAATTTTTTTTTTAAAAGTCATTTTATTTCTCGATTTTTAGTTGTGTTGATGCGTTGTGAACTTAAATAGATGCTAGTTCATTTACTTAAGGGTTTCAGTTTATTTAATATATAGTCACTAATTACAACGTCCGCTTGTCGAATTGGTCATATTTTTAGGAAGCTATAATTGTTATTAATAGGTACTTAGTTGAAAGAGTTTGATAATATAATACTTATTAGGTATTTATATTTTTTATTATCATGGGTAGACCCAACGACATTGACAAAGTTATAATATGCAATAACACACAGCCAAACCTGCTGCAGTTTCAATTCGTCAATGTCGTCCATACTGCATAGGAAACAGATCACGAATGAGAAAAATGAGAGTGTGGATAAATTGCTTGTTCTCGCGAGAAGGGCCGGCGAGACTTCTCGGCGAGATTTCTCGCCGTGAGTCTGGATGGTATATTACAAGTATCACGTTAGCCCTACATACATTCGATCAACCAATTGCAGTACTGCTCCCAACTCCTAACCGTTAAGGAGTACTGTAGCTTCATCATCAGCACAGCAGCATCAGATGTTGATTTAAGCATACCTCACAAGCAACATGTTAGCCCTACATACCTACTACTAAATAGTTTCCATCGACCAATTGCAGTACTGCCTTCCAGCTCCTAATCCTAACCGTTAAGGAGTACTGTAGCTTCATCATCAGCACAGCAGCATCAGATGTTGATTCAAGCATACCTCACAAGCAACATGTTAGCTCTACATACTACTAAATAGTTTCCATCGACCAATTGCAGTACTGCCTTCCAACTCCTAATCCTAACCGTTAAGGAGTACTGTAGCTTCATCATCAGCACAGCAGCATCAGATGTTGATTCAAGCATACCTCACAAGCAACATGTTAGCCCTACATACTACTAAATAGTTTCCATCGACCAATTGCAGTACTGCCTTCCAACTCCTAATCCTAACCGTTAAGGAGTACTGTAGCTTCATCATCAGCACAGCAGCATCAGATGTTGACACCCGGAAGCATATACCTACCTGAGTAAGACATGATTACGTAACAAAAACACCATACGAGCATACAATTTTCGGTGGTTGCCCTCGATTTCTCCTGGATCCCATCATCAGATCCTGACCTGGTGAAAATGGGACCACCTCAGAAGTGAACTCTATACAACAAAAAAAAAATTTTTGAAATCCGTCTATAATTGACGAAAATATCGGTGAACATACATAAAAAAAAAAAAAAAAAAAAAAATATTATACATACAGACGAATTGAGAACCTCCTCCTTTTTTTGAAGTCGGTTAAAAACGTTTTCACTTGGCAATTGTCTATTTTGAATCTGAATTATATAACACAATAGTAGTAATTAGTTAAAATTATATTTTATTTGTATTTTTTTCGCGGAGCCGATATACGTCAGTTAGCGACACTAGCGACACTTGATTATTTTATAAATTAATAGCCGACCCGTGCCCACTTCTTTGAGCATAGAAACCGTTTAAATCTTCTCGGGAGTTCCACGAATACATCAAGATCAAAAATGCCGAATCGGTTCAGCCATTCTCGAGTTTTAGCGAAACTAACGAGATGTTATTTTTATTTATATAAGATGTAACTATTACGGTGCCCACCCACGGCCCAAGAACACATGGTGGGACGAGCTAGATGCGTTTCCTAATTGAAGACATGAATGGATGAAGGTTTTTTGAGACATTTACGCAGTAAATTAAGTTGAACATTTTAGGGTATGTAGTAACATAATATTAAGTACATTGATTCTAGAGACGGATCTTTGAATTGATGAACTTAATACGTTACGACGTACTCTAAAATATTTAGGTGATGTCAGTTTGAACTAAATTTTCTCGAAATCAGAATTTTGCTAAATCTCACCTTCATCCATTCATGTATTTAATTATTATAATAAATTTTTTGCCAAAATATGACAGATACAGTAAGTATAGGATGGAACGAGTGGCCAGAAATAGCACACGATGAAAACGTGTTAAAAATGAGGGTGTGAAAAACCTTTGCCCAGCAGTAACGGCTGTTAATAAAAAAACGAAGAAGCGACATCTAGTTACTTTTAAATATTAAAAAATTTTATATTACCATGGCCTACCATCCCTTACAATCTATATTGAATACAAAAAAAATGCAATAGATGTCACTACTATTCACGTTTGCAAATTATAAAATGTAAATATGCCGAATTAAATACAAATATTGACACTAAAATAAAGATAAGCTTATTTTTAAGCATAACATCACATTAAGCTAAATTCAACTCCTTAATTAAGAAGAAGATACGAAACGAAATTCGTAATTAGTATTTTCCAATAGTGGCGCTAGATAGCGGTTTCCGGAATGTGCCTGAAAATCAAAGAAAAGAAAAATAGCCAGTCGAATTGCCAGTATTAGGGTGATACCATTTTCTAGTACTACGTCGTGTCTCTGTTATATATCTACTTTCTGATATTACTGAAAGTAGTCGACAGTTGATATAATTTATGTTTAAATGCCATTGGATATTATTCATAGGGCTTTTAATATTCTTATCTAGCCATAGATAGGATTCTAAATTTAGTGGGGCCATTATGTTAAGTGTTTTACACGCTAGGATCTCCTTAGAGTCGTGTCTTTGAATATCTAATGCAGATTATGATGGTTAGTGCAAATCTACACTATTGTTGGTTTAGGTTACCAGTGAGTACATAATAAACATGGTAAAAATATTTACGTGAATTGCAATAAGATGGAAGAATTACTAAATTGTAATATTAATAATATACCTTGTATTTTTAATTTATTTATTTATTATATTTTACACCTTGTATTCTACTTTATTTTATAAGCAAAAAAAATTTGGACAATATAGAGTACCTACCATTGTAACATTTTGACTAATATTGGCAATTTGGGTGCGCCAATCGAGGTGCGTAAGCTCCAAGTCACTCAACGAGCTATGGAGAGAGCTATGCTCGGAGTTTCTCTGCGGGACAGAATCCGAAACGAGGATATTCGCAGTAGAACTAAAGTAACCGACATAGCTCGTAGAATCAGACAGTTGAAGTGGCAATGGGCAGGCCACATCGCTCGGAGAACAGACACCAGATGGGGAAGGAAAGTTCTCGAGTGGCGACCCCGGATTGGAAGACGCAGCGTAGGGCGGCCACCCACAAGATAGATCTGAATCTGATCCGAGCCGCAGGCCGTTGGATGCAGGCAGCGCACGACCGGTCGTTGTGGAAGTCCTTGGGGGAGGCATATGCAGTGGACGTCTTTAGACTGATGATGATGATGATGATGATGAATCGAGGTATATATCAATGTGTAACCCTAGATCTTTTATATTTCATTCACAATAACTAAAAACAAATAGATTTTTTTTAAGTAATTGATTGCGGTTACTTTCAAAGAAAAATGCTAGTTATTAGCTGTAGTAGAGCCACCCCTTTTTTCGTTGATGATTAAAAATCATTGTCGAGCCCTCAAAACTCTCTTGTTACGGTCCAAAATATTTTTAAGTACCAACGTTTTCAATTTTTTCGGTTCCACAAACAAAGTAAACAGCGATTCGGCAATTTCGATGAAATCGCGAGTCAATACGATTGGACGATGTAATCGCAGTTCTAATCCATTTAACCCTGCAGATTGCTTGTTAAAGGTTTTCGAGCAAACTAAATCTTTAAATTGGATGAAATTTAAAAATGTTCAATAAAATCTATGGAATTAGGTACGAATACATAAGAATTTGATAAGTAAATCAATTATGATTTATCTTTGAGAATAATGAAGTAGCTAATCTTAACAGGTAACCCACAAAGAACCGAAATTCACTGACATTTCTCGTGGTTTTGTTGATTTTTATAGGCTGTAGTCTAGACTCTAAGTTTGACTCTCAACTTTATTCCTTAAGGGAGGCCATTTTAAAGAAGAAGAAGACTCTCAACTTCGTATGTCGTGGGTTCGATCCCCGGGTTAAAGCCAAAAAAATGCCGTCATCGACAATCTGGCGATTAGACTTTTGACTGTTGCATTTATAGGTTCGGATATACTCACCCTGAGTTGAAACTATATATAAGTATGTTATTACCTTAACGTTTGCGAGCAAGCTATTTACCCGCTTTGAAACTATGAAAACTTCTCCAGTTATTCTGATTATTACTTAAAACTTTCTACCTTTGAAAAATAAGAACATAAAATCAGATCTCAGGTATAATCATTTAACGTCAAATCATATAACAAAAAGCATTATCTTTGAAAAGAAAGTAAGGATCACGAAAATAATAAAATAACTCGAAGTACAAATAAATACTTGATGCCCGTTGCCAATGAAAATGTGGTGAATACAAAAGAATAACAAAGCAATTGAGTTGAAACAGTGGTTAAAATTAAAACTGAAATGCGAGTCATTTTTTCCCTGCTATTTTTATAACCGTTGTAATTATTAAAAAGGTACCTTTGGTATATTGCGTGGGTTGCACTCAGAGGATACTAGTTTGATCCATTCCTTGACCTGATTTCTCAAGTTTAAGGAATACTTACATTAATTTATTGAAAACATTGAGAGGATTTTTTCATTGTTTTAAAAACTCATCTGCAACAACTCTGCGTAAGGCATGAATAGCTTAGTACGATGGAATACCGAAAGGAACAGCCTCGATGCTTCCTCACGTTGAGGAGACCCTAAACTGATGATGGCATAAATAATTGGCTTGACACTACTATCTGTATAAGTTTGAACTTGACATTTGGGGTATTTTTCTATATTTTGACTTTTCCCATCTTTTTGCTAAAAGGTCGGTATGTCGGTTCTTCTTGGCAGTTCAGTCCCCAAAACGGTGGTAGGTCATCATGTAGGACCATTCTAAAAGTGTTAGTTTCTAACCTTTTTGGAAATATTACTTTTTCCATTTTCATTTCATCGGGAAAAATAATGCCTCATAAACATAAGCTGTTACATAATTGATAGTCAGTTCTAACTAATGTAATAAATAGTAGTACATTTACTTGCTAAAATTATGTTTCCCACGGGAACTGGATCTCACTAAGGATCTTTTCAAAAGGCTCAATGTCGCTCAGCGTGCTATGGAGAGGGCAATGCTCGGTATTTCTCTACGTGATCGAATCAGAAATGAGGAGATCCGTAGAAGAACTAAGGTTGCTGACATTGCCCGTAGGATCAGTCAGCTGAAGTGGCAATGGGCCGGCCACATAGCACGAAGATTGGACGGTCGATGGGGCAAAAAGATCCTAGAGTGGAGGCCACGTACTGGCAAGCGCAGTGTGGGACGGCCACCTACCAGATGGACCGACGACCTGGTGAAAACTGCCGGGTCACGTTGGATGCAGGTGGCAATGGACCGGTCGCACTGGAAATGTATTGGAGAGGCCTATATCCAGCAGTGGACAAAATAAAAGGCTGAAACGACGACGGCCACGGGAACTGTACATTTTTCTGTGTTAAATAGTAACCTAGCATATAAACTACTACAATACCCAATTTCATCCCCAAATTCGTTTAGTACTTTTTATGTAAAAGAGTAACAAACATCCATCCATACTTACAAACTTTCTCGTTTATAATATAAGTAGGATATTGAATATTATGAATACCACGTACCGTTCTTTGTATGCTACTTATATTACAACGAACGTAATATTATACAATTATTAACCTAAGCTGATGAACGCAGAATGTATATCTATTTATCAGAAGAAAATATTGTTTCTTCTGTTATATAGCAACTTTGATACCTAAACAATAGTTCAAGAGTAAATGCAACCTTATTGTTACTGGCACACTAGAAACGTGCTTTTTATTATATTTAAATTTAGAACAGTTACCTCACATTTTTCACTCACTTATTAAATTCTATTGAATCAACATATTGTATTGATTTTTACTTTTATTAATTGTTAATAGGTACATGTAGCTCTAGCTCTTGCTGTATTATTTTATTAGTTAAAGACCTGGGCGGCGATTCTCAGGCCTCGAACATAGTTTTTACTATCGCTCTGTCCCGCTCATGCAAATGATAAATAGCGCGCGTGCGAGCGGGATATACTAATATTCAAACTTTTTTCCACTGCCCGAGAATCGTGCTGTAAGGCTGATAAGAACGTCCATAGACGATCCATACAACTATATAATATCTTGCTGTATCACTTTACCTTTATGTTTCTGTGATATGAAATCTCTACGCTTTTGATGTGTTGCTTTACCTGAAACAGAACAACTATTTCAACACATGTATTCAATATTATGAAATGGTCAAACAAAATTTATTTACTATTGCTTTCATAACGCTTTTTCACATGAACAGTTTATTTGTCATAGAAATATTTAACAATTAGTATATTCCATTGAACATACAGTGCCTGCCACAGTATATTGACAAATACCGACAGTATAAAATCTATACTTATAATAAAACTGTAGAGAGGTCAATTCTGTACATTGAATATTTTTTCAAAATACATATTGGAGGATGATTGGCGATCGATACTGATGCCAAAAATGCAATTAGTAAAATTTTTGTCTGTCTGTCTGTCTGTCTGTCTGTATGTGCGCGATAGGAACAAAAACTACTGAAGGGATTTTAACCAAACTTGGTACGATTGTAGCCCATATTCCTGGGCAGGTTATAGGCTATATAACATAACGCTACGATACATAGGAGCCGAGCAGTGACGATAAATTTGAAGCAAGTCGGAGGAATTTCGCGCGCGCGGGCTGCGGACGAACGGTTCATGCGGGGGGCGCGGGGGGATCGCTTACACAGTGACGCGAAGCAATAGAATGTGGCACTAAAGTAGATTAGAACTTGAAATAAGTACCTAACTAACAGATTTTTTTTTCTGAGAAGAGTGTTTCCACAGTGTCATAATAATATAAAAATTGTATTTTTGAACTTGCTTCACAAATTGAAATAAATTATCATTTATTGTATAAATCAACTTAATTAACTGTATTATTAAAAGAAAGCCTTTCGCGATAATCTAAAAAAACGGGCAATTAAGCGGTTTTTGGTAAACTATTTATACCATCACGGTATTAATCCTTATCATTTTTAATACGTTAGTTGGCTTAAGAATTTCATGAAGACTATATTTGCCCTTTATACCTAGCAAGTATAATTAATAGTTTAGGAGATAATATAGCAAAATTAAAATCGTTTCGCCGTGATTCGATTCGCCGCGTGATACAGGCTGATGCGTGACGTCTTATACCCGAGTCGGGGTGTAGTGTAGGTATCAGATGCTGGTAGGTAGGCAGGTAATTTTGGCAAAGGTCAACCAAAGGAACTCCACCCAACTGCTGGGTAAAAAATACTATTAAAATGTGCTAACAGGCAGTACAGGTAGTATGAATTTAACCACACACAGCCGCTAACTGTGCCCCCAGTAATAATCGTGTTAAAAGTACGGCGTATGGCGTATAGATGTCGCTTTGATTTGAAGATATATGACAATAAAAAAAATACTGGACGTTTGTATGAAGCGCGGCGGGAACCGCGCTGCTTCAAACATTCAAATTTATTCTTTTTTAATTTTATATTTTGTTTAAAACAAAATTTCATTTATTTATATTATTATTATTAATCTTAGGGTAGGTTATAAAAAACGCTACTAAAGCCGATCGGCGCGGCGCGCCGAGCTGGGGCCTAACACTCCAAACTGATTCGATTTTAATTCAGATTCGATCGTGCCGCATACTCCCGAAGAAATTGACGTTTGTTTATTTTTATTCTCTGTCGATTGATATGGTCTGGTGTACAAAAAGTTACGTTCTAACGGTTTTCTTTAACCTAATTAATTTCAAAGTAATCTAGCAAATAAAACACCAAAAACCGTAAAGATCGAACTGATTCGATTCTCAGTTGTGTCGAGAGTAAGCCGGCTGGATCCTCGGCGGGGCGTGCCGCTGCGCCCATGTCTAACCGAGAGTTCCGTTTTAAAGACCTTAGTAATTGCAATATAAGTTTAAATTTAATAATACTTCAAAACATTAATGACAAAAACGGTAATAAGTTGGAAAAATTGAAAATATTTTTATGGTTTCGCAATTTATCCTATGTCGTTTAAATTTGATATGAAGCAACATTTTAATAGTGCATTAAGATGTTGCTTCATATCAAATTTCTATTCCCGGGAAGTACCCTTTAGGTTTTGGTTCCCTTTGGCGTGTCGAAAATTGCGAAAATTAGCGATATAAACGGCTGAATCTTTGGGTAGATGTGGCCAAGATGCCTGTTTCTTTTCACAGCCAGAAGGGACAGTAGAGCTGAGTTATTAATATGATTTTTAGCTTGATACCTACACGTGTTAAAGTTTTGACACCCAGACAGACCAGACGGACATCGAAGTTAAATACTTTACTAAATTAACGTGAAAAATTGTCTGGGTCTATACGGTGCATTCGAATAATATTATCCTAACTTCGAATACCTTTGCTGACTTCTACATATTGTTCGAAGGCCTACTTCTTTTGCCGAGCTCCGAAAGGATAGTAATATATTATTATTATACCCTGCATACCAAGAGGCTTGCCGGGTACGTGTCTTGCTGGATCGGGATCAACACTGGGATGCACTGGGAAGTACTTAATACCTATTAGCGAAAGTTCTCAGCGGTTGCGCCAATAAACTAAAAATATATTAAAAAATACTAAAGTGCCCTAAATCACTTTTCCACGCGTACGAAGTCGCGGGCACAGCTAGTACTGAATAAATGAATTAGTGGGAATGCAATTCTAACAATGAAAAATGTTCACATTTTTTATTTTTAGCTCTCCGTAAACTCTGTTGAAAATAAATAATGTGTCTGAAAAAAATATTACAATACGTAGAGTACTTTTCGAGATACACTTGTTTCAAATTCTCGACGCGATGACGTCATATTACAACACTGAAATTGTCTATTATAATATACTAGCTGACCCTTGCCCACTTCGTTGAGCATAAAAACAGTTTATGATGAAATTCAACTAAAAAAAACAACCCCTAACTCGGGAACGCGGAACCCGCAACGCGGGAACCCGGAACCCGCAGCATGGGAACCCGAAACCCGCAACCCGCAACGCGGGAACGCGGAACCCGCAGCATGGGAACCCAAAACCCGCAACGCGGGAACCCGGAACCCGCAACGCGGGAACCCGGAACCCGCAACGCGGGAACCCGGAACCCGCAACGCGGGAACCAGGAACCCGCAACGCGGGAAGGCGGAACCCGCAACGCGGGAACCCGGAACCCGCAACGCGGGAACCCGGAACCCGCAACGCGGGAACCCGGAACCCGCAACGCGGAACCCGCAACGCGGAACCCGCAACGCGGAACCCGCAACGCGGAACCCGCAACGCGGAACCCGCAACGCGGAACCCGCAACTTGCAACACGGGAACCCTGAACCCGCGACGCGGAACCCGGAACCCGCAACACGGGAACCCGGAACCCGCAACGCGGAACCCACAACGCCAAACCCTTCCGTGAACGTTGCTGGTTCTGCGCTGTCAAATGGAATAAATAGTATCCTATGTCCGTCTACTGGCTCTAAGTTACTTCCTCACCAATTTTCAACCATATCGATAAAGCCGTTCTCGAGTTATAAATAATTCATTTAACTAACACGACTTACTTTAATACAAAAAGCTGATGTAAAGATGAAACTAACATAAGCTAACGCCCGGTGAATGCTCCCGTCACAGTCGGCCCAGCCGATTCGGTGATCATTAGTTAGATAACGATGATGATGATGATGATGAAAAGCTTAAATTAATCCTTATAACTTTAGCTATCTACCAGTGAAAGTCTCGTTAAAATCGGTCCAGCCGTTCCAGAGATTAGCCGGAGCAAAGAGACACCTAACAGACAGACAGACATTTTTTTTTAATGCATTTTAAATGCATTTTCGTTTTCAGTAGCAAGAAAAAAAAGACAGAACAGACAGACGTTAACTTCGCACAAAGACAAATGGCGACAAAAGACATAATGGTGTCTTATCATGACGTTTTCGATTTTTTTTATTGTTCGTGAATTATGACCATGGATCTAACTCCTTCGATCTGATTTTTAAATTAACATTTATAATATATTCTTATTACAACTTATAACTTAAGTACTTTTTCTAGATAGGTATATTTATAGTTGTTAAAAGATTAATCGATTTTTTGAGTAAGTCTCTAGTGTTTAATAACAAAAAGTGTTAACTGACGTAACATTATCACGACGTTTATTTCATTAAATCATAATTTGTATATTATATTTAAGATCGTTTATCAGTGAAAGCAAATCGTAAAAAAACTCATATTGGTTATGTTGACAATAAATATCTAATAATTATTAAATAAAGTTTAGTAAATTCTGCAGTTTTAACAAAAAGAAAATATTTATTTTATTATGTCGTCGTTACAACGTTACGTCGCTCATTTTTGATAAACTGTCAAATGTTACCTATTAAAATGACCCGACTATTTATTAGTGGTGGACAAATAGTTTAATGAATCCAAATAGTTTAAGTTTATGTTAATACGTTATTTATAGCATTTCATAATTTTTATTTTCCATTTGTAAACAATGTCGTTAACTCGTTACCATGACACCAGTGTCATATAAACTGGCAACGACGTGAATCGATTGAGCCCAGGTTCAAACCCCGCGTGACCATCACGTATTTTCTTCTTTTTTCTAATTTTCTGCTTATTTTTTTCAACATTTTCTTTCATAATAACCTTTTCGTGACAATAACGAACATACCGTAAAAAAAATTGCGAAATTGGTCAAGCCGTTGTCGAAGCGCACATGACGTAAGAAATTTTGGAGGTCGTTTTTTTACACTTTGGGCTACATTTTTGGGGTTTTAGTAAGGAACCCTACTTTTTTTTAACATATAATATAGCCTATGTTCAGCGCTAGGAATGTAGCTTTCCAACGGTGAAAGAATTTTTCATATTGGTTCAATGGTTTCAGAGCCTATTCCATTCAAACAAACAAACAAACAAACAAACAAACAATCAAACATTACCTCTTTATCTATTAGTATAGATATAGATAAATATGAAATTTTTTTTTAAGTCATTATTACTAGGATTCTTTTCAATGAAATAGATATAATTAAAATATGAATAAAAAAATTATAAAGATACATCGTGTAGTTTCCAAAATATTTAATTTCAAATTCTCTATCCGATGACGTCATTTTTCAACGTCTGCAAATTTTAAAGAATTTCAAATGTCTGTAAATTATTGTATACATAATATTTTGCAATGAGACAGAAACTAGTGTATATGTAGAGATACCAGCTCTGCTGACAACAGTTTTAATCTTTTTTTTTTAATTGTTTTTATCGATTAAAACCGTTGTCAGCAGAGCTTGTATCTGTACAAATATACTAGTTTCTGTTTTGTATACCTAGAAACATTCTCCATTATTTAAATATCAAATCAAATGAACGTATTCCGTATCCAAATGACCCTATTCGATACTGAGGGCGTGTTTCACCTAGCGATGTTAACCTTAACGCTATGTTAAAATACCATGCTTCTCATTCATTGACAGGAAATACGAGAGGGATAACATGATATTTAACGAAGGATTAACTATAACATGGCTTGGTGAAACACGCCCTGAGACTTCGACCGTCTACACTTCCGTCTGTTCTTGTGAACCGCAGCAATATAATATTTTGTGAAAGTTGAAATTTTCACAAAATATTATAATGTATTCCTGTTGCTACTATAACAACAAATAGTTAATAGAGAATGTAGTTTGCAAACATTTCATTGCTGTCTCTGGGCCACTTTTGCATCATTTTAATTATAAATTACGTTGAATCTGGGTTGGATTTTGGACCACGTTCTTTGATTCATAAGTTGGAACCGTGCATAAGAATGTTTTTGCCTGGAAGTAGACGTGGGTGTTTTTAGCTATAATTCATCATCATCAGTTTGCTTTCTGCTTCACAATTCGGGGGCTACATAACATTTTTAAATAAGCAGTAGCTTATTAGCACATAGCACGGGGTCTATCTTTGTGTCGTTTTTCTACGTAAATTGTTATGTTATGAATGATTTCTAAATGTAATAATAATAATATCTATGGTCGATTCACACCACGTCTATCTGGTCCTGTGCTAAGTATTGAAATAACTTGTGTTACTTGGACCAGACAACGGAAACAAATATAATACTTTAATACTATACACATATTAAATTTTTATATTTTATACACATATTTAACACACATCCATTACCGAGGAACACAGAAAACTTTTTATTCCTACGGCGAGATTCGAAGCCACGACCTCCGGCTCAAGCACCAACGTGCTCAACCGCTGCGCTACAAAGGTCGTCAAAATTGAAAATAGTGAACCGTTACAGGAGAACATTGAAACTCATTCGAAGTAAATAGATAATATTATTATCATATCACCCCAGTTCTTGGTCATAACTTCACTGTAAAATTTCATTGTAACATGAACTAAGTGCTCAATTGAGTTTTCGTTCGAGCGCCCTGGTAGTGGAGCTATGTAAAAAGTGATATTACTATATTTGCTCTGAAATCCAGGTCAAGTATAGTGTTAAAATTATATCTGGAACGAGTATTTTAAGCGAGGTGTTCGATCAATACCGCTGGGTTAGCTCATCAAGTCTCGATAGGTGTTAAACGCTCTATTTTGAATGTTTTTGATACTTTAAGTAGGTATTACGTTATAAACAATTATCGGATATAGTGTACAATTATAAAAAAGATATAAAATCATACGTATAGAAGTATAGATAAATATTCATAAATTATAATAGCTCCCCTCACAGATTTCGGTGTCGGTAGCCGATTTCATTGAAACCAGGCAGCTGCGCAGGAGTTATTTTACAGTGCCCAAATGTGTGCACAATACATCCTTTTACTCTCATTACCTGTGTATAGTGGGACGGTAAATCAACAGCACTGGCAAGAGAACAGACGCAGGACCGACTTTTTACATGCCCATCCGACGCATGGATGATCTTTCTTGTCAGACAATTAGGTGATCAGCCTGTATTGTCCTAACCAAACTTGAAAATAATATTTTTGTTGTTCCAACGCGGGAATCGAACCGACCACCTCCGAGTCGAGAGCGAAGCTCAGAACCACTAGACCACGTAGGTGCTAAATAATAAGTACGTAATCATAAGGTAAATAAACATTAGAAAGCTATATTATATTCTCTGAGTAACATAGGCTATATTTTTCATAGAACAGTATGAAACCCAATATAAGCATATCGAAAATAACACGCAAAAAAATTTCACGGTTTTGTTTGCAGAAATAATTTTGTTTTGTATTTTCCAGTAGTTTTGGCCATAGAATATCGCTACACACATTCTCGTTCTGCGAAAACAAAATTTGATTCAACAACTAAATAATGGTGATGACCTGTAGCTCTTTCCAAAGCTCTTCTTAATCATTCATTTAGTTTTCTATTGTAATTATGTATATATTTATCATAAATTAATATTTTAGCTAGAAAACATAAAATAATATTCTCTTTTATAATCATTTTCAAAAAGATACTCCCCTGTGTTTCATTTGTTTTGCATGATTGCGTGACAGGAAAAAATATACGTCATTCGTCAAACGAACATGTTAAAAGCCAGCCCTGATCCCTCGTTGATCTGTCACCGGGTTAAGCGAGCGCAAAAGTGCCCGTACACACTTCGCGTACAATCGCGAACACGAATAAAAACACCACCATTATTTTATTGCATTTTTTTTCTTGCCGTAGATAAAACCTTCAATATAAATAGTACTTGTTTGTGTTCATGACTAGCAACACATATTTCAATAGAAAATAAATTACGAAAGTATTGAATACACAAACATTGTATCTCTAGAAAATTACTTTAGTTTTCGCTAAGGCTTCGTACACAATACACAATATACGTATTGGGAATGGAAAAGTTTGTATACAACGCGTAATAAAAGTAGATGGCGAAATTATACTCGAACATCATTTGTCCGATGTATCTGTTTAGTGAGATTATTTATTTCGCAGCTCGCGGCCTGGCCATGAACTCTTACCGCAGCGTCGTAGAATCGCGATTATTGTCGCAGGTTCCATAATGCATTTGCCGAGCCATAAACACGGCGTGAAGCGTAGATAAATTATTAACAATGTAACGTAACAGGTCTAACACTATGATCATTTTAAGCGAAATTATTGAAATTCCATAATAAAATATATAACAATATCTTGTATTGAAATTCAATAGTTGAGATTTCATAGTAAGTTCCTATACATTTTAAATGTCAGAACAATAGAAAATCATCCATTAAGTTCGGGTAAAGCCGTAATTTCTGCTAGGTAGTAGAAATAGGGTACACGTAGTAGAAATAGGGTACTATAATCTATTTATTTTAAAAAAGCTGTATAATTGAATAAAACATTAATTTGTAGACCGATGTCAGAGTTCGACCTTTATTTTTTCAGCTTTGATGGTGTTTGCAATATCGTATTTACAAATTGTATACTCCTTTCCGGCTCAATGTAATTTAAATGTAAATAATGCTCAATATGGGCGGATGTTATAATGCTTTGAATTAAAAAATTTCTTTAAGTTACTTATTCACCGCGCAAATACTAGAATAGGTACATATTCGAATTTAAATTTTTTGTTTACACATTTTAGATCACGTTGAATTAAAACGGAGTAATACAATGTATTTTGATATTGCAAACACCACAGATAGCAAATTGGTCTACAAATTCATTTTTAATTTTAACATTTCCATACGAAAACCTTAATAACTTCTATAATATGTTCGTAGCGTCTAAATCGCGCGTCAACTCGCCGCCGCCACCGCAACGGTTAGTGGCCGGACAGTTACACGCCCTATTTAATGACCAGCCCTGTGAAATATGGTTAGCACTTTACGGAGGCATTGAAGGATTCGGTTACAAAGGATTCGGTAAAACAAGACCACTTTTCTTGTGACAGGCGCAAGACTGATGGGTTATCTCTACCCGCGATGATTCCGTGAGTTGTTACGTCATATTTAACACCGCGACGTCGTGCATTGTATGTGTAAAAATATAATATATTGCAACGAAATGACGTTTATTTGGTGAAAATATTGTTAAAAAACGATCGCTTTTTTGGTCATAGCTAACGACGTCACTTATATTTATTATTTTAAACATGTCCCAATACTTTTATTATTCTTTTTTTGTCCATAAACATTTTCTTAGCTCTTATGATTTTATGAATTGTGTATATAGGCTATAAGTAGACAGTTAAAATTTGTAAGTAAACATTTAATTCCTTCTTTTTAGTTTAAATAAAAGCTTTCTTAAAAAGGTTTTTTGTTTAATTTATTATACACATATCTTAAAAGATATACTTATTATGTAACTATAAAGTTTAATTGTATACCGAGTTTATTTAATGTGTGTGATGTGTATAATAAGTATGTCATGTCCAAAGTACATCATATTTTCCAAAAACGGCCAAGATTTAGAACTTCATCAAAAACTTGCAAGCGTATAATTAGGTATCGAAATTGGTATTTGCTCATAAAATTGAAATTAGCGCGGAGCATCAGTCTCGAAACTAATTTAATGCTGCGGTTACGTCTGACAGTTTCCAATACCTATTACAATACGGTAGGAAATTGATTGATCAGCAACTGCAAGAGTATGAAGTTTTAGATGAAAGTATTTGGTGAGTTCATAATTGTATTTCGCTGAAAACATTTTATAAAATCTCTCGTCCCGCTTTAGATAAAATTTGGTTGATGTGTTCGCATTTTTCATGTTTAATTACAAGGGTTAATTGCATGAATTTTTAGTGTATCAACTGAAGATGCTAATACATAACTGCCATAAAACCATAATATAGGAAATAGAAATGTGGTAATTATTATTATTATTATTATTTTCTTACTCAGCGTTTCTTTTCATATCCATTTGCGTAATAAATGAATAAGACTCATAAATGCTTACGTTTAGGAATAATAAATAATCAAGGAAACAGAAGCAAATAAGTAATAACATTTAAGGATTATGGTATGTATACAATTTTATTGTACCATCATAATTTACACAAATAATTGTCAATAATATTAACAATTATTTGTGTAAATATATACGCGGGTTTAAACCTTCCCGGGACTTTCACAAATATTCAAGATCAAAAATAGCCCAATCAGTTCAGGCGTTTTCGAGTTTTAGCGACACTTAACAGCAATCCATTTTTATATATAATATGTATATAAGATTATATCTCATAGGGAAAATAAACCATTTTGTTTCTCTGAAAATACGAGTAGGTATATTATAAGTAACTTACAAAATGAATATACAATAAACAACTTAGAAAATATATAAAATAAACAATACCTGAAAATACGAGAAACGACAATTAAGTTTATTCTAGTTCCTCCTATATTGTATTTTTTAAATAATTAAAATAATAATTCTATCTGTATCTTACTTGGATAACATTTTCTTCTATCATTTCTGTCAGTCTTGAAAATAGACTTCAAAACAATTTATTCTAAATACGTAATAAATCCTATTTCAAATAAAATGCTAGGTATTTTATTACATCTCCCCCCTTAGGGAAAAAAAAATCCTATTTTTTAATAATCTACCTATATAAACTAACTACTTCTTATTAACATTTCTCTAAATCAAATATAGGTACTGGAATCAGTTTAGTAATATGAAAATAATTTGATTCAATTTTTCTATGACCTGTGTCTATCTTATATATTGAATTGGACACTTTTTCAATAATTCTGTACGGTCCAATATATATCTCATCCAATTTTGATCTATTTAGTCTGTTTCCATTTTCAACATAAACAAAATCTCCTACATCAAAATAACATACTTTCCGATTTCTGTCGAATATTTTTTTGTTGTAACTATGAGATTTTTTTGTATTATCAAGAGCCATTTTCTTATCTCTTGTCCAATCATCATCCGATGGGTTATTTCTAAACTCTTTTGGTAATATTGTCACATCAGTGATACCATTTAGAAGGTAAGTTGGCGCATATCCTGTAACTGTGTGAATAGTCTCATTATATTTATTAACACACTCTCTAGCTACATTTGTCCATGCTTTTTTTTTGCCTTTTTCATTAACTTTACACCTAATCTTATTCACCAATGTTTGATTCAAACGTTCATTCAAGCCATTAGAAAATGGACAGTTAACTGCTGTAAATACTAGGGGTATATCTTTTTCTTTTAAAAATTTTTTGAAGTTACTCGAATTAATCCCCGGGTATTGATCTGTCAAAATCATACCAATTTCTTCAGTTTCCGTTATGTTAGACATTAACTTTATAAAATCATTAGCAGTCTGAGTTTTTGATGTAAGAATGAATGCGTATCTACTAAAATGGTCTACTAATAAATGTAAATATTTCTTTGATGATCTAGAACCTCCAAATCCTCCTATTGTATCTATGGACAGTATTTCAAAAGATTTCGTGGCTGGTCCTAGTTGAGACATGTACCCAAATTTATCATGTCCTCTCGACTTATTCTTTATACAAGTTTCACAGGATCTGCAAATTTTCTTTATATTATTTGACAAATTGCTTATGGAATAAAGCTTACCAACTGTCTTTTGCATTTGGTTTATCCCAATATGACACATATTTTCATGAACATCTTTTAAAAATGTCAAACTGAATTCTTCTGACAAAATTATTTTATCTCTTTTTCCGACCTTTTTAAAGTATATGTTTTGTTTCTTTACTAATTTATCTTTTCCTTCTTGTATTTCTTTATTTTTTTCTTGATCTTTTAAAATGTCTTCAATCTTTATTAAGTTAATAACTTTCAATTGTTCATCTGTGTTTACATCAGAATCCAGTACTGGGTTCCTGCTTAAGCAGTCTGCCTCTAAATTATTCTTTCCAGGAGAGTATACTATTTTAAATTCATATTGAGAAAGATAATAAGTTAAATCTCCCAGTTCTTCATCAGTTCTACATTTTAAATTCATGTTCTCCAGAGGTTTGTGATCTGAAAAAACTGTAAATGATTTTCCTATTAACCAATATTGCCAATACGTTACTGCTTCTTTTATCGCCAATAATTCTAAATAAATAGCTTTCTTTTTCTTTTGACTCTCTTTTAATTTCTTTGAAAAATAAGCTACAGGTCTTTCTTTCCCATCTGGTTGTATCTGTTTTAAAACCGCGCCAACTCCTTCTATAGATGCGTCTGTATAAATATTAATAGGTAAAAGCTGATCAAAAATCTCTAATATCGGTTTTGAGCATAATAGCGTTTTTACCGCTTCAAAAGATTTTTGGCACTCACTAGACCAAATAAATTTCTGACCTTTTCTCAGTAATTGATGTAAAGGATCTAATATTATTGCTTTTCTTGGGATATATTCATCGTAAAAATTAATCTTTCCTAGGAACTGTCTTACATTTTTTTGAGTTTTAGGAATAGGAAAATTTTGCACTGAAATTATATTATCCTTTAACGGCTGTACGGAGTTATTTTGAATTATATGACCAAAATATTTTACGGAATCTGAGGCAAAAGTGCATTTTATAAATTTTAATCGGAATCCTTCTACTTTTATGGCCTCCAACAACATCCTCAAGTGATTTATATGTTCATCAAAATTCTTCGAAAAAATTAAAATGTCATCAATGTAATTGACAGCAAAGTCAGTAAGTTTATATTTTCTTAATATATTACTTAGCACCCTTTGAAAAATTGCTGATGACGTTTTTAGACCGAAGGGCAGACATGTCCACTGATAATGTCCTTCTTGTGTTATGAAACCAGTTTTTTTTCTGTCTTCGACTCGTAACGGAATAGACCAAAAAGCTGAATTTACATCTAAAGTTGTATAATAATTACAGTTTCTGGTCTTTACCACTAAATCTTCAATTAACGGGAAAGGTTGAGCTTGTGGTACTACAATTTTATTCAAATCTCTAAAATCTATACATAATCTTGTTTTTTTATTATCTTCTTTTTTAAATGCTAATGTTACCGGTGCTGCAAATGGACTATATGATTCTTCTATCAGCTTATTATCTAGCAATTTTGCTATCTGATGTTCAATCTCTTTTTTATCTTCTATAGTGCATCTATAAGGCCTTTTGCTACAGTATTTTTCTACTAATAAATCTATTCTAGCTTCATATCCACTTACAGTGCCGATATCATACTTATGTTTAGCAAAAACGGACTTATACTCATCAATGAGTTCATTTATTTTACCTTTTTCATCTTCTTTTAAATGATCCATTTTCATTTCAATATCATTTGCTATCACATGTTCATTGAAATTTATTTTAATATTCTTCATATCATAACTATTCATTTTTCTTACAACGTTTTCATCTTCGTTTTGTACCATCTCATTATTATCATTAAAATATGTTTTCTGAGTAATCATTAATTCTTCAGTTTGAATTAGTCTAAATATTTTTATTAAATCTAATCCAATTAGAAAATCATATTTGAAGTTATTTTCATCAATAATGTATACATCTACATCTTTGACTATTTCAAAAATCTTAATATTTAATCTTGTCAAACCAGTTGTCTTTTGGACACCATTAATTGTTACCAGACTTGCCTCATTTATATTACTTGTTTTATGTTTTAATTTAAGTAACTTGGAGTTTATCAATGAAACATTAGAGCCTGAATCATAAACTCCATTTAAATGTAGCTTATCATTTACAATTAGTTTGACAGTTATTAATGGTGTCACTACTAGTTTTTTTGTTCAGTTTCATTTAACTCTGCCTCAATTACCGAATTATTCACATGTCTTATAAATTTTCTTTTAATATTATCATCGTCTTTTGTTCTAAACCAGCATAAACTTTCAGAATGATAACGTGACCCCTTATTCAATTTTTCGCAAATTTTACAAGCATTTCTTAAAGTTTCATTATATTCAGCTTTGTAAGTAGGACTATACGTCCTCTTTGAAGTAAATATTCTTTTCTGTACCATAAATTCATGTCTTCTTACTTCATTAAACAAATCAGTTGTATCAGTTAACGCCTCTCTATCTATTTTATGTAATATATTTTCTGGTAAGCCTGCTGCTACCAGATCTATTAAAGTACCTGCATCAATTGATGTCCTCATTTCAAGTAGAAGTTTTTCTTTTCTTATAGCGTAATCTAATAGAGAACCGTATTTATATTTGAACGTTAGAGCAAAATTAACAGGACTCCATCCTCTGTATGCAAAGGTTTCGCAAAATTTTGACTTCCAGGTAAGCCATTGAGAGTTTAGTGTTAGCTTCATAATAATTGCACTATACCAATCAAGACAATTGTTATCTAAAAATAATCTTAGAATCTCTATTTTCTTTTCATCTGTTATCACGTCAAAACGCTCACATTCTGTTTCAAATGTGTCAATCCATAATTTTGCATTCGAATTTTTTGTTGTAAATTTTTCAATTATAAATTTTTCTGAAATATATCTAAGGTTATGATGTCTATTGTCTTTTCCGTTTTCTACAAAATTTTGGAATAAGTCTTGATAATTTTCATCATATTTCTGCGTTACCTGTTCAATAGTCAATTCTTCCAAATATTGATCTCCGAACTGCAAATTACCATCTTCATCTATATAAATTTCCGTTAATTCCTTTGTCATATTTATCCAGACTCTCCTAGTCTGGTATCTTTTTTTCAAACTATTTCTCACTTTGCTATATGTAGCGGTTTTTATTATTTCTTTGTGCTGGCTTGCTGCTTGTAACTCCTCAGGTATACAATACTCTTTGTCATATTGCGTAGTTATGGACGTTATAGAGAGTACATTTGTCTTCCCGTCGCTTCCGGGTAACAAAGTAAATTTAAATTGTAATTTCTCCATCTCATAAACAAGATTGTCGTTTTATAAGATTATATCTCATAGGGAAAATAAACCATTTTGTTTCTCTGAAAATACGAGTAGGTATATTATAAGTAACTTACAAAATGAATATACAATAAACAACTTAGAAAATATATAAAATAAACAATACCTGAAAATACGAGAAACGACAATTAAGTTTATTCTAGTTCCTCCTATATTGTATTCTTTAAATAATTAAAATAATAATTCTATCTGTATCTTACTTGGATAACATTTTCTTCTATCATTTCTGTCAGTCTTGAAAATAGACTTCAAAACAATTTATTCTAAATACGTAATAAATCCTATTTCAAATAAAATGCTAGGTATTTTATTACATGTATGTATAAGATAACAAGCTTTTCAGGAGGCTCTGTTCGGGTGAAATGTATTTCACCCCTTTGGGGTTTAATTTTGAAAAATATTTCCTTAGGTTGCGTACGACATAGAGCAAGACGTATATGAGGTTCTAGTCTTAAGGGCCGTAGTCCTTGACCATATTGATACATTAGTAATTGAGCTATGCATTTTATTATAAACTATAATATAAGTATGAAAAGCTATAATATAAAACTATATTATAACTGCGTGTGCAGTAATTTAAAAATTATGTAGAAAATATATCGTAATATCCCTCGCTTTTTTCTTAATATTTATATTATCCTATTATATTAACTTGAGAACGCCCGAATCGATTCAGCCGTTCTCGAGTTTTAGCGAGACTAACGATAATGTTATAAAATAAAAACATAAAGAAACATAAAAAATAGGTTGCACTCCGGGAGTGTCCGCTGAAGTGAAACACGAAACAGCAGGAGCAGGCATCTCGGGGATATAATAACTTCCTCTCCTATGCCTCGCCGTTGGTCTACAGGTCTCTCTCCGTCTTACCAATTTCCAATCAGGGGCTTTACTCTCCAAAATTATTCGATTTTGAATCAGATTCGATCGTGCCGCGTACTCCCGAAAAAATTGACGTTCGTTTATTTCGATTCTCAGTAGATATGGTCAGGAGTACAAAAATTTACGATCTAACGATTTTCTTTATCCTGATTAGTTCAATCCATAGAATAAAATATCAAAAGCCGTTGAGATCGAACTGATTCGATTCTCGATTGAGACGCGTGTGAGCCTGCAGGCGCGTTTAAACAAACAAACAAACTCTTTCGCTTTATAATATTAGTATATATTTTTCGTACTGTGGGAACTATACTGTCAACGTTGGAAAACCCAACTTGTTTGCCGAGTCGACCAATAAACAATAAATAATTGGAATATTTCCTTCATCCAATTTCCTCTTAGAACTTATTCCAACAAACGTGAATGTTGAAAGTTGTCCAATTATTCAAAAAGATATATTCGGTGAAAACCAAGCGTCATTTCATACCGAGACGCGACGTGCTGCATTTAAGATAAATTATTTATTAATCTTATATATAGAATGAATTTCTGTTCGTTAGTCTCGCTATAACTCGTGAACGGCTGAACCGATTCTTCTATTTTTGGTCTCGAAATATTCGTGGAAATCCAGGGAATGTTTAAACGATATTTTATTTTATTTTTTATGCTCAACGAAGTCGGCACGGGTCAGCTAGTTTTAATATTAAGATAGACAGATAAAATTGTAACTTTAGACACTACATATGAATAATAGGTATTATAATACACTTTTATCGCAAGAGCAGATATACTTTTAAGGCCGCTACATACGAAGCCATAATATAAATACATAATTTGTCAATTACCACTTACGCAGCTATAATATAATTTTTTATTATAGCTGTTCATACTAATATACAGGTTATAATATTAATCAGTGGTAGACTCTACATTGTATATCATAGGTATACGTTTGTGACGGCCTTTAGGCTGCATCAAGCTGCGCTGCTATTGTATATTGTGTCTTCTCGTGTAGTAGTTGAGGATCAATTTTTAATCTTAAAAATCCTACGTATCGTCACGCCCCATTGTGAACTGACCCTAAAAAGCCGTGCGTACGTGATAGGACATTATATAAGGTTGAGAGTCTTGTAATGGATTATTGTCTAACTGCTGGCTTCGTTGTATGGCAAATATAATATTACTGGATGTTTCGCTAACTAATATTATACTATATAAAAATGAATTGCTGTTCGTTAGTCTCACTAAAACTCGAGAGCGGATGAACTGATTCGGCTATTTTTAGTCATGAAATATTTGTGGAAGTCCAGGGAAGGCTTAAACGGTTAGTATGCTCAACGAAGTGGGCATGGGTCAGCTTGTATTGTATGATAATTTCAATTTCAAGTATTGTATAATACTTGAAATTGAAATTAAAGTTAAATTTCGCGGTAACTGTACATTTTATGTCGTAAAAAGTAGCTTATGTTGTAATACAGCATGTAAACTAAGACCATACTAAATTTAAATAATTGTTCAGTAATTTTTAAGAGTAACAAACACACACACACACACAATCACTCCACAATTTCTCTTTTATAATATCAAGGTGATAATCACAATAATAACACACAAGTTTTTTACACTTTTCCACTTTTTATTACGTATTAATAAGTATTTACATAAAAAACACGACCGGTTTCGATTAAATCATCAACAGGTGTCGATGATGAAGCCAAGAACCCAGTACATTCAATCAGTTACATCAATGTGATAACAATGATAGTATAAATAATTATCATTATTACAAAATGTGGACGTTACTTAGACTCTTTTGAGTGACAAATTTACTACTCTACATTTTTTGACGAAAATTAACTTGGGCTATCGATTAATAGACTTATAACTTAGGCTACTCTTATCCAAAGAAGTTCAGCTATTCAATACTTTAATTTTTGACAACCTCCGTAGCGCAGTGGTTCAGCGTTGGTGCTCGACCGAGCTTGGACTCGACTTCGAATCCCGACGAGGAAACAAAAAAATTTCAATGTTCCTGGGTCATGGATGTGTATTAAATTTGTGTATTAATATAATAAAAATCCTAAATATGTGTGTATTATAAAAGTATTAAATATATACTTCCGCTGTCTTGTACAGTATACCTGTAAAACAAGTTCTTCGGATACTTAGCACAGGGCGAGATTGTCAATAGATATTAGAAGATATTATAATTGTTATGATACCACTGCATACATTAGGGTCCACTTACACGTCCAAATAATTTTATTTAATTTAATATACAATGTCTTATAGCTAGGTACATAGGTCCCACCTTAATGGCCTCTACAAGAGGAATATTATATAGACTATCTTAAGCTTCAAAGCCAAATGTCATATTTGACATTAAATTGTTTTAAGCCTAATTTATAATGGTATAGCATTATGTAACAATTATTATTACTAATTATGAAAATACAGGTAAAGATAGTTCTTTACATAGCTTTATTGAAATTTCCTGAACCGCGGCATCCAATTACGTGGAATTCTGAGTAAAAAATTGCATACGTACTTCCTGATTGAAGTACCGAGAATTGGGGACTTTGTTATTTAAATTGATATCTCGATCTTCTTAAAAGAAAAGAATTTCAAAACTCAATTTACGAAGTAAAACCTATGTACCAGGGTATCAGAGAACAAAGATGACTTCGCTCTCGAGGGCTTTCTGTAACGTTAAACAACCTTAAACTTTAAAGATGTACTTTAAAATACTGAAACTAAAGTTACATGTTGTGGAAAATAATTTACTTTTACAATAAACTTTTCGTTTCACTCAGGGTTCAGATCAGTCTCAAGACAAATCCTAGTCTAAAGACAACTTACAGTATTCGTGCTCGGAAGAAGTCACTGAACATTTTTTAACAAAAGGTGAAATTTTTAACCAAAAATACTGTATAATTTTACTTTAATAATTATTGTCATTTACATTTACTTTTTAATATAATCCACTTCCATTGGAAACTGGACATAGTTAATAAAATGTTATTTAATATAAATATTCCCTAAAATATTCAAGGATTTCGCAGAAATGCGGTCTGCTGCGGCCGATGAAAATAAATAAATAAAACATTTATTCGACAACTTTTCAACATTACACAATACACCTAATACTTTTCAATAATATTTTACACAGCGCGATTTCATAACATCTACACTCTACACGCTACGCTACGCTACGCACGCTATAATAATAATAATAGCTCCCCTCACCGATTTCATTCCAAACAGAAACCAGGCCAGGAGTTATTTTATAGTGCCCAAGTGTGTGTGCAATACACAAAGACACTCTCTCTTCCTTTTACTCTCATAGCCCAGTGGGACGGTAAACCGACACGACTGGCGAGAGAACAGGCGCAGGACCGACTTTTTACATGCCCATCCGACGCAAGGATCATCTTTCTTGTCAGACAAACCAAACTTGAAAACAATATTTTTGTTATTCCAACGCGGGAATCTAACCCACGACCTTCGGGTCGAGAGCGAAGCTCAGAACCACTACACCACGGAGGCGTTAAACACGCTACATATGAATATTACGGTATCATATTATGTAGAGTGTGGACATTCCATATTCAGTCGCTGAAACGTCTGTTGTGATCCATTTCATTTCACATAATACGAATATCTTCCACTCGAAAGGCCCTGAAATGTCGAAGAGTATGTTGCCCCTATCAATCAAATAATTATATTATGAAATTCATGACGTTCGACTCAAGGAATTTATATTTGAACGTGTTTTATTAAAAATTTCACAGTGCGCGCCAAACACGATTGGAAATGTAAAAGCATTGCATTATGGGGTTAGAGAGATGAATTTTGTGAATAAAAACGATTGTGCGATTCGAATTCAAAATTGAAATTCTTCACACAAAGTATTATTTTAGAAAACATTAATAATACATATCGACGATAGATAACGAAAATGCTGTAAGTTCCATACTGTTAGTACTGGGGGCTGATTCAAGATGTCATCGCTAATTAATGACATACCAAATCGCGATAATTTAGCGTAGCTTATGTCAAATCCCATACATTTTGTTATCGAACTTTATAAGCGATATTTAGCGATGGCATCTTGAATCAGCCCCCTGTACTTACGGCATTTTCGTTTTCTTGCGTCTATATTATAATGTTATATTACGCCGTATCCCGTTCCCGTTGAACTTACGTTACGGGTATCAGACAAAGACATCCATCAAAAACATAATTTGTAAAAAATATTAAGTCACGTTCTTCTACAGTAAAAAATTGTGAGATTGATAATAAATCCCAAGTCGGGGTTAGTCGTCGGTCTAACAACATCTTGTAGTGGTCATATCAATATTAATCTTTTATGATTTTAACCCTCGACGCAAAAACGGGTGTTATAAATTGGACGTGTATGTGTAAATGTGTATGTGTCCCAAACGGATGATCCGATTTTAATGCGGTTTTTTGGGGGTTTTTATGCGGGTTTGAAAGGTATATCAGTCGAGAGTGTTCTTAGCTATGTTTGATGGAAATCGGTTCAGGTCATCAAGGTCATCAGGTCGTTTGTTGGGTGTAATAGGAATTTTATATGTTAAGTCAGTTTCTTTTTATAAATTAATAAATGGATTGACTTGGCAATCAAATGATCACGCGATCTAACATATTGAATTAGATTGTTTAGTGCGATGTGCGATAAATAGGACTTGCAAGACGATACTATTATAAAATGTATTATAAATAAATTCTAAAATAATGCATTGCTTTCAAGCAACAACGTAGACGTTTTAATGCGCTGCCTTTATAATCAAGTTGAAGTCTCCATAAGCCAATTCTATTGAAAATTAATTAAGCCAAGTTTTAAACTGATCCCATGAGTATAGGTAGCGGTGGAGACGTTTGAACAGAGTTTCAACTCAAACATAATCTTAAAATTGAGTTTCGAATTGTGGTAAATCATTGGTCCACCACTAACATAATATTCATCGTATTTTTAATACTAATCTGAGCTGATTATGTTTGTCAGCAGTAATATTTTACGCTTCGATAATTAGGAATATCAAATAGTAATTGATAAACATTGAATAATAATTTGGCTTAAATATTTTTAGGAAATAAAAATTTTATTTACCTTATTTTAGGTATATCCTTGTAACGCCTCCTTGTAACGCCTCCGTGGTCGAGTGGTTAAGAGCCTGGCTCTCGACTCGGAGATCGTGGGTTCGATTCCCGCGTTGGAACCACAAAAAATGTTGTTTTCAAGTTTGGTTCGGACAATGCAGGCTGATCGCCTGATTGTTTGACAAGAAAGATGATCCATGCGTCGGATGGGCATGTAAAAAGTCGGTCCTGCGCTCCAGCCAGTCGTGTCGGTTATCCGTCCCACTGGGCTACGAGAGTGAAGGAAGAGAGAGTGCTTCTGTGTATTGCGCACACAGTTGGGCACTATAAAATAACTCCTGCGTAGCTGGCCTGGTTTCAATGAAAAAACCGGCCACCGTCATCGAAATCGGTGTGGGAGGCATTATTATTATTGTAGGAAATAAAATAAAGTAAGTCCTACTATTGTGATAGTTCATGAATATGGATGGACAATTGGGCACATATCCATATGTGATTCTTACTCGTAAATCTATATACTATACGGATATTATAAAGCGGAAGAGTTTGTTTGTTTATTTGTTTAAACGCGCTAATCTCAGAAAGTACTGGACCGATTTGAAAAAATATTTTTTTGTTGGATAGTCCATTTATAGAGGAAGGCTTTAGGCTATATAACATTACGCTGCGACCAATAGGAGCAAAGCGTCAGTGAGAAATGTTGCAAAAACGGGGAAAATTATTCACATTTGGGGACTTTCGTTGCGTGCGCTGCGTAAACGGTTTAAGTCACTCCACGCGAATGAAGTCGCGGGCACAGCTAGTACACCATACGGATCTTGATATTTTTTTAAGATAATAGTTAAAGCACTGAATTAATACCTATATATGCTTCTTTTCTCCTTCTCTTCATCATTCATATTTTTATCCTGATAATCTAAAGTGCTCCCTTTCGATGATCTGTACCTTGGAGGCAACATGAAATATTCGTCCATACTAACTTTGTTTATATTAGTATTGATCTACAAGGCAAGGCCCTAGAAATACGGCTATGAATCGTGTGGGGCTTTTGATAAATTCCATTCTTTCGAACGCACAAACGAAATCAGCCAATAATTTTACTCGCAAATAGCCAACATTTACATTATATCAGTAAACATGACATTTGGAAGTCTTGTCTATCGTTAA
Organism: Celastrina argiolus; assembly: GCA_905187575.2. Lineage (NCBI taxonomy): Eukaryota > Metazoa > Arthropoda > Insecta > Lepidoptera > Lycaenidae > Celastrina > Celastrina argiolus. The sequence continues at coordinate 5,437,496 of LR994582.1, read as the reverse complement.
TTTCATAAAGGGGCCTTTTCTCCCCTCCTGACTTAATTCCGTATATTTTATTTACGTAAGGGATGATTGAGGACGTTTGGGGTTGCTAGGTATTATAAATTGTGAGCAATGCGCAAAATTATGCTAGAGCCTTTACCCAATAATTATTATATTTTAATTCAAGGTATTTTATTTTGACGTCGCCTACGTGAAACAAATTTCAACCCCCCCGGAGGTTGAATTTTGAAAAATCCTTTCTCACTGTTCTCTCATGACCAGTAATATTAAGGAATACCTGTGCGAAATTTCAAGATTCTAGCCCTAGGGGTTTGATATGTGCATCGATACCTCGTTTGTTCATCATCATCATTTCGTCCAATGCATAAGAAAATCTCCCAGCAATCGTACATTTTTCCGCAATAAAAACTTTTCCTGGACTGCTCTATATCTGTTCCAAACTCCAATTTTTCATCCAAGTTTGGTACCAAATTTTATCAAAATTAGTCTAAGTCCCAGTTTCGGAGCCTATTAGATGAAAACACATAATCATTTTTTTTCTTTACAAAATAATGTTAAATACCTATTAAACACCTACTTATATAAAAAAATATTCAAATACCCATTGGTATAGATTTCGCAAATTATAAAATTTACCTCTTACACCTTTTATCGATTACAAAATGTTCTATTCGCACGTGTGATTTCCCATGATTTTCCGTTTTAACTGTATTTTCGATACAATGTAAAGGATAGTAATGGCGGCTAAATCGATCAACATCCTTTATAGGGAGAATGACACGCGGCTCGGAGTGACAAGATCGATGGTCCGCATTCAAAAGTTAACACAAAGAGGGATTGAGGCGAGTTTCGGCTATACATGATGTCTATGTGAGATATAGACATGTATTTCAAGAGAATCCTTATCTTTAGGCTAAATTACAAGGAGAAGAGATATACAAGGAGTATTTCAAGAGATGCCCTATTATATATATATTTATATTTCAATAATTATTGCCCTCTGTATTCTAAATCATAAGGAGGTGGGGAGGCGGGTGAAAATCAAAATATGACACAAAGGGAAATTGAGGCAAGTTATGTATACTGCCATTCAATTAAATAAGCAGATTCAATCAGATGACTGCGACATATATATAGGGTATACAAGTATTTCAAGAAGGCATACTAGGGTAAATTACAAGGATTATAGAAAAGTTCTGAAATTGGTTGCGAGGTTGATTTTGATTAAGTCGACAGTTGACACAACGAGGGATTGAGGCAAGTTTCGGCTATATAAGATGTATATCAACTGAAAACAGGTAAGGCTAAATTAAAAGAAATACAGAAAAGATGCTAACAGAAGATCCACAATATAACAATCATTAGAAGATGATGAAAAGTGAAGCGAACTCGTATGCGATAAAAATTGCATCATTGTATAAATACAATTTTTATGATTAATATTTTTTTTTTATTAATAAATTTGTCAGGAACCAAATCGACTAAATGTTTTTGGTAAATACACGAAAATATACTTATACACTTACACTAATTAGCAAGCAGTGTTGCTGAACTCTGGAAATAAGATTACTTCTCACAGTGTTCCTTATAAGCATGACGATAACAATGTGTGTATAGAATAGGTTACCTAAGCAAATATCAGAATTGATAGGAACTACAATCTATGTTGCTAACTTGAAGTCCTGTACAGTGTACTGTGTGCGCACAAGAAATGTACAGGCGTGTACTGAAACTTTGTAAGTACATTGTTATGCTGCCAAATATTAAATAACACACGTGCAGGAAAATATCTCATAAGTTTGACGTTTTTCCTATGAAGCTAATGTTTCATAACATAATTTTGAGTATTATTTTTATATAAAGCAAGCATTTCGATCAAAATTAGTTTAGTCGTTTCGAGTGTATGTGAAAACGGATAGACACATACTATGCGTTTATGAAGTTATTCACGATTTCAAAAATTATTATCACTCAGAGAAAATTATATTGAAAAGTTTGCAGTACAAATGTTGAGTAGCCTGACGAACTCCGTAGCGACTGCGCTACAAGAGTGCACTGCGTGGTTCAACGCGTTGGTGCTTGACCGAGAGATTGCGGGTTCGAATCCCGACGAGGGAACAAAAGTTTTCAATGTAGCAATCCATGACCCAGGAGTCATGGATGTGTATTAAATTTATGTATTAATATAATAAAAATCTTAAATATGTGTATAGTATAAAAGTATTAAATATATATTTCCGTTGTCTGGTACCTGTAACACAAGTTCTTCAGATACTTAGCACAGGGACAGATTGACGTGGTGTGAAGCGTCTATAGATATATTATAGACTAGCTGACCCGTGCTCACTTCGTTGAGCATACAAACCGTTTAAACCTTCCCTGGACTTCCACGAAGATTTCAAGACCAAAAATAGCCGAATCGGTTCAGCCGTTCTCGAGTTTTAGCGAGACTAACGAACAGCGATTTATTTTTATATATAAGAAGAAGAATATGAATTTTTCGTCCAGGTTAACGTCCCCCTTACAGCTGGATCAGTAGTAGTTAACAGTTGTTTTATTCAACACTAGCTGTGCCCGCGACTTCGTACGCGTGGAAAAGTGATTTAGGGCAGCAGTTCAAATACATTTTTAGCTTATGAACACTGTCGTTTGGATATTTAAAATCACTAATTTATAGTAATGTTTCTTTATACATGTGCATAGGCAAAAGAAGTAGGCCGATGGAGTAATAATAATAGTTTACTGTCAAATAATGGCCGTTTTTGTCGTAAATGTTTTGAGGAATTTTTTCTATGAAAATGCTAACAATTCCTACTACCAGCTCGAAAAATGACCGTGTATTATTAACCGACTTCAAAAAAAGGAGGAGGTTCTTAATTCGTCTGTATGTATACTATTTTTTTTTCTTTTATGCGAACGGGACTACTTGATAGTACGCTCATATACGCGACGAAGATCTCTGTACTGAGATTTGTATGGACTTTACGCCGCAGCGACTGCAGACGATGATCGTTTTCACACCGACGCGACTCTAGGTGCGCAATTCCAACTCGGACTTGCCCGGTTTTTTATTTATTAATTACCTACGCTAACAAACATGTAGCCTACTTAGGGAATTTACGGTTAAAGTACTAACTTCCTTTAGACGACAATATAACAAAAGTCTAAAAGAAAGAAAAAACCCAAGCCGTACCTAGCATGAAAACTAATAAATAAAAATATCATGAAAAACATAAATCTTACTTATATTGACATAACTTTTCTAATTTAAATGTACCTATGACATCTCATTCATATCTTGAAAACAAACTATACTACGCCTATACTTTATTAATCGTATTTGCAAAACCTAAGTATAATAATAAATTACTTCGCACAAAGTAATAATTATTTTCACTTGTACTGGAAAATAAGTATTACTTTGTGCGAAGTAAATTTAATTGTTCCTTTTAGTTTACCTTTTGAAGTCGTTTTTTTTTTTGTTTAAAATTATTTAATTTTCAGATTTTTAGTGATGGGTAAGCCAGAGCAGCGCGAAATTTTTTAATATATATATATATATATATATATATATATATATAGTTTACTGAAACGCGAAATTTTTTGATATTATAGATCCAGGATATGGTGCAAAACCTTACTGTTTGGTAACATATGCTTAGACTACTTCAGAAAAAATCAAAATCAATATATTATTCCACATAAATTTTGAGGATTTCCTTCGATTCCTCACGGATCCCATCATCAGGTCACCATTTTGGTGACAAAGGGACCAAATATAAATTATACCCTACACAACATAAAAAAAATTAAAATCATTTCAGAAGCGATGAAAATATCCGCGAAGAAACATAAAAAATAAACATATTATATTTACGAATTGAGAAACCTCCTCCTTTTTTGTAAGTCGGTTAAAAATATTATGTTGGTTATTTCATGTTACAATCTACCTTTGTGCCAAGTTTCATTTAAATACGTTGAGTAGTTTGGCTGAAATACCGTCAAATAGGTAGCTACAATTTTTTGAAGATCCCACGGGAACCCTTACGTTTTTCGGGATAACAATTTCCAATAATGCTCTTCAGGTCATAAGCTACCTGCCTGCCGAATTTCATTTAAATACGTTAAGTAGTTTGGTTGAAATACCGTCAAATAGGTAGCTACAATTTTTTGAAGACTCCACGGGAACCCTTACGTTATTCGGGATAACAATTTTCAATAATGCTTTTCAAGTCATAAGCTACCTGCCTGCCGAATTTCATTTAAATACGTTGAGTAGTTTGGATGAAATACCGTCAAATAGGTAGCTACAATTTTTTGAAGGTCCCACGGGAACCCTTTCGTTTTTCGGGATAATAATTTCCAATAATGCTCTTCAAATTATAAGCTACCTGCCTGCCAAATTGCATTTAAATACGTTGAGTAGTATGGCTGAAATACCGTCAAATAGGTAGCTACAATTTTTTTAAGATCCTACGCGAACCCTTTCGTTTTTCGAGATATCAATTTCCAATAATGCTCTTCAGATCATAAGCTACCTGCCTGCCAAATTTTATTTAAATTCGTTGAGTAGTTTGTCTGAAATACCGCCAAATAGGTAGCTACAATTTTTTGAATATCCCACGGGAACCCTTTCGTTTTTCGAGATAACAATTTCCAATAATGCTCTTCAGATCATAAGCTACCTGCCTGCCAAATTTTATTTAAATACGTTGAGTAGTTTGGCTGCAATACCGTCAAATAGGTAGCTACAATTTTTTGAAGATCCCACGGGAACCCTTACGTTTTCGGGATAACAATTTCCAATAATGCTCTTCAGGTCATAAGCTACCTGCCTGCCAAATTGTATTTAAATACGTTGAGTAGTATGGCTGAAATACCGTCAAATAGGTAGCTACAATTTTTTTTAGATCCTACGGGAACCCTTTCGTTTTTCGGGATAATAATTTCCAATAATGCTCTTCAGATTATAAGCTACCTGCCTGCCAAATTTCATTTAAATACGTTGAGTAGTTTGGCTGAAATACCGTCAAATAGGTAGCTAAAATTTTTTGAATATCCCACGGGAACCCTTTCGTTTTTCGGGATAATAATTTCCAATAATGCTTTTCAGGTCATAAGCTACCTGCCTGCCAAATTTCATTTAAATACGTTGAGTAGTATGGCTAAAATACCGTCAAATAGGTAGCTACAATTTTTTTAAGATCCTACGGGAACCCTTTTGTTTTTCGAGATAACAATTTCCAATAATGCTCTTCAGATCATAAGCTACCTGCCTGCCAAATTGTATTTAAATACGTTGAGTAGTATGGCTGAAATACCGTCAAATAGGTAGCTACAATTTTTTTTAGATCCTACGGGAACCCTTTCGTTTTTCGGGATAACAATTTCCAATAATGCTCTTCAGATCATAAGCTACCTGCCTGCCAAATTTCATTTAAATACGTTGAGTAGTTTGGCTGAAATACCGTCAAATAGGTAGCTACAATTTTTTGAGGATCCCACGGGAACCCTTTCGTTTTTCGGGATAATAATTTCCAATAATGCTCTTCAAGTCGTAAGCTACCTGCCTGCCAAATTTCATTTCATTCCATACAGTGGTTTTAGCGTGATGCGACGACAAACATTCCCATATGGACAGACAGACAGACAGACAGACAGACAGACAGACAGACAGACAGACAGACAGACAGACATTTTTTTCAAAAATGTTATTTTTAGGTTCTGTGGCTTATATAGACCCCCTTTTTTTAATTTTCACTTAAATATTTCTATTGTACAGACATGACCCCTCTACAGATTTATTATATGTATAGATAGATACATATATCTCATTTTGTGCTTAGAGATACTCATAATTTGAGCCACAGCACAAAGGGAGTTACATTTCAGCCCTAAGAACTAAAACCCGTTTACAATAATTATTGTGTGTTTACGGTGGCAAATTGCTCAAAGATACAAATATTTGAGCAATTTGCTCGGAGTTGGAGTGGACCAACTCCACATTGCTCCAGCTCATCCCAATTATGACGTAATCATTGGGAATTTCACGACGTGCTCTTCATAACTAAGTTAATGTCATTCGTGACTTGCCTTATGCCTGGTTCTACTTACTACGGCCTCAACGAAAACCAGCGTGAACTTGTGTTTCTCTAAGTGAGCAAAGGGCACCGAAGGCTCAAAAGCCATACTTCTGTACAGTCAACGAAAAAGCGACCTTATTATTCAGAAATAAGGTTCCTTCTGTAGGCGTCATATTATATACCAAATAGTACCGATATCCACTTCCAATGCGATTATCTGTGAGCTCGTTTGCTTTTATTCCAGCAAAATACAAATTTAATAAAAGGTCAAGAAAATGGCGTATTCAGTTTAATGGCCTGTAAACAATTTTGTATTTAATGGCCCGGAAGGCCTGGTTTTTAATGGAATTAACTCTGTATATCCGCGGCAGACAAAAATATTACCATAATTTACAGAACCAAACATTTTGCAAAATCTATAATAATATTTACTATTAATATTTATGGACGCTTACCACCACGTCAATCTGGCCCTGTGCTAAGTATCCGAAGAACTTGTGTTACAGGTACCAGTCAACGGATTTATATTTAATACTTTTTACTATGTATATTCACAAATTTAATACACATCCATGACCCAGAAACATTGAAAACTTTTTGTTTCCTCGGCGGGATTCAAATCCGCGACCTCTCGTTCGAGCACCAACGCGCTCAACCACTGCGTTACGGAGAATATATTTAATTAAAAGCTGAATTGTCTGTTATCGATTAATGAAGAAGGAATAGCACGTCCACACCTACGGGACCTACGGGACCTACGGGACGACACCTACGGGAAAAATGGTTGATGTGGAAACCAGCCTACAACCAACCACATCAACCATTTTTCCCGTAGGTGTCATAAACGGTGACAGGGAATATAATATGTAGTGTAGTTAATTTTTAAGTATTCTAAATATATCTTTAAGGTATTTATAATAAGGGCCTATGAAGCCCGAAATAAATGGTATTTACAATTTAAATATATTATAACTAGCAATATCCCGCGAAACAATTATAACCACAACCTGCAAGCAGATGAGTGAGTGTACGCATAGGCATGCGTTTGATGCACCTCCCTCCTCCCACACTGCTTATGCAGTTGACTCTGTGAACAATGTTCGTTAAGTTAAGTTGACTTAACGAACATTTGTTCACAGAGTCAACATCCTGAGGATGCTCCGGGGTCGGAGCGAAACGCGCGTCGAGTTTTGCAACCTGCATGGTGGTGGGACTTTGCACGATCGTGTTAACATTATTGCTTGTGTGGTGGTGGTGTTTTCATGTTTTTTGCTTGCGAGTGTACGCATAAGCAGTGTGGGAGGAGGGAGGTGCATCAAACGCATGCCTATGCGTACACTCACTCATCTGCTTGCAGGTTGTGGTTATAATTGTTTCGCGGGATATTGCTAGTTATAATATATTTAAATTGTATGCTATGGATTTCCGCAAAGTAACGCCTGATTCCATTAACTATTTAAATGGTATTTAATTAAATTTAATTTAATATATCCGGAAATGTAGCGTTTCCGCGGACGTTTTCACTATCTTAACTGCGCTTGACAACCCGATTGCCAGGCGTGGTGAGTATAGGCAGCTACCCCCATGAAATACATTGGGGGAGGCTTATGTCCAAGTCATGACGTCAGAGAAACGAAGACGACGAAGAGAAAAGAAGAGAGGGAAGAAGAGTTTGCAATATCAATATGTTTGTAGACACAGGACATTTTAATTGTTAAATAAATAGAGCATATTCTTTCAAGCCCACACGCCCCGTATAATGTATATTAATATGCATTCAACGCATCCGTGTTACCGATATTCTGAAATGCAGCTGATATAAATATTATTTTTACTCTGCAGAAAACAGATTTTCGGTTATAAAATCTGGATTGAAAGTCATTACAGCATAAATTTAAGGAAAATTGCAATTCTTTTAGCGTACAACATTTTCAGTTTATTAAAATGTGTTTATTTAAAATTATTTATTGGAACAAGGAAAAATTTTAACACTGTTTTGGTTTGAGTTCTCTATGCTGCTATGCTGTACGGCTGTCCCAAATTGTAACCTAGTGATGGTCAAACACAAAATTTAACAGGACAGCGTTTTTACGTAAAAGTGTTGCTTTTCGAAGAGTATTTAAATTAGATCGTCTAGATACTTGCTAGGTTTTTTAGTTATGAAAGTGTTAAGATGGAAGTTACAGATTCTTTAACTAGGTATCAGTGCTTTAATATATAAGTATATACGTGACTTTTCGACTCTGGTGTTCTTATATTTTATAGAGACACTCTGAGAGCAGAATTATGCAATAAACTGATTATTTTCGTTTGGTTTGAAAATAGTAACATGAAAGTTTCAGATTCTCTTACTAGGTATCAATGCTTTTATATCTCGTGAGTTTTCGTCTCTGGTGTTCTTATATTTTATAGAGACACTCCGAGAGCAGAATTATGCAATAAACTGATTTTTTTCGCTTGGTTTGAAAGTAGTAACATGAAAGTTTCAGATTCTCTTACTAGGTATCAATGCTTTAATATCTCGTGAGTTATCAACACTGGTGTTTTTATATTTTGTAGAGACATACTCTGAGATTAAGCATTATACCGTTTTTTTTTTAAATATCCCTTACATGGTTTTAATTTGGGGCAACCGTGTATTCAAGTAATGATCCCGGTCCAGCAGACGATGATACATTTCTGTATTTAAGAAATATGGTTTATTTGACTATTTATTAACATTCTTTCCCCACACTGTCCGTGGGATGTGGGACTCCGAATAGCAGCTCCACATCTTTCCTGTGGATATCGTAAAGGCCGACAGAGGGAATATAATATATCTGGATATGGGCAGATGCATTTCCCCTGAAGAGTTTGTTTGTTTAAACGCGCTAATCTCAGAAACTACTGATCCACTTTAGGATATTATATAACATTACGCTACGACCAATAGGAGCTAAGCGTCAGTAAGAAATGTTGCAAAAAACAGGGAAAATTATTCACATTTGGGTACTTTCGTTCCGTGCGCTGCGCTGCATAAACGGTTTAAGTCGCTCAAAAATCACGCGAACGAAGTCGCGGGCACAGCTAGTAGATCATAAGGGCCACGTTATATTCATAATGGCATACCTTAAGATTTCATAATATCAACATTCTACCTTAATATATTCAATATCACAAGGCCTTAGGGTATTCCTTAATCAAACATCGTATCGTAAAGAGAACCAAAATTCTGATTGCTAAGTACAAATTCAGACCAAATAAAACGGTTTTTTATTCAGTCTGAGAGTACTAAAGAAAAATTAAATATAGAACTCGTATTATGATTTTCTACAATATGGCCCCGTATCTTGAAATAACTTTGTATTGGCATTTATCAAAGCTATACACAAAATATTTAAGTAAGAAATAGGCTGATAAAATAAGAATCATAAAGTAGAAAAATGTGAGAGATAAAAATATAATTTTTGCTACCATTTTATTTAGAGTTTGACACCGTGGTCTAATGGTTCGAGCATGGCTCCTCGGAGGTCGTGGGTTTGATTCCATTTTGCAATATTGTGTACAATGAACGTATGCATAGATACCCACAAAAAACACTCGAAAAAAATACGCAATTTTCCTCTTGAATTTTATCGACGGTGAAAAGGTAATTTAATAGTTAAAGGTCATGACCACCAAAAACCAAATTAAACAGGAAAACAGTTTAAAGTTTTAAAATTCAGAAAAAAATATTGGGAGTCAATGTTAAATGTTAATTTGTTTGACGTAACATTTAATTAATAGTTCCTATGATTACCACTATATTGTTTTTTGGCGCTTGTGTCACAGAAAAAATGTAGCAAAGATGCATTCCAACAACATCAAGCGATTACTATTTTTTGGACGTACAGCAAACGATTGTGCATGTATTGCACGATTTTTGCTAATCGCAATTTGACCGTTTATCGGTCCTACAAAAGTAAGCAGTGACTAAGCACTTTTGTAGTCATGTATTGTCTCAAAATCAAAGATAAGATTCTTAAAGGCTTTTATCACAAGCTATTAATTTTTTAACTAACTATGTTTTATAACGGGTGTAAAAAAAACAGTCACTATAACTTTTGAATAATATGATTATATTACCTTTTCTCACTCAAGAAATGTATTAGGTATGTTTTTTTTTTACCTTTTTTTTATATTTTTTTTATAAATAAAACAAAAAATATTAAAGGAAATGGTAAATAGTAAAAAATCTGCTTTTTGGTTTTTGACAAAAAAAATACATTTCCGTAATAAGGACACGTAGTATAATCGTATCTCAAAGTTATACTGACTGTTCTTTTTACACAATGTATAATCCCGGTCCAAGTGCACAGCATTCACATACGCGTCGAATTGTGCGCTTGCAAGCGAGACAGCATGCAAATCCAAGCGAGACTTATCAGATAATTACGGAAATTGTCCCCAGCTTTGTAAATTAATTATCTTACAATGCAACCATTATTACATAAAATTTATTGCTTCACTAATAATTAATTGGTCCTCGTTAGTTCAACTAGTCGCTTCCTACGTCCTGATTTGTTTATGTGGACCAATCAGTGGACCTACTATTGAATCTAATTTGGTAGAGATTGGAATAGCATGGAAATTAGATTATTTTTAATCTACAACACCACCATCTAAGCGCCATCTTAGTTTGAAATTGATTGTCTATTTATTTATTTCATTTATGTAGTTTCAATTCTTGACACTTGAATCTTAAAACAAATCTGAAAAAGAAACTTAAACTGCGCTTGCATACTGCCAAGCATGTTGAGTATAGACAACACTCCCCCCTGAAATATTTTAGGGGACGCTTATGTCCAGTATATTTTTTTAAGGCTGGCCGTGATGTCACTACGACTCTTTTAGATCTATTGTGACTCCTTCGCTTTAGAGTACCGTCCCCAGTCCTATGTTACTTATGAAACGATATGATGGAGGTCTGCGGTGCGAATTTCCTCAGCTGTAGAGTATTCGACCTGCCCAAGGTACTTGCTCATGCTCAGATGGATGTCCAGTACCTAGTGGATGCCATAGCTAAAATAATGATATTAAATAAACAGTTTACCTGTGACCCAACAACTGGCCGGGTAGAGACAACTTTGTTGCAAAGAAAAGGTTAAGTGTAGAACGTTTTAAAACGATCTTATTTTAAATTCATTTCAAGGTCACGACACGTTTCACGCTTTTTGTGTTGAAGAGCACTTGTTAAGTTTTACGTCCGACACACACGTTCAAATATCGTGATCCAACGTGATTGAGGCCCGTAATAATAAAGAAGTCTCAAACCCAACATCACTTGAGAACATATTTTGACAAAAAAAACCTTTCGTTTCACTTTTAAAAGTTACTTTAAGTTTTTTTTTAACGTTTGTAAATTGTAAAATGTAAATATGCCGAATTAAGTACAAATATTCACATTAAAATAAATATAAGCATATTTTTTAAGCATAACATTACATTAAGCTAAATTCAACTCCTTAATTAATAAGAAGATACGAAACGAAATGAGTAATTAATATTTTCTAATAGTAGCGCTAGATGGTGATTTCCGGTATGTGCCTGGAAATCGAAGAAAACAAAAATAGCCAGTGGAATTGCCAGTATTAGAGTGATACCTACCATTTTCTAGTACTAGGTCGTGTCTCTGTTATATATCTACTTTGTGCTCATAGATTATTAAGACCCTGGATGGCCAAATACATTGCCCAAACTCACGACGTACTTTTGTCAAACGTAAGTCTGAAAAACGAAAAAGAACATGAAAGAACGTATTGGACTGGCGGACGTAAACAGTATCACTCTAACAACATAAGCTGGCTTCATTTGTTCACATTTCGTCCCGTGCAAATAAATCTCACATAGGTTACTTACTTCACATGAAATCAGAATTGCAGGGATTTGAATCAGTTTTCCTCTCGTCTCGCTATATAACTCCACGATCACACCGGATTTGGCTTTGTTTGTTGCCTTTTTACTACAGCCAAGCCAAACGGTAAGGCGAATAAATAGACAATATACGGGGATGCTTTGAATAGTTTATGTATGTATATTCTATTACAGTCCCGCAACTGCCTGATCATACCCGCAAAGACAACCGGAGCTTGAACTGAAATTACCTATTAAAAGCACGAAAAATCGACTCCTGTTTCGTCCTCCAAAATCGAAAAAAAGGAAAAAATTGTGACGTACTAATAGTATACATAGATATTCAGGAAAAAATTGTTACTATATTTGCATTGTCCAGGGAGGAAACAGGCGTAGACCCTTGTATTTTATGGAAAAACGACTTTTGTCCTCTTAATAAGTGCGAACAATAATTGTTTAATATTTTCACGTACTTCAATTAATAAATAATGTGTAAGCAATAGGATTTTGTTAGAAAAACTGTCACACTGTAAATTAGCATGGCGACTTTGGATGACACCACACCGATTAAGTATTATCGATCGTGGACGGGGACACTAATATATTATAAAGTACTAAGTATTGTCTTAAAACCAAAGATAAAATTCTTAATGGCTCTTATCAGAAGCCTAATTTTCCATGATGTTGACAGCGCATAAATAAGCGTACTTACAGCATTTTTTCTCGGTTACAGACTACATTTTAGCAATTATTTAAATAGTACGACAAATAATCATAACGTTATATAACCGACTTCAAAGATCAACGCGTTTCGGGTTGCAGGTTCAAATACCGGCAAAGTAACTAAATCCCGACAACTTCAAAGTTATAAAGAGAGCTAAGCAATCCTAGCAGTGCCCTCTTAAAAATCGTAAGAAATCTGCGCAGTATCCAACCTACACATTTCACAAGTCGCTTGTAAAGAAACCGCAAGATTTAAAACGTTATTAATGGTGGCGTCCGTTAAAAAGTAATTGAAAAACAATAGCTAGGGGAGCCCTCGGGACAGCCTTTGAACGGAAAACAAACAAAGCCCTTACAAATTTATGTCACCCACACATAATGTTTCTTAACATCTAAAGTATAAACAAAGTTTTGTCTTGTTGTGTTTTTATGGACGACATTTTCTATTTATTGTTTGACTATACATTTAATATTAAAATGCCGGCTGAATCACAATATATTTTGTTTAGAGCTCACGAAACATCTGGATGACTTCATCTAATCAAAAGCTGATACAATATCACTGGGTGCAAAATTTAAAAAAACCCCTTACTTTCACACCTATGTAAGAAACGACCTGATGACCTTGAAGACCTAAACCGATTTCTATCAAACATAGGTAAGAACACTCTCGACTGCTATACCTTTCAAACAAAAAAACAGCATTAAAATCGGATCATCCATTTGGGAGCTACGATGCCACAGACAGACACACAGACACGCCAAACTTATAACACACCGTCGTTTTTGCGTCGGTGGTTAAAAAAACAGAGCGTGATACTGCTTACACGTCACAAACTATTTATTTCAAATTACATAATATTACATATCACAATATGTTTGTTCAGCAGGCTTACTCCCGACACAATCGAGAATCGAATCAGTTCGATATCAACTGCTTCTGCTGTTTTATTTGGTGGATTACTTTGAAACTAACCGGGATGAAAATAATCGTTAGATCGCTACTTTTTGTACTCCCGATCATAACAATCGGCTGAAAATCAAAATAAACAAACGTCAATTTACTGGGAAGTGCGCGGCACGAACGAATCTGAATCTGAATCGAATCAGTTTGGAGAGTAAGGCCCCAGATTATTATAAATCATTTTTGTGCAGTTTAATGATATTTAAGCAATATCAGATTAAACATGCGTTTTATATTTTTAAATATTGTAAAAATGATTCCCAAAAACGAAACAAGAACATGGAATATTATTTAACAGTTAACCATTAATGGTTAATTATTTATTTACAATATAAGTTTGCGGTTTTCGAGATAACATAAAATTTTATAAGACGTAATTGTTAAAAAAAAGACTGTGCACTGGCTAGTTACATAAAAAAAAAGCAGCCAGATTTTTATTTGTATAAATTACCTTATTTATATTAATTAGTACTCATTCCTTTACGTGAATATTCTGAAATTTCTCTTTCTATTATACAATTTCAGGCATAAATTGTAATTACTGCCATGTATTACAATTCATTATTTTCAAAAAAAGGAGGAGGTTCTCAATTCGGCCTGTTTTTTTTATGTATTACAACACCGACTACTAGGTTAATGATCCGATTTGCTTGATTTTTTTATTAAGCTCAAAATAACTGCCATTTAGTCCCTTAAAAATTTTACATTTTTTGGCCTTATTTTAATTTTATGTCGGTACATATTTCAGTATTGTTACATAATGCTGTGTCATTTATGTATTAGCTTTAAGACAACGTTGTGTCAAAGATGACATTGACATTGACGCCTAAGATAGTTTTAATAGTACGCGGTACTTTTCCCATAAACGCGATTCATTCTCGTATCACGGGAAACTCCTTAAACAAAACTATTCCTAGCCTTTCTATGTACAAGAACATAGAATCCATCTATGTTCATACAGAAATTTCCAAGCGGGGTAAATTACCTTTAAAACAACAGGTAATATATCCACCGAGGTATCTGTTTCATGTACCTAACAATTCCTTTAATCTATTTCACTAAGTAATCAAATTGATTAAAGCCGTTTTAATATTCATTAGGCAAATCTGTGGATATTATATTTTGTGAGAGCTCGCCTACTCTCATTGATATTTGGGCTCGAATTAAAATTTAATTGAAAATCGAGATTTTATTGGAACTATGTGCTATATGAAAAACATTTATAACCGAAGCTCGAATTATTTTCTATGAATTGCAATGATTGCTGGCTATAATAATTATTATAAATACACATTTTTCGAATTAATTTAACCCCAACCTAACTCAGAAAAAAATTACGGATTGAGTGCACCGAACACCGTAATTCTGGGTGAAGATACTAAATAATAATAATAATATATATGGACGTTTTACACCACGTCAATCTGGCCCCGTGCTAAATATCCGAAGAACTTGTATTACAGGTACCAGACAACGGAAATATATTTAATAATTTTATACTATACATACACAGTATACATATATATTTAAGGTTTATTATATTAGACACAAATGAAATGGTTGTCTCATTCTCGGATTCATTCAATTTGTTAGTAAAAATAGAAATCAATGAACGCGCTAGTCATTTAATTAAATAGCGGATTCAATGAGATGGCTGCGACATATACATTAGCATTCTGGCTTCACCTGCTAGTGAAGCAGCAAAATTTTATACAAATTTTCTTATACTAAATAGGATGGGGTTGTCTGTGTATGGTATGCCTCTTTATGAAATAAAGAAAAAAAAATCCCCTGAAATACTTTGGGCGAGGCTTATGTCCAGTGGTGGGCGTCATAGCTGAAATGATAATAATTAGTAGTTTCCCAAAGATTTGCCTAATGTTTTATAAAATCAGCTGAGTAATAAAAATTCAAATATTTTTTGCGTACTATTGAAACTAACGCTGTAATTGTTCGATTTCCAACTTAATTCAAATATAAATAAATCATGCCGTTCGATTAGATTTTTATAGCCATTTCGGCGGAATAGCAGTTTGTTTAATAAATCAAAACGTCAGTCCATTCGTTACCGTGCGCTAAATGAAAATATCACGATTTCGAGTTTTTTTTCGATTAATAGTCAGTTACCCATTCAGTAGAAATGTGTATCGAGCTAAAATGTCGAAACGATTTTAATGATATTGTATAGCATATTTTTTTAATGTGAGCTGCGCCAAATTTGCGGCGGTTACAAATGAGAGTAATTATTATCTAAAACACTATACAGTACTAGCTGACTCGTGCCCACTTCGTTGAGCATACAAACCGTTAAAACATTCCCTGGACTTCCACGAATATTCCAAGACTAAAAATAGCCGAATCGGTTTCGAACCGCAATTGATCTTTATATATAAGACTTCAGAAAACATTTTTGTAAAATTTATTCTGAATAAAAATTTTTGACTTTGACTTTGACTTTAAGACTAGATGACCCTTTGTTGCGCATAAAAAATATAAAAAAAACCATTTAAATATTTCCTGGACTTCCACGAATATTTCAAGGCCAAAAATAGCCAAATCGGTTCAGCCGTTCTTGAGTTTTAGCGAGACTAACAAACAGCGATTAATTTTTATATACATATAAGATATTGAGATTTATCAAAAAAATATTTTTTTATAATCACCAAATCCACAAACTTCATTCTTGTTATCTCTGTTGGCTACCACAAACAAGAGTTCCGTCCAAGAAATTCTTGAGCGACTCATCAAAATGAAGGAACTCACGAAAAATTTGCTTGTTACTAATCAAGTGAAAACAATGTATGGGGAACCCAGACTATTAGTTTGTTTATATATATTTTACTTTGAATCGGAACCTATTAACCTGGAAATAGCTACGTTCTAGTAGTATACAAATATGGAGCTTAAAAATATTTTAATGAGAATTCTTGTTGAAACACGTTACCCACGTTAGTATTAAGTTTATTACTGTGAGGAAAATTATTTCCCGTCCTGATATTATGAGAGAAATGTCGGAAAACGCTGAATATTTTACTTTATGCATTTTATAACGTAAATGCTATAGTGTAACGCATGCATTTGCACATGCCAGCTGCAGCAGAGAAACCACAGTCTAGGAGAATACCAGCGTAAAATTTTAAGTGCCAATTTTACCAATAGATGTTAAAGTCAATCTATACAGGCTGTATTGTTAATGAGTGATAATAATTAAGGGTGTGTATGTGTCCCATATATAGAGATATAGAGTTTACTGTGAAAGTACCAGGGTTTTGATTGACGTTTTTGTCAATGTAGATCTTATTGAAATATACTTAAAAATATGTAATATTTTCTTTATTATATTTTATAGAGGATTATATTATTTTGTCGTTTTATAAATCGCTGTTTTATACATTTTTTACGTTATAATCTTTTTTCTCCTTATATATTTGTGACACTAGTATGTAAATTACTTATTTGTTTTTGCAAATATTGTCTCAATTTTTTTAAATCGCGATTTTATACGAATTAACAGGTTCTGGTCGGCAGAAAGTAATTTAAGTTCATTGACGATAACGTCAAAGCCTTAATAACTACTAAAATGGTAAGTTAATTCTTTACAGTCCATTCTAAATTTTTTGCGTCAGCAAACATCCATTCTACTTACATACAAAAAACTGTAGGTTCTTGATGGAAATACATTGTACACAGTAATAATACACAAATTACTTGCACTTTCTCCACTTTATTAGTTGTTAAACATAAGATTTATTGAAATATACACGACCGGTTTCGACTAAGCACCTGATGATGACTTAGTCGAAACCGGTCGTGTATTTCAATAAATCTTATGTTTAACAACTAATAAAGTGGAGAAAGTGCAAGTAATTTGTGTATTATTACTGAGTTACTACTAGATTCTATAGATACACACACACATACAGATATGTCAAACTTATATCGCCCCTCTGTTTTCGTCAGGGGTAAAAAGCGCAAGTATTTTAAATCAAATCTATATCTATACTTATAATAAAACTGTAGAGAGGTCAATTCTGTACATTGAATATTTTTTCAAAATACATATTGGAGGATGATTGGCGATCGATACTGATGCCAAAAATGCAATTAGTAAAATTTTTGTCTGTCTGTCTGTCTGTCTGTCTGTCTGTCTGTCTGTATGTGCGCGATAGGAACAAAAACTACTGAAGGGATTTTAACCAAACTTGGTACGATTGTAGCCCATATTCCTGGGCAGGTTATAGGCTATATAACATAACGCTACGATACATAGGAGCCGAGCAGTGACGATAAATTGGAAGCAAGTCGGAGGAATTTCGCGCGCGCGGGCTGCGGACGAACGGTTCATGCGGGGGGCGCGGGGGGATCGCTTACACAGTGACGCGAAGCAATAGAATGTGGCACTAAAGTAGATTAGAACTTGAAATAAGTACCTAACTAACAGATTTTTTTTTCTGAGAAGAGTGTTTCCACAGTCATAATAATATAAAAATTGTATTTTTGAACTTGCTTCACAAATTGAAATAAATTATCATTTATTGTATAAATCAACTTAATTAACTGTATTATTAAAAGAAAGCCTTTCGCGATAATCTAAAAAAACGGGCAATTAAGCGGTTTTTGGTAAACTATTTATACCATCACGGTATTAATCCTTATCATTTTTAATACGTTAGTTGGCTTAAGAATTTCATGAAGACTATATTTGCCCTTTATACCTAGCAAGTATAATTAATAGTTTAGGAGATAATATAGCAAAATTAAAATCGTTACGCCGTGATTCGACCGCCGCATCGCGGCGCCGCGCGATACAGGCTGATGCGTGACGTCTTATATCCGAGTCGGGGTGTAGTGTAGGTATCAGATGCTGGTAGGTAGGAATTTTGGCGAAGGTCAACCAAAGGAACTCCACCCCACTGCTGGGTAAAAAATACTATTAAAATGTGCTAACAGGCAGTACCGGTAGTATGAATTTAACCACGCACAGCCGCTAACTGTGCCCCCAGTAATAATCGTGTAAGTACGGCGTATGGCGTATAGATGTCGCTTTGATTTGAAGATATTTGTTTATTTTTATTCTCTGTCGATTGATATGGTCTGGTGTACAAAAAGTTACGTTCTAACGGTTTTCTTTAACCTAATTAATTTCAAAGTAATCTACCAAATAAAACACCAAAAACCGTTAAGATCGAACTGATTCGATTCTCAGTTGTGCCTGCTGGATCCTCGGCGGGGCGTGCCGCTGCGCCCATGTCTAACCGAGAGTTCCGTTTTAAAGACCTTAGTAATTGCAATATAAGTTTAAATTTAATAATACTTCAAAACATTAATGACAAAAACGGTAAATAAGTTTAAAAAATTGAAAATATTTTTATGGTTTCGCAATTTATCCTATGTCGTTTAAATTTGATATGAAGCAACATTTTAATAGTGCATTAAGATGTTGCTTCATATCAAATTTCTATTCCCGGGAAGTACCCTTTAGGTTTTGGTTCCCTTTGGCGTGTCGAAAATTGCGAAAATTAGCGATATAAAGTATAAACGGCTGAATCTTTGGGTAGATGTGGCCAAGATGCCTGTTTCTTTTCACAGCCAGAAGGGACAGTAGAGCTGAGTTTTTAATATGATTTTTAGCTTGATACCTACACGTGTTAAAGTTTTGACACCCAGACAGACAGACGGACATCGAAGTTAAATACTTTACTAAATTAACGTGAAAAATTGTCTGGGTCTATACGGTGCATTCGAATAATATTATCCTAACTTCGAATACCTTTGCTGACTTCTACATATTGTTCGAAGGCCTACTTCTTTTGCCGAGCTCCGAAAGGATAGTAATATATTATTATTATACCCTGCATACCAAGAGGCTTGCCGGGTACGTGTCTTGCTGGATCGGGATCAACACTGGGATGCACTGGGAAGTACCTATTAGCGAAAGTTCTTAGCGGTTGCGCCAATAAACTAAAAAATATATTTAAAAATACTAAAGTGCCCTAAATCACTTTTCCACGCGTACGAAGTCGCGGGCACAGCTAGTAATTAATAAATTGTGATGTCACAACTCTATATTTGCCCAATCCACTAGCAATGTTTAACTTTTCCGAAGCCAATATTATTAATAGCTGTTCATCAGTTTGGGAGCTACGATGCCACGGACAGACAGTCGTGAATCTTATAAAGTACCTCTAATTTAGTCGGGATAAAAGCGCAAGTGATATAATAGAATTGTGATTTAATTAGATCAAATAATTAAATCACAATTCTATAATGACGTATTTCTAATTTGACATCTGTTATGAGATATTTGTATAATCCAGTTATAGCTGTGTTTAACTTTGCCGAAACCAAGATTATTAGCTGTTCGTCTGTTTGGGAGCTACGATGCCACGGACAGACAGTCGTGAAACTTATAAAGTACCTCTAATTTAGTCGGGATAAAAGCGCAAGTGTTTTAGATCAAATAATTAAATCACAATTCTATAATGACGTATTTCTAATTTGACATCTGTTATGAGATATTTGTATAATCCAGTTATAGCTGTGTTTAACTTTGCCGAAGCCAAGATTATTAGCTGTTCGTCTGTTTGGGAGCTACGATGCCACGGACAGACAGTCGTGAAACTTATAAAGTACCTCTAATTTAGTCGGGATAAAAGCGCAAGTGTTTTAGATCAAATAATTAAATCACAATTCTATAATGACGTATTTCTAATTTGACATCTGTTATGAGATATTTGTATAATCCAGTTATAGCTGTGTTTAACTTTGCCGAAGCCAAGATTATTAGCTGTTCATCTGTTTGGGAGCTACGATGCCACGGACAGACAGTCGTGAAACTTATAAAGTACCTCTAATTTAGTCGGGATAAAAGCGCAAGTGTTTTAGATCAAATAATTAAATGACAATTCTATAATGACGTATTTATAATTTGACATCTGTTATGAGATATTTGTATAATCCAGTTATAGCTGTGTTTAACTTTGCCGAAGCCAAGATTATTTGCTGTTCATCTGTTTGGGAGCTACGATGCCACGGACAGACAGTCGTGAAACTTATAAAGTACCTCTAATTTAGTCGGGATAAAAGCGCAAGTGTTTTAGATCAAATAATTAAATCACAATTCTATAATGACGTATTTCTAATTTGACATCTGTTATGAGATATTTGTATAATCCAGTTATAGCTGTGTTTAACTTTGCCGAAGCCAAGATTATTTGCTGTTCATCTGTTTGGGAGCTACGATGCCACGGACAGACAGTCGTGAAACTTATAAAGTACCTCTAATTTAGTCGGGATAAAAGCGCAAGTGTTTTAGATCAAATAATTAAATCACAATTCTATAATGACGTATTTCTAATTTACCCATCTGTTATGAGATATTTGTATAATCCAGTTATAGCTGTGTTTAACTTTGCCGAAGCCAAGATTATTAGCTGTTCATCTGTTTGGGAGCTACGATGCCACGGATAGACAGTCACGAGTCAAACTTATAACGTAGTCTATGTTTTCATCTGGTATTAAAAGCGCAAGTGTTTTAGATCAAATAATTAAATCACAATTCTATAATGACGTATTTCTAATTTGACATCTGTTATGAGATATTTGTATAATCCAGTTATAGCTGTGTTTAACTTTGCCGAAGCCAAGATTATTAGCTGTTCATCTGTTTGGGAGCTACGATGCCACGGACAGACAGTCGTGAAACTTATAAAGTACCTCTAATTTAGTCGGGATAAAAGCGCAAGTGTTTTAGATCAAATAATTAAATGACAATTCTATAATGACGTATTTATAATTTGTCATCTGTTATGAGATATTTGTATAATCCAGTTATAGCTGTGTTTAACTTTGCTGAAGCCAAGATTATTTGCTGTTCATCTGTTTGGGAGCTACGATGCCACGGACAGACAGTCGTGAAACTTATAAAGTACCTCTAATTTAGTCGGGATAAAAGCGCAAGTGTTTTAGATGAAATAATTAAATCACAATTCTATAATGACGTATTTCTAATTTGACATCTGTTATGAGATATTTGTATAATCCAGTTATAGCTGTGTTTAACTTTGCCGAAGCCAAGATTATTAGCTGTTCATCTGTTTGGGAGCTACGATGCCACGGATAGACAGTCACGAGTCAAACTTATAACGTAGTCTATGTTTTCATCTGGTATTAAAAGCGCAAGTGTTTTAGATCAAATAATTAAATTACAATTCTATAATGACGTATTTCTAATTTGACACCTGTTATGAGATATTTGCCTAATCCAGTAGCTGTGTTTAACTTTGCCGAAGCCAAGATTATTAATAGCCGTAATTTATACCGTCGTGCCCGTTCAGATTTCACCCTTTGTGTTACAATGC
Source organism: Celastrina argiolus (assembly GCA_905187575.2). Taxonomy (NCBI): domain Eukaryota; kingdom Metazoa; phylum Arthropoda; class Insecta; order Lepidoptera; family Lycaenidae; genus Celastrina; species Celastrina argiolus. The sequence continues at coordinate 5,415,498 of LR994582.1, read as the reverse complement.
TTTGAGATGATTTGCGAGGGAAACCAGTTTCCTTTTGATAACTGTATATTTGAATGATGTTTGAGTTAAGGTTAAGTAAGGGTTGATAATAATCAGGCAAACTCTATATCAAATTGGATTAGGGAGTTTGAAGGTGACTTTATGAACCGATAAACCGTTGAAATAATACTATCTTGATTATTTTACGCTTGTATTTTATGCTGCTAATTATTATGGTCCGTATAATCTCTTTGAAATAACTTAATGGAATAAATTTGCAAACAAAAATGAAATTACCGAAGATAAAAATGCGCAAAGATTTGTCTAACTCACAATTTTCAAACAAATTATTGCAATTTCTAGCGAAATTATTCAAAGCCTAACAAACCTCTAGATTTGTTGATAATGATTAAGTATAATTACTGAGGCAAATGAACGATACTTGTTGAAAACATGTAGACCGCGAGACGCCGAGCCAGTATCGACGTCGCCGCCATCTTGGTAAATACTTTTGTTGATGGTTTTTACGTTGAAATTCTGGAGGGATTTTAACGTGAATATGCTATATTGCCTTCATAGGGACCCAATTAAAAAAAAACTAATGATAACAGAATCCATACTGGGGGCCTATTACAAGCTCTTAATTCCAGCTAGTTTACGCCATACAACATGGCTGCCTGGAATTTTCGTATTACGATCACATAATAAGTGCATGATGACAGCTAGTTAGCGGACACTTGACACTGGACTTGCTTCAGAATGTCACTTTCAGACAGCCAAACTAGGGTGGATCCATTTTGTATAACATGTCGCTGTAATATGAAAAAGAACATGGCAATTTAAGACCGTATTATTGAATTGTCTGGAACCAGGCTGGTATTGTAAAAGATCATAATACGGCCTCAGTTTAGTGTTCTAGCTTATCCCGGCCTAAATTTCAATTTGAAACACCATTGGTTAGCTGAAAATTCCAACGACTTATTACGTATGATCCTTATTACTTACAACAAAATATGGTCATTTCTGTAACAAAAACAATCATTTAATAAGGCGAGTGGCTGTGTTCAGACATGCCTCTTTTCCGTAATATTGCGTAAAAAAATAATATAAGGATCTATAATGATGTATTAAGAGGAAACACTAAGTGCTAGAGAAATGTAAAATAGGTATAATCTGTAAAGTCTATTGCTGTCCCGCAACTGTCAATTGAACCGATAGAGACAACTGCAGCTTGAACTAAAATTATCTATTGAAAACACGAGAAATCGACGATTAAAAGACCCTCTTTCCCCCTCCAAAACTTAGCTGATCTAGATACTTTTTTCATTATAAACTAAATAAGGCTTGAGTTATGTTCCTATTTTGATTTTAACATAAAATGTACTTTTTATCATAAAATATAATATAATTTGTTTCCTAGATGTTTAAACACCGTTGAAAATCTGGCCATATTTTTTTCGGTTATTGAATATCTAATTTTTTTTTTTTTTTTTTGTTTAAATAGGGACGTACGTCGCTAATCAGGAAAAAAATTACTACTCTTGCGGGGGAGGAAACGGGGTCGCGTAGACCCCTGTTTCTGTATCGAAAAACTGTCGTTGTGTTTCCTCTTAAGCAGTTAAATTAACCAGGCAACAATTAAAGAAAATTCAATTTGTCTTCTTAAATAATACTTACGCCAAGACACGCTCGCAAGCTAATGAATGAGTAATGACAGACTGGCGAAACCCATATAAATTCAATCTACGAAACAGATGTTCGGAGCGACCTTGCAAATTGATTTTCTCCAATTTGATTTCCTAATAACATTCGCATACATTAGCTACATCCGCGCCGCGCTGCTAAAAATAAATCCCCTGACTCTTAAACGAATCAGGGAGATCAGGTACAGGATCGACTTTTTACATGCCCATCCGACGCATACATCATCTTTCTTGTCAAACAATCAGATAATCAGCCTGCACTGTCCTAACCCAACTTGGAAACATCATTCCTATGTTGAAACTTCGACCTCCGGATCGAGAGCTAGGCTCTGAACAACTAGACCACGAAAGCAGCAGTGGAAGCGTGCTGGGCTCATAAGTCATAACCCAGAGGTCCATGGATCGAATCCACGCTCGGCTACCATTAAATATTAGGATAGTAAAAAAATCAATAGTAGAGGAATATGCAAAATTAGTAGAGGAATATGACTCTTAAACGAATCCTAAGATAATTTGCTATATAAAAGACAGTGTTTTTTGACGAAGGAGGATTTTAAAAGTAAAATTTACTAAATATGATAATAAGGTTTTAAATTTTTCACTCGTTTATGCCCGCTGTAGATGACAACGAAAAGCTGTAACAGACATAACAATGAATATACAGGTTGTAAAAATAATCACTACAACTTTGATATTAATATACTACCAGCCATATAGTTATTCACAGTATAGATTTTTTTTTATGTAAAACAATATATTTAAAAAAATAAGTTTGGGAGGACTAACTCAAAATACAAATATTATATAGTATACTAAGGAACAAATTTGTCAGTCGAACTCGCGAGTGACGGTCACTGTCATTATATCGGGTATCGTTTCCTAAGTTAAAAAATTGTCACCGAGCTTTTAACGTAAAAATATCGAGTGTATATAAGTTATAAACATTTTAAACACAACCAATTCATTTGTAAATCTATATAACAATGAATAACTGTAAAAAGTGCAACGTCACTGCAACGGACTATGTGTTGTGCAACAAGTGTAGTGGGTCCTATCATTATGAATGTGCAGGTATTTCGGAGTCTACTTATAGGAAATATGGAGCCGAGAAGAAATCAGCCTGGCGATGCATCTCTTGCCGTAACACCTCCTCGGAGTCGCAACAGCCCTCCTTAACTGACGTGTTCAAGGAAATTAAGGGGTTTCGGGATGATTTTCGTGCTACGAAACTAGACCTTAATAATATTAAATCCGAGATACAAAGCGCTACACAGTCTATGAGAGATTTAAGTTCAAGATTAGAGACAATAGAAGACCGATATAAAGATTTCGAGGGTAGATTATTTCTGGTCGAAGAGAAACTGCTCGCAATGTCAGCCGTTCACAAGGAACTTAATGAAGCCCGAGAAATTATTAAAGATCTGGAATTTAAAAATAACGCACAAGACCAGTTTTCGCGACAAAATAATGTCGAAATATCCGGCATTCCAGCGAAGAAGGGGGAAAATATACTTTCTATTATTAACACTCTTTGCGCTGTCGTGGGATTCACAATTTATGATTTCGATATAGATACCGCGCATCGAGTACGTTCTTATCCGACAAATTCTAAAAACTCGGAAGGTAATCAGCAAAATCGTCCGCCATCGATAATCGTACGTTTCACACAAAGACGTCGTAAGGATCAGCTGATCGCTGCAGTGCGCGCTCGCCGCGGGCTCACCAGCGTCGACGCCGGGCTGCCCGGACCGGCCACTAATGTCTACGTCAGTGATCACCTTACACCTACTAATAAACTGTTATTGAAACGCGCAAGATATCTTAAAGTGGAAAAGAATTACTCGTACTTATGGGTTAAAGACTGTAAGATACTTATTAGAAAAAACGATAATTCTGCTATTATACGTATCTCAAATGAAAGTGATCTTTTAAAAATAAAATGACTCGTATTACTAGCACTTAATCTTAATCGAAATAAAGTTAATTATACTTTGGCCTTTAAAATGCTTGTTATCTTTACACGTACATTTTTCTCATACTGTTTACCTTTAATCACGTCTCGTTATCGTTATAATATTTTACTTACCTATTGTTTACTTACCTTAACTTCGTTTTTAAACCATCGTATTACCAAAATTTTATCGTGTTATGTTAGTTTTATAAAGTTTACTGTTTATACACTTTTGAAAGATTGTTTTGTTTATTATGTCACACTCGTTTCTTTATCGTATAGTCTTATTTTGTTACACAGTTTTGGACCTGAGGAACGTATTATTTTGAACGTTTATACACTTTATAATGTACTATTTCTGATGTTTAATACACCTTAGCTGAAAAAATCATTTTCATTAACTCATTATCAATTTACTACCAGAACGTGAGGGGCTTACGAACTAAATCCCACTCATTCCTTACAAACGTTTTACTTTGTAACTACGATATTATACTTCTAACTGAAACGTGGCTAACTTCTGACTACAATGACGCGGAATACTTTTTTACAAATTACAACGTCTACAGACGCGATAGGGCAGCTTCGGGTGGCCGGGACGTGCGGGGCGGTGGCGTGCTCATAGCGGTTAGACGTGAGCTGCGCGCGCGCAGCCGTGCCGAATGGCGCTCGGGGCCCTCCGCCGAGGAACTATGGGTGACTGTCGAGTTCGACGCGGCGCCGACGACTGCGCGCTCGCATAATGTTTACAGCCTACACCTCGCGTGTTGTTATTTTCCCCACAACAATAATCACTATCGTAGTTTACAAATGTTTTATGACAATGCTGCTGACATTTTGCAGAATAATATAAGTGACAAATTTCTAATTATCGGTGATTTTAACATCTCAAATGCAACTTGGTATAGTGATTCGTCTAATTCATTGAAACTTAGAACGAGTAACGACAGATTTGCAGCGGACTTGTCGGATTTTATACATTTGTGTAATCTCCGACAATTCAATAATTGCACCAATATTAATGACCGTTTGTTGGATTTGGTGTTATCGAATGTCACATGCACTGTATCTCACTCAAGTTCGCCGTTAATCACGGAAGACGCACACCATAAATCTCTCGATATCTTTCTTGATTTGCAATGTCTCGCACAATTAAAAGATTTCAAAGATTATTTTAAGTTGATTTACCATGCGGCTGACTTTGAAGCATTTCGCATAGCAATATTAGATACCAATTGGGCGGACGACTTGTGTAGCTTGAACACCGAGGATTCTGTCGCATACTTTTATAACATTTTTAATAGTTTAATGAATAAATTTATTCCGAAAAGATTAGTTAAATCACAATCGAGTCACCCGCCTTGGTATTCTCGTTGTCTTATAAAATTAAACAGACAAAAAATGAAGGTTCATTCCAAATGGAAAAGATATAATAACTCTCGAGACTACCAGTTGTTCTCAGATTTACGACAGCGCGCTAAAGCCCTTGAGCGAGAATGTTACAATAACTATATTAGATATAGCGAAGACAAAATTTCCTCATCGCCTAAACATTTTTGGACTTTCATTAAATCCAAATCAGGTACTGGTAATATTCCCGCTCAAATGAGATTACATGACGTTTCATCGGGTGATGTCGTTGAGATTACAAACATGTTTAGCGAGTATTTCAAATCCGTTTTCATGCCCGATGTAGGTTTCAGCACAACGAACATGGACGCAGTCGTCGACTCCTCTTCCCTAGTCAATATAACTTCAGTAGAAATTACACAAAAAATTGTACTAACCCAATTTCAACAGTTAGATGCCAATAAAGGCGCTGGTTGTGATAGGGTCCACCCAATTTTGATTAAAAAATTAAGTAAAGAACTGTCTATTCCGTTAACAATAATTTATAAAAAATCTATCGCCGAAGGTTGCTTTCCGAAGATCTGGAAACAAGCGATTATCACACCCATACCAAAAGGGGGCGACAGGCACGATATTACTCAATACAGACCCATATCTAAATTAAATATTTTTGGTAAAGTTTTAGAAAAAATTGTAACTGAGTCACTTACATTAGAAACGCTTCATGTCATACCTCCCGAACAACATGGATTCATTCGCGGGCGCAGTGTTAACACGAATCTTGTGCAATACACCGACTTCCTGCTTAATGCTTTGGATGCCGGCCATCAGGTAGATGCCGTGTATACAGATTTCTCGAAGGCATTTGATAAAATAAACCATTCTATCCTCTTAAAGAAGCTTGCCAGAATCGGTATACACGGCGATCTATGGAGATGGATATGTTCCTATATCGGTAATCGCAGCCAGGCAGTTGCATTACTGGGTTGTATTTCCGACTTTGTTAGCATAACGTCTGGCATTCCCCAGGGTTCGCATCTCGGTCCGTTCCTGTTCAATTTGTACCTATACGATTTAAGGACTTGTTTCAGAAATTCCCAACATTTACTATACGCAGACGATACTAAAATTTACAAAATAATCGATTCCTTGGATGATTGCGAACATTTACAGGAAGATTTAAAGTTATTTGAATTATACTGTGCAAATAACCAACTATATCTAAACACCGATAAATGTTGCTATATAACTTTCACAAGGAAGCATAATCCGGTGTCTCATAGTTACCAATTTTTGGGAAATTCAATTAAGAGAGTTACGGAGGTGCGAGACCTCGGCGTCTATTTGGATTCTAAGCTTAATTTTAATCTACACATAGATAAGATTGTGACGAAAGCTCTTAAAACTCTAGGCCTTATTATGCGCCTCAGTAAGCCTTTCCGTAGGGGTGACACTTTGAAGACGCTATACACTTCTTACGTGCGTAGCATCCTCGAATTTGGTAGTGTAGTCTGGAGTCCCAAATATGCTGTTCACGTTCAGAGGTTAGAAAAGGTACAGAAGAAGTTCATAAAATACCTAGACTATCATTCTGGACACAGATACACAGAGTACACCGAAAGCACTAAACGGTATCGTATGCTCTCTCTGTATTCCAGACGTGACTACCTGGACGCTACTTTTCTATACAAAATAGTTAGGAATGAAATCAACTGCCCCGACTTATTGCAAATGCTAAATCTTAAGGTTCCCCGTTCTACCTCCTCACGTTCCAAGGACACCTTCCATATTCCATTCTGCCACACTAATTACGCAAGAAATACGTTTCTCAGGCGCTCTTGCTCACATTACAATAAAAAATTGAACGATGTTGACATATTCCTTACAAAGCTACCCAAATATAAGAAACAAGTGCTAGAATTGCTTTAATTTATAAATCTATATTTGACTTTAAGTTAGGTATCAATTTAAGTGTATAGTCATATTAAATTGTTTCTGATGGAGACTGTTACTTGACGATGTTTTTCAAAGTACTTAATTACATGTAGCAATTAATGGTAAAGTAGGTTATGTTGTAACTTAATCTTAGTTTTAAATTTTGTAAAAAACTGTTTTTACCTTAATAAATAAATAAAATAAAATAAACAAATATTATAACATTAACTATGTACGCAGTTCGACGTTTATCGCAAATACATTTTACGACTGATTACAACTAACCAGTAATTTTAAACCTCAAAGTATTAGTTGCCACAATTTTCAGTTAAGGTCCATGCAATTTTTTTTGTACTAATATACATATAGACATATAGAGGTCTAAAATGACCACAAGGAGTGAATCTTATCATGCTGGGGCTCGCGGGCTCCGCAGTGGTCGTTGACATAACACCTGACCAGGGCTGAAACTCATCTGTTTTGTGACTTTTATGGAGATCTTTAATCACGTTTGTCGCGTTATGGTAAGCAATTTATATGAGGTGCCAAAACAAAAAAATGCTCTACGCTTCATCCTCTTTACACTATTTTCGGCTTGATATATGAACCATGAAACACACTGTATATGATCTTATGACTAGGTCCTTACCATACTTCAATGTGTCAGTAGCATACTTTTAAATCTGATACAATATGCAACATAAGCACAACATTTTTCTTTTGCTATGCGCCTATGAGTGCTTATGAAGGTGATATGCGGATATATGAAGGCAAAGATGAAATGCGGCTAAGGAGAAAACAACACAAGGTAAATTTTACCAATAAAATATTTACATGACATAGAATTTGTACCTACATTTCTGCTGTCTTTGTCTGTCAAGTGACTTTTCCAACATATGAGACAAAGATAACAGATTGTATCATATTTTGTATTCTTCAGTTATATTTGTATTCTTTAAAAGACAAGGAATGAATAATACAATAACAGAAAAACAATATTACGCATCCCCATTTCTCTGTTTCATTTGTAGAGTAATTAATATGAATTATATAGAGTAAAGGATTTATATCCTCGAGGTTCTTCCACAACGGACCTTTTCTATATTTAGCAAAGGATTAAGGAAAAGAATGACGTGAAAGATTTTTCTTTAGACACGTTACAAATTAATGTTACTAGCTTTACGTAGATATACTTAATATAATGTTTTCTCCTTGTTTGAAATACTATAAAAGGTACTGGATAGACAAGGATAGAATGTCGTTTAACTCTTCCAGCCTGTAAAAATAAAGTGCATCATAAGATTTGTAGACAATTTTCTTTTCTTGTCATAGCGGATTTTTTTATCATTATTAACTCTCTTGGGGAGAAGATCTAGGGTTATGTGGCCACTTAAATACCATTTGGTGGTCCATTTCAACGCTGCTGGAGAGCTCCGAGATCTTATAACACCAGTAAAATAGGGAATCGAACCAACTATCTTCGGATGCTCTACACGTCCTTCTCTTCACACTATATTAAGCTTGATATATGAACCGCGAGACGCTGTATATACAAATATAATATCCTCAATACCGGGGCCATACCTCACGTACAGGCACATGGCCCTGGTCATGATTTCCCGCCCCGGGTCGCTCAGGCCAGGAGTGTGTGACAGCATAGATAGGGGAACAAATATAATAGCTCCCCTCACCGATTTCGGTGTCGGTAGCCGATTTCATTGCAACCAAGCTAGCTACGCAGGAGTTATTTTATAGTGCCCAAGTGTGTGCGCAATACACAGAAGCACTCTCTCTTCCTTTTACTCTCATAACCCAGTGGGACGGTAAACCGACACGACTGGCGAGAGGACAGGCGCAGGACCGACTTTTAACATGCCCATCCGACGCATGGATCATCTTTCTTGTCAGACAATCAGGTGATCAGCCTGCATTGTCCTAACCAAACCTGAAAACAACATTTTTATTGATCCAACGCGGGAATCGCACCCACGACCTCCGGGTCGAGAGCGAAGCTCTGAACCACTTGACCACGGAGGCGATTCAAAAAGAAACGGGAACAAATATAATATATAAATGAATCACCATTTCCCTTGGTCATGCCATCGTAGGTGAAGGGCTATACCGATTTTGCTACGGAGTTCTTTTAAAATAAAATGTAGTTTACATGTAGCAGTCCGCTCAAAAAAGCGGGCACGGCTCATCTAGTATAATATGAAAATATTATGTATGGCGACTGTCAGTATTACTTTAATTATGTTTGTGTGCTTAGAGTGGCGCCAGTGAGTAAACAAACCCGTACATTGTATACTGTGACGTTATTTTCCAGATTATGACCGATTTGAACCGACTACGATGGAAAGGAAAGGGTAATGATTTTAGTAGATCAATTGATTCATAATAATAGCTGCAGTGCTGTCACAGGTAGTAGGTTAGTATATATATGAGTAGGATAGGCATATTTAAGGCAATATATATAGGTAGTTTGACGACCGAACCGCAGTGCAGTGGTTCAGCGCGTTGGTGCTCGACCGAGAGGTTGCGAGTTCGAATCCCACTAAGGGAACAAAACAGTTTTCACTGTTCCTGGGTCATGGAGGTGTATTAAATTTGTGTATTAATATAATAAAAATCTTAAATATGTGCATAGTATAAAAGTATTAAATATTATTTCCGTTGTCTGGTTCCTGTAACACATGTTCTTCGGATACCTAGCAAAGGGCCAGATTGACGCTTCACACAGCGTCCATAGATATTATTATTATTTTTCATAAAAAATTTAGTTATCTGTAGATAATTATATTAGCAACTGTAAAATAGAGTTTGTCTTTGTACTAGCTAGTCCGTTGACATCCCAACTAATCCTACTAGAGTAATAAATGGGAAACACTGAGGATAAATTAGGAGGAGCGCGCGTTAGTATAAACATTTGATTATTATTTATTTTCATTTATTTATTCAATAAAAGAAGTACTTAAAAAAACTTTATCTACATAGTGTAACATTAAACATTACTGATTTTTCTGTACACTGCTAAGTGTGAAAATTATTTAAGTATTTTAAGTGAGGCAAGACTCAGGGGACTACTGTTTTAGTTTTTGCAAATTTTGTCTTAAAAAAAGTTGTGTGTTTATTGAGAGAAAAGTAAAATTTAAATATATTATCATATCTAGCAATATCCCGCGACATATATATATGTCGCGGGATATTGCTATGCGGGATATTGATATGATAAACAATTATAACCACAACCTGCAAGCAGATGAGTGAATGTACGCATAGGCATGCGTTTGATGCACCTCCCTCCTCCCACACTGCCTATGCATAATAAGAGAAAAGTTTCAAAGTACGCTGATTTTCAGCTTATCACGCAGCCTTCAATTTCACAACAAAACACTAAAAACACTTTATATTCGGCTATACAGTAAACAACAAAAATTTTAAAACAAAAGCCGTAAAACGCACAAAATTGAAATACCGCCCTTAAAATTGCATTAACTAGGAAGCCGATGGAAATCTCGTCGAAGGAAACTGCCATCGAGCACACATAAGGCCACTTTAAACTGACACACTTGGCGCACACGAGCTATTACCACACCAATGATTTACTGTCATTATGTTGGGGGAAATGCAAATATTATCGTCCTTGTTTACTATCAAAAACGTGGCCCCAAAAATAAAATCGGGGATTTGGAGAGGCGCCAAATTGCTCGCTTAATATTTCACAACTAGATTGTAAGTTAGAAAAAGCGAGGCGTGCAAAACTGTCGATCAACGATTTTGCTTTTTTGTTTTTTTCGTAAAAATATGATCGTTGTATTTATTGTGTACAGAAAAACAACGTAGCTAATCAGGTATATTATTTTTGATATGTTTTTCGCAGAATTTCGTCTATTAAATTCAATACACGTATTTCAATAAAAACAGTGATTGACGTTAGAATGTTAGTAACTCACAGACAGTTCCACAGAACAGAACAGTTTGCATTGGACTGCCAGGCCGCCAATGCAGTTTGGTTTTGTGATTTTAAATGTCGTGCTAATGACGTGCCGCGTGACGACATTAACAAATAATCAAAGATTTAATGATTTCAGGGTAAAATATATATAAAAAAAAATTTAAATACTGATATACTTTTATATACAAATTTGCGATTATTAAAATTTTCAATAAATTAAAAGGTTAAAATAGTGCAATCGGCCATTTTGACTGAAACAGCGCATTACAGCGCATGACGTCACGTCTAGGTTAACATAACTGTCATGGTCCATGGCTGCTAGTCATTACTACATCATCGATAAATGTCAGTACTACTACTACTTCTTAATTATAAGTATTTATTTTACAAACTTGAATTATTTTACAAATTAAAAATAATAACATTAACATAATTAAAATAATAATATATACAAATAGTAATAAAATAAACAAATAATAGCTAAACTAACCTAACACACCTCTAGACCTACCTACTCTATAAATAGAAAAACGCCGCCAGGTCGTCCCCCTCTGGCAGAGTACCTAGCAAGCTGACAGCATTGCCGCGTTGGATAGCAATGGCTATCCGCTGTGCTAGGTAGGTCCCTGCTCTAGGGTCCTGGATCAATTCCATAAGCTTTTTAGACAGTGCTTTAAAAAGCTTATGTGCACCGGGACCCCAGGAGCCTAGGGTTTCCACCCCAAACGGCTCAAATATGATGTCACCGCCAAGGGTCTCATACTTGCGCCGCTTGAGGTTCTCTGCTTGGTAAGCGGCCGCACCCGCACAGCTTGAGGTAGCCTGGACATGAGACGGAGCAAGAGTATCGACGCAGGTTGCGTCCCATACAAGGGCCCGTCCCACACTCCAGGGAACCAGGGTCATTCCATCGGGTCTCTTGCCATCGTCGCGCGCCAGACCGGAGGGCTCCAGTATTGCTGGCACACCGGCGGTGACAAGAGCCCGACGGATGAGGTCATTCAGGCTGTGATGACGGGAAATGCGTCCAGCACTTCGAGTGCAGCATAGTCATTATATATTACTCTTTCATCTATGGTTTACTTAAGCATCTGACGTTTACATAGGCGTGACGTCACACTCGACGCCATGACACTTCATCCTGTTTTGGCGCACTATTGAAAATATATTAGAAAAATGGTTATAATCTTCGATATTCATTAGTTTGTTACCGAAATAAAGGTTTTTTTCATAATTAGCAAATGTGTATCCACTTTACAAAAGTGGATTTCAAAATCTTTCGTCATGCCTAACGTCTTAATTTTCCACGGTTTGGACTATCTGCGGCTTACATTATGTGTCAAAATACGTAATGGCCCGCGGATAAAACTGAGGAAAATATGCGGACATCGCCAGATTAGACTGTGACGTAACTAACACGTGCGTTTTGGGGCGCGTTTTGGGCAGCGCGATTAGTTTCCGCGGTAGGTAAACGCCTGACTCATAAAATATATGAAGCATGTTTTCGCCTTGAAGCTTATGTATTTACTCACTACATAACTATGATATTATGACCTAAAAATATTTTACGTCCCTTTAACGCTTACTAAACCAAATTCGATTATATGGACAATGTGCGAAAGAAAATAAACTCAGGATTCCGGATGTAGCTTTTATGAACTTCAAACTTCAAAATTTCTATATGCAATCAAAAATACATATAATGTACATTGACAATATATCTTAGTGCCTTGTACAGGCAATTGCTAAGATTGTACTAATCATTTATGTTCTATGAATCCAATTTACATCTTTATACCGCTTACTTAAAGAGACTTGAATAGGAAAAGTGGCTTTCATTACACTAATATTATTAAGGTGAATATATTTTGTGAATGGGTATGTTTATTATCTCGTCACGCGTAAACGGCTCTACTATTTTTTATAAAATATAGTATTTACGAAGTTTACCCTGGAATAACATATTCCCGAAAAAGTAGAGTGTTCCCGTGGCAAATCTTTCAACAATGTCATATTTAACATGGAATAATTAACAATTAAAATTATTTCCAATTATGGCTTCTTGCTATCTTTACTTGGAAATAATTTAATTTTTATTAACTCATATAAATTATTATTTTCCGGTGAAAATAGAGGGGTGTATTGGTTTAACGTGTATGTGTGTATGAGTCAGTTATCCGAGGCATTGTAGCTCCCAAAGGGATAAACGGATTTATAAATTTAATATAAATTAGTTATGACACATCTTAATCATTTAGATGCGGAGGTTACTAAATTTTGTTGATAATTTTATTTCGATGCTGCATCTGAGAGACTTCCATAATAACCATGTAGTCCGTTTTACGACCTACAACATCGCCACACGATTTTTAGATAAGCATTTAAAAAGATCTAAAAAGTTCACGTTCATTCACTCACGGCTCGACCGGTCCCGATCTCTCGCTCTCGGCTTCATTCGTTTTTCGTGTGCGACATCGTCAACACTTATAATTAATTTTAATAGTGATATAGTGCAACAATTAGTTTTTATTGCCGGATAACATGGAAATAAGGAAGAATAAGGATGTTCACGAACATATTCGTCAAATATACGGCGAATGGAAAGTAAATTACGCCGCAACAAAGGACTTTAAAGGTACCAAACTACCCACAATTATTTTAAAAAATATTCCGTGTTTTTTCCTTTGTTCTGTTAAGGTGTAGTCACTTTATGTTACTAAAATGACCGTCTTAACGTGTTAATACATGATATTACCCAGATAGTCATTATTTTGTACCTTAATGTGGTAATACGAGATATTATCCTGGTTACAAAAATAAGTTCTTTCTTAACGTGATGACACGCGATGCCATCCTGAAAGTAACTTCTTGCTTTTCATCCTGGCGCTTTGGTTTTCTGTTTTTGGGAAAGCCGACGTGCTTACGAGCGCTCGCCGGGCGTCAGCAGACGTGATAAGTGCGAGGGGCCGAATCTGGCTGCGCCACTCCTCGGTCTTTGAGCGACATCGTAGACGTTGATTACGTCGAATCGTCCGCGCCAGCGCCGACGCCGCAGCAGCCCGATCCGCCGACGTCAGCGCCGGTTAGTCAACTAGACCCTGAGCCGGTGGACTAACCAAGAAGTTGACCTCGCATTACTACTAATTCTTAAATATTCTTGGCAAATAAATTTGCCGAATTATTATGCGAAAACATACCCACTAAACTCTCTAAACGTTGGGGTACAATCCTATTGGATGAGCTGTCAAAGACACATAGCAAAATCCTATTGAATGGGCTATCAAAGAGACAGAGCAAAAGGAGTCTCTAGTTGAAAACCACTTATACCAGAATCTTACAAGTGCCTAAATTTAACAAAAGTACTTATTAGAGAAAGTCTTTTGAAAATAGAAATAATAAAATAAATTTCTAAAACAGCTGATCTTCTACTAGATTTACATTTTGATGAATCAGTTGACAGAATGAAGCTTAATATATTGCCTCAATTGTATAAAGAATTTTGCAACACAATCCAAGGTGAAAAAGGTATGCATACTGGTGCTGTGAAAAGCTTGTGAAAACACAAAAAATACCAAGGATATAAACCCGTCTTCAAACTAGTAAATCTTTAAAGCCTTCTCCCAGCGCAAGCATCCGATACCGCCGGGAAACTCCGGAGCTCCTCCTCGTCAACAGTGCGTGAGGCCAGCGCCAGCAACGCCGGCCCGCTGCATTAGCCGCAGTCAACAGTACATGAGGCCAGCGCCAGCAGCGCCGGCCCGCTGCACGAGCCGCAGTAACAGTACATGAGGCCAGCGCCAGCAGCGCCGGCCCGCCTGCACGAGCCGCAGCCATCCACGTCGGCGAGGAGGACACCGCCGCAGCGCCGCGGCCGTCCCTACACGAGCGCCAGAGCCAACAAGGAGAGGAGACGCCGTTATTAGAGGTACCTCACGCAGGATACATTCCATTGTTTTTACACAATTGGTTTCTAATTAATGCTGACAGCACAGTTCTGTCGTGCGTTAAAGGTTGTAGAATACCTTTTTATTTACTAACTTACGTGACGTCAGTTTTCATGACGTGAAAATGTAAAAAGCTAATAAATTAACTTAAGGGATTAGAAGCTATTTTAATATGTAATGATAATTCATATTTTACCCAACTTCGGCGAAGCCAAAAAGAAGGGTAATGTTCTAACACCGAACGGTAATGGTGGGTTTAATTAAGTTTATATTGAACTTAAAGAACATCTTAACAAATTTGTACATAATTAACATTTTATAATGGAAGATATTCGCACCGCTAGAAAATTTGATTCTAAGGTGCTTCTAAGTCCTCATCGATTGATTTCAAAGAAGTTTACTTTATTGTGTCAATACATAAAAGGCAGAAAAAATATGTGAGGTTTAGATTTTATAATTATAATCCTCATCAATTTTATTGTATTCCATGTGGCTTAAGTTCTGCTACATTTGTATTTACAAAGCTCAACTAACCAACTTAAGCCTTTTCTCACATGGTTAAGAAACCATGGGCATTTAATAGTTGCTTACCGATGAAAATCTTTGTGTTGGTAAAGATTATTCTATAATATGTAATTAAGCACTATGTACTAATGTACTAAAGGTAAAATTAGAATAACTAGGTTTTGTTATGAAATTTGAAAAAAGCAATATGATAACTTCACAAGTTTATACATTTCTTGGGTTCCAGATAAATACTGCAAATGCAGTTATTATAATTACCTTCTGAAAAACTTCTGAAAATCTCTTAAATATCTTACGAAATCCGTAATAAAGTCCAAATTGGTGAACGTGATTTCGTGAAGTTTATTGACATTTTGACATTATCATGTCCAGCATACACCAGTTATGTAATAATTATTTATACATAATTTGAGAGAGAAAAGTTTTTAGGTTTGGAGAAATATAATATTAATAATATTGATTCGATTATGTTACTAAAATATTATTCGTATTATGATGTGGACTGGAGTTGCGTTATCGGGTCCAAAGCCTTTAATAATAATTAATATATAAAGAAATTTGTACGATTTACAAATCTTTACGTACTCTCCACTTACAGGCTGAGGAGCCGCAAGCAATGGAGTAATAACAAGACGCCATTAATTTTCATTGATGGCTCAAAATCATAGTAATTACCTGGAATTATTAGCTGCATATAAGGGCTTATAATAATTTTGTAAATTTTATATAATGCTCGAAATAGACAATACTTGAGCTATATCTTATATTATTAGATTGGGAGGCGTTCAATCTCAATGAATTCACAACAAAACTAGGTAGTAGTGCGAAATACAACGTACCTAAGTATTTATATTTTTGCTTTATTTTACTTTGAATCTTGCGATGACAAAGACGCCGACGAAACATCTAGGTACATTAGTATCGATAGATAATGGAAATTAACCAAGAAGAACTTTTAATTATCTATACAACTTAATAATATGGATTTATTTGCGTTTCCATGCGATCTAAGCTACGTTTAAATAACAATATACATATAATAATATGTAAAATTTTAATCTTAAAATTTTAACTTAATAATTTTCTCTATATTTTTCCGTATTATTTTTCTAAGACTCTTAAGTCATAGAAAAATAGCTGAAGAGGAAACGGCCAGTGTAGCGATAGACTCCTACTGGCCGTTGCGGCCATGATTGCCTCTGTTTCAGTCGCTACTCAAGTCTGACATAATTTGTTTGAAACCTAATATATAATGTCTACTGTCCCCTTCTAGTGTTACCCTGGCGTGAGCAGTATTGTGTAGCAAGCCTACTTGTGCGTGGAATACTAACGGGCCTCAGTTTATTGACAAAAAGCTAAAATCTGTAGCAAAAGGTACAAATTATCAATATAAAAAGGGGTTAAAACAATGGTTTAACTATTGACTGATGTATTATATTAGAATTTTTGACAGAAAAATTTAACGAGAGTACGAGTACATTACATTGCTACAGGTCTAGTTGTCTCTAGTCGTTGGTAAATCACGTTGCAATAATTGTATATTAAGGTTCTTGAAGGGCATATTTAGGAGTAGGTAAGTTATATTAGGAGTAAGATAGTTCCGGGAACCTAATTTAGTCTTGGAATATTTGCCTAAATTTTGTACGTATGATTTCACTGCAACCCAAATTTTATCACAAAAGTCGGTAACCCTGATGTCGTTGTTCACAGGACAACGGGTGAAGACTGGAGACGTTGTCACTAATTAGAATAGCAGACTTTCACTTTTACGATTCGCGTATAGTTATTGCAATTAATGATTAATTAAGACCTCAACACCAAATAGGTGCAAGCCTTTTGGCTTTGGCAAGTCAAGACTTTGGCCAACCTTCAATTTGTCCTGCACTCGATTTGTTATCATACTTAGAAAGAACTAGTATTTTTCTCAATCGTGTAAAAACTTATAAATTATTTCTTACCTTTTAAAAAGCCCGTTCACTACGCGAGATCTTAGACCACAAGTCGCGCCTGCGACTTGCGAGAGGCGTGAACGTGAACGTATTCACGGCGCACAGCACGCGTCACGCCGCCACTTCCTCGGCCAGCATGGCCAGCGTGTCATTATATTTTAATTACAAAACTGGTCAGGCAACTCGCTTTATTTTACGCACTTTTAGAATCAACCTCTGATGCTTATCAGACATGAATCAGCAAGTGTTATCGTTTTCTGTATTAACAGAAGATTATAAAACTTTATTTCAAATGCTTTATTAGACAATAATTATTTTTATAAATCATTAAAACTACGGATGAATAGAACTAAAATATTGATAACATTATGATGTTTTTGTTTTGAAATGATTACTTTCTTGAATATTAAGTTTTTATTTGTGATAAAGAATGAACATAGATGTGATAAGATTGTAATTACCGTTTTATTCTGCCACAAGCGCTGAACATCTACATGGTTATTATGGAAGTCTCTCAGATGCAGCATCGAAATAAAATTTATGGTTAAACGAACTTACCTTAAGTGAAGTTCGACCAAAATTTTGTGAGATGCTGCATCTGAGAGACTTCACTCCCTCCCACACCCTAGCACGCGGTGCGCAGGAGGCGCACGCTGAGCAAGGACCCCAGGGTGCAGAATAAAAGCCTCGACCAATTCTTTAAACCAAATGAAGCCGAGAGCGAGAGATCGGGACCGGTCGAGCCGTGAGTGAATGAACGTGAACTTTTTAGATCTTTTTAAATGCTTATCTAAAAATCGTGTGGCGATGTTGTAGGTCGTAAAACGGACTACATGGTTATTATGGAAGTCTCTCAGATGCAGCATCTCACAAAATTTTGGTCGAACTTCACTTAAGGTAAGTTCGTTTAACCATAAATTATGTTCAATTTACACCTACCACACACTGTTCCTACCTATTAACCTACAATTCACACCTAACCTACACTAACACTACATGACTACACTAATAAATACAATTAAGAAAATAGTAAAATAGTTATAACTAAAAACTCTGTTATTTTTTCCCATAAGTCCCGTTGGCATATTAACCCAACTCCCTGTTTAAGGTGCGGTCCTGAAATTCATTATAATATTATATTATTATCGTATCTTCTTATATATAAAAATGAAATGCTGTTCGTTAGTCTCGCTAATACTTGAGAACGGCTGAACCGATTTGGCTGTTTTTAGTCTTGAAATATTCGTGGAAGTCCACGAAAGGCTTAAACGGTTTTGTATGCTCAACGAAGTAGGCACTGTTCAGCTAGTATATTATAAAAATGAATTGCTGTTCGTTAGTCTCGCTAAAACTCGTGAACGGCTAAACCGATTCGGCTGTTTTTGGTCTTGAAATATTCGTGGAAGTCCAGGGAAGGTATCAAAGGTTTGTATGCTCAACGAAGTGGGCACGAATCATCTATTTATGAATAAAATCAAAAGAGAAAAATATTTATCACTTTTAATTTTTTTTCCTTATTTGATTTTGTTTAATACCTTGCGATGTTGTATTAATAATATTTGGTATACATTTTAGAAGGGACAGATTTCAGAGACGCTTAACTCAGGGTACTAACTTAACCTATAAAGTTTTCATAAAAATCCTTGCATATTTTTACTCGACGTAAAACAACTTTGTTGTTTACATTTTTGTCTTTAGAAGTTTCAGGACACTCGCAGAATGTTCCTGTCTGTATATTTTTGTATATTTGACCTCCAGAAAAAACGACGGGATGCAATGTGTCTATAGTATGTAGTAGCCCCCAAATGAACCAATTTTGAACTAGTTGCGTTTTGTTTTAGGTGCCGTCATTCTCTTCACACTCCCCTCGTCTGTGGCGCCAGCTCTAGGAGCGCTGTCAAAAAAACGCCTATCTGTGGAGCGCGCTCCTGGAGTCGGCTGCGCGATACTAAAATAGATTTCTACACAGTTGACGGCTTTTTGTGTTTTTCTTTGCCACAGATGTGCTAATTTTTAAAAAAATATATAGATTGTCCTTTAAAAACTTGCTTTAATCTATATCGCCTCCGTGGTCTATTGGTTCAGAACTTCGCTATCGACCCGAAGGTCGTTGGTTTGATTTCCGCATTGAAACAACAAACAATGGTGTTTTCAAGATTGGTTAGGACAATGCAGGCTGATCACTTGATTGTCTGAGAAGAAAGATGATCAATGAGTCGGATGGGCATGTAAAAAGTAGGTCCTGTCAGTCTCTATCAGTTATCCGTCCCACTGGGCTACGAAAGTGTAGGAAGAGAGAGTGGTTCTATGTATTGCGCACATACTTGCCTGAAAAGGAATATGATCACTACGTCGGAAGGGCATGCAAACGGTTGGCCCAGCTCCTGATCTCCCGCTTGTCGTATCAGATATCCGTTTCACTGATTTACGAGAGTGAAGGAAGAGAGAGTGCTTCCGTGTATTGCGCACACTCTTAGACACTTTAAAATAACTCCTGCGTATCTGGCCTGGGTCACGGAAATCGGTGTGGGAGGCATTATTATTATTATTATCTGTGCCAAATTTCATCAAAAAAGCCCAGTAGTTTCGGATCCTCTGTAATGTAAAGAAACAAACAAAAAAAAAATAAGTTCTACTTCATAGCATAAGTACAGATAACTCGTAAAGATTAGCGGTCGTTTGTCAGTTTTCTATGTTTTATCGTCGTTTTATCAATGTTTTATGGAGATTTCAAGTAACCCACTTACTGTTCAGTTCAATGTTCAAGTATAAAATGCTTTGAAGACCGCCATTTCATAGATTCAAATTTCCTAAAGCTTTGTTTAATATCTATGGACGCTTTTACACAACGTTAACCTGGATGTTTGCTAAGTAACTAACTTAATTTATGGGTATAGCATTGCTGTATTATATGTATACTTTTTAAATATTCTTGATGTCTTTGAAGATATTCGTTTTCCATTGTGAAAACGCCCCTTTTGATTATGTATTTATTTTTGGTATTCACTTGCAATATGTGAGTTTATAGCCCCTCCCTTTTTCAAGCATAGAGCGAAGTGATGATGATTAATTATAGCAAAGAACACTCGCGACCACGTCAGCTTTTAAATAAAAAAATCTAAATCAGAATCAATTCATCCATTTGGGTGCTACGACGCCATAAACAGACACGTCAAACTTCTACTACTCATTTTTTGTCGGGATTTAAAATAATGTTACCTATGAACCCGTAGATAATACAGCGATGATTCATATTGACAATCGTACAGTTCCGATAAAGTCAATAAATAAATGCAAAATCCAATAATTTTCGCCCGTATCTTTATTGCATATTTAATTAAACTAAATTACTGTTCAATTTTATTCATGTAGGTACAATCTGTTTCATTATAAATGTAAATTATAATAATACTATCGTTTCAAATCCGCAGTACGTTCTTAATATTTATAGGTATCATAGTTTTATACAGCGTGTGTCATGGTTTATATATCAAGCCGAATATAGCGTTGGCGCTTAAAAATATGAGGTGCCAAAACAAAAAATGCTCTACGCGTCCTTCTCTTCACACTATATTCGGCTTGATATATGAACCGTGAGACACCCTGTAAAGACGCTTGTTTGCAATAGGCCAATCTACTTCCATGCTAAGTTCTCAATTAACTTATGTTAATGATTAATTTATGGAAATAACCCAGCCTAAACCAAGGATCTTTCAAAACTTTTTCTTCCTCAGATTCAAACCTACGATCTCCGATTTGAGCGACGTCTAGCTTTGACCTACATAACCCCAATGATCTTAGGCAAATTGTAAAGTTGTGATGACTTTTCTTAAAAAAATATTAAAAAATCTTTGTCGTTACGTACTAACACCGTTTTAAGAATGTTTGTGTGAAGGTGGGTAACATCAAACGAGCAAATTCTCATTCCATCCATACTGTGTCAAATTATTTTATCTTGTAGGCATTCATTCGTTGTTCTGTTATTACTTAAGAATTAAGAAAGAATGCTCTTCCAGCTATAGCTCTTTGTTCTTTTGATATAAGCTCGCTTCAATACCAACCCAGTTATGGGTCCAATCTGATATAAAAAGGGATGTGATATTTGAAAAAATCACTTCCATTTATGTATGTCATTTCGACCTTATCACGTAGCAGTAAGGTTCAAAAGTAGTAAGCAGGATCTATCAGCGACTGTTCGCAAAATACTGTTGACGAATGCTAACACTAAAACATTGAACATAATGTCTTTGACCGGATTAAACCAGATCGCAGCCATAAAAATATCCAATCGCGTATTCCAGCTAACAAAGCCAGGCTGCCAAAGTTTAGAAATAGGCTGATCAGCCTCATTGAATTACAAATGCGCTGTCACTGCTATGATTTTACTAAATGAAAACAAACGGCCCCTGATTTCGTAATGTATTCAAATTATACTGAAGATGTAATGTTGATTACGGTATCTTGATTTTGAGTTCATAGTTTATAGTTGTTTGTCAGGAGGGTAACTATCAAGAGGCATACTAGTCAGCTTCCGTTTAAATAAATAAACATGTATTCAAGAAAACGAACATTACACTACACAATGAAAAGATAAACACAAAAAAAATAAAAACACCAAAGACTCAAAAGAGACATTTTATTTTATTTTTATTTTATTTATTGATTTACCAACAGAACATCATCCGGTACAATTAAAAAATAATAATAATAAAACAATAACTTATAGGTAAAATGAGTTCTAATGACAGGTGAAATACAACATGCTTTTAAATTTGCGACAGAAAATGAAATTTTTAATGAATGACAAATGGATGATTGAAATGGATAACGAAAAAATTGCAATTAACTTCCTAAAAACTAAAAAACGAATCGGTGCTTAACATAACATAAAAGATGATGATAATATTATTCTACAAGAATGTGTCATTGAAACGTTTAACTGTTAAAAAGATATAGCTAAAAGAAAAAAGAAAAATTAAATAATACTAAATATTAGGACGCATTATTGCGTAGAACCTTTAATTTATTTTTAAAAGTACCTAACTTATCCGAGAATATACAAATCTCGGAGGATGTGGATATGGTATTGTAGGATCTACACAATCTTCTGAGTGGTGCATAATGGCCCAGGTTTGTTCTAGCAAATTTAACATGGAGCGGCTTATAGTTATTTTTTCGTGTTAGTCTGGTAGGAATATTTATTGAAATTTTACTCAGAAGTCTGTTGTTGTCAGTAACGCCCGTTAGAATTTTGTGTAGGAAGATTAATTCTAAATATTTTCGACGGTCAAAAAGTGAGTCGAGATGAAAATGATTTAGCCTATTAATATAATGAGGTAGTTTACTAGCCAAGCCATGCTTGTAGGACAAATGCCATAGAAAACGTTTTTGAACTGTTTCGATGCGGTTAGAGTATACGGCATAGTGTGGATTCCAAACTGGACTACAGTATTCAATCTTGCTACGTACTAATGCATTGAAAAGGACTATAGACGTATATAGACGTATATAGACATAATAGAACAACAATAAAACAAAATATAAGAAAAAAAGGAATACAAATAAATACTGAAAATTTAAGATTTGCAAAGTAGGCAGGTTGTTGAAATAGTATCAATTTAGGTAATGATATCCTTTTAATGTACAATAGTTTGAGTATTCAAAATTCAGTACTGATACAGCGAAAAAGTCATATGTTACTGATTTTTAGCAATGTATTATTTATTTATTTATTTATTGACTCACCAACAGAAACAACATTTGGTACATTAATAAAATATAAAAACAAAAAGGGTTTAAGATAAAACGAGTCCTAATATATATAAATAGGTGAAGTACAACATGGGTTTGCGACAATGAATATGAAATATGGGATATATGATGAACTGAAGATCTAGTAACATGGATGATAATAACTAGGATCATAGCAAAATAATAGGTTTTCTTCTAACAAACCAAAAAAAGGAAAAAGAAAAAGAGTTGCCGGCTTGTTTTATATTATTAATGGTGCACACCTCACCTGTGGTGGCTATGCACCATTAATAATATTATAATGATTACGTAAAAACTTGTCTCAAAAAGCTGAAACAAAAAAAATATTCAGATACAAGTAGAAATAAATTGGTACAAAAATGCTCAAGGTGATTCTGGTTGATCTGGTGATCTCCAATAATAATTGATTATCATAAGAATCACATTAAGCTAATTAAAAACGTACGAAGATATTATCTTCAGAGAAATAAACATTTTTCATCAGAAATATATTACGGAGCAACTATTTTATGAAATAAATATATTGAAACGTCTCGAACAGTATCCAATTAATAAAAAAGACGTTTCTAGATTGGCTCCATACAACTTCTCGTATTGAACACAACAGCTCGTTCCAGACGAAAGGATAAATCCAGAATTTCGGCGAAAAGAACGTTATTCAAGAGCACTGGCTTATAAAAATTATACGATATGAATGCGGAAAGGAAATGATAAGGAGTAAAAAATATGGCCGCGCGGTGTTACATAAACCTATGTGAGAATCGATGACAATAAAATGACTAAAAGTAATTGTACTAGAAACAACGAAACGTTGTACCAGCTTACGCATGATCCTATACCAGCGTGACATTCATTGCTGGATATTAGCTGCTTCCAATGTATTTTATGGCGGTAGATGGTTTTACTAGCCACGCTTAGCAGGCTGTTTGACAAACGCAGTTTGAAGATCTGAAGATCAATTCAGTAGTTTTTGTGTGTAAGAGTTACTAACATCGTCACTAATTTTTACATAAAATATTTTTAAGTTTCATAAATTAATCGACAAAGACAACGACGTGTAAGCAATCTTACATATTATTAATTGTGTAAATACCTTATTTGTTAGAGGGGTATAATAGTTGGATGCACATTGCACGTAGCACTTGCAAATTCATTTCTGCATGTAGGAATGTATGTGTCCGTTCCATGAAAGAAGAGGACTACGCGACGATGTGATGGCCGGCTGATTACGTAAAAGTTAAAAAAAACCGTATTAGCGTGTAACATTCCTATTACACCTAACAAACCTTGATGACCTTAAAGACCTAAAGCGATTTCCACCAAACATAAGCTTAGAACACTTTCGACTGATATATCTTTCAAACAAAAAAAAAACGCATTAAAATCGGATCATCCGTTTGGGAAAGCCTACGATGCCATAGACATATTAACACAGACACGTCAAACTTATAACACCCCGTCGTTTTTGCGTCGGGGGTTAACAATAGCGATTAGCCAATTAATTGCTGATCGTCAAAAATGCTAATCGCTCGCGGTTGTGTTTGAATGCACATTTACTTCATTTTTAAAGCGACACTAGCGCCAAAAACAGTTTAGTGGCAATCATAGGAACTATTATTTAAATGTTACGTCAAACAAACATTGACGCCAAATTATTTTTTCTGAACTTTAAACAGCTTCTCTGTTGTAATTTGGTTTTAGGCGTTTATACCCTATATATTTTGCCTTTAAACCGTCGATAAAATTTAAGAGCAAAAATTGCGCAATTTTCGCAAGTGGTTTTTGCAATATACACTGCGTTAAAAAATTAAAGAGTAGATATTAGAAATGTAAAAGCAATGAATGAGCCCTGTCACAGATAGGGGCGATGCTAATTAATAATAAAAAAGAAAAAAAAATACTGCGTGCGACGCAATGTTAAAACAACCATAGATCTTTAAATGACCACAAAGAAAGATGGTTAAAAGCCAATATTATGTACCGCACAGTACTGTGGAGGTTAGTACTTTTTCTGTAACTTACATTGTCGTGGAAATAAATGTTTATAATATTTATTATTAACTAGCTGACCCATACCCACTTCGTTGAACATACAAAAAGTTTGTGATTAAATTTTTCATATTTTCTCACTGTTTAAACCTTCCCTGGACTACCACAAATATATAAAGACTAAAAAGGGACTTTCACAAATATTTCAAGCCTAAAAATAGCCGAATCGGTTTAGCCGTTCTCGAGTTTTAGCGAGACTAACGAACAGCGATTCATTTAGATATATATAACACTAGCTGACCCGTGACCACTTCGTTGAGATAACATACAAACCGTGACAACATAGAAACCGTTTAAGCCTTCCCTGGACTTCCACGAATATTTCAAAACTAAAAATAGCCGAACCGGTTCAGCCGTTCTCGAGTATTAGCGAACGAACAGCAATTCATATATATATATAGATATTTACTGAGATCAAGTGATTTCATTTAGAGGTTATTCCAACAAATAATTAAATACTGAACTTCAATGTATGAAGTAAAGATTTAGTTACATAGTTCCACTAACTACTGCGGGCTTCTTTCACAGAATGTACTCTAGGCACGCCCAACAGACCAAGTTTGTTGAACTATAGTTTGAAAGATGTCGATAGCTTCGGCTTGATTTAGGAGAGTGATATTATGTAGATATTAGTACTAGAAATATGATATAGATGGAAATATATTATTACTAGCTGACCCGTGCCTACTTTGTTGAGCATACAAACAGTTTGTGATAAAATCTAATTACAACGCGTAACCCGCAACGCGGAACTTGCAACACGAAACAGCAACGCGGAACCCACAACATGCAACTCACATGAGGAAAATTACATATGGAAAATTACTGAAAATCGGAAAAGGGGTTGGTGATATAAGTTTGAAAATTTAGAGTTGTATTGATTTTGGAGTTTTGGAATTTAGGGTTGTGTTGAGTTTATTTATATTATTAGACTAGTTTGAATCACCATGAAAATAGTTTTTATTAATAAATCCCGTCAAAACATTTTTTATCTCATGAAAAATAAGAGACACGATTTTTTGTGCGACGTAGTATCAAGTAAACAAACCTATATATCTTCGAACAAGTTGATTACAGTTGTTGGTGAACCATACCTAAGGTTCAACTCACACTGGCCCAAAGTCGTAGCGTCGCGTCAAGAAATACGCACTTATTCGGCACACGGCGCTCGCTACCTACTTATAATCTTAAATATTTATAATCATAATTAATGATAATAATACATTTGTCAGTAAGACGTTTGGGCATTAATTTGTAAGGTACAAATTGGAAAATATAGATGAACTAGCTGACTCGTGCCCACTGAGCATACAATATAGAAATAGTTTGTGATGAACCGTTTGAACCTTCCCTGGACTTCCACGAATATTTCAAGACTAAAAATAGTCGAAATCCGCCGTTCTCGAGTTTTAGCGAGCCTAACGAACAGCAGTTATTTTTTATATATAAGATAAGAATAAGATATAAGAAGAAGAAGAAGATATGCTCTGGGGAATGACACCACGTGTCGCAACGCTTCGACGTGGCAGTGTGAGTCGTGCCTAATAGTTGACTACAGTTACAGCTTGACATATATTAATGCCCTGTTATTAGTTCAAAAGTCTCTAATTAGGCTCGTGAAAAGCTATCTGTTATATTTAACTACTTCAAAGTCTGTCATTTTTTGTCGCTACAGAAATCGAAACTGGCTCTCACTCCACTTTTTAGGGTTCCGGGGCCTGTCTGTCTGTCCATCAGTCCGTCCGTATGTCACAGCCAATTTTTTCCGAAACTATAAGAACTATCCCACCAAAAACATTTTCATGTAAAAATGTTGCCAAGACGAGTCTATATAGCTTACCCTGTGAAAAAGTTATCAGATATCGTATAAAGCCAAGTTCTAAAGACTACTTGCCCTAAATCTACCAGCACCTTGATCAAAATCTATCAAAAAGTGGACAAATCCCATGTAGAACCAAAGTTCTTGATCTATGCGCCCTTACTTTACTAGGCTTAGCTTCACTTACTCTACATTTCAGTTAAAACGTGATGCTTGGCCGTTTTATTTCACACACGATAAATGAATGCCTATAAAATCTTCGTAACGGTAGCAAAACGGTAATTTATGGTCACAAATTTCTTTGAGTATCGAAGTTTTTACAATTTAGACTACAAAAAATCTACGCATTTGGAGTTTAATGTAACGTTTGTTTTTCGTTTATTGTTATCATTATAAAACGTTACCGACTGTTAAATGTTTGTGTTCAGATTTTTCACAGTTCTAAACATAGATGTCGCTGTTAGGCACCTGCATTGCGCTATCGAGGTGTCGAACGATTTTTTTATAAGATTATACGGATATTACATTAACACTGACGTTAGCTTTATAATCATCTCACATCATATTGTTGTTTTATTTAACAACAGATGGAGCTTGTCCCAACTTGTTCCATACACCGACAGTTATATTATCTCCTGTGTGACCGACAGCAATTTACAACTATTAGCTGCCTGCATATTCGCGCTATTTTAAATAAGTGGATAAAAACAAATTTTCCTCTCATAAATAATATTATAATAATGTGAGGAGCAGCGATTCCCCACCACAACATTTTGTCGTGCCAGCTATATAAGGCGTGACTCAAGCGCCGGCGCGCCTCTTTTTTCTTGGCGCCAACATCGGCTAGACGTTTACACGAATCTCTGTCGGTTGGTTTAAGGGTCACGTGAGCTATTTTTCTTTGTTTAAATTGTTAAAAGTGTGCAATCGTAATTTCATTTATTTCTTGTTAGTTTATTAAAGTTTAGGAAAGTAAATTAATAATTGTTTCGTATGAATAAAACGGTGTTCTTGTTCAGTGTTGTTTTCTTTAAATAAATTCTACTTCCGATCCTAAAATCCGAATTGGGATTGTATAATGTAGGGCTACTGCTGCAGCCTCAACATTAACACAAGTAGAAAAGATGTATGATATCTAATTGATAAGTCAGAACGATCGGGGATGATAAATAAAACCGTCCCGGTTGAATGCTGAATGATAACTACTTTATTTAAATGAAAATAATGCTACAATTTGCACGCGCGTATAACACACGGCGACATGTATAAAAAATGCTTACTGTGCTAATATTATTTCCATGTACGGTTAGCAACAACCCGTACATCCTGCGCCCCCCGAAAGTAGGCGAGGTTGATTTAAATGATAAACTACATGATACGAATAAAATGATAAAATCACCTTATATAAAAGGATATAAAAAATGTAAAATTAATTTTTTTTATATTTTTGATATCAAAAAGTGAGATAGGTAAAAATGTTGTACTTATATAAAACAAAAATATAACTCTATCTCTATCTGCAACCTAAAATTATTTTATGAACTAGTATTTTATTGTCTCTAGTCATTCAATGCACTTAATCGAACGGAACGACTAAACATAGGAGAAGTGCTTTTATCGAGACTTAACACCGATTGTCTAATTTCACTAGACATTTTTTGGACATAAGGGATACTCGAAAACACTTCACTAATTTCTTTTTTATTCGGTACATTCACTTGCACATCACTAACGCTAACACTGCGCTGGACTCCTGAGCCAGCGGAGAGGGCGGGGGCGGCGTCGGGGTCGCGCGTGCCGCGGGACGCCTCCCCGCCGCGCGCGCCGGCCTGCTGGCGCCTCCGACGAAGCCATCGGAACAAGACGACACCGCCGATGATAACAAATAGGCTGACTATGACGTATCCCAGAGCATAATGATGGACATCGTGCACTCGCAGCTCGCCACTAGATTGTTCCCTAATTTCTGATATCTCCGTTTTCAAAACTTCCCATTCACCTTCATGGTTTTCTAATTTCGGCATATCGATAGATGAAGTGTTAATGATATTATTCAAGACAGAGGACTGGGGTATTACGAGCTTTTGGTTGATATCCAACCTGTTGCTATATATGTTATGAGAATATATTGTAAAATCATTACCCTTCATGATACACAAAGGACCTAAGCGAATGACTCCGCTGCCTATCAGTACCTGTGACGTAATACCAGCTGGGCAAATCAGCCGGACAGTGCATTGTTCGCAACAGGTGTATAGCCACTCGTTATCTGCATGTAACTTAATCCAGCTCTCTTTGCAACTGGATACTTGCGACTTGCATAGCGGTAGGTCAGTGCCGCCGTCCACTATGTTGACATCACAAATTGATTGTTTAATCTTCGTAGTATAAACAGGGCTATTAAGAAAGCATAAAACTTTCTCTGATGATAAATGACGACACAACTGAAGATCCGAGTCTGATAAAAATACGAGTGAATCCTTGTTGATATTAAATCCAATATATGAATATTTCGAAATTAACTGATAATACTTCTCATCTTTCTTCTTAGGTATGCTTATGATCTTGTCAAGTTCAAAAATTTCACTGTTTAATATAGGGATCTTTACTTCAGCGATAAGAAATTTATCCGTGACTCTCGCAGCAACTCTCAGTAGCGTATACAGCTGAATGATATTAGACCCGTCCGTCGGGAGCACGAGTTCCCTTTGTAAACGACCTGATATTATATTAATTTGATTTTGCAGCTGTTGCGGTGATAAAAAATTCGTATTGATATGACCTTGATTTATATCGGTGAGAGTATTAATAAGCGTTTCTTGAATACGTCTTAAGTTGGATATGATAATGTGGGCAGCCAAGGACGAAAAAGTGATATAGGTAGAACGTGACGAATACTGCTTAACTTGATAAACCTCGGCAGCTAAGTCCTTGATATGATTCTCGATGAGATTAAATTGTTTTTGCATGATATTCTCGTGTCTCTTCAATATATTAAACTCTGCCTCTATGATAACTGTTTGATTACGTAGAAGAGTTTGCAAATGGTTTTCATTTTGTTGAATATGCTCGATGTCTTGCTGATACTGCGTGGCGAACCTTTCGTCTAGGACACCAAATAATGAATTAGCAATGTAACCAACGCCATTAATTAATCCTCTCTTTTGTCTTCTGTTTAATTGATTTTTCAGCAGCTGATTATAGTGATCTATTTCATCAAGCTCATGTTCCAGTTGTAAGGTGACAGTTTGATAATCTTTTGATGAACCACTCTCTTCGATGTGCGATACATAATTTTTAATGTTATCAAAGCTCTGCCAATATGTAGACATGTTATAATAAATAACAAGAGTCCATTCGTCTCTAATATGTTGCAGGTCCGCGATTTTATCAAAATAGATGCTTTGATTGGTATTTACCGGCGTGATAATAAAATCCTTTTGAGTTTGTTGCCAACTCGGTGATAAAAATAATGATATAAACATAAAAAATGTCATAAAAAAGTTTTTCAAATTGATTCGACGCGGACGATGAGACCTCGTGTGAGTTGACTCTGGAGCTGATGACGTCTCCTGATTGATAATTGCTGAGGCCCGGTCTTCTACTTCTCCGGGGACTAAAGGAACTAGCTTGATAACTGGTCTTTTTATAATATTATTTTTAGTTTTCAGTGATACTATCCTGACTTGTCCATCTCTACCCGGGTGAAGTTCTTGCACCCGGCCCATAGCCCATTTACCTGCAGGTAAGTTTTCATCCTTAATTAACACAATGTCATTAATGCTAATATTCTTTCCTTCCTTCTTCCATTTAGATCTAACCTGTAGCTGTTGCAAATAATCTGATGACCAACATTTCCAAAATTGCTTATTGATAGACTGAACGAGCTGCCATCTCTTTGATAAACACATCGACTCAGGTTCCGTTTGAGGTTTGGTGAGCATCGAACCACCAATCAAAAAGTGTCCCGGAGTCAAAACGGGATCCTCTGGGTTTTCAGTTAGAGCGCAGAGTGGCCTCGAGTTCAAGCAGGCTTCAACTTGATGTAAGACGGTGATAAATTCCTCGTATGTGAGTTTCTGCTCGCCAATAACTCGCTTGATATGAAACTTTAAACTTTTTACAGCCGCTTCCCACAAGCCTCCAGCATGAGGATGAGAAGGAGCATTAAAGTGCCACTCTACTTTCATTTCAGTGATATTGTGAAAGAAATCCTGGTTGATGGTAGCTACAATTTCTTGATACTCTTTTTTAAGTAGTTTGCTAGCGCCTATAAAATTAGTTCCGTTGTCACTATAGACGTGAGATGGAACTCCACCCCGTGAACAAAATCTCCGGAATGCAGCTAGGAACGATGGTGTGCTCAAATCCGATACCAGCTCTAGATGAACTGCTTTTGTTGATAAACATATGAAAACTGCAATGTAGCCTTTGGTCGTTCGTACGCCTCGACCTTTATTCAATTTCAGGTCTACATGCCCGGTGAAGTCAACTCCAGTATGGGTGAAAGGTCTAGAAGGAACCACTCTAGGCTGAGGTAAGTCTGCCATAATTGGTTGATACTTGTATTGGCTAAATCGACGACATTTAACACAGCGCCTCAACTCCCTCTTAACAGTAGACATTCCACTAATAATCCAATAATTATTTCTGATATAAGCTAGAGTAAGTCGTGCTCCACCATGTAACGTAGTGATATGTGCTTGATGTATGATAAGAGAAGTAAATCTACTATGACTACTTAGTATGATAGGGTGCTTCGCGGTCCAGCTGATTTGTGAATACTTCAACCGACCGCCAACTCTCAAAAGTCC
This sequence comes from Celastrina argiolus, assembly GCA_905187575.2. Classification (NCBI taxonomy): domain Eukaryota; kingdom Metazoa; phylum Arthropoda; class Insecta; order Lepidoptera; family Lycaenidae; genus Celastrina; species Celastrina argiolus. The sequence goes on along the minus strand of LR994582.1, from coordinate 5,383,753 downwards.
ATTTTCGTCAATAAAAGGATTTAAATTTGATAGCTTACTATGCCGATGGACATGCTTTTTTGATATGATAAATGCTAAATCTTCGCTAAATTCTATAGCTTGAATAGTTTTAATGATAATCTTATAAGCATTGTTCATTTCCACGAGTGTCAACGATTTTGCTGTATTGGATTGTTTCCGAGTTCGAGTGATGAAACGTAACACCCATGCTACAGTTCTTACTATAAAAGTTACAGAACTGTGATTATTCAACATTTCTAATATAAATGACACCTTATGACAATTTAAAGCTGCGTTTACACTGCGAGTAACATTTTTTATTTCTAATTCAGGTTCTGCATATGAGGGTTGGGTAATCTGGTCAGACTCAAAAGTAGTAAGCCATTCTGGCCCTTCCCACCACAAGCGAAAGTCTGCCAATTTCTTAACTGATATCCCTCTCGTGGCACAATCTGCTGGATTTGATTCTGAGTGTACATAATTCCAGTTTGTCGCAGGTACAATTTTTTTAATTTGTTGCACCCTGTTCGCAACAAATTGTTTCCATCTTGATGGCTCTCCATGAATCCACCCTAAAACTATCATCGAATCAGTCCATGCGTAAATATCAACATTTGTGCTCGGCAGTATGCTTTTAATTTTATTGATGAGTTGTGATAAAAGTAGTGCACCGGATAACTCAAGTCGAGGTAGCGATAACTTCTTGCTAAGTGGCGCTAACTTAGTCTTAGCCGCTATTAACCGCGATGTGTGCTCGCCCTTATAGTCTGTAGTGACACAATACACAGCACAGGCGTATGCTTTCGCTGATGCGTCGCTAAATCCATGTATTTGATACTTATGTTGAAGGTTACCAATGCATCGTGATATTTTAATATTGTTGATATTTATAAAATCTGTTCGTAATTCTGTCCATTCTTCTATGATATTACATGATAATTTTTCATCCCACGACTCCACTGTGACCCATGCTTTTTGGAATAACAACTTAGCCCTAATTGATAAAGGTGATATCCATCCGATCGGGTCAAATAATTTCGAAATATCTGATAACAATTCCCGCTTAGTATGATGTTTATGCTGAGTTTCAAATTGATAATCATACGTAAATGTATCTGATGATGGGTTCCACTTAAGACCTAAGGTCTTACGGGATTCTGAGCAACGAAATTCATACGGGTTATTTAACTGATCACATGGCAAGTCCTGTAGAAGCTGTTTTTCGTTGCTGGACCATTTGCGTAGATTCATGCCAGCTCCGCGTTATTGGAAATCCAGGGAAGGTTGAAACGGTGTGAAAAGAAAAATGGGCACGGGTCAGCTAGGTAAAGAATTATAATTGTATGAAAGGCTTGACAGCGCTAATACAATTGTCAATCGATTACTTTACGGAACCTTCAAATGTCTCTGCTAGGGGTACAGGTCGAATTTTTAAATTGTTATCTGAAAACTGACCCCCCCCCCCCCACCCCGTCCAAAGCGTGGCGAGGCAATTACTAAACTCCACATAAAACAAAATGTATGAGATTTAACATAGGATTCGCTAAATGACAAGTCAAATCCTATACATTTGTTTTCGAACTTCGTAATACATAGCCATCGTGAATCAGGGCCTAGTAGTGTACGTCATACTAAAGCGATGATGATGATATTCTTAACAAGAATAGATACCGTTTTATTACACGTTTAATAGCTACACATTGGAGTGTTATAAAAATGAGACAAGCAATACAAAAGGCGGCAAACATGCCGCGCTATGCATTATAAACCGAACTATCCCGATATTAAACACGCCATGAATTACTCATATCAGACCCACGTTCATATTATATTTTATGTACTGTATATTATATTTAGGCTATTATTACAATACTTTTGCTACTAAAAAATTGTGGGTGGTCAAAGACTCTTTAAGAAATAAAGAATAAAAAAATAAAAAAATTATTAATGATAGCTACAAACAAATTCATAACTAACTGCCGAATCGTTAAGCAGTGCCAAATCTGATGATGATAAATTAAAGCTAAAGACACTCGTGATCAAGCTACTGTATAAGTAATTTATGCTCTTGTGATTCTTTCCGTATACATAATGTAAAGAGATCACTTATAATAACTGTGGGATATGTATATTGTGAGTGGTTAGATTTTGCTTAGCCAGTTTTCATTACATCAGTCATTATATGTGCTGTATATTTTTTCATTCTGTTAAAAAATAGCCAAGTCAAATCTAACCTGAACTTTAAGATCTCTTTTTTTTTATTACAGCAATTGATATAAGTATCCAAAAAAGCAAAAAAAAATTTTTGCTTTTTGTTTGATACTTGTTCAAAATGTTATTTTGTTGTACATTGTACTTAGCACTTATTTAGATCTCCATTCTTTTTGCTGCGAAGCCCACAGGTAAACATAATTTTTGGATTGAACTTGGCTCTCCTTTTTACATTTATGCTTTTGGTGGGATATGATTACACCTACAACCATGATATAGAACGAAAGCTTCATGGTTCGATTCATTTGATTTAAATCGAATTACAGCTTGTAGACTTCGTTCCAGTCATATTCCATTTAATTGATTTGCTTATATGATGAGAGGAGCTCCAACACCATTGTACAGGGTGCGACATGGTCTGAGCACGCAATTCATATTATGTTGGAGTGTGTCCGGCCGGCTGATAACGTAGAAATAGCGAAATGCAAAAATCGCGCAAAAATTACTGAACGTCAAAAAAATTGTGCTAATCGTTCGATGTTGTGTTGGAAATATTTTGCTTCATTTATTGATAATAGAGCCAAAAACAATTTAGTGGCAAGCATAGAAACTAATAAATATATAACGAACATTTGCGCCAAATTTATTTCTCAGTATTTTAAAACTTTAAACTGCTCTCCTGCTCAATTTGGTTTTTTGGCACTTATGGTATTAGCCATCAATAATGTTTCATAGCAAACATTGTGCATTTTTGCGATTGCTTTACTTTTGCAAGATTTACGTAATAAGCCTGCGGAACGAAGATTGTCAATCTGAATTGATGAAGAAAATCCCTGATTTGAAACACGCTGGCAGATGTAACACTATATTGGCTTATCCAATGTCCAAGTTGTGGTGAAATGAGGCTTAGCTCTTTACCGCTTAGTTGAAATTCGTGTGCATCGGAGTTATTATTTAAATGAAGTCTATGAAAGACTTTATTTAAATATGTGAAAACTTTGTAATTCAGTCAGATGAAGCGACATGGTCATTCTGACAAAGACATTTAGTAAAAATTATATAAAAAAAAAAAAAAGATTTTTTTTAAATATATTTTTTCATTTAATTTTGCTACTAAAACAATATAATACACTGTACTAAGTAACAACATATATTTTTTACTTTTGATAAAAAAGTATTAAAAAAAATACTTATGGAAAGAGTAAAGATAATATAATCGTATTCCAAAGATACAGTAATAGTTCTTTTTTCACCCTGTATACTGCCTTTGCCTTTGACCGGCCGGCTTCGCCTGTACCTATACATATATAGTGCTATTTCAGTATATATACTTTACTTATTACATACATAATATACTTTTTACAATGTGTTAGCAAAGATATTCGCAAAATAATTGAAACCAATACCCCTCCGCCAGGTAACGTCTATCCCATAGACACAGCCATTTCGTGAAAACAACACTTAAAAATCAATAGAATTCAAAGCAATTTGCGCTAAACGTGGGGTCGTCCGTCGTTATTTTGATCTCATATCTTTTACGAGCCAATAAAATGTAACTTCACATAAGCAATTTAATCCGCACTTTCATGGATCTTCGATTCATAATAAACGGGATTAATCTTTTAGGCGGTTATTGGAACTGACACCGGTGCCGCTAGACCACGCTTGATGTCATATCTTTAGATTAATATTAGCTACAGCAATTTTTGTTCGAAATAAAGAGATTTATTTATTATTTATTAAAGCATACACATACTTCTGCCTATATGCCTCGCTGCTGGAACGTCTACGAAACACGCGGAACAGCATCCTGAAACTGATCGCCAGTAGACCGGTGGAAAATGTGAACGAAAATGTCATATTATACTAATTATACTAACAATAAGTTTATATTGTTACTAAAACAATTACTAATATCTTGTTTATAGCCTTTTATCGACAATACACTAGATATCGTGTCATCACAAGAAATCCATCTCGGAGAATATCAGCTCACTTGAAACGTGAGCCGTCACTACGTGTAGTTACACGTTTAGGGGATTTTTTTAGGGAATGAATTCTACTAGGCTATTTTGTGGTAATCTGTAGTATTTAAATGTATATTATATAAAAATAGTATGAAAAAAGGCAGTATAATAATTCAAAGTTTCAGTGACTGACCTTTTACACCATTTATAGGTATTGTTAGATTACACTAAAACTACATATTTAACTCTCATTTTGAATGAAGCTTCATAATATGTTATTGAATGTACTGTGGGTTCTTGATGGAAATACATTGTACACAGTAATAATACACAAATTACTTGCACTTTCTCCACTTTATTAGTTGTTAAACATAAGATTTATTGAAATACACGACCTGTTTCGACTACACCTGATGATGACTTAGTCGAAACTTATTTCAATAAATCTTATGTTCAACAACTAATAAAGTGGAAAAAGTGAAAGTAATTTGTGTATTATTACTGTGAACCTTCATAATGTTGCTATAGTTCTCCTAATTATCTAGTAAAGTTATTAAGCTGCAGTTAGCGGTGAGTTGTAAGCTGTGTTTAACTTAATAGCTTGTTACCTGATGTTCTGTGGAACACACGCGAGGTACTTTCGTGTGCATTTCTATTTAGTTTTGTTTGTACAACAACAGTGTTGTTACTTGTAGTTTAGAAGCAGGAGTCAAAAATATCTGAATGATCAACTAATGTCTAATGATCTAAATCTAAATATCTATTATAAGGAGTGTGGAAAGAAACAGTCACTATAACTTTGAGATACGATTACGACCTTTCCTCATCTTGAAAAAGTATTTTTTTTGTCAAAAAGTAAAATACCATTATAGTAGGGGAGCCCATGATGCTAAACGTGTAGTCACTCGAGCGTCATGGAGACCTAGTAGGTTTTTTACATTAGGTAAAACTGATAAAAAAAAATAAGAGCGTTTTTTATTTTAGCGGTGGGTTCAGAAACTGCGGCCATTTTAAAGTTTTGGAAAAGAAAATATATTTTTAGAAAATTGCTTATTTCGGTCAGTTATTATTATATTTTAGACAACAAGGACTAAATCATTTAGTTTAGTGCAAAATAAAATATCTGCCAAACTTAGTTAGGAAAATATGAAGCTTTATATTTTTATATTTAAAAATGTCCCTACAGGCTTACCTAACCTTTGAATCGTCAGTGCTTTTTATGGAAGCTTCTTTGGGGTATACTAAACAGCCCCTCTCTTAATCTGACAGATTGGATGACATTTCAATACTCAAAAAAAAATTTTTTTTAACCCACCACGTTCGAAATCTGATTTCTATACCATGATAACTAGACACAAGTCGGAAGCCTATACTATCTTAATCTGACGCGCTCGAGCTACTACAAAAATCCCCTCTTCGGCTCCCCTACTATTACCATTTCTTATTTATCTACCACAAGAATAACGAAAAAAATTTAATAAATAAAAAAATACATTTGAAGAATAAGAAAAGGTGTATAGTCATATCCCAAAGTGACTGTTCTTTTTACACCCGTTATATTTCCAAAATGAGGTAGGGTAGTATAATCGTATCTCAAAGTTATAGTAACTATTCTTTTTACATCCTGTATAGCCTTTGACCGGCCGGCTTCCCCTGTACCTATAAATACACTAGAATACAGTGCTATTTCAGTATAAAATGTGGCCATTTGTTTTAATTCGGAGTCTAAACTACTAAATTATCTATACCCATCTTGTCATAACCTGTTCAATAGTGTTTGTGTGAAAGAGTCACAACGAGAAATATATTTATATTTCTTTTATCTCTGTCTTCGTGCAAAATCTTAGGCTGGGAGTATATTGATCTAAATCTCCCAGGACCGAAAAGATTTAGGGAGATTCAGAACAATATTGTCTGAGTGTTAAAAAAAGACACACGAATAAAAAGTTTTGAATCGAATGTGTTTGTAACTTCTTCACGCCAAAACTACTAAACGGATTTTTATGAAATTCGATATGGTAGTTTACATATGGGATTAACAAATAAGGTACTATTTTACCGCAAAAAACCTAACAGTTTGTATCAATCAATCTTTGAGATAAGACAATGTTTAAGATGTCTTTTTTTTTTTTTTTTTTTTTAAATCAAAACAGAAAAAAAACCTTACGAGTTTAAAGCGGAAAACATCTAGTACAAGTATATAGCAAAGTTTTATCAATGTCTTGAAGCGTGTGCAGGTAGAGGTTATAAATAATGTGCTGTCTACGATCCCGCGTGTAACGTGATAAAATATACGTATGCGAAACAAAAGGTATTCTTAGAAAGTGCCTATGTATTATGATTTGTCAGCAAAAATTTGTCTAAAATGTGGGTATTTTTGAAGCTTTGCCTAGTCTTTGGCACGTTAGGAAAAAAATATGATATTAAATTTTTACAATGACATAAAAAGACACGGCACGAAGTTAGCTAGTATAACTTCTTAAAAAGTTAACAATTGCTTATTATTTTAGGTACTGATTCAATTTATCAAACATAGAAAATAAAATTATAAAAAACAGATGGATTAATAATTACAATTCGTATAAAAAATTATAAATATGATACTATACAAAACAAATATTAAAATAATCCATAATATAAAAAAGGTTAAGTGTTTAGGAAAGTGCTATTTGATCACTTAAATACTGTGAAATAAATAAGTGTTAACAGATAGGTGTGTATGTGCCTACTATTAAGAGTTTCCTGTAAAAGTAACAGCGCTGAAAGACTTACTTTTGATTTTCATATTTCTATGAGAAATTCTTAATAAATTTTCCCAAATTTATTAAGAATACATCCACAGTATATTATGTATGGGACCCATACATAGTATACTGTGGATGTACCAGCGCTAATCGCCTCCGTGGTCTAGTGGTTCAGAGCTTCGCTCTCGACCCGGAGGTCGTGGGTCCGATTCCCGCGTTGGAACAACAAATAATGTTGTTTTCAAGTTTGGTTAGGACAATTCAGGCTGATGACCTGATTGTCTGACAAGAAAGATGATCCATGCTTTGGAGCGGCATGTAAAAAGTCGGTCCAGCGCCTGATCTCTCGCTAGTCGTGTCGGTTTACCGTCCCACTGGGTTATGAGAGTAAAAGGAAGAGAAATTGCTTCTGTGTATTGCGCACACACTTGGGCACTATAAAATAACTCCTGCGTAGCTGGCCTGGTTTCAATGAAATCGGCTACCGACATCGAAATCGGTGAGGGGAGCTATTATGGGACCCATACTAACCCTAGAGTGTTATCACTCACTCATATTACAACCTGTATAAATAAAGCTCAGTGAAAATATCGCTATGTTTAGCACTCATGGTCACTACTAAATTACAAATAGTTTCTATAATATCTGGTAGCACACTCCCGTAATCCGGCTTCCGAATTCATTTTCTTTATTCTTTTTCGCTCTCATTTCAAATCCCTTACCTTAGGTATTCGAATAATATTCTTTCCTAAAACTATTGTACATTGTAGATTTTGATCCCCTAAAAAACAGAGGAGAGTTTGACGTGTCTGTGTATGTGTGTTTGTAGTATTGCAGCTACTAAACTGATGAATCGATTATGAGCTAGTTTTTTTAATGTTGACATGATCGAAAAAAATTCTCAGTTTACGATTCATCATCATCAGTTAGACCACTGTTTAATAATAATTTGGGAGTTACTTGAAAATTGTTTTCAAAATTGTATAATAAATATAATTTAGTTTCAAAATAAGTTGGAAAAAACCCATATCGAGATGACACCATCATTGTATTATATCATCCGTAACATCACGTGCACACAAGAATCCCACCGGAACCCTAATTTTGCCTCTATTAAACATAGTCTAAATCTATTTCATAATAGTGAAATATATTTAAATGTACCTAGTAGTTTTTGGGTAAATCATAAACAAACACACGTAAAAATGAATAATATAAGTATTTTCAGTAACACACATTTTATTTAATAAAATTTCGTACGCAGCTGTAACAAACATATATCAAGGCGTAAAATGTAAATAAATTAACATTTAAGCACTCGTGTCACAAGGAGGTGTCTTAAAAAGTGAAAATAAAACCACAACCTCTGTCCAACCCCTGTCTGAGGGTAAACCGTATTTAATTTACAGCCAGCATCCCCTAAATAAACTTGAAACAAAATGTAATCATAAGCGGGCTTAACCGTGACTGACGTAAGCCCCTACGCTGTTGGAGTTAAGAACTAGAACCTGCGCCACTTATAAACTAGGTTTAGTTAATTAAATGACAACTTATTTATTGCTTTTATTCGTCATCATCATTTCAGCTAGGACATCCACATACACAGTGACCACATCCACATAGACAGTGGACATAAGTCTTTCCTTATTCATATTATTTGGAAATAAAATATTTTGAATTTGAATTTTGAATTCATAATGCTTGATGTCTTTAAGTAATTAATTATAAAGTAGCTTTGTAAAGACAAATTTATCTAGCACCGAGATATAACGGGTGTAAAAAGAACAGTATCTATACCTTTGGGATATGATTATACTTACTACCTTTTCTCATTCTAGAAATGATTTTTTTTTCTTTTACACAATCTTTTATTTTTGCTTTTTCGTTATTCCTGCGACAGAAAAATAAGATATAGTAAAAAGTAAAAAAAATATTTTTTTAGTTTCTTACAAAAATAAACTATAAAATATTTCAAAATGGAGAAAGGTAGTATAATCGTATCTCAAAGTTTTAGTGACTGTTCTTTTTACACACTGTATAAGACCGACATAGCTTTATCGAATCGAATATTGGCACACGAATATAAGTCGTGTTGCACTCGCATTACTTCAACAAAGCAATTGATGATACCCAAAAGAATATAATGCCACTTAAAACAAAAAGCCTGGCACAAAAAACGCGCTCCACTTTTCATATTAATATGTATATTAAAAAGTTATTGTCCTATTGTGTAGACAGGAAATTGAAAAAATACAAATCCTGTCCGGTCATTCCGAAGTTTTTCATCCGGGTTTATCGACCGGGTCAAATCAAACCGGGTGGTACATCAAGTGAACTGGCACCAAAACAATCTGTCGGGATTGATGTCTAAATACACGTGATCGATTCCATACCTTGAGCACTGTTCAATATCTATCTCTCCCATCGGCTAGTTTCGGTAATAATTCATATATCTGTTATAATAATAATAATATGTATGAACGCTTCACCCCACGTAAATTTGGGCCCATGCTAAGTATCTGAAGAATGAGTATTACGGGTACCAGACAACGCAAACATATTTAATATATTATCATATTTTTATTAAATTAATTCACGAATTGCCGTTACTTAATATTAACAAGACGACCTTTGCGGCTCAAGGGTTAACGCGATCAAACCAGAGATTACGGGTTTGAATTCCGCCGATGTTAAAAAAAATTACCATGTTCGCACCGCAGCATCATTATTACGCATTCAGATTAAGGTAGTTTGAAGGGTCCATATTATTTTACTAGCTGACCTGTGCCCACTTCGTTTAACATAAAAAAATAAAAAACGTTTAAACACTCCCTGGACTTCCACAAATATTTGAAGACCAAAAATAGCCAAATCGGTTCAGCCGTTCTCGAGTTTTAGCGAGACTAACGAACAGAGATTCATTTTTATATATAAGATTATTATGTATATTGATTGATTTATTTATAAGATTATATACTCATTCTTATAGACATTCTTAATTCAGAACATAAAGCGTGAGCATCTGTTATCACAACTCTCGCTACTGTGTTATAAATAGGATAGTAGAACTAAACGCAACTTCATCAAAACACCATCTAAGATTTATCTTTCGAATTCAATGATCACGCGTCATACATAAATCACGGAACACTGAACATCGCGGGAAAATATCCGAGCGTGGGTTTACTCCGTGTGTTAGTCTGACTGTGGACGACAAATTAACTATGGACTCTAGAATTACTACCGTCGCGGATACGCTTATTGCTATCTTTGTCTGATACGTTGTCTTGCCACTTGATAGACAAAGATGGCTTAGAATTAGGTGTATTTTGATAAAGGAGGTCAGATAATAATCAGACTAACTGTGCTCTTCGTTCGCGTTGTTTTTGAGTGACTTAAACCATTTATGCAGCGCACGCAACGAACGTCCCCATATTATGTTAATAATTTTCCCCGTTTTTGCAACATTTCTGACTGACGCTTCGCTCCTATTGATCGCAGCGTAATAGTATATAGCCTTTCTCAATAAATAAACTATCCAACAAAAAAATATTTTTTCAAATCGGACCAGTAGTTCTTGAGATAAGTACATTTAAACAAACAAACAAACTCGTCCGCTTTATAATATTAGTATAGCTAAACGCCGTTCTGAATCAATGTGATACAAATGCGCAATATCCAACAAAAATATATATTTTCAAATCGGACCAGTAGTTCTTGAGATAAGCACGTTTAAACAAACAAACAAACTCTTCCGCTTTATAATATTAGTATAGGTAAATGCCGTTCCGAATCAATGTGATACAATACAAATATACTTTATTGTGCACACAACAAGTTACAAAAAAAACAAAAAAAAATATACATTACAAAAATCAGACATGCACACAAAGGCGGCCTTATTACTAGATAGCAATTTCTTCCAGACAACCTTATGGTGTTAGAGAAAACAATGCTAGAGAATGGGAGTTGCGCAAAAGTATATTTAATAAAATAAAAGTAAATAAAATAAAATAATACATAAACACAATAAATATATAATATATGTATACAATATAATATAATATATATATCTATATATATATATATATATATATATATACAATAGATAAACCTACATGATATTTTAATTTATAATAATAAGTGTTAGTTACATAAGTTAAGGGTTGACACAATATGATTCCAGATAATGATTTTTTATAAGAGTTTTAAAGCGATGTATAGTTTCAGCCTGCCTTATATGGATAGGTAAAGAATTCCAAAGGGAAATGGATTTTACAATGAAAGAGCAATTAAAGTATTTAGTGCGGTGGATAGGAATGTCAAGAAGAAGATTAGATATAGATCGTAGTTCCAGTCTGTCAGAGGTACGGAAGTTAAAATTACTTTTTAAATAAGTGGGACAATGGGAGTCAAATAGGATTAACATCCTATTATAAAGGAAGGAGAGAACACGAGAGTCACGGCGGTAGCGGATTGGCAACCACTTTAACTTGAGGCGATACTCGGAGATATGGTCAAATTTACGTAAACCGAAAACAAACCTCAAAGCCAGGTTTTGAAGGCGCTCCAATTTGTTCAGTTGTTCCTCCGTCAAGTTAGTGAAAGAAGCGTCCGCATAATCTAAATGGGAAAGGAGTAGGGATTCAGCCAAAACTACCTTAGTGGGTATCGGAAGAACATATCGTAGACGTTTTAGGGAACGCCAGGTAGAAAAAACCTTTCTACTAATCTCTTGCAATTGATGCGTCCACGATAAATGTTCATCAAAGTACACTCCCAAGTTTTTAACCACTTTACTGAAAGGTATTGTTACACCATTTATAAGGACAGGAGGTAAAGAAACATGGTCAAATCAATGTGATACAAATGTAAGATACAGTAATGCTACCAATTTGAAGTGTCACTTATTCGTGCGATGAAGAAATACAGTGGCATATTAATTTAGTCCAATTTGAATTGTATTGTTTGAATGAGATCACATTAAAATGAAACGGAATTTATCTGCTTTATTCTCTGGCCCCCTTTATAAAAATACTTAAACCTAAACCTATGTTGCTATCTTTGTCTGTCCAGTGGCCAGACAACGTATCAAACAAAGAACACAAGTATTAGCGTATACGTGATGTAAATATTTTTACTAATAAGTCAGTAAGAGTACCTATTATAATAACTAGACACTACACTTTTCATCTTTATACCTTTTGACGCCTCCGTGGTCTAGTAGTTCAGAGTTTGTCTCTTGACCCGGAGGTCGCGGGTTTGAATCCGGAATAAAAAGCTTTCCTGAGTCATGACGTGTGTTAAATTTGTGTAATAAAAATCTTAAAAATGTTTATAGTATAAAAGTATTAAATATATTTCCGTTGTCTAGTAGCTGTAACACAAGTTCATCGGATACTTAGCACGGGGCCAGATTGACGTGGTGTGAAGCGTCCACAGATAAAAAGATAAAAAAATAAAAATACCTTTGAAATTCGTACATGAAACCCACATATCTACAGTTGCGGTCATCTGTTGACATCTATTGACACGAGTAGGAGCTCGAACGTCGGCGATAATCCTATAATCCCACTTTCTACTACATTAAATGTGAAAGTTTGCGAAGATGGATGTATTTTATTTTTTAATCTTTGTTACTTAATGGGATTTTATACAAAAATCTGACGATTTCAACCCCATCGTACCTTAATCTAATTACACTTCAAAACAAAAAAAGAAAAAATACATTTGAACTTAATATAGTAATAATACACTAAATACTTTCCTACTTTATTACTTATTAATTATTTGTTAAAATACACGACCGGTTTCGACGTAGTCATCATGAGGTGTAGTAGTAGCTAATGATGACTAAAAAGGTCGTGTATTTACATTTTTGTTGTTCCAACGCGGGAATCGAACCCACAACCTCCGGGTCGAGAGCGAAGCTCTGACCCACTAGACCATGGAGGCGATTTTCATTAAAACAGTTCGGGAGTTACTTAATTTTTTAATTTTTCTATAGTTTATTGCTACTGCGTAAATATCCTACGGATACCGTAGGATATTAACGTAGGCAATGCTGAATTTTAATAATATTGATATTAATGCTTTAGTACCAATAAAATAGTGAAAAAAATGCCAAAAGTACCAAAAAAATGCCAAAATACCGAGACAACTAATTTATTTTATGACCTGCACATATTAGTGCCTCTACAAAAATAGGATTAACGACCAACTACTTAAACGATACTGAAATTAAGTGTCACTCGATTTAAATTCTCCTTGTCTTTCCACTAACCAGTGAAAGTGACATCCTGTGAATAGTATAACTGCGAAAAGTCTAACTTTAATAAGAGTTACAAGAATACCTTACCACAGTAAAATATTTCATTTTAAACACTTTCTGCGCCAACTTTATACATTATTTACATACACAATACAACCATTAAATGAAAGATCATAAAAAAAACCATTTTAACCCTTAACCACCTAGCATAGGTTATTGTCACACTACCACCTAACATACGTCTGTGAGGCCCCAGCACAAAATTGTCCTAGTTTAAAAAATGTTATGAGGTAAGTTTTAGTTTTTGAATAAAAGTTCGGTTACAAATATAATAAACTATTTATTAGAAAAAGAAACGAACGTGAAAATCAACATGGTTTTTTTAAAACCTCAATTAGGTAATCAACACTTGTAATATTTACTTATAAACTCATATATTTGGATAATGAGATCGTTTATAGTAATAACTTGTTTTAGGAACTTCTTTGTACTTGTTTTTGAATATTTAGTAACTAAAGAACATGAAAAAAATTTAAAATAATCAATAAAAAAATAAATTAAATAAAATTGCAAAGCCTTAAATAACAGGTTTTCACGGCAGAGTAAACATAATTTATTTGAGCATTCCAGGCATCGTTTTTGCGTTTTTTTCGAGAGTAGCACGTGGAACAGTTCTTAATATCGGACGAAGCAATTTCGCAAATTTCAGCCTGTCTTTTTATTAGTCTGACTACTACTATTGAGTCTGACCAGCAACTTTCTTCTATTACAATATGTTCTACGCCTATATCAGGCTCAACATCGCTACATTCGTCATTTGGAACATTTTCGTCATCTGACAATTCTTCTTCTAACCACCGCTGGATGATTCTGTCCTTAGAAGCCATTTTTAACTAAAACAAAAAAAAAATACTCAAATCTTAATAAGTCACGTAACCACCTAACAGGGGTCTCTCAGACTCCTGGTGACAGTTTTTTACTCACCAAAGACAAACGCGTACACGTGCGACTGCGACGAGCTGCACCACGGCATCGAGGGACGCGGGGAAAAGGTACAGGAACGTGCAAGTTTAGACAACACTCCGGAGCAAAAATATTTACGATTATAAATTCGTCCGGGTCTGTGAGACGTATGCTAGGTGGTTAAGGGTTAAAATAATATTTTCGTACTCATTAAATATGTTTAAAGTTACTTGAAGCTACACTGAACGCTAATAATAGCGTAGCCGCGCTACGCACAGTTATCGTAGCCGTGCTACGCACTGTTTTCGTAGCCGTGCTACGCACAGTTTTCGTAGCCGTGCTACTAGTTCTCGTAGCCGTGCTACGCATATCAGTGGTTGATTTAGTAGTGCTACGCGTATAATTCGGAGACGTGCTACGTCTATTTCTCGTAGACGTGATACGCTTATTTTTGTAGACCTACTACGCGTATATAAATAACTTGCACTGTATAATTAAATGTCTAGGTAACTAGGAATTTACATATTTATATAAACCACTCGAGTTAATTATAAAAATAGCTAGATTTATATTAATGCGTGTATCTAGCTCATGGTTTTTACGAAATTTACACACATTACACATTGGGCGTGGCTGTACACAATGATTTTTGTAAACCAAGACAAAAACACTAATGTTTTATGCAGAAATCACGCCTTTGTTTCTTTATCATTGTTGGCCTTATATTTACGTCAACGCTCAAATGATTCGTATAGAATCAAAAACAGCAATCTGACTTTTGACTTTGTATCGGCACTCAAAAGTCAGATTGCTGTTTCTGAATCTACACGACTCAAATAATATTATAGACATAAATTGGCAATAATTTCAAAATTATTCATCGTCGCCAATTCCAAATTACGAACTGGTTTAAGCTAAAGCGTAACCAATTCGAGAAGTAATTCTAAAATCTATTATTTTTCTCATTATTTTTCCTTTTAGTGTCCATAAAATCGTTAAGTCACTAAGAGAGACAGGACAGTGTGAGGTCGGATTAATGAGGATAATTAAGGGTCTGATCCAACACCAGTGGAGGATAATTATTATAAGCCTTTCCCTTTGCTGTCTGGAGTTCTCCAGAGACGTTCTATAAAAAGTAGATAGAAACTTGATTTGCTATCTACTTTTATATAATTTAGTACATTATACATTATACAGTGTGTAAAAAGAGCAGTTACTATAACTTTGAGATACGATTATACTACCTTTCCTCATTTTGGAAATGTTTTTTTTTGTCAAAAACTAAAAAAATACATTTATAGAATCAAAAAAAAGTAGTATAATCATAGTGACTGCTATTATTGCATATTATTTAAATTTTATTGATTATAATCTACACTAATTTAGTATAAAGAAAAAAGTTTTGTTAGTTTGCTATTGTGTAGGTGTCTAAACAATTTGACCGATTTTCATAAAATTTGGCACAGACATAAAGTACTCTACGGAGAAGTAGAGTGACTACTTGTTATTGTGTCAAAATTTGAAATTGACGACCTCTGTAGCGCAGTGGTTGAGCGCGTTGGTACTCGAACGAGAGGTCCCGGGTTCGAATCCCGCCGAGGGAACAAAAAGTTTTGAAATGTTCCTGGGTTATGGATGTGTATTCAATTCGTGTATAATATAATAAAAATCTTAAATATGTGTATAGTATAGAATTATTAAATATATTTCCGTTGTCTGGTACCTATAACACAAGTTATTCGGATACTTAGCACAGGGCCAGATTGACGTGGTGTGAAGCGTCCATAGATATATTATATTATTATTATTAAAATGTACAGTTCCACGAGGATTTCTTTTTGCATGCATGTAGTGACATCCATTGTTTTCAAATCAATTTTAACCGACTTCCAAAAAAGGAGGAGGCTTCTCAATGCGACCGTATGTGTGTATATATATGTAATATATTATATGTTTTTTTTAAGATGTAATATTAATCCTTTAAAAAGTAACTATAATATGACTGGCTTTTTCCTCACAGAGACATTACAAAAAGAAATGGTTAAATATTATTTATTATTTTAAGAGATAATCCTTTAAAATTTTTAAGGATAATCTTGTATAAATAAGGTTTTGATGTTTTATAAGATGCATTGACTGTTATTTTATGTTAACCCACATTATGTTAAACTACGAGTGAAAATCGGTGACCGATATTTGAGGGTAAAAAATAAAAAATACTGATTGCAATAGTGCAACGCACACGTCGCGTCGGTCAGAAATAATATGGAAAAAAAATCTGCCTGATTATCGGGTCCTACAAAATGTCTACGTACAATTATTTTATTTATTTATTTATTTTAAGCCTTCTTTTATTCCTTAAAAAACAATATTAATATACATTTCATTTCAATATTAATAAAAACATTATTACACAATATAACATTATTACAAAATTGTGTTATATATTACAAAATATTTTATTTAATAATATTTTATTTTACTACGTATTATGTATTTGATTTAATTGGTTCGCCTTTTTGTGTGGTTTAAAACTTTATTGTTAAACTGAGGTTTTGCATGTTGTAATATTCTTTTTGTTTAAATTTTTATTTGATACAATCTTCTATTAGTATACTCGTATTTTATATTATGTACCTATGTAATTGTTATATATATTGCATAGTTTGAGCTTTAAGTATTAGTTTGTTTTGTACTAGTGAAAGCTTGTAATTGGCATGTTGGTTTTTATTATGTTTAATTTATTGTAATTTTGCTGTAAGTTTTCCTAATAAAACAAAAAAAAATACATATTAGTTACATTTTATTTTAAATTTTAATTATTGATCAATTCATGTTTTTTATTATAGGTATTTGGTTAATTAAAATAGAAGTTAGATCTTATATTGTTTTATACATAATATAACAATATATTGTTTAATTAGTAATTACCGCCGTACAATTATAATATAAATAAATGCATGTACAGCAAAATAATATTAACGAATATTCGTTTCTCCTTCGGTATTATAATAAGTTAATAAACGTATTTACTATACGTGAATAATATAGAATAGTAAGCGCCTATAAATGTGAAATTCATTACGCAACTGGTTTCGCAGTAATCGGTCAATAATTCATTACTTTTAAATGAACGTTAAAGTAAAACCTTCATCCGATATTCATGGATTGTGATACGTATTTTGTACGAAATTAATTTAGAAATAATAAATTCCATTTCATATTGAAACATTGCGAGGTTTATCATCGTATTCATACACGAAGTAAAAACTTTGTACAACATTTTACAAAAACTTGTGGTCTAATTTCGGCCATTTTTAAATATTCCTAAGGTTCCTTTTTCTCTTAAATACGATATAAAAATATAGCTGACCAATGCCCACTTCGTCAAGCACATTAACAGTTTTACTCGTGATATTTTTCACAATTACATCTACAACCTCCAAAAACTGCAACTCGCAACCCGTAACTCTCAACTTGCAACTTGAAAGTTGAAACCCACAACCCTAAACGCGCAACACGAAACACGCAACCCACAATGCGGATTGCGATTGTCTCAAACGAATAGCTACAATTATTATATTATAACGATAATTTTAAAACCCAATATGTTGCCGACCTACGTAATTTGAATGAAGCTATTTTCATCCTTACAAAATCTACGATTTACATTACGCATTTCATGCGAACGAACAAACACAACGTTATATTTCTTTTTTAAATACACTCACGATAAGAACACTCACGATTACATCAGCTATCCAAAAACTAGATTTAAGTCGGTTCATCCTTTGGTAGCAACGATAATAATAATGATATCTATGGACGCTTCACACCACGTCAATCTAGCGAGTGCTAACTATTCCAAGAACTTGTGTTACAGGTACCAGACAATGCAAATATAATTAAATATTTTGTACTACACAAGATTTTTGTAATATTAATACGCAAATTTAATACATATCTATGACTCGGGAATACAGGAAACTTTTTGTTCCTTCGGCGGGATTTGAACCAGCGACCTCCCGCTCGAGCACCATAGCGCTTAACCACTGCGCTACAAAGGTCGTCAAACGATGTCACAGATACTCACACAAGAGATATGTCAGACGAATAATATCCCTCTGTTTTCGTCGCTGGCTAAGCAAACGCTCTCCCACGAGCACAGAAGCCTTCACATAGACACGGCCGCATATGTGAAAAGGCTTTCAACGGGTTTTCAGGAGATTAAAAATTTACATATATTCTTATGTGTTAGCGAACTAGATTCCTTGTGTTGCGCCCAAGAATTCCTGGGCTATTCAAGATTCCGTCGCTATTATTACTTACGAAGTCCGAAAACAGAATGTTTGGGATTTGACGTATGGTTCTATTAAACAAATTTGTATGTCACTTACACTTTTTAAAAAGAACAAATATTTAAGTGTGTCTAATGATATTTATTAATTTAATATAAAAATGAATTCTGTATATTAATATTTTCTACGTATAATAATAATATATTGTATAATTATTGATAATGTACATTGTAATCAAAATATTTGCATGCCATTAAAACAGCAAAACATGCACAAAATAATTTATATGTAACAACTTTTAAAACAAGTTTTATGCGAATAATCACATTGTATAATATTGTATTGTATTGTAAAAACAATTTTTGTTTTGTAAATACTCCTTTTATAGAAACTTTATGTACATATATTATTTTAATTAACAAAATAAAACTGTGAGGTGAATGGTACTAACCCTAAATGTTTGTGTTTGTTCTAGGTTTTTCAATAGTATTTTCGCGGATCACCGTACCCTTGTTTCTTCACAGAACCTACTCAAAAAGCAGAGTCTTTGTCCACACACTCTGACACTGGCGACTCACTAAGGAGCCATAAATAAAAAAGGAGAAGAAGAACAATTTTCCATCTTTTTGATAAAAGTTGGCCCTGTCCGAGTTTCTTACGCCGCCACAATAACTTCGCTTATTACGATGACGAACTTAGAAAACAAAAATTCAATTGACATTTGAAAGAGCGACAAAGAGAGATAACTAGTTTTTAACCCCCGACGCAAAAACGATGGAGTGTTATAAGTTTGACGTATCTGTCTAAATGACGTGTCTGTCTGTGGCATCGTAGCTCCCAAACGGATGATCCGATTTTAATGCAGTTTTTTTTTGTTTGAAAGTTAGGTCGAGAGTGTTCTTAGCTATGTTTGGTTAAAATCGGTTCAGTTCTTCAAGCTCATCAGTTCGTTTGTAAGGTGTGATTGGAATGTTACACGCTAAGTCGGTTTTTTTTTATTTGGTTTATGATGAAAAAAATTGGGTTTCGTAAAAAAAATTACCGTCGACACCGATTTAATAAACATTTTCTAAGTAACCGAAAAGGCACGGGTCAACAGCGGTAAACGTCACCGTTTTTTTATAGAAAACGTCATTTACAGCGGTGAAAAACAGTTTTTCCGTAATAAAGCGGTACTACAACCGTTTTATTATGACACGGATTTCGTTTTAAATGAGGTTCAGTTATGTACAGTATACATCCAAAATCCATGTCATAATAAAATCTAAAATATTAAGTTTTTTGACTCTACTGAGAAGTTGTAGTTTTTTAGATACGAGGTTGAGAAGGTAAAGCGACGATATACCTAATGAAAGTAGGTACATAGGATTGACTCAAAGTTGGCTAAAGCTAAAGATATATAACTTTTAGATAGGTTACGTTTACGGCCGGTTGGAAATAGTAAAAATAGCGATTATCAAAAATCCGGTGATGCTTAATTTTTTCTATGACACTAGCGCCAAAAACAATTTAGTGGCAATCGTAGGAACTATTAATTAAATGTTACGTCAAACAAACATTGACATCAACTTCATTTTTCTGAATTTACAAACTATAAACTGCTTTATTGTCACATAAACCTATTAATCGTCGATGTAGTTTAGGAGTAAAAAAAAAATGCGATCGCTTTGCTTTTGCAAGATATACGTACCTAATAACCCTGTGCCATTTTTTTCAATCGCATGTGCCAAAATTAAATGTACCCACTTGTACGAACAATGTAAATTTTCAAATTTTCATCTAAAGCCCTACTAACATACATTATGAGTATTTTCAAGTTTTCGTCTAAAGACAAGGCATATATGAGTCGCTAGTTACATAATTTTTAAAGTAATACAGTAATACTCAGATAAAAAAAAAACTTTATTCACATAGAACACACCGAACATTTGAATGAAGTCACTACAGCCGCGCCGTCGTCATGAATTATCGTTTTTAATTGTGAAATTATTTTCACTTTTGATTCTTTAGTTACTTTTGTGGCTTCACCCAGATATTCGGTACGCTCTACCTGTGTGTTTTTTTTTACTATCTGAGCTGTAGTACAAAAAAAAAGTAGTAGTAATAGTAAATAATAAGAAAAACTATTTTCTAACGATCTGATTTCAATCGCTGAATGGGTCGCCTTATTCTCTGGGAATGTGTCGTGTAATAAGATATATGAGGCATTGAAATCCTATGTTATTTAAGGAAGGAAAGAAAACGGAAAGAGAGTAACATAATATAGTATGTGCAGATATTTCGGAATAAGTCTTAACAAAAATATACATCTACCCACGTCGTGTACGAAAATAACTTGTTTATTCAACCATATTTAATTTAAATATTTTAATTTAATTAAATTATTTTGTTACATTTATTATGTACTTTTTTTCTTCTTAATCTTTTCTACATTGTGTAACAGTTACGAGGTAACTATTTTCCTTACGTTATTACATTAATAATAAAAAAATTAAGGATTAAAAAAACATTATTTTCCTTTTTATTTAAGAAAATAATCAATTTTAAATCAACTTATTTCTTATCAAATATTATAAAAGAGGAAAACCTCTTTTAACTGAAAATGCATTTTAAACTGAAGATTTCCGCGTCGAAACGATGTGATGTATCAATAAACATTTAACCCTAACATTACTTAAACTGCCTCCAAAACTTAAGTTAAACACAGTTAGGATGCGATCCTGTAACTTTTCACTCACCTGTAACAATCCTTTCCCAACTATCACATTTAACCGACAGTTAATCACAACACCACACTGAACTTTTAAAGTTCACCATAAAAGTTAGCAAGCGTCCCAGTCACTGACTATACACATAATATAACTTAACATTACGTTGTCACTGTCATCCACGGATCGTCAACACGTCCACACGCCGCCACCTCTGGGAGAAGACTAACGGATACCGGCCAGGGGAAGCCTGCATCTGTGTGCGTGTCACACGGACACGCGCGCATGTGTGGTATTTCAGTGATTTGAGACTCCAATAGTGATATTACGAATGTGTTGGCGATCACCTTTTGGGAAGGGAAAAGTTGAGAAGAAGATAAAACGCGCATGTCTGACAAAACGAAATTGGCTTTTGCGCTTCTTGAACACTGATTTGTCGGGACAGATTCCTTTCAATGTCATGTAAAAGTATAAAGAACCTCCTTTAATTCCAATTCTACGTCCAACGATTCGGTTATTAAATTTGTGGGTAATTTTCAAATGATGTAAATTGGTTTTGCGCTTCTAAAGGCGTAGGCGGTCTAGATTTTGTACTCATTTAGTGATTACCAGCTCACTTTTGAATACAATCTGTTCAGTTATGTCGTCTTTATTGATGTTTTTAAAAAATACCAAATGCCATTAAATAATTTAATCTTAATTTCTACTCGATCAAAATAATTAGTCATTACTAAAACAGGAAATATATTATGTTTTATCAGGAAAGCTGTTATAAGTGTAGTATGATGGTTTAAGGGACTTCATTTAAAAACCCATCGCAATAGCGCAAAAACTTAATGTTTTTAAAGTGCTTATATATTGTGATATGTCTTATGATTTTGTAACTCTCATCGAAACTTTTCTCAACTTGCCGAAGTAATTTGCCGGTAGACCTTAGCGCGTACCGACAACGTGTACATGGCACAGGAAAATTTCTTTTTTAGTTGTGCTATGTTCTTGTAGTAAAGATTAGTTTTCTATAAGTAAACCGCACTAATATTTTGACTTGTTGAACTGAAGTGTATGTTTGTTGATTGTTCGCATGCACATGAACCCAGGATTAACATAGGCTATTTTTAGGCCGTGTTTCACCAAGCAATGTTAAAGTTAACGCCATGTTAAAATACCATGCCATCTCATTCATTGACAGGAAATACGAGCGGGATAACTTGCTATTTAACATGGCGTTAACTTTAACATTGCTTGGTGAAACACGCCCTTAATCTCGGAAAACTTCAACCCGAAGATATGGACTAAAGCTAGTGAAACATTTGTGTTTTCAACAGTTTTTTTAATTCAAGTTCCATAAAAAGAATTCAATTTAGTAGAGTAGGTACAATATGCAGTCTTGTTTAAAAATGTAAGTATGTGCTTCAAAGTGCAGTTCAACGATTCCACTTTCTTGTTTGGAATGTTCTAACCACACTCCTCTGTTCGAGCTGAGCAAACTATTTCCCCACTCGTAGACATAAAATGAATAATGTTTTATAAATAAAAAACGTTAGCCGTTACATTAACAACATAATATAACCAAACAGAAACTTTACTAGTGTTTACGTTAAAAATGTTGAAATTTTCATAATCGTAATAGAAATTTTCATGTGTATAAGAAAAATCTGTTTAGTAGTTTCAGGGCCCGTTCGATGCAAACAAACAGCCAGATCCTTCCGTACAATCATAACATTGGTTTAGGTTCATAAACAAGAGTAAAAATTCATTAACTGTAATTTATCAATAGCTAATGTTTCCAAATAAATAAATAACAACTTTTTAACCGAAAATTATGATCTTTGAAATTTATTCACAAATATTCAAAGATCAAGAAACCTAAAAATTAAGTTAAGATATTATAAAGATCTTTAAATATAATTATTTCCATTAAATATCTGTAAAAGTAACTCAACTGTATAGGGCTAATCTCATTATATTAGGCTGCCCACCCACTGGCTATTTTTTATGGCGGATTTTTAGTACAAATATTAACGATATTGTTACTTACTTTTCTTAGTGCGTTTCACTATTGAAATCAGTAACATGTTATGTTATTCCTATTAAAATTCGGTTCCATAAAGTATGCCGGGGTTAGGCAGCCTTATACTGGTAAGTTTGAAGGGACTGTTAAATTTGTTGTTATTATCCGACAAAGGGCGCGGCCTGAAGGATATTCTAATATTATTCTGAGCTGTTTAATTTATGTAAATTTTGTTATTGTTAGTTTAGAATTATCGACGTATTATAACGTTAATTAGTTCTCCATGACTGACCATTAAACACGAGATGTTGTCCGTGACTTCGTCCGCACAAATGGTATTTGGCGCGTATTTCGAGTGTGTTCTTTATTTAAAATTATATCTTTTTTCAGATACTTTTACGCGTAGCATAAGATCTCATCTCTTCTACCTAATGAGAGTGTCAGCTTTTTACTAATTTTTTTTATTTGGTTTCATATCGGAGTCTGTTTCTTGAGTCAAAAGCGTAGAAAGAAATCCCATAACATGTCACTGCAGCTGTTCTCGACGCTGAGTTTTGATATACATTGAGTATACATTCGCCTACAGTTATTGTACTATAACACTGTATATAATACCTATACTCTATTCAGGAATTAAATCTAAACATACACAAAGAATTAATATTGTCTCTTCGTGTTATCAATCAAATAAAAACGAAAAATAATTACTCATTAATTTGGTCGAATAGAATATATAATTTATATTAATCTATTCCTGGACATTTACGAGATTTTCGATTCGGTTGCCATATTTTATGAATCCCCGCTCTCGGTTTCCAGAATGTCCGTCTAATGCGAACCCACGGGAACGCTGAATTTCAATACATCCTTATCAAAAATCTCAAATGAAACGAGTGTCAGGAGCCGCGCAGGTTTGTTATTCATTTGTTTTCGTTCCATTTATAAAAGCCCCGGCTTAAATTAATCAACGTATAACTCTGGTGATGTGGAATGGATAACGTTATTCGATTTATGTATTTCGCCATTATTTTATTAGGTGCGTAATTGGATTTTACACAACATACCAGGTGTTGTCCACAACTGCGTTGACGCAGAAAGTCAATACCTATACAGCCTGACTGGTGAGACATGTGCAATACTTACGGAGAGTACTCGGTACTCGATTCCCATTACAAATAAGTAATAAAATTATTAATAAATATCAATATTTAATTGATATTAATTTTTTATATTATTTTTTTTCATCTCATATTGTTAATAGCCAAACATCCGTCCTCAAGTATTGCTCATGTCTCAGCAGTCACACTGAATACTTACTGTGTTATTAAACATCATATTAAGGTTGATTTACATCAAACGAGCTAATGCTCATTCTATCTCCACTACGTCGAATTTTTCTAGTGTAAACAGGTGTAGAGCATTCTTTTGTTATTCTTAGTGCGTTCGCAAAGATTCTATAGAATATTACATTAGCCCCCAGTTTCCCGAACGCGATTCAAATTAATGATCAACTAACATGGCATTCAAATCAACAACCCATATTGTACGTTGATTAGTAGAACATTATCAGATAGAAAGGAACGGGCAGATATTTTATAATTACATCACGCTCGCTCGCTGATTCAAATCGTATGTCAACTAATCGGTGTCTTTGGTGTATTAACCTTATCTGTGGAATTTTAACAAATCTTGCAAGTGCATTCATTTGAATAGAGTTCGGGAAACGGGGGGGCCTAGAGCGTCCTAGCGTGTTCGGACGTGCTCACGCCACAGAGCGGTCTCATCAAAGCGTTAGTGTGTTCCAGCGATTGTTCTAGCTCTACCTCTATGTTCGTTTGATGTAAATCGATACCTTAAGCTTTCGTTTACACTAAAAGATTACGAAAGAATGCACTTGTTCTAGCTCTATGTTCGTTTGATGTAAATCGATATCTCTGGATTTCGTTTACACTAAAAGATTACGAAAGAATGCTCTTGTTCTAGCTCTAGCCCTATGTTTGTTTGATGTAAATCGATACCTTAAGCTTTCGTTTACACTAAAAGATTACGAAAGAATGCTCTTGTTCTAGCTCTATGTTCGTTTAATGTAAATCGATACCTTTAGCTTTCGTTTACACTAAAAGATTACGAAAGAATGCTCTTGTTCTAGCTCTATGTTCGTTTGATGTAAATCGATATCTCTGGATTTCGTTTACATTAAAAGATTACGAAAGAATGCTCTTGTTCTAGCTCTATGTTCGTTTAATGTAAATCGATACCTTTAGCTTTCGTCTACACTAAAAGATTACGAAAGAATGCTCTTGTTCTAGCTCTATGTTCGTTTGATGTAAATCGATATCTCTGGATTTCGTTTACACTAAAAGATTACGAAAGAATGCTCTTGTTCTAGCTCTAGCCCTATGTATGTTTGATGTAAATCGATACCTTAAGCTTTCGTTTACACTAAAAGATTACGAAAGAATGCTCTTGTTCTAGCTCTATGTTCGTTTAATGTAAATCGATACCTTTAGCTTTCGTTTACACTAAAAGATTACGAAAGAATGCTCTTGTTCTAGCTCTATGGTCGTTTGATGTAAATCGATACCTTTAGCTTTCGTTTACACTAAAAGATTACGAATGAATGCTCTTGTTCTAGCTCTATGTTCGTTTGATGTAAATCGATACCTCTAGATTTTCGTTTACACTAAAAGATTACGAAAGAATGCTCTTGTTCTAGCTCTATGGTCGTTTGATGTAAATCGATACCTTTAGTTTTCGTTTACACTAAAAGATTACGAATGAATGCTCTTGTTCTAGCTCTATGTTCGTTTGATGTAAATCGATACCTCTAGATTTTCGTTTACACTAAAAGATTACGAAAGAATGCATTTTTCTAGCTGTAACTCTATGTTCGTTTGATGTAAACTTTTAAAGCTATGGCGTCCGTAGTTTTCGGATAAATCAATGTCCGCGGTAATGATGCTGACCAATTCTGGATATGTTTTCCCTCTGTCGCCTTTTACGACACCCACGGGAAAGATGGTTTATGTGGAGGTCCTATACTCCAGCAATGTTGGTTGGAGACATGCCAGCTTCTCCATCACTTTATTCAATTCCTTACAACTTACATCTGCAGTAATGCAAACCCCGTATGGTAAGAGGCACACCGGCGCTAGTTGTTAGGTGACTATCACTTTTCTAGGGGTAATTTCACGTTGAGGTGATGAACCAGAATCTAACTAACTTGCTGAGCGCTTGCGGTTATCAAACAGAATCCATTTTTCATCGCAGGAAACAATGCGGTTCAAAATTCCTTAATTTGTGTGTCTGTTGAGCAGTGCAAGGCACGTCTTGACGCGTACTTCGCGCTGGCGATCATTGAGTTCGTGTGGCACCTATTTGTCAAGCTTGTTTACGTTGCCAATTTGACGCCAATGGATGCATTGTTCAGTTCAAGTCGCGGGAACAGCTAGTAAATAATAAATATTTTAAGTGCAATATAAGCCAATTTGGCTATTTTGGTCTTGAAAAGGTCCACTGGACGGACTATACTTAATAAAGCGGTTTTTGGAAAAATATTTATACCATCACGGTATTAATTCTTATCATTTTAAATACGTTACCTGGCTAAAGCATTCCATGAAGACTATATTTGCCCTTTAAACCATGCAAATACAATGAATACTTTAGGAGATACAGCAAAGTTAAGATTGTTTCACCGTGATGAAGAAAATGATGAAGGAAGTAGGAACCCCACGCATATTTTATGAAACTAGGTATTATTTTTCATTAAATAAATAACTAGAAATAATTAGTACTGAAGTCGCGGCGTCAGGCGTTGGTGTCGTAGTGTCGGGCGTCGGCGTCGGGCGTCGGCGTCGCGGCGTCAGGCGTCCGCGTCGCGGTTTCGGACGTCGGCATCGCGGCGTCAGGCGTCCGCGTCGCTGTGTCGGGCGTCGGCGTCGCGGCGTCAGGCGTCCGCGTCGCGGTGTCGGGCGTCGGCGTCGCGACGTCAGCGTCAGGCGTCGCGGCGTCGGGCGTCGGCGTCGCGGTGTAGGGCGTCGGCGTCGGGGTCGCGGTGTAGGGCGTCGGCGTCGCGGTGTAGGGCGTCGGCGTCGCGACGTCGGCGTCGCGGCGTCATGCGTCGGCGTCGCGGTGTGGGACGTCGGCGTCGCGGCGTCGGGCGTCGGCGTCGTGACGTCGCGGTGTCGGGTGTCGGCATCGGCGTCGGCGTCGCGGCGTCGGGCGACGACGACGCCCGACGGGTTTTGGTCGCAGCGTAATGTTATAGCCCAAAGCCTTCCTCTATAAATGGACTATCCACCAAAAATATTTTTTCAAATCGGACCAGTAGTTCCTGAGATAAGCGCGTTTAAACAAACAAACAATTCACATTTGGGGACTTTCGTTGCATGCGCTGCATAAACGGTTTAAGTCAATCAAACACCGCGCGAACGATGTCGTGGGCACAGCTAGTTAAATTATAAGTTCTTGACTTGACGACGAATATGTGACCCCCTCCTGGCGACAAAGCTGGATCCGCCCTTGTACTATAGCACCTCAGTTTAGTATATTTATTCCCAATTTCATCGCATATGGCTTGCTCCCGCGCCGCGGTCGCACCGCTGTTTTCGAGAAAACAGCGGTGCGACCGCGGCGTAAACCGCGGCGCGGAGTAAAATGAAATGGACCGGTCCATTTCATTTTACGCAAAAGATCCCGCCGCCACCGCTCCCGCCCCGCTGTCCGCAAAATTCGAGTCTGAGAGCTGTTAATAATTATCCTTTATTTAAGGGGTTAACACATAACGGAATTCGCATCTATTGAAGATGTAAGAAGTTAAATGTTGTTACATAGGTTGACATAATTAACTATTGTAATCAAAATACATTTATA
This sequence comes from Celastrina argiolus, assembly GCA_905187575.2. Taxonomy (NCBI): domain Eukaryota; kingdom Metazoa; phylum Arthropoda; class Insecta; order Lepidoptera; family Lycaenidae; genus Celastrina; species Celastrina argiolus. Next base: position 5,355,705 of record LR994582.1, on the reverse strand, counting down.
ATGAAGTTCTAAGAAAATCAGCTTTTAAAGTTTTTTTAAGCTACCAAAAAGGGGTATTTTTTATCTTGTGGTATTATTAGATTAAATTCTTGTAACATTATAATTACATAATTTATAAATAAGTTATAGTAGCTTATTTATAACTTCTGGAAAATAAAATAAAAATTTCATTACATAATGTTTATTAGTTTAAAAAGCAATGTCGTATAACAATGTTATAATAGATATTAATAGAGTAATGTAAAGATTGTTTTCAATTTTACTATATCTTAAATAAACATCATTAAATTATTATTTGCTGGTTTATTAAAATAGCCTTTTTACTATAAATTTCATTATATTATATTACTACGTAAGTTATAACATTTAATTTGAAACGCTGACTAGCGCCATCTATGTTCATGTAGGAGTCATTAAAAAGTTTGTATAGATCACTACAGATGGCATTGCCCGTGCATAGTTCAAGTTAGTTCCACCGTATTTTAACAGATGTCACCATCAATTGTAACCTGTTTTCTACATCGCGCTATCGAAAACTTATCCGTGTCGTGTATATTGTCTCAGTCGATATGGATCGACAAGCGAATGCAGATGGTACCACTCTTCGCAGATGCGGAAAGAGACGGCTACGCGATTGTCGGCGCGTACACCCCCACCCATTATCCAGATAACTCTTCGCAGTCCCCCGACGTTCTAGATATAGCCGTCACCAGCAACTTGCCGGGCGTGTTCCACCAGGAGGTGCTTGACCTGGCCTACGGCTCCGACCATCTTCCGGTCCTGGCCACTGTCAGCGCTTCTCCGTCGAGAGTCCCCTCTCCCCAGCGGCGTCCGATCCGCGATTGGGACATTTTCTCTCAGCAGCTGTTCGAGTCGACCCCGAACGTGCCGGTCAGCTCCGCGGAGGCGGTCGAATCGTTGGCAGCCCAGCTAACGGACGCGATCACCTCTGCGTTAGAAGCGGCCTCCACTCAGGCGTCCTCACAGCAGCTGAGAAGACCCGCTCTACCGCGCCACATCGTCGACCTTTTAGCCGACAAGAAACGGCTCCGTCGACGCTGGCAGTACACCCGCTGCCCCTCCTTGAAAACTCAGCTGAACCGGCTAAACGCCGAGGTAGAGAAGGAGCTGAACCAGCTCAAGGAGGCTAGTTGGACCCAGCGCATCCTGGAGGCGGGAGAGGACTGGCACTCTCTCCACCGACTTTGCCGCAGCCTCACCAACACTGCTGTTCCCGTCAGACCACTGCTGCATCCAGACGGTAACCTACGCTACCGTTCTGAAGACAGGGCGGAGATACATGCCGAGCACCTGGAACGCCAATTCTCCCCACTGCAGACCACCGCAACGGACCACGTCCGGACCATCTCCGAGGAGGTTAAGGTATTCCTTCTCTCTCCTTCCGACCCCCCCGACTTCTCCTTTTCCCCGAGAGAGGTACAAAAAACCATCTCTCGTCTGAATCTTCCCCATCTTCCAAGAAGGCCCCCGGCGCTGATGGTATCCCCAACGTCGCCCTCTGCCACCTTCCCTTCAGGACGGTGGCCGCTCTCACTCGCCTCTACAATGGCATTATTAGAACAGGCCACTTCCCATCCATCTGGAAGATGGGATTAATCATCACCATACCAAAGCCCCATAAAAATCTACGGCAGGCCGCCGGCTATCGGCCTATCACACTCCTCTCTACTCTCTCCAAAACCCTTGAGATCCTTCTCCTCAAGCATCTTAACCCATACCTTCCTCCTCGTGAGGAGCAGTTCGGCTTTAGGTCCCAGCTGAGCACCACATTACAGCTGGTGCGAGTCGTCCACCACCTCACCGTTGCGGCCAACAAAAGGGAATCATCGGTCACAGTCTTCCTGGACATGGAGAAGGCGTTCGACAGTGTCTGGCATGACGGCCTCCTGTATAAGCTCATTCGAGCGAACGTGCCCCGCTGCATGGTAAGGCTGCTGGCATCCTTTCTCGCCAATCGGTCCTTCAGGGTCCGTGTTGATGGTGTGCTGTCGTCGGAGCGGCCGATAACAGCCGGAGTTCCCCAGGGCAGTGTGCTCTCGCCTGCGCTGTACAATTTGTACGCCAGCGACGTGCCCAAGCACCCGGATACCATGGCGGCGCTCTACGCCGACGACACAGCGTTTATCGCCACATCGCTGACCCCGGCCCACGCTGCGTTCAAAATGCAGCGAACGCTCGACCTGCTTCCTGACTGGCTGAGCAAATGGCGACTCTCTGTTAACGCAGGGAAGTCCCAAGCGCTCGCCATCACCAGAAAGAGGCGCGGGCTCCCGCCCCCTCTTAAGATAGGAGATGCAGCGATCCCCTGGGGAAAAACAGCCAAGCACCTGGGGGTCACCTTGGACCGCGGACTCACCATGGGTCCGCAGTGCAACGCAGCGGTTGGGAAGGCCAGAGCAGCACTAGCCAGGCTGGCGCCGGCCTACACAGCACCGCAGATTTCGCTAAGTATGCGCGTAGCTCTTTTTAAAATCTACATACGCAGCCGCCTTACTTACGCAGCACCTGCCTGGCACCATCTGCTCTCGGCATCCATGAAGAAGCGGATGCAGAGGTTGCAGAACAGCGCGCTGCGCCGAACCGCAGGTGCACGGTGGTTTGTGCGAAACACTACCATCGCGCGAGATCTGCGCGTGGAGAGCGTGGAGGCGTTTGTAGCGTACCTCGCCACCAATCTGTTTGCGCGAGCGGACGCCTCGCGCCTTATCGAGCTGGCTGACCTGGCGCCCTGGCATGCGCGCCCGCCGAACCGCCTGCGTCTGCCCCGCGACGCCATCCTCGAAGAGGAACAAGCGACGGAGTCGTGAGCCCGTCATACCGTGAAGAGGAGGAGCAGGGTCGTTGCCTCACTCTCTTCCCCCCCCCCCCATACTTGCTGCCTCGGCCATTTCTGCCGGAGCAGCTATTTTTCGCTTTAAAGCTTATTTCCTTCCACGTCTGGCTATGCACTGAATAACGCGTATGCACGGGTGGAAGCTGTCCTCTTTTGTTTTCTCTCTTTTTCTCTTTCCGCGGTCGATTGGTTACCCAGCGATGAAATTCCCGTGCACGTGGAGGAGTGGTCTCAAACACGTTCCTCGGCCCCCGGGGTCGAGGCCTCCACAGCCGGATGGTGTAGTCGCTGCCGGTCACAGCCGTCCGCGTACGTGCTGATTGCTAGCTTAGATGAATATTAATGGTTAGTTTCGTTATCGTTCGTTAAGGTTAGCATTTCGGCACTATTTTGGCTTTTCTCCGCGTTCTGTCGCGGAGGGTTCGGTCCTAAGAACTTTGGCTTTTGCGTCCGGTATTCGTGCCGGGCGCGCCATTTTTGTTTTTCCCCACGTAGAGGGATCCGTTGGATCCCTGGTCGTGGTTCTCCACCCAGGGCCCTCCCAAAAAAGAATTCAGTCGAGGGCTTCCGTCGGGTGTGAGATTTCATACGTCGCGGATCGACAAGACCATCATTTCTATAGTGAGCTCTTCACGAGATCATCACTCTATGTGAGATCACCACTAGCCGCGATGAGGAGACGTGGCGCGGCGTCTTGAGCGTGAGGCGGGCGATGGTTCAGCCACCATCAGCCCTCGATGATCGTTCACCTCTTCTTCGGAAGGGGCGTGGGACGTTGTCGCTGTCTGAGTGGCTATTTTTAAACACTTATTATTTAGAAAAAAAACCATTTGAAACATGGTAGTAGATTATAATTTATAAGTGAAATTAATGCAATTTAAGTAGATAAATTAATTATTATATTTTACATATTACTCTCGGACCTTTCAGGCTTCAACCTACAATGTGATGTGTGATAAAATTGTGTGACCACAAACTAATAAGGTTTTAAATTTGTTACTAATATAGTAATATTTTTATACATGGTAACAACATTGTTTACAAAGAGAAAACTATAATGAAATGCTATAAAACCATATTTATATAAGCTTACACATTTTTTTTATATTTTGTGTTCCAAATGGAGAAATAAAATAAAAAATTGATTCTCACGAAATTCTGTCATATCCAGAAAAAATCCTACGATGCCTATAAGGAAATTTCGACAGTTACAACAAAACAAGGAATACGTACTACCGGCTGTAGGTCAAGTAAGAGCCTTTGAAAGCTCTTTCATAATGACATTATCGAATGTGAACCTTATTAGCGTCATTATGTTTTTCATCTAATCGCAAATTGTTATTCTGACGCCTCCGTGGTCTAGTGGTTTAGAGTCTAGCTCTCGACTTGGAGGTCGTAGGATCGATTCCCACTATCAATCCCAATAGCGGATTCGACCACGGCTCTAGCTTGACCATTTTTTTACCTATGCATTTCTGGATTTCAAATAGAATTTTTTTCTTGTTTGAGCGTTTTTAGACCCCTTTTTGCGAAGTCGGGTTATAGTCTTTTATTCAATTTCCAAAAAACCTTTTATACGGTCGAATTGAGAAACCTCCTTTTTAGGAAGTCGGTTAAACAGCTAGATCAAAATCGGTTCATCCGTTTCGTAGCTACGATGCTACACACAGACACATCAAACTTAACACCCCTCTGTCGGGGGTTGAAAACGAAGTGCGCTACTTGGAAGGGATCCAAATGTACGGCTTTTACTTTTGCGACGTCGCGGTCACAAGAATTAATTTGGCAATTTGTGTAATAACGCGACCACTATGCTAATTCATGCTTTGTTAACTACACAAATATTGTCCGGATAGTTTTTATTCACTAGTTTAACCCTTTTTTGTCATTTAAGGCATGCAACATAATTATTATTACACTAATATAAAGATTAAGAGTATGTTTGTTTGTTGACCACAACTACACACAAACACCTATTGGCCCGATTAGAAAAATTATTTCAGTGTTATAGGGTGACTTTTGAAAAAGGGCATGGTAGCTAATGTTGTCTAAATTATAGTATAAACATAAAAGTTTTTGCTAAAAATTAACACTTTTCTCTAATTTGCGGTAGATACATGTCCTTACTAGCAGCACTATCGAATGAAGTAATAATAATTAAAGTATATTTTAAACCTGTCGTCTCAACTCTCGTCTAGAGTTTATTTATTAAAATCGAATGATGTAGTTTTAGTTCCAAATCGATATCGTAACTGCTTTCACTATTCTACGCTATCCTATAAAAATTAATTCTGTATAGTACATTTATAAAACACAGCTACATCAGACACTGCGTCTAGAGGTACTTTTTAATATTCTAAAGTTTTGAAATTGCTTGAATTTGAATTTAATTAAATGTTATCGTTAACTTTGTTTGTCATTGTCATGTCACATATTAAATTAATCATTTCTAAACAATTACAATTAGAAACATCTATGGACAATTCCACGGTAATCTGGTACCAGACAACGGAAATATAATATTTAATACGTTATTACTATACATGTACAATGTACACGGTTTTTACTATGTGATAATATTTTCGACAACCTCGGTAGTTCAGTGGTTGGGAGCGTCGGTGCTCAAGCTGAAGGTCGCGGGTTTGAATCCCGACGAAGGAACAAAAAGTTTCCGTGTTCCCCTGGGTCATGTATTAAATTTGTGTATTGATACGAGTACAATAAATCTCTTAAATATGTGTATACCTCAAAAGTATCAAATATATTTCCATTGTCTGGTACCTGTAACACATTTTTTTGGATACTAATCACGGGGCCAGATTGACGTGGTGTCCATTGATATTATTATAATTTAATACCATGGCCCAGGAACATAGAAAAAGTATTGTTAACTTAGCGGATTATTCGTACCCGCACCGAAGCGCTCAACCACCAAGCCACAGAGGTCATCTCGAAATCCTTCACATTTGATCAGCTTATATCGAATATTTGTACTAGAAAATATATTAAAAGCTTTAATCAAAGGGTTTTTCACAACAGTCTGCGAACGTTCAATAAAATATGGCTTCGTTTGTCGACCGTCAATAACTTAAGGCTATTTCCGCCCCACAACCCGCGCCCCATACCCCATGCCGGACCTCACATGGGGTATGACTGAGGCACAAAATACTATTATATATGTGACCGGAATACATAATGTTCTGCGGTCAAATAGGTTGTGTTAAAGTGAAAATTGTCGTGAAATACTATAATAATATTTTATTGGGGCACGTTTAAGTTTGAGGTGTTTATACCTAAAGCTTTAGAAAATCTAAGTAAGGTTAACATCGAGAAATATTATATTATGTAGAAATATACTTTATTCTTTAGCGGCGCCGTGCACTTTTTGATATGGGTAAAAATACTAAACGTGCGTGAGGACACGTGACCTGATCGGAAATTCGTAAGACGGGGGGATAGTAAGGAGCGGCGTAGCATTAATTAATTATTAAAGGTCTAGGAGAGACAAAATATACTGCGCGGCGAAAATATCTCTATATACTCCGTTCACGTCCTTTTTTTTAATTTATATGTCTTTTATTTTAGTTGTTCTATAATGCTACAAACAATTGAAGACGTGAATGAATGAAGTTGATATGGAGCCAAATATTGAGTTCGAGAAAATTGAGTTCAACCTGCGACTTAGACATTTTGGAATACGTCGCAAAGTATTAAGTTCATTAATCTAAAGATCCGTCTCTAGAATCAATATCCTAAAATGTCACTATTTAAATACAATTTTCTGGGTAATTTTTCTTTGTGACATTTCACCTTCATCGATTCATGTGTTCACTTTATTATGAATAATAATAATGCTGTGTTTTGGCGGTATTTGCATGGATTGTGAATACCGCAGGACTGCTCTCTGTACTGCAAAGTGTCGCAAATCGTAGAGCAGCGTCGCGACGACGTCACGGTGAGTGTGTAAGCGTACTAAGACTAGTCGCGGATCCCAAGTCGACTATAAAATCTTAAAAGCTGCCAAATGGAGACGAAAAAGATTTTTAATCGCACACAGAAATTACACATTCATCCAAAAGTTTTGAAACTTAAACAGCCCTCGAGGGCACGAAACATCCTTGTATTCGTCAAATAATTTAATTCGTCTAGAAGAGGGCAAAAATTAATTTCCAAACTGAAACAAACAAGAGAGAAACAAATTAAATATGGACTGAAATTAATATTATTATGTAATAAAACAGGAGCTTATGCGAACTATGATCTTACGGCGAGAGAGCGAATTTCAGATGTTTTATTTTATACTCCGCAAGTTTGCGACTTTTGAAATACTCTTTGAAATAATTCGCAGTTATAACACAATTATAACTGCGAATTGCAATTTCTTTTAGTCGTTTCAACTATCTACCGCTGTAAATAAGCATCCCTCAAAGTATTTCTTAGAAGGTCAGGAACAATATCCACGGAAACCCTACTGCCCATTTTCGGATATAAGGGGTGTAAAGAGAACAGTTGCTATAACTTTTCTTATTCTAGAAATGTATATTTTTTTGCTTTTTCGTTATTTTTGCGACAAAAAAATAAAATTTTTTCGTTCATGACAATATTAAAAAAAATATTTCTCAAAGTCATTGTGACTGTTCTTTTTACACCTTGTATATTCCCTTTCACCTTCTACGAATTCATGTGAAAGATGGTTAATAGAGAGGTGTAGCGGTACTACTAGCGCCACATCCTGTGCTATCGAAGTTTTCTAAGTCCGGCGGTAAATATATACGACGTCTGAAAACTAGTACAGTGGGCTTCGGCCTGACCGAGCATACCACCTCGCTCGGTCGGAGATCTCCCTTTGGGGCTTCCACTCGTACTCCCACAGAGGCATTCCTTCTCCGACACCTCACGGACAGACGGAACTTCTTTTGAAGATTTGTAAACGGCTATTAGTTACATCTACTACTCTAGACTCGTACGTAAAACGTACTCGAAAATTATCAAAATAATATAGTTACCAGGAGGCCTACTCAAGATGCCATCGCTAATTATCGCTTACAAAGTTCGATAACAAAATGTATGGGATTTGACATAAGCTACGCTAAATGATCGCGAATTTTATGTCATTTAGCGTACCTTATGTCAAATCCCAAACATTTTGTTATCGAACTTTCAAAGCGATAATTAGCGATGGCATCTTGAGTAGGCTCCCTGTGCTTTGAACTCTATACAGTCAATAAAGATCCTTCTTTTGGCAGTCTATATTTTTCGGCGTTATAGCCGCGACGTTCCTAACCAAAATTGTTCTATGCGACGTTATTACTAAGTATTTTTTACTTTTAGTTATCTCTTATTTCAACTACCATTTTCAACCCCGCACTACGACTGACGTTTAGTTGTCTGAAGTACAAGGGCCGTTGAGTCGGTGTGAAATGACACGTTTTGACAAATGCGACACTACCTCCTGTATTGTAACACTTTTTGTAAATTTTTTTATATAATATATCTATAGACGCTTCACAACACGTCAATCTGGCCCTGTGCTAAGTATTCGAAGAACTTGTGTTCCAGATACCAGACAACGGAAATATATATTTAATACTTTTATACTATACACATATTTAAGATATTTATTATATTAATACACAAATTTAATACACATCCATGACCCAGGAACCTTTTGTTCCCTCGGTGGGATTCGAACCCGCAACCTTTCGGTCGAGCTCCAACACACCACTGCGCTACGGAGGTGGTAAAAATTATATCTACCTCCTCTACGTTTCAGATAAAACAATATTACGATTCAAACAATATTTCAATATTGACAGAAGGTTTATAAAACCTAGTTACTACAGTTTCTGTAACAATTACAAAAAGTGTTAATTAACTGTCACTAAGAAAACTGAGTGGAATATAATTAAAGTGAAAGGAAAATTATATTTTTACGGCGCTATTCTGTATAATTGTTTTGCATTATTACTATTATATTTAAATATATATTAAATAGTTTGTCACCTATAAAAATTAAAGTCTACATTATCAAATAACAAAATATTTGCTACATTTAGCACATCTTTACTGAAACAAAACAAGCATGAAATTTAAATATATTGTAACTAGCAATATCCCGCAAAAAATTATAACCACAACCTGCAAGCAAATGAGTGAGTGTACGCATAGGCATGCGTTTAAAGCACCTCCCTCCTTTCCACACTACTTATTCGTACACTCGCAAGCAAAAACGTGAAAACACAACACAAGCAATAATAATATTAATAACTTGACTTGGCTTAACCACAAAGTAGATAATAAAACTTAACTAACATTTTTCACAGAGTCTACATGGGATATTGCTATGTATAATATGCTATGGATTTCCGCAAAGTAACGCCTGATTCCATAACCTATTAATTAACTATACAAAACAATTATCGCCTCCGTGGTCTACTGGTTCAGAGCTTCGCTCTCGACCCGGAGGTCGTGGGTTCGATTCCCGCGTTGGAACAACAAAAAAGGTTGTTTTCAAGTTTGGTTAGAACAATGCAGGCTGATCACCTGATTGTCTGACAAGAAAGATGATCAAAAAGTCGGTGAGTCGATGAGTAAAAAGTTGGTCCTGCGCCTGTTCTCTCGCCAGTCGTGTCGGTTTACCGTCCCACTGGGTTTTAAGAGTAAAAGGAAAAGAGAGTGCTTCTGTGTATTGCGCACACACTTGGGCACTATAACATAACTCCTGCGTAGCTGGCCTGGTTTCAATGGAATCGGCTACCGACACCGAAATCGGTGAGGGGAGCTATTATTATAATACAAAACAAGGAGTTTTAACGCAAGTGTTCTACTTGACCGGTGTTTGATTTTCACATTTTGCGTGTCTGATTCTGGAAAAAAGAAGCCAGTAATATGTACCATTCAATACAACTGCGTTCCTAATTTATTCTCCACGATATTTTGCTTCTCGTTTTTATTCATCGTCTGTCACTTCAACGAGAATAATTGCCAAAGCACTTTGACCCAAGTATGCAAAGTGGCGTGATCATTCTTTTTAACAGTTTTTGACATTTCTCGTTGCGCGTGATGCAAGGGCAAGGGGGGAAGTAGTTACAAAATATGATAATTATAATTATAGTAGCTGAAGGAATATATATAGTTATACAGGAATATATAATATATAATTATAGTAGCTGGGTCCGGATTAAAGATGTCCTCGCTGTTTATCGCTTACGAAGTTCGGAAACAAAATGTATGGGATTTGACATATTATGCTTCTCTAAATGTAGAGCGAATTCATATGTCATTTAGCGAAGCTTACTTCCATATATTTTGTTTTTGAACTTCGTAAGCGGTAAATAGCATCTTGAATCAGAGCCCTAGGGCCTGATTCAGGATGTTATCGTGTTATTACATAGGAAATTGTTAATAAACATTATATTGAGCTTCGCTTTATCATACGAAGACGTACGTCAAATACGAAATATATTGGTTATGTCAAAAACCAAGATACATAGACTGGTAAAATCACCTTTATGTTGGTCTCGCTGTAGTCTGGTAAAAATTAAAGTAATATACAAAAGTGATCGTAGATAGCAAAATAAAAAATTCGTTGCTATATTTTTATACCAACTTTATATTGGAATTATTTAGAAGCTTTTAACCCACAATTTTCGATCGCTATGTTCAAGTTAATGCACACTCGAGTAGAATACAAATTGGCATTTGAACAGATATGTTATTGTAACGTTCTGTTGCCCTAATTTCATTGCAATTTAAAAATAATACTCTTAGACGAAGACTTACCAACTTTAACCACCGCAAAAACAGAGGAGTGTTATGTTAGGTAGTTATGAATAAAAGAAGAAAATAATTGCTATTTTATTTTTTTACTTACAACATTTTGTCGCGTGGTGGATCTGCATTAAAACTAGGGAACGATTTGTCTGCGTTTCTTCGCATTTCGAGCGGCGAGCGAACTAGTTTAGGAACGGCGACCTAATCTTAGCGATCATGGCGTTGTTTTCGCCATTCACAGCGAAAACTCTTTTTTATAAAACTTAGTTCTCACTAAGCGAGCTTATAATTCTCGTTTCATGTCAAACGTATTTCATCACGTTTTTAAGCTAAATGAGCTTACAAAAACCGAGTTGAATAGTATAGATGTAAACCTTTACACATATAAGTGTTTTTAACTATTTACGTGTAAGTTACTTATTGCAATTATATACACAAATTAATTATGAATATATATGATAATACAACCATCACAACAGCTGTCATCTCATGACATTTGGTACGTGACAGCACTTGAGCGCGCTCAACCAAGTTAAGCCGACGAAATTCCAAGTTCTGAACTTAAACTCGGCTGAGCTATAATCGCGCTAAGTTTTTGTTGGTGAAATGCAATTCCGAGTTTAAAGCGCGTTTAAACGTCTAAAGCGAGCTCAACGTGTACAGAGCGAGCTTAATTTCATTGGTGAAATAGGCCCTAGTCGCGAAGTACTATGCGCAACACTATCACTGTTGTACTATAAGAGAGATTTACATAGAAATATAGAAAAAGCTGACGTGTGCCCACTTCTTTGAGCATAGAAACAGTTTGTGGTACCCGTTTAAACCTTTCCGGGACTTCTACGAATATTTAATTACTAATAATTGCAGAATCAGTTCAGCCGTTCTCGAGTTTTAGCGAGACTAACGAACAGCAATTCATTTATATATAAGAGAAGAAGATAAAAGAGAAGATGTGACACGCTAACTGAGCTGCAACGGTCGCGAAATAGTCGAAAGTAAATAATTTCAACATTTCAATGAAACTAAATGTAATCTCATTTATAAACTATTAAATTATAATGTTATGAAATTATTATGTATTCATACGAATACATCAACATTAGAATATTTATAAGCCATATTGAAACTAATGATATTCATACGTCATTATTATTCGATTGTTAAACAAGCTTCCAGTATATTATAATTTGTCAAAATTATTTTTAGTAGCCATTGTCCAATCATGCCTGGACAAAGGCACCTCAGCGACATTATAACGCAAAGTGCCGGAATTTTAATGCACGTCAATTACAAGAGAAACGCAATTACGGTCGCCAGTTAGAAAATTAAAAGTTCGGGACTTTTCATTTCCTGGTCACACTGCTCGCCACTTTAAAGGCTGACTTCAAATTTGATTCGGAAATTTCGTCGATGTACCTTGAAGCCTGGTTTTGTTCTTCAACAATTCGTAAATAAAAGTAATTATTTCAGATTGCTACTTTTACAGTGCATGAAAGATATATACGTATCCTTAGAAATGATCACTACACGTTATATACAATACTGCATAATATCATCTTACTATACCTTCCAAAACAGCACACGCTCACCATGCGGCTGCTAATATGATTGTGTAAAAGACGTGTTTATACAATGCCTGCTTCGATTCTAAAAATACAGGCTTCTAGTTTTATCCACAACAAAGTTATACAGGGTCGAAAATGACTTAAACTGTTGGGAGAATCGAGAAAATAATGGTACGGCCGTGCTCAACTTGAGGGAGCACTGTCGTGCCCACGGATGTAATGTCATAAAGCAATAAAATATAGAAAGAGGAGAGCGGGAATTACTTAATTTAAATTAAAGGAACATTGTTCGCAGAGTCTACATCCTGAGGATGCTCCGGGGTCGGAGCGAAATGCGCGTCGAGTTTTGCAACCTGCATGGTGGTGTGGGGATTTGCACGATCGTGTTAACATTAATGCTTGTGTGGTGGCGGTGTTTTCATGTTTTTGCTTGCGAGTGTACGCATAAGCAGTGTGGGAAGGAGGGAGGTGCATCAAACGCATGCCTATGTGTACACTCACTCACATCTGCTAGCAGGTTGTGATTATAATTTTTTCGCGGGATATTGCTAGATGTAACATATTTAAATTTTATGCTCTAGATTTCCGCAAAGTAACGCCTGATTACATTAACTATTTAAATAAATAAAAAAATACCAAATTTGGACATCACATTACAAACAGAGAGTTACGCACACTTAAGAAAAAGTATACAATATATATATAAAAATTAAACTAAACGAATAATACGGAATGACATAAGATTTTGAGAAATGAGAAAATTTAGGTTTCTAAATGATTTAAGCATTAATACAATTCTAATAAAGTTTAGTATTCAATCTGGAGTCGACGAGTTGCCCTGGCAGTATTTCGGCGACCATTATCGAATCTGTCAAATAAATGGAACTTTCGGCCATGTCTTGAGACGAAGAGTGCCCTCGAAAAGTCATCTATCAATAAGTTACAAACTAAATTAGGACGAGCCGCGCTTTCACGCTCTTAACAAAAACTCGCTGTTTTTACCCTCAAGATTGATTTTCTGTTTTTTTTATATGACCACACTTATCTATACTATATACTATCTATACTAATATTATAAAGCGGAAGAGTTTTTTTGTTCGTTTAAATGCGCTAATCCCAGGAATTACTGGTCCAATTTGAATAATTCTTTTTTTATAGGATAGTAATTTATAGAGAAAGGCTTTAGGCTATATAACATTACGCTGCGACCAATAGGAGCGAAGCGTCAGTGAGAAATGTTGCAAAAACGGGGAAAATTATTCACATTTGGGGACTTTCGTTGCGTGCGCTGCATAAACGGTTTAAGTCACTCAAAAACCACGCGGGCACAGCTATATTATCATACAGTACATTATATTACATACATTATATTATAAAGGCGACAGTCTGTATGCTGGTTAATTATTTGTATTCTATAATCTGAAAAACCTATTTTTCTTCAGAAAGTACAGTGTTACCGTAGGATACTGTACTTACGGGGGCAGAAGAAGAATACTTACCCCTGCTTTTGGCTCTGCCGAAGTGGGGTAAAATGGAGAAACTAAGTGGTGCTTGAAGAAAAAAATATATTATCATCTTGTGATCATGATCATTGAAACACAAGAAGAAACTGGTTCTGGAATTATTATATTAGTACGTGAAACAGAAGCTTTGTGCACAAGTGTGTTTAAGAGGAAAGTATGCAGAAAGCTATGTTACATGTAAACAATGCTTATACAGCCTGACTGTGCAATACTTACGGAGAGTACTCGGCACTCGATTCCCGTTATAAATATGTAATAAAAGTAGGTAGGTACATACTTCATTTTTTACCAAATTTTCCTTTAAAGAATCATGGATACTATGAAAATTACGCGGCTAGGCAAGTAGGCATACCTCGGCGCGGCGGCGGCGCGGCGTGCGACATCAACGTGTACTACGGGCGCGCGACCTACGCGCGGTATCCATGCGTTGAGTAAAGAATTATTCAAGTTTAAGCTACATTTACTCAGTGATTAGTTGACATTACTTATTTTTTATATATTTTTTTTCATCTCATATAATAGTCAAATATCACGTCCTCAAGTATTTATTGCCCATGTCACAGTGTCATCCCCCCCCCCCAGTTTTTTTTGACGACCCTCATCCAGATTTTCATCAGATTACTCTGAAAGATATCATCAGATTCATTTGAACATCAGATCATCCACCTATTGTACACGCAGAGCATCCTTCTGAAAGAGAATCAATTTTTACCACTGATCTAAGAGGTAAATAAATATTAAGGGTGTTGGCAACTGATGACGTGATTTTTAATAGTGTTCTGTAGGAAATATAAAAAAAAATTCACACAAGACGAAAGTAGATCGGTATTTTACACCCGTTTCTTACCGTTACCTGCCAAAGACACTGTATCTCAAGGATTGTTCTTACTTGCTTTAGAAGCTACGAACAAACTTTCAGCTTTTATATCTCTAGTTTCACCAAGCAATGTTAAAGTTAACGCCATGTTAAAATACCATGCCATCTCATTCATTGACAGGAAATACGAGAGGGACAACATGATATTTAACATGGCGTTAACTTTAACATTGCTTGGTGAAACCCGCCCTTAGTCAACTAGTTACACTATACACTTTTTTTAATTTTTCTATCTCACTGGCAAAATAAAGGACGCTTACATGATTTATCTTTATTATATCAAGCCGATTATAGTATGAAGAGAAGGACGCGTAGAGCATTTTTTGTTTTGGGACCTCATATTACTTACCATAACGCGACAAATCACGACTAAAGATCTCCATAAAAGTCAAAAACAGGTGAATTTCAATCAGGTTTTCCAATCATGGTCAGGTCGTAGGTCAACGACCAGGGTTCGGCCTGTGGGGCGCCTGAGCGCCCCCAACAAGTCGGGCCTGCAATCCCATAATGCAACCACCCGTCGACGGAGTCGCGGAAGTTTTGTTGTCCCTGTGGCTTCGTCAACGGCGGTGGAGTCGGAGTACCGCCGAGTTTTAGTGGGTAGGGCTGCGTCCATTTACCATCTTTCGGACGCAGCGAGTCCTACATATCCGTGGAGGGAATCCCCAATCCCCCACTCCTTGTACCTGGCCATTGTAGAGCTTTGTTTTTTTTTTTTGAGTTATATTAAGTAATTTTTATGAGGTGCCAAAACAAAAATACTCTACGCGTCATTCTCTTCATACTATATTATTAATATAAGAACCATGAATCATTCTGTATAAGGTTTAAATTTTGACCACATGGCGAATTGTAGGTAAATAGTATTTTAAAGTTAGTCTACACCTACAACCTGATTTAGAAGGGTAGAAGCTAGACAACATTACGTTTAAACACCCTTTTTCGATTACAATATTATTATCTAAATTTATACAGATTACATACACCTCGTACCTATGTGATCAGATTACTTTATCCAAGTTGTATGTAGAAACTAAACTTCTTTTCACAACAACATTGCGTTTTAATGCCCTTTTTAAATTTCATTTTCAAATTGCTTTTTCTATGGTGCTTTTGCAAAAACATGGCATTTCAAAAGTTTCATTTGTGATTGCATTATTCAGACAAACTTGTTTGATTGGATTAATGCGGCGTTTCGTTGCAAAACAAAATGCATTAAACATGATTTTTGAAATCCTGGAATGTTCCGCCTGAATATGAGAAATAATTCTGCTAATGTAATTTCAGCTATGACGTCCGTTACTGGACATAAGCGTCCTTCAAAGTATTGCACAGTAGTTGCCTTTTTTTGTAAATGTCGTAATGCATCACGCATCCCCCAGGGAGGGTCCCCTAGGGGTATGTGGGACTCCTGGCTCGCTACGGCCGGTTTACCCACTAAAACCACTTGCGGATTGCCATCAGCCGATAATATTAAGGAGTTTTCAGATCCGCGGGAACTCTGCCATTTTCCGGATATATTCTAATATAGTCTCTCTGTTGCCTTTTAAGACACTAATGGGAAAGTTATTCTTTTTCCTATACCCTACGCATAACTTACCTATACACCATAGCATAATACAAAACTACTGGTTTGTTTCGAATTAAAAATGTTTCAAAATCCAAAGTTTTATTTCACAATTTCACGCGGATGACATGGGCACACCTAGTATAATATTATATAAGTAAATAATATGATACTACAAATGTCTCAAAAATTTAAATCTGCACTTTAAACAGGCTTAATAATAGTCAAGAGATCACGAACAAAGTTTTCCACACAAAACTACAAACGAACAAAAACGTTCATTGGTATAAAATACGTTTCAATTCTAGGTCACAAATGCTTTGTATCATACAATTAATAATATGTAGGGTATATGGAGAGACCTAATCATGGCGACCACGTCCCCTAATTATTCACTAACGACGTATTCATTAAGGATTTTATCAAAGGAGCTTTAACTGTACACCGTCATTATTTTGATACTTGTTCTATTTATAACAGTGCTATAACTTTGATACTTGTTATAGTATTTTCATGGGTTTATTCCGCGTTCAACCTCCGTCACATGTAACGTGGTTATGGCAATGGCTGAAGAAAATCAGGGCGGCGATTCTCGCTATTAGAACATTTTCCGCATGACATTTGTTCATGATTTTTTCCATTCTACCGAAACGTTCGAGCGGTTTATAAAAGATGTACTGCGCATGGTTCTCAGGCAGTGAAAAAAAGTTCATATTCGAATAAAACATCAAAATTCGGAAATTTTAAGAACGATGAACACATGTGTATTCTCAGATCTTCACAGTCGAAGTAAATTGTGTAAAAGTCCCCGATATCCAACGAGTGGTAAGGACCGGTAGATGTCCGAATCCACATGTACAAATAAATAATTTGGCAGTCTATGTATGTACGTATGTATGTGTGTATAATGTATGTATGTATGTATGTATGTATATATGTATGTATGTATGTATATTTGTATGTATGTATGTATGAATTTATGTATGTATGTATGTATGTTTGTATGTATGTATGTATGTATGTATGTATGTATGTATGTATGTATGTATGAATTTATGTATGTATGTATGTATGTATGTATGTATGTATGTATGTATGTATGTATGTATGTATGTATGTATGTATGTATGTATGTATGTATGTATGTATGTATGTATGTATGTATAATGTATGTTTGTATGTATGTATGTATATATGTATCTAAAAAAAAGTTTATTTCAAACTAGTGTTAGTAGATATGTCTCATATTTTCCGTTTCTATTGCGCGTATCAGTAAAACTTTTTCGTCAATACACAGTGATTTTCTTTTACTAGCCACGCTTACCGTTTGAAAGTTTGTGACCAGGAGCACGATTCTCGGGCAGTGGAAAAAAGTTCTAATATTAGTATATCCCGCTCGCACGCGCGGTAAATCTCATTTGCATGAGCGGGACAGACCGATAGTAAAAACTGAGTTCGAGCCCTGAGAATTAGGGCCCTGGGCGGCGATTCTCCGGCAGTGGAAAAACGTTCATACTCGAATAAATCGTCGACATTCGGAAATTTTAAGAACGATGCACACTTGGTGTATTCTCAGAACACACTGAAAAAAATCCGTTTATTACTTATTTAATCATAAGTGTGGAATGAGCAAAGAATTATCGTTCTTAGGCTGCCGGCATAAGTGTGAAAATTCTTTGTACATTTTTAAGTGATAAGAGTTCATTTTGTACAATATGCTTACGCATATTTCGCTGCTAAGAAAAATCGTTCTTGTTAGAGGGTAATAAGAGTAAAAATTCTTTACTATTGCATATTACTTTTATAAGTAGTTATATTTTAAACGGCTTATTTTGTACTTGTTAGAACTTGTTAGTTGCGTTTTGCAGGTCGATGAAGTAACGTGTTTTCATTATTTTACTCGACGAAATGTTTCGTATTGTTTGTTTTTTTTGGTGGTGCGTTTAGGTTATACAATATCGTTGACTTTTAAAGCGTCAATAATACTCGTAATTAATCATTTTTGTTGTAGACGTAAATATATTAACTATGTTTGTTTAATTTTTTAGTTCACATTAATAAATTATATAAATACTAGCTGACCCGTGCCCACTTCGTTGAGCATACAAACCGTTTCGCCGAATCGGTTCAGTCGTTCTTGGGTTATGCTAACCAACATATTTTGCGATCAATTTTTATATTATAGAAGATGTAAGGTTTACTTCGACAGTTCGATTGGTAATTGTTCTATTGGTACCCCAGAATACGTGTTTCATGAATCGTTCGAACTTTTCGGTAGTAGAACGGACAACTTCATACATACGGTGGCGGCTGGTAGGTTATCAAATTGGTGGTGCACTTTTCTTACTTAGCTTTAAAAAAACTTAGCGTTAAAAAAACGCTATGGGAAACTTCAAAGACATAAAGTGATTTTCTTGTAAATATTGTTGTTGTTTATTGAAATATTAATATTTTAATTACCTAAGTATAATATTATGTATTATAAACGTATCAATTACGTATTTCGTCAATCATAGATAGTTAAAATAATTTTTACCCGACTTCGGCGAAGTCAAAAGGAAGGTTACATGATTTTGGCAGTTTATGTATGTATGTAGCTCGCAGCAGCTAAACTACTGGTCAAAATCCAAAAAATTCTAAATTCAAAACTTTTTATTTCCATAAAGGTTATTAAATAACACGTCTTATAGAATTATCCTACAATATGATGCCTACCACCGGTTCGGAAACTAGTCCGGCGAGAAGAACCGGCGTAAGAAACTCGCGCGGGGCCATCTTTTAGCAAGGTCCGATTTTAATGAATGAGGTGTCAATCAATTCGTATTGTTGCCGCGAGTAACATAGACTATATAAATTTCAATCTTAATTGAATTTTTTTGAATATAGTTTTTTAAGTTTAATTTTGAAAATCTAAAATCGTTTTTTAAACATTACACCCACTCTCAATAACGACAACAATTTAGTAATAAAAACTACTTTTTAAGTTGCTAAAATAAGTAAAAACTGCACAGCTGTGTATGGTCTTTTGTCGCTTTATGATATTAGCCCGCAATAAACTTGACTGTCGGCATCATGCATAGTGAACATTCTAAGAAATTCGTTCTTTTGTTTACAAATTGGGATTGCTTGCACGTGTTGACTGTTTTTGACCATTACTAATAAGTAGGAGTCATGGATTATCTATACGTTAACATATTCTTAGTTGCTCACAAACTTTCAAACTGTAAGCATGGCTAGTAAAAGAAAATCACTGTGTATTGACGAAAAAGTATTACTGATACGCGCAATAGAAACGGAACATATGGGACATATCTACTATCACTAATCTGAAATAAACTTTTTTTTACATACACAACATACATACATACATACATACATACATACATACATACATATGTACATACATACATACATACATACATAAATACATACAAACATGCATACATACATACATACATACATACATAAATACATCAATACATACATACATACATACATACATACATACATACAGACATACATACATACATAGTACATACATGCATACATACTTACATACATACATACATACAAACATACATACATACAAACATACATACATACATAAATACATCAATACATATATTACATACATACATAGACTGCCAAATTATTTATTTGTACATGTGGATTCGGACATCTACCGGTCCTTACCACTCGTTGGATATCGGGGACTTTTTCACGATTTACTTCGACTGTGAAGATCTGAGAATACACAAGTGTTTTTCGTTCTTAAAATTTCCGAATTTCGATGTTTTATTCGAATGTGAACTTTTTTCCACTGCCTGAGAACCATGCGCATTACGTGTTTTGTAAACCGCTCGAACGTTTCGGTAGAATGGAAAAAATCATGAAAAAATGTCATGCGGAAAATGTTCTAATAGCGAGAATCGCCGCCCAACTAAGAATATGTTAACGTTAGATAATCCATGACTCCTACTTATTAGTAATGGTCAAAAACAGTCAACACGTGCAAGCAATCCCAATTTGTAAACAAAAGAACGAATTTCTTAGAAAGTTCACTACCTATGCAAGATGCCGACAGTCAAGTTTATTGCGGGCTATTATCATAAAGCGACAAAAGACCGTACACAGCTGACAGTTTTTACTAATTTTGCAAAACTTAGAAGGTAGTTTTTATTACTTAATTGTCGTCGTTATTGAGAGTGGGTGTAATGTTTAAAAAACGATTTTAGATTTTCAAAATTAAACTTAAAAAATTATAATCTATAAATTAAATTAAGATAATGAAATTTATATAGTATAATATGTTACTCGCGGCAACAATACGAATTGATTGACACCTCATTCATTAAAATCAGACCTTGCTAAAAAATGGCCCCGCGCGAGTTTCTTACGCCGCCTTTAATTTTCGAACCGGTGCTGCGGTGGTAGGCACTAGGCATCATGTAGGACAATTCTATAAGTGTTATTTAATAATCTTTATGGAAATAAAAAAAGTTTTGAATTAAGAATTTTTTGGATTTTGACCATAAGTTTAGAATTAGCTGCTGCGACCGCGAACCTACATACATACATAGACTGCCAAAATCGTGTAGGTACCCTTCCTTTTGACTTCCCCGAAGTCGGGTAAAAATTATTTTTAATATCCATGATTGACGAAATACGTAATTGATATGTTTATAATACATAATAATGTTGTTGACATGTTTATAATATTATATAATTTACATATTATACCTATATAAAATATTAATATTTCGGACAATATTTACAAGAAAATCACTTTATGACTTTGAAGTTTCCCATAGCGTTTTTTTAACGCTAAAATTTTTGCACTTTTCTTACTTAGCTTGTAAAACAAGCTAAGTAACAGCCGCCACCGTATGTATGAAGTTGTCCGTTCTACTACCGAAAAGTTCGAACGATTCATGAAACACGTATTCTGGGGTACCAATAGAACAATTACCAATCGAACTGTCGAAGTGAAGCTTACTTCTATAATATAAAAATGGATCGCAAAATAGGTATGTTGGTAAGCGCATAACTCAAGAACGACTGAACCGATTCGGCTATTTTTAGTCTTAAAATATTTGTTGAAGTCCAGGGATGGTTTAAACGGTTTGTATGCTCAACGAAGTGGGCACGGGTCAGTTAGTAAGTACAGTGAAACTTGGTTAAGTGGGACCTGGATAAGTGAGAAACCTCCCTAACTAGTACTCATGTTGAGGTTCCAACACTTTGGCACTGAATTACCTTTATTAGTGGGACGAGGTAAGCCTCTATATCTGGGATTTGTTCTTTCGATTTATCATCATAGTTACCTCTATAACTGAGACAGCGAGTAAATTTTATATGCATAAACCTCTGTAACTGAGATAACATTGTTTGTTTACTCATTCTTATTCTACCCACAAATTCCACACGTAATTCCAAGTAGGTACGTAAGTACACATTTTGAGCTTCAATTACCTTCAGTTTTAGTTTCGCTTTACTATCATCATACAGATTTATTTTATTTTATTTAATGATCGCACCTGTATAACTGAAATAACCTGTATTCTCACCTCTATATTAATAGAGGTGAGAATACAGGTTATTTCAGTTATACAGGTGCGTTCCATTAGGAACCCTCTGTAAATGAGACAGATATTTATTTATACCTTTATATCTGAGACACTGGGTAAGTGGAATACCTCTATAAGTGAAACTACATTGCAGGTCCCTTGATGTCTCACTTAACCAGGTTTCACTGTATTTATATAATTTATTAATGTAAACTAAAAATTTAGACAAACATAGTTAATATATGTATTTACGTCTACAACAAAAATGATTAATAAATATTGTACCTAAACACACCACCAAAACAATTAAAATACGAAACATTTCATCAAGTAAAACAATGAAAACACGTTACTTCATCGACCTGCAAAACGCAACTAACAAGCTCTGACAAGTACAAAATAAGGCGTTTAAAATATAACAACTTATAAAAGTAATATGCAATAGTAAACAATTTTTACTCTTATTACCCGCTAACAAGAACGATTTTTCTTAGCAGCGAAATATGCGTGAGCATATTGTAAAAAATGAACTCTTATCACTTAAAAATGTACAAAGAATTTTCACACTTATGCTGGCAGCCTAAGAACGATTATTCTTTGCTCATTCCACACTTATGCTTATAATATAAGTAATAAACGGATTTTTTTCAGTGTGTTCTGAGAATACACCAAGTGTGCATCGTTCTTAAAATTTCCGAATGTCGATGTTTTATTCGAATATGAACGTTTTTCCACTGCCCGAGAATCGCCGCCCAGGAGTTGAAAACCGAACTGAAATTGAATAAACCTTTTCATTTTTAGTGATCCATAACCAAATGGCAAGAAACCCTTATGGATTCGTCATGTCTGAACTACACTGTTGAACGCATTAAGAGTTTCACACAAAAATAAAAATTAAAAAAACAATATATTTTGCGGGCTTCCTATACTATTATTATATTAGAACTGTAAAACATTTTTTTTATCAAAAGCATATTTGTGTAAATTAGTCTTCAAAATTTTTGAATATGATTTTCATATTGAGGTTTCTAATATCATAATATTCAGAAGTTTACGCAAGAGTGTCACTTCGTAAGTGTCAACCATTATTTGAATATGTTCCTGATTCTTCGTCGATTGATATGGTCGGGAGTACAAAAAGTTACGATCTTACGATTTTCTTTATTCTGATTAGTTTCAAAATAATCCACCAAATAAAATACCAAAAATTGTTGATATGAAACTGATTCGATTCTCGATTGTGTCGTGAGTAGAGTAGTAATAGGTCAACGCTTACCGATTTTTGGCTGTTGCACAGGAAAGTTGTCGAATAACGCCACAGGGCCCCGATTACTGTGGCTCGAATATTTCAGTTCGATTGTCCGTCTGTCCAGCATTTGCCAAATCACGCACGTGCGAGCGGGACAGACTGACAATCGAACCGATATTCGAGGTATGAGAACCGGGCCCTGAATTTCTAATAATTGTACCCTGTTTGAAACAGTTTTGAGGAATTGGCATTAACTATTGCTTCGGTACGTCAAATTAATAAGTTGTTATATTGACTGCAACATAATTTACTGTTTCTTGATTAAATAGTTTGATATTGAATGTTAGTTCCAAGTATTTGAACGTGCGATAGACAAGTAATTACTCGAGCGAAAAGGCAATTTCCTTTTTTATTTTAATCTTGCTTGATGAACCGTATAGAAAATTAGTTATTGTATACGATTATAAATAACAAAGATATTATGAACGTTTAAATTAGAACCAGACAGAAGGATCAGATCGGTAACGTGAGATACTACAGTTGCATATTATTAGAAAATACGTATTTTCATTTCAATAGATACATACATAAATGGAATACGTACAGACAGTAACTCAATCGTAGACACTGTGATGTTGAGACAACCTAGGCCGGGTTTCCACTGACGCAGAGTGGAGAGGAGCTAAGCGGCTGTGCTGTTTTTGTTGAAGTGAAGCGGAGATTTCAAGCGTAGTGATTGGTCAATTCGGGCACCGCAAGCTCCTCTCCGCCCCGCTCCGCGTCAGTGGTCCCTGGTCCCTGCGACGGAGCCCCGCGCCAGCCTGTGGACATCCCTGCCACCAGAAGGTTCCCTGGAAGGGAAGGAACCTGGGAGATTGGCGGGGATCCTATGGCGGCCCCGGACGACGTCGCACCCCCCGTAAGGTCGAGAGCCACCTGCCGCCCACCGCCCGGCACCCGGGGAAGGCCGCACGACGCGCGGGCGCGCACCCGGCGCTCCCTGCAACGCTCTCCGCAGCGTTCACCATTTGGCATCCTTATGCCCCCTCCCCCCTTCATGGCTCCCGGAGCCCCCCCCACTCCCTGGATCGGCTGGGTCCGCGAGTAGGTTAAAGACCGACTCGTCAAAGTCTAGCCCTTCAGGCAGTCGCACATTAAATAAAATGTAATATAGAAGGTTTTTCCCTGCGCCCTGACGCGGGGGTTTTGCCTTCAAAAAAACGTCTTGTCGTGTCATTTATTTTGCCCCCACCTTGTTAGGGCTTTGGTCCGCGGGACGATGAGAGGCGTGGGAGGAGTGGAACCACACACGTTCCTCAGTCTCAGGACCGGGGCCTCACTCGCCACTTGTCGTCTCGCCATTCAGGAATAAGCCTCTCAAGGCTTCTTTTCCCTTAGCGCCATGGTTTTCCCCTGCGTTCTGCCGCGGGGGGTTTTCCCTAGAAAAACATAAAGTATAATACGGCTCGGTATCTTCAATACCGGGTCCTTCGACCCCACGTAGAGGGGCTCATTAGCCCCTAGTCGTGGTTCCCCCGCTCCCGGCCACTCTGGCCAGGTGAGCGTGTGAAAAGCACTAGGTAGGAAACCTGGCCTAAAGTTGCCTCAACATCACAGTGACAACAGAGACTTTAATATCCCCTTAAAAGTAAGTTTGTTGAGTTGACGTACTAATTTATTTCACCAAGCGTGTAGCCCAAAAATTCGAAAAACCTTTTGATAACAGACTTTTAAAAAGTTTTTTCTACGGTTGAAAAGGTTAGAGCAAAGTGATTTTATTGCAAATAGATTATCTGCAGAACTTTTGCGAGTAGGGTTTAATTTGTAAAAGTGGCTTTAGTTTTAAATATAAATCTGTGTGTACAGATATTGAAACCTTACAAATGTAACCCTTTGTCGTAGCGAAGGTTAAGTGACCTGAAATCTACTTAGGGACTAAGCAGGCTTCTGGTTTTTTTCTTTTTATAATTACTACATTTACGCTACACCACGTGTAGCAATAGATTTTATATTATTTAAAAAATATATACAATGTACGTCTAAATATGCACCTACCTACTGAAATAAATACGTGTTAGTCATTCAGTGTTTTTAATGTTTTTTCATATGAATTTTGAATATTTTTATTGATGTTACAATAATTAATAAATACTCTGTAAAGGCAAATGTATGCATCACTGTCTAACAGAATGACAAGGACAACATGTGACTTAAGAGGAAACCACACGGACGAGAGAAATGAAAAATAGGTATTTGAAAAGTTTGTTGCCGTCTCCAATGCGCCTTGATCACGTGGTTCACGCCCGCTATCGATGTGTGAGTGTGATCGTCTATGTGTGCGTGACACCCGCGCCCCACCCGGACGGGCCTCTCGCTACCTATAATGCTTAAAGTAAATCGGACTATATTTTATGATTATGACAAGAAATGGAATCTTCGTTAGACACTTTTTAGTTTTTACCTCGACTAGGTACTTAGTACCAGAAATGGTCGATGCTCGTATACAATAACTAGTGAAGTCCATAGTTTCATAATATTATGGTGTTAATTCTACATACTATGATTAAAGTATGTGGCTCATTCAATCCGAAATTGTCTAGATCATTGCGCTATTTCGGCACACAATTAAATTAGCCCATTAAAAAATCTAAAAGTTTTATATACTCGAACACCTTCAAAAAATAATGTTTGGTTTATAGGCTATTTGTTCGATAACTATAAATATTTACGAAATTTGAAAAAAATATCCTGAAAGAGGAGTAAATTTACCAAAAAAAGGTTACACTCCGGGAATTGTACCTCCATTATTTATATTTTTAAATTAACGCTGAAAATAGCCCTCCGCGCCATTGTTGCATGCAGACGGCGTCAGTTAATATTTTTAAAGTAGGTACCTAAGTACTTAGAGTTAAATGAAAAGTATAAAAATATGTAAAGTATAATCTAAATACTCACAAGAATTGATTTCTGTCGGATTTTTTCATATAAAAATTATATTTCAATAATTATGCTAGACAATAATTTTTTAAAACTTCCGTTATCGTTCTGAACTAAAAAATATTTAAATAATGTCCGTTTATAGAATAAATAACTACAAACCAAACACTATTTTTAAAGATGTTAATTGTTTATAACTTTTGAATCTTTTTGGGCAAATTTCATTGTGATCATTACGATCATTATGATTATTAAATGGTCAATATGATCTAAATATCATCGGATCGAATAAGCTAACCACAATATATTATGTAATTTTAATCGCAGTATTTTAAACATTTTAAACTTATAGAAGTTTAAAATGTTTTTTATTCTACATACTAGGTAGTCTAGTCTACCACGAAAGGATATGGATCATGCTCCATATAAGTCTAGGCCATGAATTCAAGTAACCAGCCAATGAAAACAAATATGCTATGCTCACACACATCTATGTATAGTGAATCAAACTGAAAATTTTCAGTTAAGTAACTAAGTATTAAGTATTCTCTAGGAACACAGAAAAAAATATTTATAAGCATTATTCGGCGAGCGGTCATAACTGTGCTAAATTGTTTAGCGCCAACGCAAAATTACTTTTGCATATTTATATATTGCATTTGTTAGTTTTTGAACGTACGGTACATTTGTTTAAAATTTTAATTAAAAAAAGCTTAAAAAAAGTTTTTTTTTTAGTTTTATAACAAATATAATATTTATCAAAATTTCTGAAAATGAATGTAACAAAATTTTGTAGTATAAATATCAAAAAGAGACTTTAATCTTAATTATTACATTAAAAACCAGTTTTTCAATAATATTTTGGTAGAAATAAAATATTCCATCACAAAGAAGGTTCATATTCGGAACATAAACGGAAAGAAATAGGTAAAACGGAATGAGATAGTGACATAAGCCTCAAAACAATTCTCAAAACAATTCTCAAATCACTGTTTACTTTCCAAAGCTCATCTACTCATGTAGCAGTTTGACAGC
Source organism: Celastrina argiolus (assembly GCA_905187575.2). Taxonomy (NCBI): domain Eukaryota; kingdom Metazoa; phylum Arthropoda; class Insecta; order Lepidoptera; family Lycaenidae; genus Celastrina; species Celastrina argiolus. Next base: position 5,328,758 of record LR994582.1, on the reverse strand, counting down.
TGTTGATAACGCTCATACTCAGTTGAGACACCGTCTTTAAGTTAAGTGCTTAAGTACTATTTATTAATTCGACTGTCATCTCAAATACTGACTTGAGGTTGAGGTTGAGACCGTTTTATTTATATGTAGTATGTATTACTTAATTCAAAATTCACAATATTTTATTTAGAAATGAAACTTTACAAGTTATTTTCGGAAAGTCAACAAAAAGGCTACAACACCAGAAATGAGCTTGTGTTTATTTATTATTAAAAGAAAGTTATATAGTAGCTAGTATATATTTTGTCTACAAGAAAGTTATGTAAATGAGAGTTGTCATAGAATCTCCTTGCCTGTCAATGAATTAAAAAAATGTTATGTTGATTTATAAATTTGTAGAGCAAATACTTAGCAGATTTGGAGCATCAATAATATTATGTATAATTTTGAATAAGTATAATAAGAAAAAAGTATTTAAAAATATATTTACTTTAAAATAACAATATTATAACTCACAAGCAAGCGAAATCTTAATAATTATTTTAACAAAAAATTAAAATGTATAATGTAATCTAAATTATTCAAAACACTTACACCAACTGGGGTCATAAGATATTATTTCTCCAAAAATAAAATAGGATTTTAGTTAAGATTTATACAAATCGAGCTCAAAATTATTTCTGACACTTTTTACTAACATTTTTAGAGTATTCTTGCTGTAATTATTGAGTTCGTAAAGGCAACCTGTACAACATTATAATATAATACGTTTCGCCGACCGGCTATTTGACGTTATGGCCCAATACGATCCTCGTTATTTGGCAGTAAGCATGAGAGAATGATGGACGCATAGTTTTTTATGTTTTTTGAATATAATTTAATTAGATTTATATAATTAAAGTTGGTGTAATATTATAATAATTTAATAATAAATATGAAAAAAGCTATAGACTTCACGAAAAAGATGTAAGAAACTAGAAATGTCGATATCGATAAACAACACTAGTTTATCGATATCATTATCGACTACGTGTCACATCACGCGTGTGTGTACGTATTTGTCCGCGTCCCCCTACCTCAAGCCTCGCCCCACATAGTGCGATAGGGACAACTGCAGCTAGAACTGAAATTACCTATTAAAAGTACCGGAAATCGACGTTTAGGGGATTTCTGTTTCCTCCTCCAAAACTTAACCGATTTAGATAATTCTTTCTTTATTAGCTAAAAAAAGAAATTAACTAGGTTCCTATTTTTTGATTTTCTTGCATAATGTAGTCAAATCTGTTTCGTAGATGTTTAAAGACGGCGGAGAGTCCAGCGGTTTTTTTTAGGTTTTTGAACGTCCATATCTCTTTAAGTAATTAGTTTATTAAAAAAAGGAAAAAATAGGGACGTACAAATATTATTCATAGATATTCATGGAAAAAATAGTTACTCTAGACTAATTATCCAGGGAGGAAATAGAAATCCCCTAGACCTCTATTTTTGTATGGAAAAAAATTCGTGGTGTTTCCTCTTAAGTGACATGAAATCTTAATTCTCATCGCTTTACCTTCTCAACCTCGTTAACTACAACTTTTTAGTAGAGTCAAAAAACTTAATTTTAGATTTTATTATGACACGGATTTTGGATGTATATTGTAAAACTGAACCTCATTTAAAACAAAATTCATGTCATAATAAAATCTAAAATTATGAAGATTTTTGACTTTACTAAAAAGTTGTACTTTTTTAGATTGAGGTTGAGAGGTTGAGAAGGTAAAACGACGTTCTGTATTTGACTGCGGACGAGACTCAAGAAAGTACAAGACTATTTTGCGTTAGTTTATTACAAACGTAAATATTATGAACCGCTTTTATTGATATTGCCGGCATAGTTAGGAATTCGGATTAATTAGTAAACAAATTCACAATACCAATTACCAACACAGGTGCAAATAAAACGGCGAATTAGTCAGAAAATGTATTAGCTCAGTTAACGGTATGTGTGCCTTTGTAATTACGTGTTTATTAATATAAGGATAAACATATTATTATATTAATTCAAATTTTGTATTAAATTGTATCGAATATCTTAATATATATTATTACTTAATTGCAACTATGTGTACAAAGACTGAGAAAGAGTGTAAAAAGACCAGTTATTATAAATTTGGGTTATGGTCAAAATTTTTATTTTTTTATTTAAAAAAAAAAAATACATTTCAATAATGAGAAAAGGTAGTATAATCATATCCCAAAGTTATAGTGACTGCTCTTTTTACACCCGTTATAGGTATTTCACACACGATAAATACCCAAGAAATCTTCGTAACGGTAACAAAACGGCCAAGTATCACGTTATGACTGAAATGTAGTGTGTTAAGTTAGGCCTGTTAAAGTAAGGGCGCATACGAGTAGACCAAGAGTATTGGCTCTAGGTACATGAGATCTCATAACTTTTTCACAGGGTAAACTACGTCGTCTTGGCAACATTTTTACATGAAAATGTTTTTATAGTAATATCATAATATCTATAGACGCTTCACACCACGTCAATCTGGCCCCGTGCTAAGTATCCGAAGAACTTGTGTTACAGGTACCAGACAACGGAAATGTGCCTCCTATGTAGAGTATACTGTAAAAGTAACAACGGTGAAAGACTTACTTTTGACTTTCATGTTTGTATGAGAAATGGTCCAACGTCATAAATTTCCCATACAATAATTAAAAAAAGTACCTCTTTCAGCGCTAGTACTTTCACAGTAAACTCTATATACTGGACCCATATACAGTATACACCCTAAAGTTTTATCACTCAAAAATAAAGCCTGTATTCTATACTATACCTATCTAGCATGGTCTACCATACCATACAATCTATCTTTAATACAAAAAAATTGCAATAGATGTCACTACTATTAACGTTTGTGAATTATAAAATGTAAATATGCCGAATTAAATACAAATATTGACATTAAAATAAAGATAAGCATATTTTTCAAGCATAATTAGCACATTAAGCTAAATTCAAGTCCTTAATTAAGAAGAAGATAGGAAACGAAATTAGTAATTAGTCTTTCCAATAGTGGCGCTAGATGGCGGTTTCCGGAATTTCTAAGGACTTCACCCTTTGCCAGTCGAATTGCCAGTATTAGAGCGATACCTTTTTCTAGTACTAGGTCGTGCCTCTGTTACATATCTACTTTGTGCTATAGGTTAAGAAAAAAAAACAATCTTGTACTTCAGTCATAAATCTTGTAATCCAGAGACCTCCGTCTCGCGGTCTTATTTAAAAAGTTGGATTTATATTTTTAAGTGGCTGGAATCACCCCAATCTCCGAGGAAAATACATATTGCTGTTTTCCTTATTTTCTCTTGAAAAATTATGTTTGTGCAAATTTTTCATCTCCGCGATATTATTTTTGTCGTTGTCATAAATTGTATATAGATTTCGTTGATGTATTGTTATGGGGCATATATTTGGTTTTCGATGTATCAAAATATTATCCTCTCCTGAGAATCAATCAATGAATCTCGGGCGCTGGATCAGTGAACAAATTTTATTTGACATCTTTTAAGTCTAATATTTGAATAATCTCTACTAATATTATAAAGCGGAAGAGTTTGTTTTTTTGTTTGTTTGTTTAAACGTGCTAATCTCAGGAACTACTGGTCCGATTTGAAAAAATATTTTTTGTTGGATAGTCCATTTATAGAGTAAGGCTTTAGACTATATAAATTACCCTGCGACCAATAGGAGCGAAGCGTCACTGAGAAATGTTGCAAAAACGGGGAAAATTATTCACATTTGAGGACTTTCGTTGCGTGCGCTGCATAAACGGTTTCAGTCACTCAAAAACCACGCGAACGAAGTCGCGGGCACAGCTAGTATATTATATTATATTGATTATGTACTGTACGGGCGTACGGTTTTATTTTTCAAAATATTGTGAAACGATCAAATCTGCGTGACTACCGTCTATGTCAAATATTGTGTTATATGCTGTTTTATTTGATGAATTTGACAAACTGTATGAAACTATATGAAATTAATCTTTTTTTTCAATACTAAGAATATTAAATTAGGGTTAGATAACAAGAAAAACAAACACTCAATACTAAATTTATGAAGTTATTTTTATTAACAAATTAAATAACTTAGCATTTATAACGAACAGTTAAAATAATTTCACAGATTCAAGAAGTAAAAGGTAAAAAAGAATTGCATTCTGCATAAGAATAGTAACAAGGAATGAAAAATGAAAAGATATTCTTTGAATTTTATTCTTTGAGCACAAAAATTAAAAAAAAAACTACTCATGACAGTTCCTGAAGTCAACAAAGAGTTCTTATCAGTATTCTCATTACCACAATCTTGAAGCTCAAGATACGAGGCAGATGAAAAGGGTGCGTTTGTCACCGAGAAAAATTGCCTCGTCCAAATTAGTGTTACTTTACAAAATGTCGGCCAAAGTGATACTTTGAAAAACCGGGCAAGTGCGAGCTGGACTCGAGTATGAGTTCCGTACAAAATGCAGAATACGTCTGTTGTATTTAATAAATGTTTATTTAATATTTGTTGTTATAGCGGCAATAGAAATACATACTTTGTAAATAAATATGTCTAGCTATCGCGGTTCTTGAGATACAGATAGACGGACATATAGATGTGCTTGGGGAGGGAAACTGGAATACTTCCTACTCCTCCTTTTTCTTTCTTCTGATTAATTTCGTTGTGGGTCCCAAGACAGATTTAGCTTGTCCCTCGGGCACCTCTGAGATCATATTAAAGCAGTTGCAGTAGCATGTGAGGTGGGCCAATGCCCGTTTAAAAAACGGGCGGACGACCAGATAGTGAATTCTTCTACATCTAGGTTTAGCATCATCCGCCTCTGGATTCTCTTGTAGTCTTTGCGGTAGGCTATGCCGTTCTCGAATTGGTTTGCATAGCCACGAGAAAAGCTGTTCCACGACACACTCAAGTAACACGTCATAAATCGTCTACAATATACGTTAAGGCCTTTATATTGATAGAGTCCCGTTTTTATCCTTTGGGTAACTCTAAAAACGTCGTCCAAAGTGTTATTAAAAAATGTTATAAAATCCGAATTCATATTCTCCTATAAAATTAATAAAAAAGGAGTTTCCTGCATGAATTGGACCCTTTGTGCTCAAGTGTAAAATGAATATTATTTACTTTAATACTTCGCCTTGTTAGCAGAATTTACCTTGATTTTCACTTGTGTCTTTTGTATGAGGAAAAAGTAGAAATAAAGGGAGACTTAAGTGAACATTGTATTAAAATATTTATACGCCAGGGAAGGTTGCCATAATGTGCAATAATTAACAATTTATTAATAATACAATAACATTTTATTGTATCAGCAACATTTATGAGTATTAGAAATAAACAATCTTATTAATCTTTTTACAGTACATAAACATCTATACTCATATTATAAATGTGAAAATCTATGTATGTTTATTCGTGGAACCTAATTTAATGAAATTTGTCATACAGATATAGAATAGTTATTTATCTCGAAAAAGTGTAGCGTTTCTGTAAGGTAATAATTTATACATATTAAATACGCTACGGGCAAGAGAAATGCAAAATAGGTAAAGTATATTGTTGTCCCGCAACTGCCCGAACAAACCGATAGAGACAACTGCAGCTTGAACTGAAATTACTTATTAAAAGTACGAGAGGTCGACGATTAAGAGATCACCGTTTCCTCTTCCAAAGCTTAACCTATTTAGATACTTTTTTCATTAATAACTTAAAAAAGTCTGAGCTATGCTCCTATGTTATTTTGGATTATAATTTGAAGAATTATAAGTTATAAAATGTAATATAAATTGTTTCGTGGATACAGCCAAAAACCAGGCTATAATTTTTTCGTTTTTTGTTTCAAGTTTTTCGGACTTTTCCCAAAATTGTAACAAAAAAAAAAAATATTTCGTCGAACTAATGCCAGAAATGTTATCTATAGTATTATTTGGACGTCATCTAATACTGATTTATACGGCTGTGGCATGGAGGCTGTATTTCAGACATTTATTAACAAAAACATGATTTACGGCGGGTCAAGATAGGCAGTTACAAACTAGATACAAACATTACCAATTACTATGATTTCGGATTAACTTAGCATCACAACTTTGGGCGTTAATTAAAACTATACATGATCAACATTCAAATGTTTGTGACATTTTAAACAGGATCAGCCATTGTTACATCCCTGGCCCAATAGACTACTCTTATTGTCGATAAAATATATGAGTACAATTTTCCGCATCATTATACTTTTAAATGTATAGTCTGGTTGGCCTATACTAGGCCCGTAAATATGTCTACCCTTATGTCTATAGTTAATGATGTGTATTCGTTTTTATTAACAACATCTTTGTACTGTCAAAAACCAACAGTGTCACTCACCGACCACTAACGCTCCTCCCTCGTTCTGGGGATCGGGTTTCTCCGTACAACGTAAAGAGGATTAGCTGTAGTCTACTACACAAGTCGACTATGGGTTAGCACTTTTAGCTAGATTTCCTACTAGACATTTTTGAAAAACGACAATTATTCTCTTGGGTGTCTCGCCTCGAAATTAAGATAAGTCTAAGTCGGCTCCACACTACTCGCGGAGTTCCTCGGCGAAGTACGACGAAGTACTAGTAAAGTTTGACGAGGTAAGCCGAAGTGCATCTACACTATCCTATTCGTCTAACTTCGTTCAACTTTGCGAGTAGTGTGGAGCCGGGGTATCAATTTGTGATTAGTGTGTACTCGTGTACTTGACAATAAATGTTATCGGACATGTGTCATAATAATTAGCGTGTCACAATATTAGTAGTTACTGCCGAGAAGGAATTTGGATTCTGGCCTACAAAAGGTTAGGGTTAAGTGTAGCCGATACCTATGGAACTACTTACCTACTATTTTTACTGGTTCCGCCTCTGTTCAGTGACACAGAAATTTTAAGAGTGTAATTGTATAGTAAACAATACAGACGTTCTTTACGAGTTATGATCCAATAAAAAGTATAATATACAGAGGAAGACATCCTAATTGCAATGCATAACAAAAAATCCAGCTTAAAGCAACACATATTGTAATAATGAAGTTTAATTCAAAATGTTCACAAAGAGGTAGCTTAATTAAAAGAATTCAGTTTGAACATTAAAGTACAGAACGAATTGCATATTGAGTGCCAGCCAGTGCGAAGTCGGATTAAGGCCTATTCACACATTTCCGGCGCAAATCAGAGCCTCCATTTTAAGCCCTTATTAGGGGCTGATCACCTAGTGCCTATCTATTGATTTCGATATTCTGCGTTTTATTAACTTCTGCTTAAACACTTTGAGTCTTATTTAGTGCAAAAATTAAAGATTTATTTATAAAAAAATTAGGTACCGACTTGTATTCAAAAGTAGAATTTTTATGTTATCTATTGTGCTTTTCCTAACCCTAGATTCATTTACCTAAAAGTGGGTTTAACTCGGGATTATAGATAGCAAATAACTATAAACATAATAAAAAAATTAAGTAACAAAGTGAGCAAACTAAAACTAATAAATTATTTCTAAGATAGCGCCAGTTTACAAAAAATTTGATTAAACCCGGTTCATCCGTTTCAGAGCTACGATGCTACAGACAAGAACACACATGCATATAGAGACAGATATCATCGCTTTACCATCTCAACCTCGTATCTAAAAAAAATAATTGAGAAAGTAAAGCGATATGCAAAACCCATAAAAATCTGGTTTCTAGCAGCTAGCACAAAGTAGATATATAACAGAGACACGACCTAGTACTAGAAAATGGTATCGCCCTAATACTGGCAATGCGACTGGCAAAGGTTGAAATCCTTAGAAATTCTGGAAACCGCCATCTAGCGCCACTATTGGAAAATACTTATTACTAATTTCGTTTCCTATCTTCTTCTTAATTTTTTGAATTTAGCTTAATGTGCTAATTATGCTTTAAAATATGCTTTTCTTAAATTTTCTAAATATTTGTACTTAATTCGGGATATTTACGTTTTAGAATTTACAAACGTTAATAGTCTATTGCATTTTTTTGTAATGGATGAATGGAGGATAGTAGGCAGGTAGGTAGGTTGAAGGTTAAAACGTAATTGTCTAATTTATTAATACCTTACAGCTAGGGCAGGGACAACGAGATTGGTCTTCAAAAAACTCAACCCTTTGTCCGGACCGTGTGCACAGCCCTTATGGGGTGTCAACACGGGAAGTAATCAAGCCCGTCGTGTGCTGACGCGTAATTTCAGACAATGGGACGTGTGGAGCTAAATAGATTCAGTCAAAGCCCTGCCAATACTGGCTGTCAAATTGTAGCGAGTGTTTTTTATCTTTTGTTCTCCGAGTAGATATTGTAAGTGATAAATAAGGATTGCTAATAAAACGGATTTTTTGCGTTGTAGACTTCATGTGTATGTTAGACATAGGAAAGTCAAAGGAGAGTGATTTTACCCGTCTTCGGCGAAGTCAAAAGGATGGGTAATGATTTTGGCAGTCTATGGATGTATGTTTGTTCCCTCGCAGCGCCTAAACTACTGGTTTTATTTTAATAAATGAGGCTCTCTGTAATAATGCCGCAAGTAACACACGCTATATAATTTTTGTTCTTTGAAAATTAAACCTTAGAATCAGACATTAAAGGACTCCGTGGTCTAGTGGCTCTGAGCTTCGCTCTCGACCCGGAGGTCGTAGGTTCGATTGCCGCGTTGCAACAACAAAAAAAGTTGTTTTCAAGTTTTGTTAGGACAATGCAGGCTAATCACCTGATTGTCTGACAAGAAAAATGATCCCTGCGTCGGATGGGCATGTAAAAAGTCGGTCCTGCGCCCGTTCTCTCGCCAGTCGTGTCGGTTTACCGTCCCACTGGTTTATGAGAATTAAAGGAAGAGAGTGTCTTTGTGTATTGCGCACACACTATAAAATAACTCCTGCCTAGCTAGCCTGGTTTCAATGAAATCGGCTACCGACACTAAAATCAGTGAGAGGAGCTATTATTATTATTATTATATAATGTAGAAAATAATATACATACTGAAGGTAGTAAGTATATTATTTTCAGTAAGTAAATTATGGTAGTTTTCCAATTACAAAGCATTGTGCGACTCAGTGGCGCACAATGCTGAAATATGCTGAAGCTTAATTGGAACGTGAATTAGTTTTTAAATGCACCAGTAGAGTGCGCTAATTACAGTATTGAAAAAAAAATGTTTACGATTATTTTAAGTAATTTTGATTTTGATTATTTAATTAACATTTGTTTTAAGTAATTTTTTTTAATGAGTTCTAAAAGAATTATATACTTTTTAATGAAATTGTATTCACATTTTAAATGTGGAATATAAAAAAAAAATCAATGCTTGTACCTTCATCCATAATTATATTAATTTTTCTAACACAGGTTGAATTAACTTTGATTATTTTCAAAAACCTACAACGCAATGAAAGCTCTAAAAATTTTGTCACCAATAAATAATATTACTAAAGATAATATAAATAAAACATTCCGATCAATGTCAACTTAAAGAAAAAACACTTGTTAATTTTCTGTCACTGAGTTGGTATCCATTGCACGCATCAAGCGAAAACAATAATTTTGAGAGTGCTCGACTGTGCGAAGCGTTGCTGTAGTTGAAACATTCAATGTTAAGCATTATGCCGCATAATGCGCTCTAGTGCTATAATTGGAAAACTACCAATATGTGCAATAAAGTTAATGCGGTATCTTCAAAGCGACCGCAAGTGAGACAGATCCTAGCGGCTTGGCGTACAGTATTTGTGTAAACTAGCTTCCTGTAGATTCGGGTTATATTATGTTGGGGTATATTCAATTACTTATAAGTCTATAAGGCAATGAGGCAGTTATAGTCCAACGGCCTTCAAGCAGAGACCTTATAGAAAAATAAAAAATTAAGTGTACCTACGCCTCTACTAGGTATGTACAAGGTGTAATATAAATGAGTGATAATACTTTATGTGTTATCACTCATTTATTTAGAGTTTACTGAGAATATAAAGTACAGAACAAAATCGGATATATCAATATGGCACTAGTTTATATCATGTCGAGTAAGAATGAGCTAAAAATCGCAGTTGTATGGAATATTTGTTTTTTAGTGTATATACTTCATCTTCATATTCCATATCGAAGACTTACAATAATATATAGACACTTCACACCACGTCCATCTAGCCCGTCATGTTTTATATGGAAAACTTGACATTTCATCTCTGCGACTTTAATGGCTACCGTTATAAAGACTCAAAGGATGTAAAAAATACAAAAATTCATAGTAAAAAGAACAATTGAAATCAAACAATTTAGTAAGAGCTAGTTTATCACAGAAATACCTTCGACAAACAAACAACGGTTGGAAACAAATTGTTTTTTCCTGTAAGCCGCTCGGATTAACGTTGACTGTAGTTACGACCTGTGGACCGCTGCGAAATATTGAGAGGAAAAAGGGCGTAACTGACGATATTTGACCTCGATGGCCCTGTGGTTGCACTGGTCGCGGGTTCGAATCTCGCCAAAGGAAAGTTTCGTAGGAATCAATCATTTTCATTTTCACTATCATTTCTTATGGTCGCTTTATAACGTAAGTCGTAACGCGTTACGGTGCTAGTCTCAAGTCTTAGGCTGCGTTTCCATTGACGCGGAGCGGGGCGGAGGGAGCTTGCGGTGCCCGATTTGACCAATCACTATGTTCGAAATCTCCACTCCGTTTCCACGGAAACAGCACAAAGATAGTGATTGGTCAATTTGCACCGCTAAGCTCCTCTCCGCCCCGTTCCGCTTGAGTGGAAACGCAGCCTAAAGTTATTACTTCTGTTTGACGTCCCAAGACACACTTTCTTACCGCGACGTTTTTTAATTAATTTTTACTTGATTTATTACTGTATCTCAAATAAGCAGCCAGCCATCATCTCTGTTAATTAGCTTTATTCGTCCTCTCCGGCATAACAAGTCCAGATTTCACCAACGCTTGTTAGTGTTAAAATACCATGCGTTCTCATTCATTGACAAGAAATACGAGAGGGATAACATGATATTTAATGAAGGATTAACTTTAACATATTTTGTAGGCGAAATCGGCACGCCCCCAATGAGAAGGGCCTGCAACCCCACAATGCAGGCGCGTCCGTCCGTCAGCGGAGTCGCGGTTGTATTATATTTCCCGTGGCTCCTTGGGCGGCGCGGCGGCGGTTCTGTTGGAGTACCGCCGAGTTGTACCTACTGGGTATGGCTGTGTCCACTTACCATCTTAACGGACGCAGCGAGCCCCACATACCCGTGGTGGGAATCCCCATGCTGCACGGGATGCGGCAAGAAGCATTTCTCGGCGAAAAAAAGTTTCAGTACATTTTATGATAAAATCAAAGCATATGTGTCATAAAGCATTTTTTTACTTTATAATGAAAAAAGTTTTGGGAAAAAAAAAGGGGTTGCCTAATCGTCGTTGTCTCGTACTTTAAATAGTTAATTTCAGTCCAAAGTGCAGTTGTCCCTATCGTCTTTATCGGGCAGTTACGGGACAGCAATATACTTATAAATACCTATTTTTCATCGTAGCTATCCCCAACCGATTCATACATCACCCGGGTGATGTTGGGGCGGGGCATAACCCCCCCCAACCCTTCTCAGCCAACCAACTATGCCAAATGGCTAGTTATAGTCCGACGCAACTAAATCGGCTTAAATGCCATTAGTAAGAACCCTGCCGAAAAAAAAAAAAAAAAAAAATTCTCTAGCGTTCCTAATAATTCCATTCGTGAACAATCTAAATGTCCTTTTTCTCTCAGTCACAAAATATTAGGCAGTGAATTTATTAAAACGAGATACAATACAATAGGCAAGCGAATTGTAATTGAAACACAACACCTGTACTAACTGTCTGTGAACTGTGTGTGAGTTACGAGGAATTCGAACTCAATAGTCCAATCCTTATGTCTTAATTGATTTGTCTTCTTGTGTTAATCATGAGATAGCCGGTCAGTCTGGAAAACCATCCGTTGGGATGTTTGTGAAATTTTGTATTTAAATCAAATAGGTAGTCCGATTCTTTGCAAATATTCAAGTTTGCCAAAATCCTAATTTTACAAGTATCCTACAGCATATACCACATACGAATCATAGGATATTTGCAACGAATCGGACAATTTGAGTTAAAGATAAAATTTCGCAAACCTTTTTTTTTTTCGAGGGAAGCCCAAGCCTGCATAGACATATTATATGGACTTCAATGAGGATATTTAAAATATATAATATTTAAGGGAAGCCGATGGGGATGAACTAATAGGTACACTGATTCCTAAAAAATTTTAGGACCATCGCGAAAAAACTGTATATAGCGATAATCTAAATAATAAACCTTACCGGCAATTTTGTAAAATTTAATACTGATTGGCTGTTGCAAAGAGCTTAGATCATCTTTATTCGGATTGGTCAACGAACATAAGAATACAATTAGTCAATTACACATTACATAGTTAATTTAATGTTTCAGGTCCTAAATTGTTTCCTTTGAGGCTTATTGCTCGGGACACATTTTCCTTGTTTGATTTGAACGTTTCGCATTTTATCGCTTTATTTCCTACTGTTTTTATACAACACACGTAATCTTTTCTAATACGATAATCGTTACTTGATTTTTGACCAATATCTTTATACATAAATGTGGAGTTTAATACACCACAGGTTCTACATAATATTTCCCACATGAATGATAGGTATGTACATAATTTGAATAATATCTATGAATGTTTCGCGTCACTTCATTTTGGACACGTAATAGGTATACAAAGAACTTGTGTGACCAAAACCAGACGACGCAGAACGGTATGTAAATATTAAGACCTAGGAAAGTTGAAAACTTTTTTCGAACCCACGACCTTTGGCTAGTGTGCTGTCGTCGCCAAACCAATGACTATTAAAAAGTAATAGTTTTGGCTTTTAATTTTCATAATATAGTAAATATTAACTATAGACTTATAAACTGCTATGATATTAACCTAAATAATAAAACCTTTTTGTACGATATACTATTAAGAGGTAAACGTTTATTCAGACTACATTATACTATAATAACATCCTATAAGGGAGTTTTCACACGACACCATTCTACATCGTTCTTCGCCGCTGCGGTGCCGCAGTAGCTGCGGCGTTTTATCACAGAGCCAGCGGCACCGCGGCCTACGTAAAGATGTCTGTCCTAAGTGTGTAACAAGCGACCAACCGAACTTGTACAAGTGGAGAGAACTGCGGTACCAACCTGGTGTTGCCAACGTGGCGGCGAAAACTCGTAGCCGCCGCTGTGGCGCCATGTGTAAGGTTCCATGTACATCCTAGGGAAATTGAGAGTTTGTGAGTCTTGGATTTTTTGCTCGTAAATAAGATTTGCCGTGATTCGGGCTTTTACAGTAACAAATCTTAATATATATATTTCTTGTGTGCGTGTGTATGTGACTGAACTCCTCCTAAACGACTGGACCAATTTTGATGAAATTTTTTGTGTGTGTTCGTGGAGATTCGAGAATGGTTTAGATTTACAATTGGAACCGATAGGTGGCGCTGCAGTCAGTATGTCAAGCAATTAATTAATAAGGCAATACGAAGTTTGCCGGGGCAGCTAGTAGTATATATATTTATTTATTATATTAGGAATATATAACTCTTAATTATATATATTATATTATATACTTTTACACAGAACCTATCATTCTGAGTATGATTCTTTCCAATGTCAAAAACCAAAGGGTTGCCTGGAAGAAATTACTTTAAAGTGATAAGGCCGCGCATATGTTACTTTGTATAGTTTTGTGCACAATAAAGTATATTTGATTGAGATTAATGCAGCGGCGTTGCGACGGTAACGGCGCCGCCCCCGCTGCAGTGTCGTGTGAAAACTGCCTAACGGTACTGTTAGCACACAAAGAAAATCGTTTCGTTTTATACGAACCTCAAAAAATACCCAAATGACTAATAAATATCGGAGGGTTTGGCAAGTCTACGTTCACTATGTTGGTTTGTACCTAATTATTCGCTTTTGTGTTGGCAAATAGTTGAGTTTGAAACTGAGTACCTATGCAGCAGTAAATACAATTTGTAAATTATTAATGAGTGGAGCAACTTTTCGCCCTTTTTATGATAATTACGTGAACGGAGACGTATTGAGAAGGAAAGAAAGTTACACCTACTACCTCATTAGCATAATTTTGTATAATTACAGTATGATTGACAAAATTATCAATAAGAGTCAATTTTCAAGAATCCTTTTTTCATATTGCATATTATGTATTCTTATACAACCTACGAGTATTATATTATAATGAGAGTAGTCAAGGGAATATTTTAAGTATGATGCAATAATATTAAAAAGTTAAATATTATAATATATTATTTACTAACACTATTATATGTTATATATTTTGACTAATACACTATCAATAGTATCAAACTTTTTTTTATCGGGTATTTTATAGAGCGAGACGAAAAGGCAGACGGGCCACCTGATGGTAAGCGGTCACCGACGCCTATGAACATGGGCAACACCAGAGGAATCACCAATGCATCGTCGGCCCTGCATTTTGAGCTTGTCATGTCTGAAATAAACGTTTTCTATTCTATTGTATATTGTGTCCTTAAAATCGAAAATGTGTGATGGGGTAATAAGCAAAACTGTGTTCGAAATCGCCCCTGAGAATAACAATGTAATAAAATTGCCTCTTACATAGAAAAATAATGGCATTTTTATAAAAACTTTAAGCCGCCACTGTTAGTTCTTAAAGTAGGCCTTTGCATACGTCATTGAATGATTTATACAGTATTCTCCAAGCGAAGTAACCACTCTTTAAATACTATAGTGCCTGGTTCAGGCGGTTCTAAATGTTGCATGGTTGCTCAGCAGTCAGCACATTATATTATTACTGCAGACATCAATACTATAATATTATGAAGCGGAAGTTTGTTTGTTTGTTTAAACGCGCTAATCTCAGGAACTACTGGTCTGATGTGAAAATTTTTTTTTTGTTAGATAGTCCATTTATAGAGGAAGGCTTTAGGCTATATAACATTACGCTGCGACCAATAGTAGCGAAGTATCAGGGAGAAATGTTGCAAAAACGGGGAAAATTAATTACATTTGGGGACTTTCATTGCGTGCGCTGCATAAACGGCTTAAGTCACTCAAAAACCACGCGAAAGAAGTCGCGGGAACAGCTAGTTAGTTATAATAAATTAAATGTAATAGTTGCTGTTGTTTCTAAATAAAATACTTTTTCATTTAATTTCATACATATAACATAGTCGGCCTTTTTTTTTTTTTTTTTTTTTTTCGCCGAGAAATGCTGCTTGCCGCATCCCGTGTAGGATGGGGATTCCTACCACGGGTATGTGGGGCTCGCTACGTCCGTTAAGATGGTAAGTGGACGCAGCCATACCCACTAAAACTCGGCGGTACTCCAACAGAACCGCCACCAACGGAACCACGGGAAATATAATACAACCGCGATTCCGCCGGCGGGCGCCTGCATTGTGGGGTTGCAGGCCCTTCTCATTGGGGGCATTCAGGCGCCCCTAAGGGCGAACAGGGGCCCCGGTGGGGCTTGCCAGGCCCATCCGCTATGTGTGCCGCGATGCGCAGGAGCACGTTGCGCATCATGACCCTCTCGGGGGCTTAGTGCAATGGGCGATAGCGTCCCCACGCCACCACCCTGAGCTCCCCTGCTAAGGCGGGACGCTTTGGTCATCGTTGATCACGCGTCTTCGCCTCGGCCGTCTTCGCGAAGGGTCGATCGCCTCTCTCGAGCGCTCGGCCTCCTCCTTTGCGGATATGACCTCCTGAGCGAAGTCATCGACCGCTTTCCACGCATTTTCGCTGCTCAGCATTGACTGAATAATTGCTGGCAGCGTAAGGTCCGGTCCAATTGCAGCTGTTAGGGCCGCTCTTTGTCCTGTCCAAGAGGGACAGGCTGTCACGGTGTGTTCAGCCGTATCCCTGTCCTCGTTACAATGGTGACATCTTGCATTTCTTTCTCTCTTTACGATCTCACACAGGTACCGACCGAAGCAGCCATGTCCAGTCAGCACCTGTGTTAGACGAAAGGAGAGCGCTCCGTACTTCCTCTTTACCCACTCTTTGAACAGAGGGCGAATTGCCACTATAAGGGCGACGCTCACGAGCGGTTCTTGGAGCCGCTCCGCCCAGAGGTCTAACGCACTCTCCTTCGTTTCGGCCCTCCACCGACGTACGGCGTCCGGTAGGGGGTTACTGCCCCCCGCACGAACCGCTGCGCAACGCCAGAAGACGTCGGCGAGGGCTTGAGCGTCCAGGTCCCATGGGACGCTTCCGGCGAGCAGGCATGCCGCATCTCTAGAGATGGTTCGGTAACCACGCACTGCTCGCGTTGCCATCGTTCTTTGTAGCCGTCCCAGAGCTAACCGATTTACGGGCGACAGGTGTTCGGCCCAGATCGGTGCGCCATACATGCACATGGAGCGTATGACTCCCATATACAACCGTCTACAGCCAAGGCTCGGGCCTCCGAGGTTCGGAAGCAACGAGGCCAAGGACCCTGCAGACCTACTGACCCTCTCGGAGAGACGGCGGAAATGCTCCTTAAAGGACCATCGGCCATCAAGTACCAGTCCCAAATATGTCATCGACGTTGTTACAGCAATCCTCGTCCCACTCACAATCACAGCCGAGTCAGGCGGCGGCGCTTTCCTCGGCCCGTGAAAACACACGGCTTCGGACTTTTCAAGGGCCACTGCAAGGCCAAGTGCGCGAATCCTGCGGACCACCTGCGCGACTGCCGCCGTCGCAAGGATCAACACTTCGCGGTAGGTCCCGCCACGACAGACGACTAACGTGTCGTCCGCGTAGCAGATGACCTCTACGCCACGAAGGTTAACACCGCGGAGCACAGGGTCAAATCCAATGTTCCACAGGGTCGGACCGAGCGCCGACCCCTGTGGAACGCCACAAACAACCTCCTTCTCCTCCCATTCCTCTTCGGTAGGGTACTTCACGGAGCGTGTAGAGAGATAGTCGCCGATGATGTTGCGAAGGTATCTCGGCACGCCGTGGTATCTTAATCCGGCCTTTATGGTTTCCCAGGGCAAGGAATTGAAGGCATTGGATATATCTAAAGACATAGCCAACACTACCCCGCCTCGTGATATCTCTTCTTCGGTTATAGACCGCAGGCGTTTAACGGCACCTATGGTCGATCGACCTGAGCGAAAGCCGTATTGGTTTTCGCTCAGATTTGGTCCTTTGCGTTCGAGGTGTTGAGTGAGGCGCGAGGCGACGACTCGCTCTAACATCTTGCATGCTTCGTCGAGCAACACGATAGGCCGGTACGCCGACGGTTGATCTTCATTGCGCCCGTATTTCTTTAGGAGCACTAATTTGCCCGTCTTCCATAGTCGGGGTACTCTTCCCTGGACCAGGCAACTGGTTAAAGCGGCGAGTACTTGCGACTCCATGTACTTCATCGCTAGGACCCAAGCACGGCCTGGCACGCCATCAAGACCCGGAGCCGTATTTTTCACGCCCATCCGTAGTACTGCAGCAGCTAATTCAGTCGAACTAACGGGTGGCACTTCCTCCTCTTCTTCTGACTCAGAGTCCTCCGTTTGTGACGCAGATGGCAATGACCACCCGACTCCAGGTGGAAACAAGGCCGAAACTATTCTGCTGCGGAGCTCTGGTTGGATAGTCTGTGTAATTGGGGGCACAGCCGGGCGTAGCTTTTGGCGGACCCACTTATATGGCTTGCCCCATGGGTCCTCTTCAAGAGTGTGCAGCCATTCTTCCCATGCCTCTTTCTTTGCCTGTAGTATAGCGTCGCGCAGAACGAGGCAGGCCGCACGGTACAAGTCGTACAGAGTTTCCTCCTCCTGGCGGTCTTGCGTTCGCCGTCTGCGGTATCTTTTATATTGGCGCTTGGCCGCCGTACACTCCCGCTGTAGATGGTACAGCTCTGGACGCCACCAGTACGTCTGTCGACGCGGTCTGAAGGGTCCGGCGCGTGGCATGGACGCGTCGCAGATGCCATGCATTGTCTCCTTCAGCCACCCCGCGCATTCGTCGACGTCTTCGGAAGGGAGAGGTGCCCACGATGCCACAATCGCGGCCTCTTCGAGGATTTCTTTGTCCATTCTCTTTATGGACCACCTTGGGGCTCCACCTGATGGAGTTCGGCGGCCCATTACCAACGAGGGAGCGATGACATCGAACCTGATATAAAGGTGGTCCGAGAGCGTTTCGACCTCTTCGAGAACTTTCCAGTCGATGGTTCGGCGAGCAACCGTTGGGCTGACGAAGGTCAGGTCCACTATCGACTCGCCTTGCCATCGAACACATGTGCTAACGGCCCCACGATTGGCCAAGACCAGCCCTGTGGTTGCCATCCAGTCCGCCAGTGCTCTGCCTCTCGCATTCGTCGCCGGAGAACCCCAAAGTGTCGATTTCGCGTTGAAGTCCCCGGCGACAACTACGGGGTTGGATGCTCCACTCACGATAGTTGTGAGCTGCAGGAGGAACGACTCGAATTCGACGATGGGTCTATTAGGGGAGAAATAAACCCCCACCACGGTGAGGGTCCCCATGTTAGCGACGACAAAACCGAGGCCCCTAGTCGTGTTCCTGGAAGATGGAGGCATGATTTTGGGGCCGAACACCAAAGCCACCGACAAGTCTTCGCCACCCACCCAGTCGCTCCTTGAAAGTATGCGGTACGGCTCGGACACAATCGCAACATCTATTTCCCTCTGCGCTATCATATTAATCCATAAATCCTGTGCTCGTGCACAGTGATTTAGGTTGCCCTGCAAAAACCTAAGGGTAGCCGTTATTGGGCCTCCATAACTTCCACTCCGGCTCCAGCGGCCGCCTTAGATGTTGTGGCGGGCCCCGGTGATGCTTTGCTCTGTCTCAAGCCCTCCCTGTTTTTCATCAGCGCAGGCTTTCCGCAAGGCTTGCTACCTACGCTGTGGTCCGCCGGCTTACCATCGGCAGCACACAGGGCGCAATGTGGCGCACTATTGCACTGTGTAGCCATGTGGCCTGGTTGACCGCAACGAAAGCAGAGTTCACTGCGGTCGGTCTCGCTTGGGCATGTGGCCCGCGTGTGTCCAATCTGGTGGCAGCGGTAACACCGCATGGGGCGGGCGGAGAGTAATGTCACACGTACCACCATCCACCCGACGTATACCTTTATATTGGGTGCTGTCACCTTCCACGCTGCCTCGACCGGGCACTTGATCCAGGCTGTACCGCAGCCTTTATAGTCCTTCTTTATTTGGCCAACTTTAATATCGCCAACTGCGCAACCACCATGTGTAGCGATGGCCTGCGCTATTTCCGCCATTGAGGCAGAGTCGTCGAGCCCCTGTACTCGCAGTTCGGCGCATTTCTGAGGTCGGGTAATGCGAACATCTTCCTCCCCCATTACCTCCTTGAGCTTTTCGGCAAGTAGGTCTGCCTTTTCTTTATTGGCAGAACCCGGAACCTCCAGCATTCTAGCTCCCGTTACCGCCACCTTAAACTTAACGGGAGGAATATCCAGCGAGACCAGGTCGATCCGCTGCTTAGCCTTCTCGAGAACGTTTTTGTAGGAGACGCCCCGTTCCTCCGCACCCGGTCGAAGCGTGATGATCACGGCTGCAGATTTAGGGGTGCGAGGTTTTCTGCTCTTTTTCTTTAACTTTTTAGGCGCTCTCTTTTTTTCTTCTTCTGTATTCTGCGCCTTACTCTTCTTCCCGACTACTTGAGACCACTCTTCAGTCCTGGGTGGTATTGTTGCCGGAACTGGTACTACATCGCTCCTAGCGGCTGCGGCTTCTGCGGCGGCAGCAGACTTCTTTACCTTCTTCTTTTTCTTCTGGGTGGGACCCGGGTTGGTCGGTGGCATTAATGTAGAGACCATCGGTTCCGATTCAGCATTCTTATTTCCCTTCTCTGTTCGAGGCCCTGCAGTTGTTAGTGCAGTCATCCCGATGTTCTTTCTGTTATCCGCCTCGAGGGGCGGTCGTATTCGTGGTTCCGGTAGTAACCGGTTCTCTAGACACTCTAAGCGGGCGTCCAGCCGGGCGCTCGAGACGGATATAGCCTCACGCACCGCTTTCTCCAGCATTTCTTCTAATCTGAGCGAAGAATCTGCAGGAGTAGCCCGCGGTCGAGCACTTGCGAGCTCGCGCTTCACATCAGCGAGTTCCTCTCGCAGATCCGAGATCTCCTTGGAGAGTCGCTTGTTCGCCGCCTCTAGGGCTCTCGTCTCCGCCGAAGCCGTGCGATTGAGAAGAGCCACGCACGAATCTTGTATGACGCTCGTCGCCTTATTTAGTGATCCAACGAACGGCCCACTTAAATTTTTGGATTTTTGGGCAACATGAGTGATTACCCCTAGACTTGACGTAATCCTCGCACCCAGGGCCGCCGCTGTGACCTCTTGCTCCTCAACCATAGCACTGTCCGAGTCATTGAGTGATTCCGACAGTCGGTGAGCCCGTAGCTGTGGTATCCTCCCTGCCAACTCTATTGCTTCACGCTCAGCCTGAACCTTTAGGGCCTCAACGGAAATATATTTAATAACTATTTATAATAATAACTAATAATAATAATAATAATAATTTTTTAATAACGGAAATATATTAAAAACATTAGTAGTAAGGATTGCCAGTTTACTCATGCATATATATGTTAGGTAATATTATAAGTCTTATGAAACGACGTATTTTCGTAACCTTCTTACTCCCTCCCTCCCACCCCGTCATTAGGTCTTTAACCCAAGTCTAGGCTAGACCCATTAGCTCCTATTTCAACAACAAACTACAATTAGTCATAATATAACACGCTCGGGTACTTTTAATGGAGGATAGTTAATACGTTTCTTGATGTAGGTCTTCGTTTATTTTGTTTAAGTATCGAATTGCAATGTTTACTGCGTTGCTATTATATAAATCAAGGCGTTCAAATTTTATTGTTCGTAATCTTTGTGTGAATGTGACCAAACTTAAACGGCTAAAATGATAATAATGATTTTTTTTTCGTCTATACCAGAGTATTTGAGAATGGTTAAGATTCACAATTTGAACCGGTAGGTGGTGCTACTGTCAATGCTCAACTTAATTCTAAGACGGTACAATGACGACCTCTGTAGTGCAGTGGTTGTACGCGTTGATGCTCGAGCGAGAGGTCCCGGGTTCGAATCCCGCCGAAGGAACAAAAGTTTTCTGTGTTCCTTATTTAATACTTTCATACTATACACATATTTTAGATTTTTATTATATTATACACAAATTTAATACACATCCATGACCTAGGAACATTTGAAAAACTTTTTGTTCCCTCGGCGGTATTCGATTCGCAACCTCTCGCTCGAGCACCAACGCGCTCAACCACTGCGGAGGTCGCCAATACGTTGTAAATTATAAAACCGTTATTTCCTTGGTACCTACCTGCAGTGGATAATATAGTCATATTAGTATTCTTTTTTTTACTTTTGCAACATATCAAACAAATTTGAATAACAAATCAGTTGTGTTAATAATTTTACTACTGTTAATGTAGACAAAAATGTTAATAAATTAATATTACATATGTAAATAAAATAACAATGATAGGATTCAAGAAATTCCGTTGTAATTATACACATCAAATTTATTTTGGATTTGATTTATTTTTTGCAACGTTAGTTTGCATTGTAAGTTACAACATTTTGGTACAGACATACAGTAGACCACGGGATATCACATAGACTTTTATAGCGACAAAATGTACGGTTTTCAAAAAAATAATAATTATTGTAACTTGTATTTCAATAATGTACTTCGAATTTTCGAGTTATCAGCCGCGTCAATATTTTTAAAAGTAGCTTACCATCCCATACAATCTATGTTTCATACAAAAAAATTGCAAAAGATGTCACTACTATTAGTTTCCGTTTGTAAATTATAAAATGTACGGTAAATATGCCGAATAAAGTAAAAATATTGACATTAAAATAAAGATAAGCATATTTTAAAGCATAACATCGCATTAAGCTAAATTCAACTACTTGAAGAAGATACGAAACGAAATTAGTAATTAGTATTTTCCAATAGTGGCGCTAGATGGCGGTTTTCGGAATGTGCCTGGAAATCGAAGAAAACAAAAATAGCCAGTCGAATTGCCAGTATTATGGTGATACCATTTTCTAGTTCAAAGCCTATATGCCTCAGATATTTCCACAGTAAAGCATTATCGTTTTTCTTTTACTCTCATGACTACGACTGAACGACCCAAAGTCTTGGCTTCCAACGAGAGTGCTATTTCCACCATACATTTCCTCAACATTTAATTCCATCTCAGCGTGCAGCATTCCACGACAAACGATTTTCAATTGTCTCCGGCGACAACATTTTCATACCCAAATTAAATTTTCCCAAGAAACTAGCAAAGGATTCGTTCTATTTGATGTCATAAAAGACCAGGCAACATTCCCGGTGCTTTTGGAATTAAGTAACGAGCCTTGAAACGCTTTCATACTTGCTTTCGTAACTCGTCTTTGAATTTATGCTTTCACCTTTTCGGTCCTTAAGGTACGCTAAACGTTTATTGCAAATTGCAATTGTACTTTTAGGTTATCTACGGTAATCAGTTTAAAAGATATAGGTACTATTATTATACAGCGCGGTGCAGCTCGCAATTGCAAAGTCTCTTTACAATTGCATGCCGCGTCGCGTCTTAGTTTGAACTAACGCTATGTGATAATGAAAGGAATAATAATATTCATACCGGGACGTTATATTCCATTATAAGAACATAATACGAGATATGTATTATTATTTCTTTTTTTATTTAATTCCTTCAATGAGCATCCGTGGCATAGTGGGTAGACCGTTGATTAGCATTCAAAATGGTGTAGGTTCGATTCCCAGGTTGTGATATGTACCAATAACACTTTTTTAGATATATACGGACGCTCTAACGGTTAAGAAAAACATCGTGAAGAAAGCCCGCATATGATTGGCCCCAGACGTTTTGACCTGTCATTCCTCTGGACTAGGCTTAGGGTGTTTTTAATGTTGCTATCTGATAAAGGGTGTAGAACCTAGCGAGATTTTTAAGAACGAGCAGTACTCAGCACTGCATAGCGCAGCGCGCCGCTCCTGCAATTCATTTAACCCCTGCGTTGCTTTTTATCTGACAAGAGATATGATACATGCCTCGGATGATCATGAAAAGGTCCAGCGTCTGATCTCTCACCAGTGTCACTCATCCATCACACTGGGTTATGAGTGTAAAGGGAAAGAGCTCTTTCTATAGTGCGTCATAAATACATACATTCTTTAGTAGTAAGTACCCGGCAAAGCCAAAAGGAAGGGTAATGATTATAGCGGTATGTTTATTCCACTATAGCGTTTTAACGACTGATCCGATTTTAATGAAAGAGGTGTCAATAAATTTGTAATAATGGCCCGGCTCAACATCATGATTCATGATGATGTTGATGACGTCATCGTCCACAGCTGGATCTAAATAAAAATAAATAAATAAAAAAATAAAAACCATTTATTTCAGGCTACATGGCCCATATTATAAATACCTTACAGACTAACATACATACAAAATATACTTAAAAACTACACTTAAACTACTAAGCCTTCCCCAAAGTTTCATGCATAGCTGACTTTATTCGCCAAGCTTGGCAGGCGGGTCCGGCAAAAGCAAAGCAAAAGGCAAATAAAAACTCTTAAACTTTATCGGCGGTTAAAAGGTGATAAATAAGAGCAAAAAAAAAACAGTTAAAAGTTATTTATAGTTCCTATGATTGCCGCTAAATTGTTTTTGGCGTAAGTGTTATAGCAAGAATGAAGCATAGCGCGGTTTTTGCTAATTGCTCTTCTTACGTAATCAGTCGGGGCCCGGGGGATCGCTGTCGCCTTTTACAAGACAAATTATTTCACTATCAATAGAACATTGTGGCTTGATTATTCCATGCGTCTTGCAGCTACTGCATAGATT
Source organism: Celastrina argiolus (assembly GCA_905187575.2). Classification (NCBI taxonomy): domain Eukaryota; kingdom Metazoa; phylum Arthropoda; class Insecta; order Lepidoptera; family Lycaenidae; genus Celastrina; species Celastrina argiolus. Next base: position 5,304,741 of record LR994582.1, on the reverse strand, counting down.
GAGACATGTCTTGACACGTCCAATGTCCACCTCGAGCGAGGACGGCTGCGCAAGGCCTTTGGCAAGCTCACTACATTACACGGCACGTATTTACGACACCGCACGCGCGGTGCCAGGCCGCACAGTTTACAGAGTATAAACTAGATTAACACCACAATAGCTATTAGCTTAGAAATTAAGATTGTATTAGTGGAACTATTCGAAACTAAAGCTATTGAGCGTTGCTGTAGAAACTAGCAAGCGTAGAAAAAAACGATTAGTCCCGATTTCATCAACGCACGTTAATGTTAACGGCTTGTTAAAAAATCATGCCTTCTCATTCATTGATACGAATTACGAGAGGAACAACATGATATTTAACGAAAAATTACCTTTCACATTGCTTGGTGATCACGCCCTTAGTGTGTGACATAAACAACGTGTAAAATAAATATGGCTAGCTGACCTGTGCCCACTTCGTTGAGCATACAAACCGTTTAAACCTTCTCTGGACTTCCACGAACATTTCAAGACCAAAAATAGCCGAATCGGTTCAGCCGTTCTCGAGTTTTAGCGAGACTAACAAACAGCAATTCATTTTTAATTATATAAGAAAAATAGAAGATATTTAAACCTATATGATATGATAATAATTGATGAAGACGTCGGTTAAACAACATGACCTCACTAAAATCTGTCATATAATAATGGTTGCGTTATGTTACGAGGGTGTGAGGCCCAAGGATTAGAATTTTTAAGGACCAACTTCGAGGGCGGTCAATTTCATTTATAATAAAAATACCCCACCCAAATTAGGAAAACAATTAATTAAAAATTAATAAATAATAATTTTATTGTAAGTTACTCAAATGCTTGCAAAAACTGGAAAAAATACAATATGAACAAAATATTGAATGTGTAATTACAATAGCGAATTTCATTGAATTGAAGTTCAATATTTAGAACATCCAATTTTCATTATCGCGCTCCCAATAAAGTAATTCTTCAACGCCAACACCAGCTGCTCTTATTAATTTTGCGTTTATTTGACGCGACTCAAAAATGTTTGGTAAATAGAAAATCCACATTGAATTCTGTAAATGGGGTTTATAGAAAGCACGCCGGGGGTGAATCGATGCTGACGTTTTATACATTTTACCAGCTTTAGACCATGTGTGTACAAAATCTCGCAAGCTTAACCCACTATCCCTTGTTAATTGAGTTAAATTTCGCATGCATGTTATTAATGAATTTTAAACTATATTTTAATAATTTTAGTATAAATTATAATATTATACTTCTGTATAATATTATAATCTATACTAAAATTACTAAGCGGAAGAGTTTGTTTGTTTGTTTAAACGCGCTAATCTCTGTAACTACTGGTCCAATTCGAAAAAAAATTTTTTTTTTGGATAGTCTATTTATAGAGGAAGGCTTAGGCTATATAACATTACGCTGCAACCAATAGGAGCGAAGCGTCAGTGAGAAATGTTGCAAAAACGGGGAGAATTTCGTTGCGTGCGCTGCATGGTTTAAGTCGCGCAAGAACCACGCGAACGAAGTTGGGAACAGCTAGTTTATTATAATCTACATTTATATTATTTTTATTTTTATGTTAAAAAAAAAAACTGAAAATATAGGTATAACAAGTAAAGCTATTCATTTTTTAAAGTGAAACGAAACGTTTTTTTATCGTATATTTATTGTCTGTTTTTTAAAGAGTTTGTTAACTAATAATAAATAAAAATCAGTTTATTCACTTAATTGTCCACTGTCGGTTAACTCTACTTATTATAACATAATATTATTTTTGTAAAAACAGTATGTAGAAATTATGATATACTTGTACAGTGATATATTATATAAAGTGGAAAAAAGTGCAAGTAGTTTGTGTTTTACTTTATAACATGAATTTCCACCAAAAACCTACAGTACATTCAATAACATACTTAGTGAACTCATTCTGCATTCTTTTTTGCTGTCAGTACCTAACACTCTCAGAAAATTCAAAAAATTCCAAAATACCCCAAACTACCTGTAGTAAGGTGCCACTTAACACCATGGTTGTTTGCTGCCCCATAAACCCCGAAAATGCGTATGAATAAAACCCCAATTTATCATTCTTAAGACGTCTTACCGTCTTATTATGTAAATTGAGTGCAAGCTATTTCCATACTTTCCGCTATCCCCAGGGAACTTATGGTACCCTACTTAGCGGACGAAAACAAGCATGTTGTTTTCAGGGTTTTGTACCCCTCGCCGCCTGCTGCCATTTTTATTGCTGCAATCAAATATGGGATAGTTTTGTGACTTATTGTTAAATAGGCTGAAAATAGCTCCAACTGTTTTCGGGGTTTAAATACAGGCTATAATATTAATGACTCATAATACTTTAGGGTGTGTATTTGTCCCGTATATTGAGTTCACTGTGAAAGTAACAGCGCCGAAAGAGGTACTTTTTATTATTGTATGGGAAAATTTATGATGTTGGGGCAAGTCAACCATTTGGTGCCACTTTTGACCTCACTTCTATATCTCAAAACCTCTCACGTAAACACATAAAACTATGTGTAATTAATTACATCCATAAGGACATCTAGAAGCCCAAGTTTCATGAAGCTAGCTCAAACGGTTATAAAGATATGAAGGTCATAAAGTCGTAAATATAACATTAGGTCCTTACCTATGAAATAAATTGGCGTTTTGTCTTACTGACCACTTTGATCTTAAATATATCCTCTTTGGTTAGGAATTCCAAATTCAAATTTAAACAGCTATTTACTCATGCATTTGTGTTTTGAAAACCGTAATTCATTTGTTTTTTTCTCTTTTTTTTTCTGCGTCACTCATTTCACAAAATGGAAAACTTAAAATATCGCATTATTTACGAGTACGAGTTCCAACGGTACCAGTGCTGAAACGGCTCGAAGGATTAATGATGTATATGGGGGTGGTGTAGCAAAAGAAAACTGTGCGTTTTTGGTTTCAACGCTTTCGTTCTCGAAATTTCGACCTGCAGAACAAGTCCCGCGAACGGCCGGAGACCAAGGTCCATAATGATGAATTGAAGGCTATTGTGGAAGCAGATCCATCGCAAACCACATCAGAGTTAGCTACAGGCTGCGGTGTTAGTGGCAAAACCGTTTTAATCCACTTGAAGCAAATTGGGAAGGTGAAAAAGCTTGAAAGGTGGGTACCTCATGAATTGAGTGAAGCAAACCGACAAACGCGCGTCGACTGCTGCGTTACATTGCTCTACCGGCACAATAATGAAGGAATTTTAAATCGGATCATTACATGTGATGAAAAGTGGATCCTGTACGATAATCGTAAACGCTCATCGCAATGGCTGAACCTTGGAAAACCAGCAAAGTCTTGCCTCAAGCGAAAATTGACTCAAAAAAAGTTACTTGTAAGCGTTTGGTGGACTAGTGCCGGTGTCGTACACTATAGCTATATTCTCAAATCTGGTCACACGATTACGGCTGATGTCTATTGTCAGCAATTGCAAACCATGATGGAAAAGCTCGCCGTTAAACAACCGACACTTGTCAATCGCTCTACGCCACTGCTGCTTCAAGACAACGCTAGACCACACACGGCCCAACAGACGGCTACCAAATTAGAGGAGCTTCAATTGGAATGTCTAAGACATCCACCGTACTCTCCAGACCTTGTTCCAACAGATTACCATTTTTTTCAAAATTTGGATAACTTCTTGCAAGGAAAAAAATTCAAATCCGATGAGGCAGTCCAAACCGCTTTCAAAGATTACATTGATTCCCGTCCGAATGGTTTTTGTAGTAAAGGGATCAATGAACTACCTATAAGATGGCAAAAGTGTATAGATAACAATGGTACATACTTTGATTAATAAAATATATTTTAATATGAAAAAATCGCCTTTATGTTCCTCCCATACAAAACGCCAATTTCATAAGTAAGGACCTAATTTTAGTATTGAATGACTGATTTATAGTACCTGAACCTAACCTACTTCCAGATGACCTAGAAGCAAAAAATAACAGCAATTGTTATTATTATATATTTTTATATATATATATATACAGTACTATACTAACATTACCAAAATAACCTACTACTTTAAGCAAAAATAGAACAAGAGTAAAACATAACAAATAATAGCAAATTATACAATTTCACAATATATGTAAACACACTGAAATGTAAAAGTTGGTCGGAAATAATGTTTTATTCACAGTTTTGTCATTGAGCTGACTACATTATACTGATTTGTCGTTAGTGTAGCCTAACCTTCAATAAAGCTCTTTACATTATAGATGTCCATTATGATTTTGATCAATCTACATAGATATAAATAGATAGATTGTTGCTGTCTCGTTGTACCAACATCCAAAACAGCAGTAAGTGTAACCCTGTGGTGTGGCTCCACTAAAAAGTTTCAATAGAACAAACAAGGCTTATCTCTACACAAGTATATTGTCTTTACATAAAAGGGTTTGAAGGATTTTTTCTTCCATTACGCCTTTAAATACAAATAGTGTCATTCACATCGGGGACGCCCCTTAAAAGACAGATTGATAGACGCAAGAAGCTCCTTACCTGAAATACTTGGAATATATTATCCCCTGTCTTTGTGTTGAATTTTCACGAAAGGTTTTCCTTTATTTTGTTCATTGACTGTCGTAAGTACAGGCCCGTTTGAGCCTTATAATGTCAACAATGCGAGTTACCTATTAGCTTAGGAAAAATTGTATAATTTATTATTTTTAATTTATGTGAACAACATTTCTCAGTTAAACTTATATGGTCAACTCACCTTATATGCAGATGACACTTGCATGTTTTATTTTGGTCTCAATCTGGAGGACATTATACGACAAACTCAAAAAGACTTAGATACTCTGTTCAGGTGGTTTCAATATAACCTTTTAACAATTAATACTTCCAAGACTTCGTATATAATATTTACTGCTACAAACAAATCAATCCCAAACCTTAACCTTAACATAAATGGACAAAATCTTCAACGAACCAATCAAGAAAAATACCTTGGATTAATACTAGACAAAAATCTGACGTGGAACGCACACATACAACACATAAAAACTAAACTAGCATCTCTTATTGGATCACTTCACAACATGACAAGTTGCATTCCACAAAAAGCCCGACTCCTAATATACAACTCATTAGTAAAACCGGACTTATTATACCTCATAGAAATATGGGGATGTGCAACTAAATCTAATTTAGAACCTATTCAAACACTACAAAACAAAATAGTTAAAATTCTACACCACTATGACTATTTGACACCATCTGTGGCTATATACAAGGAAACCAAGCTGATGCATATTCAACAACTTTATAAATATACTCGTACCACATGCATACTTATATATAAAATAATTCACAAAATTATCCATTCACAAATTACCTTTACAACACTAGACAAAGTACATAAACATACATCTCGACGCGCGGACCACCTAGTACTCGAAAAAACTACGGGAAAAAAACGTTAACATTTGGAGGAGTACAACTATACAACGCACTTCCAAAAAATGTCAAAGACGCGACCTCGCTCATAATTTTTAAGAAAAAGCTATCAAGTTACATATTAAACTATATTATATAAAATCGCTTGTGACTTGGACCACCGGCTTATACAGCGAACTCGTATCTTGGACACGTCTCGATGTAATTTTTTTTCTGTATACCCACATAATCGGGCCTACATTAATTGTTTAAATATTTTAATATTAATTATGTTCTCATATAAGTGACAATGTCTTTTTGAGAATAAAGATCTTTAAACCGAAACCGTTTACCAAAAGTATTTTTAACTGTGTCATCTTTAATCCTTATAATATTGGAATGACTTTGGAATAACATAAAATTTTATATTCGTTACATTACTTTATAAAATATATAATTTTATAAAAATAAGGCTGGAAATATAACACTATGATCTGAAATCCGGAAGTGCGGCGAAAACTTAGAGCACTGAAATTTGAATTAATACAGGTACAACACCGACACTTAAAAATCAAACAGAAGAGCGTCGAAACAACTGTCAATGTCAATTTTGATACTTATGGATAAAAGAAGATACTCATTGGTCCGTAAAACACAAAAATTATTTGCAAAAAGACAAATCAATGTGTATTTGTACGAACGAGGTTTATGCTAGTTAACTTGTATAAAGCTCTGCGCAAAGTGTTCTTAGGGACTCATCCTTCCTTTCAACGTCATAGATTTTGTAGGATTTTTTCAGACCAAGTTGTTGACGAAGAAATATCAAAGAAATTAATTAATTGCTGACGACCGCGGTGTTCAAAGAGGCTAATTGGACCACTTTCTGTTTTGTGTTCCATTGATGTTTGGCTTGCAATTTTTATTTGCTAGCAATTCTCGTAATTGCCCGTGTCCCTTTAAATGTGGTAAAATAATATTAATTTTTATCAACCCATTAATGGTCAAAGGAAAACTTGGTTTAAGACATTTTTTTTTTCTTGGTTTAAGACATTTATTTCTCATAAGAACTTACAATTCACTTAACATGAGAAAACATTTACAATAAGTTACAGAATACAAAGATTCAGAGCGTACTGCGTAGGTACGTTGTGGATATTAAACTATAGGTAAAAGATTGCATTGAGATTGACACAAATCAATTTCACTTCACAAAGAACAATCAGTCTTAACATTAATAATATTATATATAACACATCGAGGGTAGTTAGTAAAAACTTACGTAAACATAGATATCATATTACTAGATGTGGCCAACTAATTTTACGTATTGTATTAAACATAAATTATCATTGAGATATTACCAAAAGTTTTACTTTTATTCATAGGTATATAAAATTTGCGTGTAAAGTAAATAATAACAATTATCATCATCAGCGAAACTCCATAATTAATAGTATGATTAAAATGTTTAATTTTGAATATTATGTTCTTTTACAAGTTTTTTAAATTTTGTTATTGTTTTTACTTCTTTAATATTTTTCGGTAGCCTATTATATATTTGTACTCCCTCAAAAAGCAAGTTTTTTTTTACCATAGTTCGTTCTTGGTAAGCTGAGTACGATGTCGTTCGAGTTTCTTAATTTAATTTTTTGCATGTGATGTTTTTTAATGAGTTCAATTTCGGAAAACTACAAGTATTACCTTAAAACTTTTTTGCTTTAATTATAATCAGGACTTAAAAAAAAAATTAGATCATGAAAAAAGAATATATATTTTATTTTATTTCGTTTTTTATAAGGGTGTACCCAAATTGGCATACTGGCCACTTTAGGGTGTAATTTTTAAACAACTTTTTTTTTCCATGCACAATATTGTCTTGGATTTATTCCATCTCTAGGAGCTCAAATTGGGCCGAATGACACAGCGAACTCGTTTCGGTAGCTTTTCAGGAACGGTCCACACCGTTCAGTTGCAACCACAGTTTAGATGTCCAAGGGCAAGCAGAGCGTCCCCAAAGAAATTGTCTTTGAGGACACGCTGCTCGTCCTTTCAGATAAAATGTCTGGCTATGTTTCGACGAAAAAGTAAATGATGAATCACTTCTTCTCTGGGTTGTAAATGCCATCGACAAGCGTTTGATAAGGCCATATCAAAGTGTACGCGTGGCGTATTAGTAACTTTAGTCGGCAACCATCGCAAATATGTAATTCATTGCCAAAAAACATTTAAAATTGTTGAATAGAAAGAAGATGCTGAGAAAAGAATTGCTTCTATCATGTGGTTCTCGTTTTGTTTTTGACAGTCAGATTCTCCTTGGGTTGTATAATTTGGCGCATTTGATATGAATAAACTTAGTCTTATGTGGTGGTTATTTGCCTGAGAAACATCGGATCTAATTAGAGTCTCTCTTGTCCGCTAATGTCTCATCTTTGCCGCTATTTTCTATATCCGAAAGAGTACAAATATCGTGAACAAATATCATAACATTTCCGGGAACATCATTCGGGATGTTAGGTGAATGGTGGGGAATCCTTATAAAAAACCCTCTTCTTCATCAGTAAAAAAACTGGGTTCTGGTGGAATTTTACCAAAATAATACTCCAAGCCATTACTATCTCACAAGGAAGGAACATACAAAGGCTTCTTATAAACTTTCAAAGTTAAAACTAGCACTATATCTATGCCTACAACTCATTTTATAACTCTGAAAAAAAATTTTTTTTGATTTCACTTGTTGGCACAGCATTATTTCGAATGTCATAAAAACTTATATTTTTATACGTAACTGCAATATAGTACATGTCAATAATTATTTATTGAACTTCAAATAATTATGAATAATGGGTTAAAATCAAAATCGCATCTACCTATGAAGAACATCAAAAACACATGGGCATCATCCCCGTCCCCGTCCCCGTCCCTGTCCCTGTAGTAACTGTAGTAGTCGTGTCGGGTAACCGTCCTACTGGGCTCAGTAGGACGGTTACCCGACACGACTACCCTATGCCGAGAGAACAAGAAATATTATCATATTATTATACATATTACATATACTTAATTCTTGATATTAAATAATAACTACAATATAATGTTAATATTATTTTAAAAAAAAAAAATATGATATGAGAGCAGTGATACGCGCCATTCAAAATAAATATGGCCGCGCTATATAATCAGAATTTGGTTTACCATCTCATTAGCGTGGCCAAATAAATATTACAGACATATCGGTTTAACTTGTTATTGTTGAAACATCATAATTATAATTAATATCTAATATTAATATTAACTTCCACTACCAAAATGCGTACAGGCTGAATCGCATTTATATTTAGGTACATCAGATTATATAATTTTAATATAAACCATAATTATGTAGTGGCTCGAACTTCAGAGCCCTGATTCAAGATAACATCGCTATTATCACTCACGTAGTTCGAAAACAAAAATGTATGAAGTTTGACAAAACACATCATAAGGTGTGGTAATTCACAAGCGAATTCGTATGTTACTTAGAGAAGTTTAAGTCAAATCCCATACATTTCGTTCTCAAACTTGGCAAGTGATAATAGGCGATGGCATATAATTAATAATTAATTGGGTTAATAATTTTTGTTTTTGACCATTACATGGATGAAACTATTGCATACATTTCCAGAGCCATACAATGGCAAGAATGTGCCAGCTCGATCGCGGAGATACCCACTGACAAAGCAAAATAATATTTACATTATTTTACGCCATAAAATAAATAATGTAAATATTATAATAGTTTGAAAAATAAAAATAACACACATAATTGCGTTGTCATTGGTATTTGTTGAGTAATAACAATGACGATGTATGGCTCTGGAAATGTATGTGATAGTAGTTTCATCCAAGTAGTAGTAGTATTAAATGCCTATACTCGGCTTGTTTTGCAGGCGAGTATGCGAGGGCAGTTTTAAGAAAAGAAAAGAAGTTTAATGAAATAAAACATAAGATGGTTGGTGGAGAGGTGCAATTGGAGAGGGCACCCTTTTATAATATGCAAAATAAAGTCAAAATGGTCATCATGCAGGACAATCATAAAAGTGTTAGTTTCTAACCTATTTGGAAATAAAAGATTTTTCATTTTTATTTTCATTTTCAATTTGGATTTTCAGTCGCCAAGGATTTAGTAACATTCTGAGCGGTAGCGGATAACGAACAATTTAAAACATTGCAAACATGTTTCATTGCGAATCATAAATAAATACACAGGATGCTCATGAAAATAAAAAAACTATAAAAAAAATTAGTAACCCCATAATTTGCAAAAAATTTGCGTATTGATGATTATAATCTCAAGAAAGCTTATAACATCAACGAGTACTTCAGCTGTCAAACAAAAAAAACTAGATCAAAATCAGTTCATCCGTTTGGGAGCTACTCTTTAAACATGTAAAAAATGGAGAACTTGTAGTCTAGTAGGAATTTAGTTTTATTTAATTAATTTAAAGGCCTTACTTTAATTTATTGTACTCGTATAACTAAGCTGAAATGTTTTATATAAGCATATTATGCCAAAATAATTATTAATTATGTAAGATCAAGACAATGATAGATATTTAAAATTTTCGTAGTTAAGTTATTTAGTTTTCATTATATTTTTATAATTCTAATTTTTATAATATTTCTAACAATCATATGAATGTCTATTCTATACAGGATGTTTTAAAGTAACAACATAAATATAATATCCAAGAATTTAGGTGTTTTAAGTCGCAGGCATCTTGTATTTTTTTAATGATTTACGGATGTAATCAGATCAAATCAAATCAAATTCCTTTATTGCTAGAATGTAGTACATGATGATCTTATAATATATGAGAGGCGCTTATACATTCTGCCACTACAATGGCGTGCAACACATTTAAATAATAATAATAGTTACTAAACATTAAATTATATGTGATATTTTACGATTAAACAGTATAAATTAAATATTTCCATTTTAATAATTGCATTTTCTTAATTTAGGTTAAGTCAAAGATTCTAGTAAATAGTAATTGTAAAATAGAAATAAATTGAATACAATGTCAAAGGACAAATTAAGAATAAATAATAATAATTAATAAAGATTTAGGTATTACAATTTTAATTTGAGCATTTAATAATAATTGTCAACTAATAAAGAGGTAAAGATAAAATATTGATAATGAATTAATAATGTCAATGTAAACTAATTAAAGGATAATAAGTATTTGTCAATATAGTTATATTCTAGAATATTTACACATTTATTTTATATTTTCGTCAAATTTCATGTATTCGTCAAGAGTATAGAAAGAGTTTTCTGATAGCCATTTTGATATCTGTGTTTTGAAATTAATTAAATACAAATTTTTAAATCTGTCGGGAAGTTTATTGTACACTTTGATAGCGCTAATGCAAACATTTCTTTTGTATAAATCTAAACGACATTGGGGCATATATAATTTATATTTAATCTCGTAGGAGCACTTCTATTATTTACATCCGAGTTCACTATGAAATATTCCGGATTTTGCTTAACAAACACACAAGTATCACGAATATATTGACATATCAGAGGCAATATGCGAAATTTAGTAAACAGAGGTTTACAACTGTGCATGGACATAAATAATATTGAAGATGTATATATAAGACCTTTTTTATTTTCACACCCTCTTATGTAAATGTATCAAAATCATACATATACATTTAGATAATATACTGTTGAATATTCACTCTTCACTCGTTCACTTCTTCAAAAACATTGAGTGGATTTTTACTAACAGCGAACTGACGGACACAATCCATTTTTATAATATTATTATATGTCTCATGTAAGTGACAAATGTCTTAATGAGAATGAATATCTTTAAACAATAAAAAATATTATAACATTTTCATTAATATTATAGCAGTAGTCATGCAACATGTCGGTCCAATGCGCACAGATTTGGGGACACAAAAATAACTCTTGCGTTCTCTGGTTTTATTGAAACCAAAAATAAATTTTGCTGTCTCCGAAATCAGTGGGGATCAGATTTTATAAACATTAATAAAAATTATATACTTTCAACATCTTAACCAAAAAAATATTAAACTTTTTATGTACACACTCTGTATAAGCAATAACATAATAGAATTGCTAACAAAAATGACATTAACGAAATACTTTAGGTCTTTTAGGTATTAATTAGCAAATTTTTTGATTTTTAGAATGTTTATTGTATAATATATAGGTATAAGCTTTACATCTTTACTGTTAGCATACACTCGAACAAGACTATCAGTAGATCAAACCATTCTACATTTTATAAGTAAGTACCTTTTGTATTTTATTAAGTTATATAAAACTATTTGAGTTGTTTAAAAATATTACAATTAATATGCTCCATCATCGATTTCGGTGACCATTGCCGGTTTGTTCGAAACCTAGCCAGCTGAGTAGCAATCATTTTAAAAATGCTCAAGTATGTGCGCAATTAGAACCACTCTCTCTTCTTTCACTATCGTAGCCAAGTGGGACCCTACACGACTGGAGAGAGAACAGGCGCAGGACCTACTTTTTACACGCCCATCTGACGCACGCTAAATCTTTCTTCTCTGATATTTATATTTGATATATATATCAGAGAAGAAAGTATATATATATTATTGTAATTATGATTTTTTATATATATTATATAATAATTGCATAATTATTGAATTTGTTTGCACTTGAAAATAATAGTTTTTATTATTGTGGGAATCTAACCCACGACCTTCGAGAGCGACCTCTGAACCACTACACCACGGATGCGGTTTAGAATTTCATAATAATGTAAAGTACATTAATGTTATGACGGTAAATGAGATTAATGACGCCAAACTTTAAGATAGATACGTCTACGAATCAGACTAAAATACTAAGGTCTGGAGATATTTTTTCTTCAATATAATATATTATAGATGCCGGTGACGATATTGAGAGTTACTTAAACTTATTATTACAATAATTTATTATGATCTAATTTTTTCTTTATTATTTATTTGTCAATTGCATGTAGTAAGATACAGTTTATCATGTTTTGTCACATTTCTAAGTCTCATATTTTATATTATACTTTTGTAATAAATAGTAGTATAACATAATATTATACTTCAGATATTTTTTAAATAATCAGAGTTACAACTGCCTTGAAACGAATATTTGTATAATCAAAGTATATTGTATTTCTTATCTCATTTTATGAACCCAAATGAACTTAGAATGTTACTAATTGGATGAAAAACATTATTTTTTATGTTTTTTATTGCAGATCCATCCATCATGAAGGCCTTCCTCTTGTTCCCATTCGTAGTCGCCTTGGTCCTGGCCTACAGTGACGTCGACGACAACTTTGACTTCGAGGCCATGGTGAAAGACCCGGCTGCTCTGAAGAAGAACATGAACTGCTTCCTGGATGTGGAACCCTGCTCGCCCACCATGACGAAGTACAGAAGTAGGTATACCACATAATAGCTCCCCTCACCGATATCGGTGTCAGTAGCCGATTTCATTGAAACCAGGCCAGCTACGCAGGAGTTATTTTATAGTGCCCAAGTGTGTGCGCAATACACAAAGACACTCTCTTCGTTTCCTTTAATTCTCATAACCCAGTGGGACGGTAAACCGACACGACTGGCGAGAGAACAGGCGCAGGACCGACTTTTTTATGCCCATCCGACGCATGGATCATCTTTCTTGTCAGACAATCAGGTGATCAGCATTGTCCTAATTAAACTTGAAAACAACATTTTTTGTAGTTCCAACGCGGAAATCGAACCCACGACCTCCGGGTCGAGAGCGAAGCTCTGAACCACTAGACCACGAAGGCCACGAAGACCACGAAGGTTTACAGCAATTATAACATCACACTAATGATATAAAGCATCCCGCCTGGTTCTATTTAAACTGCCTCTGAATGTACAGGTTAATTAATGAGTGACAATACGTATAAGTCCCGTATATAGAGTTCACTGAGAAAGTACCAGCGCTGAAAGAGGTACTTTTTTTTATTATTGTATGGGAAAATTTATAATATTGAGGCATTTCTCATACAAACATGAAAGTCAAAAGTAAGGAAGCTGGTACTTTCACAGTGTACTCTACATAGGAGGCACATATACACCCTATATATTTATGTTACACCTTGTATATCCGGAAATTGGCAGCAGCAGAATTGTTATCATTTGAAAACTGCGCTCGCCAAACCGTGGCGAATATAGGCAACTACCCCCATATGCTATTCAGCTATGACGTCCAGTACTGGACATAGGCTTCCCCCCATGAAATATTTTGGGGGAGGACATGTAGCCATGCCAATAGTGGACTTCATAGCTGACATGATGATGACGTATTGCAGGTTCATAGACAGCATTATTCTTATTTACTTCCTATTATATTATAATATACGTCCTATTCTTCAATTTTTGTGATAATTTCGTTGTAGGTCCCAAGACAAATTTAGCTTGACCCCTGGTCACCGTGATCATCAAGATCAAAGGATTTGTCGTGGTTGGTTACCGCTATTGATCCTGGCTCACAGGAGTTGCAGTGGTGGGAATGTGAGGTGGGCCAATGCCCCTTAAAAAAGGCGGCATTATGCGATCCATTTGCTCGTTTCCCAGTATTATTTGCGGCATATGTATGCGTTATAATTTTATGTTCAAAAGTGAAAATGTAAAAGCCTCCATTTCATGTTTCTCTGTGTCGCGACCTAAAATATGCTTTTTATATGAATGGGAGTAAATTGCGCTTCAGAAATCACAAGTTGAAAACTCAAAAATTATGTGTCTCTTGTCTCAGTTTTTTAATTTATATTTGCTCTTTTGGCCTATATAGTTTGTTAGTATATACTTTTCTATATATACAGGATTTTGGAATTGCGAATCAGTAAACCTTATTATTTAATATTAACAGCCAATCAATATTGAATACTAAAGTTACGTAATTGTCTCGTACTTTTCGAAAGCTTCATAGCATTTCTTTTCCTAGCTCAAAGGTTCATGTGAAGCCTTGTCACATGACTACAAAAGCTATGCAGTATGCATTGCAAACGTAAAAAGAGGACCTACCGAGCAGGAGGTCACGGGTTAGAATCCCGGCGAAACAAAAAGGTTAGAACAAAGAACAAAAAGGTTTCTGTGTTCCAGGGTCATGGGATAATATAATAAAACTGAAATTCGTTCGCGTGGTTTTTGAGTGAATTTAACCGTTTATGCAGCGCACGCAACGAAAGTCCCCAAATGTCAATAGTTTTCCCCGTTTTTGCAACATTTCTCACTGACGCTTCGCTCCTATTGGTCGCAACGTAATGATAAATAGCCTAAAGCCTTCATCTATAAATTGACTATCCAACAAAAAAGGATTTTTTTTAAATCGGACCAATAGTTCCAGAGATTAGCGCGTTTAAACAAACTCTTCCGCTTTATAATATTAGTATAGATCCTTGCGTATCCCGAAATAGACAGCAGCAGATTGTTATCATATACTTTTTCAGTATACTCTACATAGGAGGCACTACACACCCTAAAGTATTATCGCTCATTTATTTTACACCTGTATACTTATTATATTAATTACAACGCTTTCCTTCGCAGACCATGCAATGGAAGCTGTGAATGACGGCTGCAACGAGTGCAACAAGATCGAGACTCACACCCTCAGGGTTCTACTGCAGGGTCTCTTCGACACCTACCCCGATGGCTACATCGCTTTCAAGAACAAGTACGACCCGAGCGGCACAAAATTCGATGCCTTATTGAAGAAACTGAAGAACTTCTAATCTTCGTTCGAAGTGTAATTCATTAGTTTCATTATATTCATGGCATTTAAAAATATTAGAATAAAATATTTATATAGTTGAATATTCTTATTTCTTTAATATTTATGTGTATGTTATAGATTTGTTTATGATAATTGTGATTTTCCATTTACATACAAACTCTACAGGGAATTTTCGTGTAATAACTAAATTATTACTAATTCAGGCAGTGCACAATAGAATTAGCTTTGATGTGGCTACCTTTATAGGCAAGTATTCCTGTACTCGTCGACCATATTATACATAAATCCCTATGTTTATGAATAATATGGTTGCTGTTCGTTAGTCTCGTTAAAACTCGATATCGGCTGAACCGGTTCGGCTATTTTTAGTCTTGAAATATTCGTGGAGGTCCAGGGAAGGCTTAAACGGTTTGTATCCTCAACGAAGTGGGCACGGGTCAGCTAGTATTTTATAATAATATGTTGCTGAATAGCTAACCAGTTCTTCGAAAATATATTGCAAAAATGCGTTGGGATCTTGCTTTATTTTTGTACTACCTACCTACTACTAATAATCAGAATCAGTTAGAATTCACTCTACAGATTTATTATATAATGTTTAAATACGATAAGGTTTATCCGTCATATTAGCTGCCACTTAACGAAGACTTAAAATTAGTCAAATCCCTTATATATTTTCGTTGTAATTAGCGATCCTACTCTACCTCGAAAGGGTGTCTGCCCGGATTGACCTTACAAAAACTTGAGAGACCTGCAATTTAGTCTATGTAGGCTTAATTAAGGTTTTATAAAATAAATTCTCAGCACTAAATGAACTCTTTTAATTAACCTTTATTAGGTTAAGTCAGTGCAGTACTAAGAGCAGGCCCTGCATAACGATAAGTGTATTTTTGTAACAAAAAAAATAAAATAATAATGGTAATTTAAATCAATGAGTATTACACGAAATTACGGTATGTAGAGAATTTAAATTATTTTTATTGTAATATTATGCTTATTTAAAAAAAGTACGTTTGTGATGTACCTATATCAATTGTTAACTCTAGTGTCAATTTCACCAACACAAGTTAAATATTTTAATCCTTCATTCATTATTATGTTATCCCTCTCGTATTTCCTCTCAATGAATGAGAAAGCGTTGTATTTTAACAAGCATTGGTGAAATCGGGACATTATTATTATTTAGCTCATACTACAGAATACAGGTCTGGTTCGAGAATCGAATAAGTTCGATCTCATTGGCATTTGGTATTTTATTTGGTGGATTACTTTAAAACTAACCACGATAAAGAAAATCATTAGATCGTAACTTTTTGTACTCCTGACTATATCAATCAACCGAGAATCAAAATAAATAAACGTTTGTTCGGGAGTACGGGCCGATCGAATCTGAATTAATTTGGAGAGTATGGCCCCAGATTGTAAAAAGAGCAGTCACTATAACTTTAGAATATGATTATACATACTACCTTTTCTCATTCTAGAAATATAATTTTTCTTACAAAAATTTCAAAAAACAATTTTTTTTGCTTTATTGTTATTTTTGCGACAAAAAAATAAGAAATGGTGAAAAGTTTTTTTGTTTTTTTTTGTCAACAAAAATATAAAAAAAATACATTTCCAAAATGAGGAAAGGTAGTATAATCGTATCTCAAAGTTATAGTGACTGCTCTTTTTACACCCTGTATAATGTTATTATAACTGCTATAGAAGTTAGTTACAAAAGTTTGTTTCCAGTTCTACGTCATATTATTAAAATATACTAGCTGACCTGTGCCCACTTCGTTGAGCATAGAACAGTTTGTGATGAACCGTTTAAACCTTCCCGGGACATCCACGAATATTTAAAGACTAAAAATAACCGAATCGGTTCAGCCGTTCTCGAGTTTTAGCGAGACTAACGAACAGCAATTCAATTTTATATATAAGAGAAGAACAAGAGAAGAAGAAGGGACGATAGAGAGATATCAAACGAGGCCGCTGTTTTCAACCGACTTCAAAAAAGGAGGAGGTTCTCAATTCGACCCGTATGTTTTTTTTCTAACTCCGCCAATTATGAACCGATTTGAACAAATCTTTTTTCGGCGTATAGGTAATTCCTCAAGGGTCCATTTAAATTTAATAATATAAAAAAAAAAACAAAAAAGATGTTTTTGTTTTTTTTTAAAGTTAATTATTCAACCAAAAGAACAAAGATACAACAACAAAATTTTTCTTTGAAGTTGCGCCTTGTCTTTTAAGTGGTACTTTGTCTTATCTGTGTTGAAGAGCCTCTTACTGTAGGCTTCTCTAAATTTCGGCACGTGTATATAATATTAAATTATTTTAGTTTAAAGAAAATGTCGAGGAGCCAGGTTAACAAGGCGTACTTTGGTCAGTTCCCTTTTATTAAACAAGTAAATTAAATTCGGACCTCTGTTGCGCAGTGGCTGAGTAAATTGGCTGTCGCAGGTTCGAATTCAAATCCCGTTGAGTGAACAAAAGTTTTCAATGTTCCTGGGTCATGCATGTGTATTAAATTTGTGTACAATATTATAAAAATCTTAAATAGTATAAAAGTATAAAATATATTTCTGTTGTGTGGCCTGTTCACTGTTCAGTCACAACACAAGTCCTTCGGATACTTACTGCGGGGCCAGATTGACGTGGTGTGAACTGTGATGCGATTGCATCTTTAATTAGAGCCCAGGTCCTGTATGCAATAGAGATGGGATAATGATTAATATGTTATCCTTTTCTTCAAGCTCCCATACCTTTAATATTATTGAAAGAAATGTAAAATTCACCTTAGAAGAGGTTTAAATTGACTTGATATTATTTAATTTTGTAATAATAATGTTTTTGTATACAGGCTGTAATATTAATGAGTGATAATACTTTAGGGTTACTAAAGTATTAACACTAATTTTACACCTTGTATATTTCATTTGCGTAGACGAAGACGATAAAATATAGCACAGACTATAGCATATTCCTGTGTCGAAAAAACTGAGACTTACTAAGAGAGTTACTAAAGTATTAACACTAATTATACACCTTGTATATTTCATTTTCGTAGACGAAGACGATAAAATATAGCACAGACTATAGCATATTCCTGTGTCGAAAACTGAGACCCACACACGTGCACTATCGAAACTCGAGAAATAGAAAGTGTTCCGCATTTTCAAACGTTTAATGAAAATAATGCTATTCATTAAGTATTGTCACTAAAACATGACGCTTCTATCAGTGAAATAAATTAAAATATTAGTCAAAATTATGTTTCTTATTAGAGACTTAAAATTTTTAATTTCAATAATTTACACATGCTTAATGCTTCAACTAGGTACTCGTATGTCTGATTAAAATTATTTACATACCTACTTGTGTCTAGTTATTATTGTATTATTTCTTATTATAATATAACCGCGTGGCTTCCAAGTCTTTCTAGACAATCATAGTTATAATTATTTTTTATTTATTTATTTACAAGCTACAACTATTTGACGACCTCCGTGGTGCAGTGGATCAGCTCGTCGGTGCTGACCGAGAGGTTGTGGATTCGAATCCCGCCGAGGGAACAAGATGTTCCTGGGTCATGGATGTGTATTACATATTTTGTGTAAAAAATCTTAAATATATGTATAGTATAAAAGTATTAAATATATTTCCGTTGTCTGGTACCTGTAATACAAGTTCTTCGGATACTTAGCACTGGGCCAGATTGACGTGGTGTGAAGCGTACATAATTATTATTATAAAAAAACTATCATCACGGGTACTTAACCTAAAACAATAGAGTTTAACGCCTCTGTGTTCTAGTGGTTAAGAGCTTGGCTCTCGACTCGAAAGTCGTGGGTTAGATTCCCGCGTTGGAACAACAAGAAATGTTGTTTTCGAGTTTTGTTAGGACCATGCAGGCTGATCACCTAAATTACAACGACAAGAAAGATGATCCATGCGTCGGATGGGCATGTAAAAAGTCGGCCCTGCGCCAAATATCCCGCCAGTCGTGTCGGTTATCCGTCCCACTGGGCTACGAGAGTGAAGGAAGAGAAAGTACTTCTGTAAGTACACAGAAGTACTTCTGTAAGTGCGCTCACACTTGGCCTGGTTTCAATGAAACCGGCCACCGTCACCAAAATCGGTCTGGGGGGCATTATTATTACAATAGAGTTTAACAAAATCCTAATTTACTTTATCTTATCATCTAGCTTACAAAATGACAGACGATGTATGAAAGACCGCTACACTAATTATGGCTACAAAAGACGTGCGAAACGAACCATGGGTTTGGTGGGCATCTAGGGTTTGTACCCATAAAAAATGCGGAAAACACTATACTTATCCTAGAAAACCCTCTAAAACCATCCCTCTAGCCGGGACGATTTATAGGGATTTTTCTATAGTTTTTTAATTTCTTGTTTTGAATTAAATTAGGTATGCTATTGAACTGTTTTATCGACAAGCTATTTGAAAAGTTGAATAGCTTGTCGAAACTTTGGCAGCTATTATTTTATATACAGGGTGTTAAACAGTGACTATAACTTTTGGATATAATTATACTACCTTAGCATTACCAAAATTATAGGGACTGCCCTTTTTACACACTGTAAGGCCTGTACAAAGGATGTAAAATAACAGTCACTATAACTTTGAGATAAAATTATATTAGATTTCCTCATTCTAGAAATGTATTTTTTTTTTTTATATAAATATTTTTGGCAAAAAAATGCTTTTTACCATTCATAATTTTTTAGTCGCTATAATAACAAAAAAGCAAGAAAATATATTATAAAAAATGTTATATTGAAAAAACATTTTTAAAAGAGTATTTAATCATATCGCAAAGTTATAGTGCCTGTTCTTTTTACAGCCTTTACATTTTTATTCTATGTGATATTTCAATAAAGATACTATTGCTATATGCTTGTGACAAATAATACAAAGTATTTTCTATTTACTCGTATTTTTAGTGTTTGTCACTAGCACTCACACATCGTTAATTACTTTCATTAAACAGTCGGGTGAGCCACACAACGGGCGAGAGACTTTGTCGTTAGTATTTATACTAACTATATTATACAAATTATAAATATTCGTAATTATAATTATAAGGATTTTGACTAAAATTGAGTAAGAAATATTTTTGAGAATTAATAGTAGCCATAAAGCATCATAATCTCCAAAGTCAAAGTCAAATGATTTTAATTAGAATAAATTTTACAAAAATGTTTTCTGAACGTCGTTTCTATATGTTGCCTACCACCGGTTCGGGAACTAGCCCAGCGAGAAGAACCGGCGTAAGAAACTTGCGTGGGGCCATCTTTTACCAAAAAGATGGATTTTTTCATTATATAATTTTTATTTTTATATAATATTAACTTACATATAAATTCGTCAAATCAAACACACACATTCTCAAATTGGTCCCAACTCCCATCGATGCAATTCCGAGTTTATTAGCACAATTATAACTTTATTAATTAAGGGCCGATTTTTCGATCGTCACATAACTTTTATCTGTTGCATAAACATGTGACTTTGACATTTGTTCCATACAAAATTTGCCAAAGTCACATATTTATTCCTTAGATAAAAGTTATCTGACGATTGAAAAATCGGCCCTGAAACAAATATAAAAGTTATTTCGATAATATTATGAATATTAAGATATTCATAATAACAGAAGTTAGAATGATGGAAAGACAGACACAGACAGAAAACGTAGTAAAACTACAAGGGTTAAGGAATTATAATTTTTAATTTTTAATAAAAATGATCTTACTTTGTAATATTTCGTCGAAAAAACTAAGCAAGCAAGTATGTATTTAAACATCTTAATAATCATCTATGTAGGTAGTTATTTTCTAATTAGTACCTACAAAATATTACATTAATATTCTCGAGCCACGTGCGAGTCGGACTGTATTCCGTAGGAAACGGAAATAAAATACGTTTTTGTACGAAATTTTGCCAAGTAAGCGCATTTTACTTAGTGAGGCCTCAATAACACGTGAACTAACAAAATATTATAGTATTCATTACATTGTTTTGCTAGCATTACGATTATTTTTCCAACAGAAGCTAATTCTGTTAAAACAAGACTCCCTATTTAAATAAAAAAATTAAAATGTGTGCGTGTACTAGTGTACACACGTAAGAAGTGAAACTTCTTTATGGCCTTATTTTTCGAAAAATGATCTACATGCAAAAAAAAAATATAAAATATTTTTTTTTTTTTATTTTTTTTTTATATATATATATTTTTAGTATTGATATATTATTTATCACGTCGCTATTGTGTTTCAGAAATAAATAAGGGTGCTATAAAAAAACGTGGCTTGACCCTCTCACGATTCTGGGTGACTGGAAGGAGGGGAAGATGGCGCGTAACGGAAAAATGTGACGCGTAACCAAAAAATGTGACGGTAAATTTTTTTCCAACGCCGATAAAGAAGTTTCACTTCAAAAATGCGCTTTAATATAATTTAAATACCGTTTTTAAAAGAAAAATATTTACGAGAAAAAAAATCTCAACTTTCCCTTGTAGGTAGGTACTTTCGAAAAATATATTTTATTTTAATACTTTTTAGACGTGGGAAAGCCTCGTTTCCTTGCAGAGTTTTATCTTTCTAGCACTAACCGTTTGGAAGATAAACCTAAGATGTACACGGACGAACACGACGAAACTGTAAAAAATCCTAATAACACTACCGTACCTAGCAAACAGCGCCATCTAGGTAGCATGTTACGAACTAATATGATGACTAACTTGGGTTAGTTTCGGCATAACACGATAGATGTCTCAACAGAACAAAGTCTTGTGTTTTATGTGTAGCTGTTATAGCCTATTTTACGAGTTCAGCAGATTTAATTAAATTATAAACTAAGAATTTAAAAAACATAATATTTTTAATAATGTAGATTGTTATCTAGGTATCTAGATTATTATATATCTCTTATCTGGGTCAAGTATATAATATTATATTATATGCGCGTGAGTTTGTGTGTGTGTGTGTATTTGTGTTTAAAAAGAATGCTTGCATGCATGCCTGGACATTAATCCAACTACTTGGAAGATAGAAGATATTGGGTCCATAACAACTGACTGATTTTCAAGAAATTTTGCACATAATAATATACTATACCATGGGGAAAGACATTGGGTACCTATTCACTGTGGCAAATGTATGGTTCCCGCGGAATTCATGCGCCCGAAGTAGGCAACATAAAGTATTAGTAACATATAAATATTATATATTATTGAATGTACTGTTGGTTTTTGGAAATTCATATTCATAAAAATAAAAACTTTTTATATACTTTTTTTTTACATTTTTTCACTTAATTACGTTATTAAAAATCATCACACCTGATAATAGTTTATTCGAAACCGGTTGTGATATTTTGTGAAAAAAAACTATTATAAAGTGGAAAAGAGTAAATAAAAATTATGTGTTATTCTTGTATACAAATATTATTCATCAGTTTTTTGATCATGATAAAATTAAATGCGATCACAGCGACTACTATAACATAATCTGGCCCTGATTAAAAATATCATCGCTATTATCACTTACGAAGTTCGAAAACACAAATGTATGGGATTTGACATAACGTTCAAATGACAAGCGAATTCGTATTTCACTTAGGGCTGATTTTTCTATCGTCAGATAACTTTTATCTAAGGAATAAATATGTGACTTTGGCAGATTTTGTATGGAACCAATGTCAAAGTCACATGTTTATTCAACAGATAAAAGTTATCCAACAATTGAAAAATCAGCCCTTAGCTTAAGTTAAATCCCATACATTTTGATTTCGAACTTCGTAAGTAATAATAGCGATGGTATTCTAAATCGGGCTTTGAGCTTAATAGCCCAACGAATTACCGTGAAGTTCGTGCAGGTAAACGCTCGGATTCGACCGCACGCGCAAGACTAATACAAATGAAAGCGTGAATTCCTCACGCTGTAGGTCAGGTTGGGCTACAATCAGATAATAAGTGCCCACGCTGATTTGGGTGGCGATGGAGTCATTGAAAGCAACCAGCTGATTCAAGATCGTTCAACTACGAAAAATTCTGCAGAATCGTTATCGTATTTAGATCACGATATTTTTTTATTTTTATTTAAGGACTAATTAACAGCTAATACATAATTTTAAAATGCAAAATTTGTTAAATTATTAAATTTTTTGTATAGCCAACAATTAGTGTCAATTTTCAACAAAAACTGATATAAATAAGAACATCGAGAGTCATGAAGATGTCCAAAATGTCCATGGTATTTAGTACTCAGGAGACCACTGCTAGTCGTCACAGAAACTATTTCCACAGGTGTGTGCGCAATACACTCCACTCTATTCCTTGACTCTCAGCTATACTGTGAGAAATCAAGCGTAGGACCTAGTTTTTACATGCCCATCCGAACGCATATCGTCCCCGTAGAACGAAAACTCACCAGATAGCAAAATGGTCAAAATTGAGTTAAGTATAATATAATATCTATGGACGCTTCACACCACGTCAATCTGGCCCTGTGCTAAGTATCCGAAGAACATGTGTTACAGGTACCAGACAACGTAAATATATTTAATACTTTTATATTATACACATATTTAAGATTTTTATTATATTATACACAAATTTAACACACATCCATGACCCAGGAACATTGAAAACTTTTTGTTCCCTCGGCGGGATTCGAACCCGCGACCTTTCGTTCGAGCACCAACGCGCTCAACCAACTGCGCTACGGAGGTCGTCAGTATGCCATTGATATATTAGATTTTTTCTCTCTTTCTGTGTCATCAGTGTATCGATATTATGTTCTTTCTTCTCATATGACCCTAATCAGATAAGGAACATTTTCTGTTGTTCAAATTGAAACCAACCTCAAACCCCCAGTGGCTAGAAATTATTTAATACGCCATCATAGAATGATGGATTATTTTCACAATATTTCTGTCTTTATATCATACCTATGTTGCTAACATCTTGTGCAAGTACATATTAAGTAAGTTGATGCTAGAAGCTTGCATGTGCTTTACAAATCTATACTAATATTATATAGCGGAAGAGTTTGTTTGTTTGTTTAAACGCGCTAATCTCAGGAACTGCTGGTCAGAGTTTTTGTTAGATAGTCCATATATAGAGGAAGGCATTAGGCTATATAACATTACGCTGCGACCAATAGGAGCGAAGCATCAGGGAAAATAATTCACTTTTGAGGACTTTCGTTGCGTGCGCTGCATAAACGGTTTAAGTTACTCAAAAATATGTATGAAAGACTTATTCCTTTTTAATTATCAAAAAATAAGTCCGTGACAGTACATGTCTATCT
Source organism: Celastrina argiolus (assembly GCA_905187575.2). Lineage (NCBI taxonomy): Eukaryota > Metazoa > Arthropoda > Insecta > Lepidoptera > Lycaenidae > Celastrina > Celastrina argiolus. The sequence continues at coordinate 5,280,165 of LR994582.1, read as the reverse complement.
CTTAAGATTTACTCATAATAACAAAAACCAACGTGAGCAATCAAAAGATAATCGCGATAGTATTTCCGACAACCACGCGAACGAAGTCGCGGGCACAGCTAATAACTTATAATATAAAGAGCACATCCGAACTACAGCTAGCATCTTGGTAGTACAAATTGCTAGTGTCTTGTGCTAGTAAGCTCGAGCTACTAGCATGTATTGAGGCTGGTCCAGCTACGTGCATGACGTCTCATATCTATGGAACAAATCCAAGAACCCCGTAAAGGCGGTGACACACATACTAGTGGGCGATCGACCACGACTGGATGAATAATGTATGGAAAGCGTAAATTGCTAGCCACCTGTAACAAAACCACGCAATTTGATTTAAAAAAATAAAATACAAAATATGTTTATTTCATGAAAGTTTAATATCTACAATGTGATGAAGGTAAACAAATTCCAAAATAATAAGTTTGACTTATGCTTTAATCTCATAAGAGATTTTACTTATAAGGAGTTGCTGAGAACTCTTTCACTTTAGAGTAAGTAAAAATTGTACTGATAGGGGTAAGTTGACTATAATATAAATATATTAGTTAAATATTAAAAAATGCATTTTTGTCTGTGTGACCGAGGTATGAAGAGAATGATTGTGTGTGTGGCACCATAGACCTACGATATTTTTTTATGTGAAGCAAGAAGCAACAGACAATAGAAATCAAAACGTCTGTCTGTTGCTTCCTTGCAATATATCGAGTATCGTTGATCAACAATTTTTTTTTTTAGAAAAGTAAATCACTTTACACTTGTTTCTTCACTAGACCTACAATAGAGCAAAGTCATCACAAACTAAACACTCTGACATTGGCAACTCACCGAGGCCGACAAAAATAAAAGAAGAAGAAGAGTATCGTTGAGTTACTTACACTTTTTCCACTTTTTTAGTTATTTATCATCAAATTTAATAACACGACCGGTTTCGAGTATATCAGGGGGCCTACTCAAGATGCCATCGCTAATTATCGCTTACAAAGTTCAATAACAAAATGTATGGGATTTGACATAAAGTATGCTAAATGACATACCAAATCGCGATCATTTAGCGTACCTTTAGTCAAATCCCATACATTTTGTTATCGAACTTTGTAAGCGATAATTAGCGATGTCATCTTGAGTAGGCCTCCAGGTGTCCAGGTGACGGGTTAGTCGACTAATAAAGTGTAAAAAGTGCAAGTAATTTGTGTATTACTTAACATGAATTTCCACTATACCCCTACAGTACATTCAATAAAATATTCCCAATGATCCCATCGAGTGGATCTTCAAACTGATTCGATTTAGATTTAGATTCGATCGTGTTGCATATCTCCGAATAAATTGACGTTTGTTTATTTTGATTCTCAGTAGATTGATAAGGTCGGGAGCACAAAAAGTAACGATCTTAAATTTTCTTTATCCTGGTTAGTTTTAAAGTTACCCACCAAATAAAATACCAAAAGCCGTTGAGATCGAACTGATTCGATTCTCGATTGTTTCGGGAGTAAGCCTACTACTCAGTGATCCTAGTGCGAGTTTTTGTCACTGCTCACGGTGACGAAGTTAACTACAATATGTATGACAAAAACACGCACTAGGTTCATTGTGTATGAAACTAGCAGGTGTATCCCAGCATTACCTGTGTCCACTAGCAGGTGTATCCCAGCATTACCTGTGTCCACTAGCAGGTGTATCCCAGCATTACCTGTGTCCACTAGCAGGTGTATCCCAGCATTACCTGTGTCCACTAGCTGGTGTATCCCAGCATTACCTGTGTCCACTAGCATGTGTATCCCAGCATTACCTGTGTCCACTAGCAGGTGTATCCCAGCATTACCTGTGTCCACTAGCAGGTGTATCCCAGCATTACCTGTGTCCACTAGCAGGTGTATCCCAGCATTACCTGTGTCCACTAGCAGGTGTATCCCAGCATTACCTGTGTCCACTAGCATGTGTATCCCAGCATTACCTGTGTCCACTAGCAGGTGTTTCCCAGCATTACCTGTGTCCACTAGCATGTGTATCCCAGCATTACCTGTGTCCACTAGCATGTGTATCCCAGCATTACCTGTGTCCACTAGCAGGTGTATCCCAGCATTACCTGTGTCCACTAGCAGGTGTATCCCAGCATTACCTGTGTCCACTAGCAGGTGTATCCCAGCATTACCTGTGTCCACTAGCATGTGTATCCCAGCATTACCTGTGTCCACTAGCATGTGTATCCCAGCATTACCTGTGTCCACTAGCAGGTGTATCAGGGGCGAGGAGAAATGCTCCACTCTCGCGGCCCCGTTACACGCCGCGCCGCGCCGCGTCGCACTGTGTCCCGCGCGCGCTAGAAAGTAAGTGCTGTGACTAGTGGCAACATGCGGTGTTTTGTGTTCTTGGTGAGTGATTTGTGTATTAAATTAATTCAAAATAAACCTGAAATGCTTTTGGCTCACTTGCGCCAGCTTAAATAATTAACCCATAGTTAGCTTATCTCCTTTTTCTTAAGAGGCTAAGTGCCAATTTCATCAACACATATTAAAGTATATCATGTTATCCCTCTCGCATTTCCTGTTAATGAATGAGAAGACATGGTATTTTGGTATTTAACAAGCCGTTAAATCGAAATCGGACTGACAAGCGTTGGTTAAATCGGAACTTAGTCACGTTTTATATTTTTTAACTTAGACTGCCACTAGGACGTTTAGGTGTCTAACGTCCTGGTCCTAGCGGAATGCCGAAACAGTAGTTAAATTAAGCAAGTCACATGCTTTCCATGTCGTTCCGCCAAGCATTGGCTGTGGCAGCCTGTGAATGGAGGGCTCTCTTTCAGTATTTAGCGGTTAGTGTAATTACTTTAAATGTCATGTCAATCTGAAAAGGGCATCGGGGTAGATAACAACAACAAAGGATCCAAGGAACACATTCATAATATTTTTTTTATTTTACGTTTAAAAAAGAAAAAAAACAAGTAACATAAGTAAAGTTAAAAGTGAAACGAAGCGTTTTGTCTGTCAAATAGGTTCTCAAGTTGCGATCGCAATTCTTAAGACCGAGTTTTAGATTTATGAATACGGGCCTTAGAAAGCTTAAATCTTAAGGCCGTGTTTCACCAAGCAATGTTAATCCTTCATTAAATGTCATGTTATCCCTCTCGTATTTCCTGTCAATGAATGAGAAGGCATGGTATTTTAACATGGCGTTAACTTTAACATTGCTTGGTGAAACACGACCTAAGTCAAATAAAATTGGTACTATAATAAAAACCATAATGTCGGTGATGACTGAGGACTGTACTTGAGTCCTTTCCGTATAAGAAGTAAGAGAGAAAAGATAAGATTAAATCCTGCTATTTGCCGCTTTACTGGATCATGGAAGGGACTCTACTTTTGATTAGCCCAATTTCGAATTGTATACAGAGATACTTTTAGTACCTTGTAAATAATAATCATTATTACCTATGCTAAATAATAATAATAATATAATGTATGTAAGTTCTATGACAGAAATTTTAAAAGTACCGTCAACACATATAACAGAACACCGCGTAGCGTCTCGCGGCGGGTTCAAAAATGGAACTAAGGATTGCAATAATATTTTGTTCCGGTTGAACTAGTAGCAACTAGCAAAAGTATACTGTATAATATGTTAAAAGAACCTAGATACGTAATATTATGATGCTAATATTAGAAATACTATAACCTCCTTACTGATAAAACCATTGACACTGCATTTTGTATAAGGTATATGACGAAAGTCCCCAAATGTGAATAATTTTCCCCGTTTTTGTAACATTTCTCACTGACGCTTCGCTCCTATTGGTCGCACCGTCATGTTATGTAGCATAAAGCCTTCCCCTAAAAATGGACTATTTAACAAAAATAAATTCAAATCGGACCAGTAGTTCCTAAGATTAGCGCGTTTAAACAAACAAACAAACAAACAAACAAGCAAACTCTTTCACTTTATAATATTATAGTATATAGTATATATAATTATATAGTATAGATAATAACGCTATTTGTTAAAATACAATGTATCGTATACAGTGATATTCTTCTCGACGGGTTAGGTTTGAACCGGTGGTAGCTTTTTGTGTTGACATTCTGAGAACAACTTGTTAAGTTTTATTTACATTTCTTTTTCATTTTCAGTAAATATTTTTACTAGTCAAGGGAATTATAGAAATTGGATTTGCACTTAATTTTTATTTTTAACTCAAAGACCATTCCACTATCAATAGAAACAGTAGAAATTGACCCAAAGACCGTTAGAGTTTAGACAATGAAATACGAATATTCGTCGACCCCTATTCTCAACAAAATTTCCTAATTAACTTGAAGAGAAATGTCTTCTCTCTTCGTCAAAAAAACAAAATATTATCTATCTTAATAGAAAGTTAAAACGAACATTAAAGTACTTTTGTAAAAAAATATATATATAAAAGCCTCTAAATAATTAAAGATAAAAAAAGAAAAATAAAGTAACTAGGAGTACATTAATTTAGACAAGAATCACATTAGTTCTTTAATTAGTTTCCATGGACTTTAATGACTTTGATATGTAGAACGTCTTTCCGTTTCGTCCGCAAAGGAAAGAAAAAGTGACCCTAATTTGGCGTAAAATCCATGGCTTATTGGGTATGATACAATAGAATGTTATGTAGAAAGTATTGCATTGACTAATCTGTTCCAACCGATTCCATTGTCATTGGTGTACCGACAAACTTTCCTTATCTGTAAACTGTCATCTTTGGTACATGTTTTCATTTAGTTTAGATTCCTCAGGATCCCATTGTATTTAAATGTAGCCTATGTTTCCATACAGATCTTAACAACCACCATATTTTTTTAAATAATAAGAATAAATAAATACCCTTTATTTCAATTCAGACCAGCTTGACAAAACTGGCTTCCCTTCCTCGCAGGACTCCGGAAATAAGCACCACATCCAACATATTTTTTGGATACAAAATTATACAAAACATTTAATTTTTATATACAGGGTATTTTGGGGATGAGTGTAGGCATTTTGCAGATGGATAGGGTCGGTCTATGCGATCATTTTCTAGTATAGGAACTATAGTCCAATATTTTTTTAAATACACCTTGAAATGTATGAAAGTCACTAAGATTTGATTTCATCCCCAAAACACCCTGTATTTTATGTCTGTATTAATATAATTCTTCCGAGACTTAATGAACATATTATATAGGTAGCCCTATGCTTATATCGCCCACAATAATTTTAATTTTGAACTTCTTAACGATTCTACTGCCCTTTCGATGGAAAAAATATTAATTTTTTCATGCCAGTGTGTGATAAGCTGAAGTAGTGTTGTTATTATTTTTAATAATTTTCGGTATTTTAGGCATCGTTAAAAAAATGCTCTTTGCAGTTTACACACCTTCCTCCACTTGAATTTTTACAGCCCAAAATTTCACTATGTCTGCACAATTCTCGTAAGACTGTGCCAAAGGTACCTACCATAATATGTATTATATTTTATTGTAATCATGCTGTCACCTAATTCTATAATAGAAGACAGGCATGGATGAAGGTATATATGTCGCAATTCTACCCAGAAAATTGACTTTAAACTGTCATTTAAAGATTTTATGATATGTTGTAAGGTATTAAGTACATTTATTCTAAAGAAGGATCTTTAGATTAATGTACTCAATACGTTACAATATATTTGAAAATGTTTAAGTGACTGTTTGAACAAAATTTTCTCGAAATCAGTATTTTGCGTATATCACCTTCATCCACTCATGTCTTCAATAATTAAATGAACAAAATATCATCCTACGTCAAGAGTCTCAAGACATATTTTGCATTTTAACACAGTTTCTCTAATTTACAAAGCAACGACAAAGGTAGGCGACCAGTGCCGGATTAAGCAAGCGCAGGGCCCGTAGCAAATTCTCTGACCTGCATATACGGCAGATATTTTGTAGAGCTTATTATCAGGCCGTCTGAATTTCTACGCGTTTATACAAGCAACTTTTCGTAGAACTTATGCGTTTAAGGTATGAAATTATATACGCCAAGGAAATAGTCGGGTACCTAGTGTCTGGCGTGGATTGTCTCAATGAAAAGTAGTAACGTTTCACGTTTTTGTTACATATATATTAATAAGTTTCACGTAAAAAAATACGCTCAGGCAAAGATGGGGCCCCTTTCGCGCGGGGCCCGTAGCAATTGCTACTTTTGCTACGTGGTTAATCCGGTACTGTAAGGAGAGTGTATGCTACGTGGTTAATCCGGCACTGTAAGGAGAGTGTATAGAACAATCATTTATTTCAATTCACAATAAGTGTGAAAACTGTTTCTAGAATCGTGGCGTGATTGAACATCGTTTCGTGTCTCGATATGAATATATTATGACTTTCGAGTCATCTCACGTGACACACTAGGAATTTCCTGTCTCACTGAGCTTTGGAGAAATAGTTAGTAATTACTACGTTGATAATTAAGATATATAATACGAGTTTATTATATCCTTTTACATTTTTGGGCATTGCACTGCCAAAAATTTGTTCTTTGTTTTTAGTTTTCTTAATTTTCTAATTTTGTTTATGTTTTCTGTACTAAGGTAATGTAATAACTAAAATGGAAATAAATAATTTATTACTATTGTTATAATTTTAAATATTAAATATGACACTAGGCATCTCCCGCCGGTTTCGTTTTCTATGAACGTAGTTGGACATAATGGTTTTGTGCCTAGATAATAGGTAGCAGAAGTCACTAAGTTGAGATACCCCAAAAGAAATATAATTATTTCTTGAAAGGTAGTTGCCTATACTCGCAGGCAGAGTCGGCAAGGGCAGTGTTAAAAGATCAATGTCCGCGGAAACGCGGCTGCGTTGACATTGATATTTGGGCCTCTTTTCCTCTTTCTGCCCATTTCCGGATAATGGTCCATGGCTCATATTATATTAAGCCGAATATAGTGTGAAGAGTATGACGCGTAGAGCGTTTTTTGTTTTGGCACCTCGTATATATGTCGCAGTCATCTGATTGAATCCGCTATTTAATTGAATGACTAGCGCTTTCATTGAATCCTGTTTTTACCAACAAATTTTTGAATCCGAGACTAGGACAGCCATTTAATATTTTAGTTTTAAACTTCGAAATTTCCAAATGAGTACTAATAAAACGAACATTAAAGTAAATTAATCAAAAAATATATCAACACATTGCTATCTGTACGAGCTGTTTGACGCCATTATATAACCGCCTAGTGATTCAATTAAATAACCAGATTCAATAAGATGACTGCGACATATATATACGACAACGCGACAAATCACGATTAAAGTCTGCCATAAAAGTCAAAATTTTCAATCCTGGTAAGATCTTAGGTCAACGAACAGTGCGTTCGTGTGTACAGACTCCCGTGAGCCCGCGAGCCCTAGTATAGGAAGATTCACATCTTGTGGTCACTTTTATTGTTTCTTTTTAGTTATATTAAGTAATTTATATGAGGTGTCAAAACAAAAAATGCTCTACGCGTCGTTCTGTTCACACTATATTCGTCTAAATATATGAACCATGAAATGTACTGTACTATCATGATCCCACCTGTCGACTTCTACAAAACCTACGGGCAGTCGGCAGTAACTATACATTTAAAAAGAAAGTAAAAATATGTGGAATTCATAAAAATATATCAGATTCTTTATAGTATAGGTTTACAGTTCCATCGACTCTTAACATTGGACTACTAACAATGTAACAAAACATGGTTTACTAATAAACTATAAAGTGCAATGACCCTTCAGTTATGGACCTTGGCCTAGAGCAAGGTCACTCTAACGGTCATCCGTGACGTCACGAGAAAGCCACGCAGGTACTTTTCCACTTTATTATTTATTTTACATTAATTATTATTTGTTAAAATACACGACCGGTTTCGACTAAGTACTTAGACCGGTAGATTTAAAACCTTTTTACTATGTAACATAAAGTTCTACAAGAACAAGTAGGTACTTGGTGGAATTATTATCTACTAATCTAAATTAAAAATAAAAATAAAAAACCCGATTCAATCGTGTAACATGCTTATCACAGCTAACAAACGACGACGATGACTTTATAGACCTGAACCAATTTCAACCAAACATAGCTAAGAACACTCTCGACTGATATACCTTTCAAACAAAAAAAAACGCATTAAAATCGGATAATCAGTTTGGGAGCTACGGTACCACAGACAGACACATTTACACAGACACGTCAAACTTATAACACCCCGTCGTTTTTGCGTCGGGGGTTATAAACTAACTTAACCTAACAACATTTTATGTTGTGTCAAAATGTGAATCGCAGGACCTTCGCAGCCAAAATCCAACGTCTAAACCGCTCGCTTGTGGAGGCGGCTAACGGGCACTATTTCTATAAATGATTATAAAACTAAAACAAAACGTATAATAGATGACACATTTGCCAAAACGGTTAGGCATTCTATAATAATAAATGGTAATTAAAAACCTATTTGACGCTTTTTTGCCCAAAATGGTTATTCCAAAAAGCATCTAAAGGAGGCCAAATCTAAAACACTAATGGAAAGAGGTTAACTGGTTGAAATAACCTGTAATGTGGGTGTTGTATTTGGAGCGAAAAAACAAAGACATATTTTAAACAATACAATCTGTGTCATAATAATTACGTTACTAAATAATATAATAACTGACGTGAAAGTAAGTAAGCCTGAGGAAACAACTTACACCGATGGCATGATCATTTACATTGGCAATAATGATGTTTTGATCATCGTTAAGTGGGCAAACAATTTAATCAAATAATGATTTGTTGTCAGAAGCCTCGCATTCTTTGGATTATTGGAATGTTTTGAACTTTCATCGGCATTATACCGTGTTCATCATTCTTACCAGCTTTATAGTATCTAAGATAGACGATTTAGTTTTGTGATGTATATCTACTATTAGCATAATATTTACTAATAATAATAATTCGTATTATACATTATTGTGTTACGATAAGTAATTTGAATTTGTTTTGTCTTGATTGAATTTGTAACATGGCTTGATATACATTTATGAATACAATATATTTTTTTAAGTATATTTAATTAACAGTAGCAAAACCAATTAGACAGAAAAATAAAGGTCTTATAACGAATAATAACGATACCTTGTACCACTCCATGAGAATAATCATTGTTTCTCAAATGCTTAACAGCATCTGAAACAATGATCCTAATTCCGTTATATTTATTAATTCTGACATTTTAAACATGTAGAATATTATCATAATTCATTCAAAAGTCAAATAAGAGTGGTCCAAAAATGTTCCCATGAGGTACACCGCGTTGATTTTAATACTACGATATGTTTTAACAAAAGCTTTCCCCAAAGTTTTCACAACATTATACTTTTAATCAGTGTTTATGTATTCAGAGTGGCGATAATGAAAATATTTACATTTTTCTCTCGTTGTTATTAACTGTTAAATTAAGTTTAACATAAACAGGTGGGATTTACTTCCTTGTTTGTTAAATTTTATCACAATATATTCTGATTGACCTTTTAGCAGCTAATTAGGGGTCGAGCGTACTTATATCAGCCGTTATGTAACCATACTTTAGTCCCATGTAGGCCATACTATAAGTTCTTTAGGATAATAATATGATAAAATAAGGTGTGTTACATACGAAATTTTTCAATCCAGCAATTTTTGTTTTTTTTAATAAACATCCTGCGTACTATAATGTATATTATTGTCATACCGATAGTAGAAAAATAGACTATCGGACTGACGTTTAAAACTATTATACATAATCCAACGCCCTAACATTTTTACTCTACATCCGCCGATTCTTAATGACTGGCTTCCTACGAGTAACAATACTCAGATCCGAAAATTTACTTGCAGTTCACAGGTTACAGAAAGACTGACCATCATTAGGCTCAACTCACATTGGAGTCGAAGGGTCATGCATGTCACCTATAGCATTATCTCTATTTTTACAGTATAAAGAGGAAATAAAATAATGTCGACGAACGCCGGTATGTCTTCGTTTATCAATTATCACGTCCACGTTTTTAACGATATTTTCATTATACAAATTAATACCTTAATAATGGAAAAATGAGTTACCTAAATATTATTACCAGATGTAGGTGACAAACTTGACGCTTCGAGATTGCACCAGTGTGAGGACCTAAGACTCACTGATGAATACCTTTAAGTTAAATATATATTTTTTATTTAAATCAGAAAATAGTTTCAAAAGGTTTTGTTTTTTTTTTTAACATTGTGGTGTTTTGGACTAATATCAAACATTCATTTTAAATAAACGCTGAGACAAAATATTTTCATTGACAACATGTCGCCAACGTAACGATATATCTACAATCGATCTACAATCGATCTACAACCATTATATCGTAAACATGTGCGTGCGGTATTCGTGTCAGGGCACCACCGCGTAACGGGTAACTGTACTCCGAGCCACGCGAGCATCTGGGTCGCCCGGACTTGTACCGGAATACCCCAGTGCCCAGCTCACTCTTACTTTTAGGGTACCTAGCTTACCTACACTTTAAATGGGTAACGACCCAACAACCTATCTTCTTCTTCTTCTTTATAATATATAAAAATGAATTGCTGTTCGTTAGTCTTGCTAAAACTCGAGAACGGCTGAATCGATTCGGCTATTTTTAGTCTTGAAATATTCGTGGAAGTCCAGGGAAGCTTTAAACGGTTACTATGCTCAACAAAGTAGGCACGGGTCAGCTAGTCTTCTTATTCTTCTCATATATAAAAACGAATCGCTGTTCGTTAGTCTCGCTAAAACTCGAGAACGGCCGAATCGATTCGGCTATTTTTAGTCTTGAAATATGCGTGGAAGTCAAGGGAAGGTTTAACCGTGTGTATGCTCAACGAGGTAAGGCACGGGTCAGCTAGTTATAACTAAAAAGTAAACACTATACGGTTAAAAAACATGCTGAATTGAGAACCTCCTTTTTTTTGGAAGTCGGTTAAAAATAGATGGTTAGAACTATATGGTAATTGTCAATGTTAAAAGGAAAATCTAACTGGATAGTTTACATAGCACCAGCCTTGATGTATGGGCAATTACTGGCATAGGGTAATCATAATAAACAGAAGCCACTGCCCTACTAATGGTAATATTTACACAACAACATAAACGAATGTTTAATTAGTCCATGGTAGTACCTAAGCATTTATAAGATAGGAAAAGTTTTGACTGACTTGTCAGAATATTATTATAAACGTTATAAACCTATTAATAATCGTAATAAAAGTTTACCCCTGTTCTTCTCGCTAGGTTACCGGTAGTTCTGGAAGCAGTGCCGGTGGCCTTAACCTATTATAGGTGTATTAACGCATCCGTGGTCTAGTGGTTCAGAGCTTCGCTCTCGACCCGGTGGTCGGGAACAACAAAAATGTTGTTACAAGTTTGGTTAGCACAATGCAGGCTGATCACCTGATTGTCTGACAAGAAAGATGATCCATGCGTCGGATGGGCAAAAGCCCGTCCTGCGCCTGATCTCCCGCCAGTCGTGTCGGTTTTCCGTCCCACTGGTCTACGAGAGTGAAGGAAGAGGGAGTGTTTATGTGTATTGCGCACACACTTGGACACCATAAAATAACTCCTGCGTAGCTGCGTTGTGCGTTGTGACTGGTTTCAATGAAACCGGCCTCCGTCACCAAAATCGATGTAGGAGGCATAACCGGTTGTTACGAGCCTATTGATAGTGAAATATATTTTTCATTCTAAGTTATCTCGTCTACAACAAAATAAGTTTCGGCACGTCAAAATCGAGAATATCGTCTTGGGTTCAAAATTCAAAATCGATTATCCGAACCATCGAACCATTCGAAGGCGTTTGGACCGTAAAATTTGATGTGTTGCCCCAAATCCACTGTCGCCATTATTAAAAAGAAAGTGAACGCTAGAAATGAGAATGGAGTTATTTTTGTTTCACCACTTTCACGGCAAAATATAGTTTTTTAAAGAATTCTGTTTTGTCGTAATTCAATTGTTATTAGCTACTTGGCTTACTGGCCTGTTTCGATGCGACCGAGACCTTGTTCACGTACAAAATAATATTACTACTAGGTATTAGAGAGTTCCTATCAGAATTGTGTCTGTTTGGATTTTGGAAGCAACTCACTGCCATTTTGCCAAAATTAATTGTGGCAAATTATGTGACGGTCTATGAATATGAGGACTGATAGTTACAGTTTTAATATAGGCCGTTTAAGTATAATATTGTATCAATAAGAATTTTAAGTCGCTAGACTTTATGAAGTTTACCTCTTTATAGCGCAAGATTTGGTGAAAATTGTAGCACTTTGAAACCATTTTTCTCAATACTGGTATTATTGATAAATCCCTAAAAATATACAGTAATCTTATTTATTACAGAGGAACTACGTTTACTAAGGATTAACGTTTTAAAAATTGAGATTTTTGTTTTGATATATTAACTCTATTAAAACAATATGCAAAGTATACCCTTATTAACGTTATAACCTTTTTTCTCTTTATATATTAGTGACGCGAGAGTGAAATTTACTTCAGTATCTTAAGTTCCGATTTCACCAACGCATGCTTAGTGTTAACGGCTTGTTAAAATACCATGCCTTCTCATTCATTGATAGGAATTATGAGAGGAACAACATGATATTTAACAAAGGATTAACTTTAACTTTGCTTGGTGGAACAGGCCCTAAGTGAGGCAAGACTCGGGGGACTATCGTTTTAGTTTTTGCAAATTTTGTCTTAGAAACGAGTTTTATTAGATTTCAACACGCTCAGGTCGTCGCCATATAATAAGTCGTTGAAGATCATTGGCGTTATACAAAGCCTAACCCTAAGGGCAGACCCGTGTCGCAGTTCATAAAGCATCAAGAACAAAATCTTTACCAGAAACGTCAGTAGATAATAATGATGTATCTTCTTCAGGTGGTGTTAGCGGCAGCGGGGGTGACGGAACCCATAGTCGAGCCCAAACCGGCTGGTGCCGTCGAAACCAACACAACAGACACGGAGGAACCGCCTGAGGGATACTATGCCTTCGTCGAGTCACCGAATGCTACGCCTCCTAGGTGGGAAAACAGTATTAATATCTCTACTAAATATAGTAATAAGTCACCACTGTACTCGGTTAACTTCAGTTTTTGGTAGTCTTCAGTAGTGCCGAAGATATACAAATATTATATACCTAAGATTTATAGCAAATAATTTATATACTTGAACAAATTAGTAAAACAGGCACTGGGACAAAATGACATTAATTTTAAATACTAGTGTGTTTAAGGAGAGATAAAACTACCTATCAGTATCGTGGGGCTCCTACCACTCCATTCCTATCGGCTTCACTTACTCCTTACTTATCTATCGACTTCACTTACTCCTTCCATTCCTATCGGCTTCACTTACTCCTTACATTCCTATCGGCTTCACTTACTCCTTACATTCCTATCGGCTTCACTTACTCCTTACATTCCTATCGGCTTCACTTACTCCTTACATTCCTATCGGCTTCACTTACTCCTTACATTCCTATCGGCTTCACTTACTCCTTATTTATCTATCGACTTCACTTACTCCTTACATTCCTATCGGCTTCACTTACTCCTTACATTCCTATCTGCTTCACTTACTCCTTACTTATCTATCGCCTTCACTTACTCCTTACATTCCTATGGGCTTCATTCACTCCCTACATTCCTATCGGCTTCACTTATTCCTTACATTCCTATCGGCTTCACTTACTCCTTACATTTTTCAAAATGTGAAATCTTCCAAATCTCTACCTATAATTATAATCCTTATCCAGGGGTAATGATACAGGCTAGAGCTTTCAACTGAGCACTAGCGTCTTCATATGAGATCCCAGAGCTCTCCTATAGCGTTGAAGAGGACCAGAAACTTTTAGTGCGCAAAAATCTCCACATACCGCTAGCTCACGTTCGACACTGCTACTTACAGTCCAACTTCTTCTAAGTGCTTATGTGTGACATACTGCCACCATAACCATATACTGATACCATAACCCTACTATTTTCAGGGTGCGAGCACCGCCGTACCGCCAGGTTGCGACGGAGTGCGCAGGTACCGACGAGACGCGGGCGCACGTGAGCGCCAACAACCTGTGCGGGGACCTCAACCGGGGACTCATACCACGGAACCCCATGGGCCAGAGCCCTAATGGAGAACCTTACCCTTTGTAAGTATTTAAATTCAAGAATATATTATCTGAATAGGCTAAATCAGGGTGTGTATGCGCCTCCGTGTATACTCCTCAGTGTATACTGTGAAAGTATTTTGTTATTTGAAAGTAATAGTTTGACCATGATGTTTCTATGAGAAATGCCCCAAGATCATAAATTTGCCCGTACCGTAAAAAAGTACCTCTATCAGCGCTGGTACTTTCACAGTAAGCTCCATATACGGGACCACACCCTAAAATATTATCACTCAATAATATTACAGCCTGTATATTCAAAAGTAATATAATAAAGAGAAAATATTTGTCAGTCAGCACATATTTTAAGTATGCAACATGACCCCCGAGCTCATCGAAATAACGAGTAAGTATGGCCCTCAGATTAATAACTAAAGCATAGATACCGGGTAAAAAGCAAGAGCAGAGACATATTTCTGTTCTTGTCTCACTATACGACACATGCTAATGGGAAGGAAAGGGAAGTCTAGCTGTCCGTTACTTTATTTTTTTAGGCTTGTCACCACTTTGGGCAATCACCTCTGTACGAAATTGCTCACAAGTTGCATGTCAGCTAGTTTGAGCTAATTTGATGTCTTTATTCGAGGGACGTCCATAGTCGACATCACATGTCGATAAAAATGAAAATAAAGAAGAAGATATAATGTTTATACTATCTACCACCCAGTATAAATTACTTTCCTCTTAATCTCCGTCTATGTCTATTAAGCTTAAGGGATTTTAGTTTGCCCCAAAAAATATTCAAGATTTCTTCTTGAGGAAGTTTTCTAATATTATGAATAGGATACATTGCTTCCGCGTGAGTTTTTAATGATTTAAAAAACCGAAGTCAATAAGCATCTAATCTAAGAAGTATTAGCATTTTATATTCTTAGATATATACTCGTACCTCGGTAGGTACTATTATTGCTAAAATATAAAGATTGTAACATTGTGATGCCGTTCAATATTCTGGAGGAATCTAATCTACTAAAACACTATTTAACTACATAAAAGAAACTAGAAAAACAACAGTATATTTAGCGTTTGTAATGGACGTAATGCTATCTATTCAAAACAACGTTACGTGTAAAATCAATTTCACAAAATTAAGAATGTTGAGATAGAGGATATGAATAATAATTTTAAACAAAAAAAAACCGACTTCAAAAGGTAAACTAAAAAGAAAAAAATAAATTTACTTTGCACAAAGTAATACTTATTTTCACTTAAGTAAATAAATTTATTCTATAATTTTGAAGTCGGTGCCAAGTCCAGCGTTCTATCATAATTTGTTTTCATTTAATTTTAGTTTGTAAGCCTAACTAAGTACTTTGGTAGGTACATAAAATATAGTAATAGTTACATTGATAGATGTATATTTTTTTCTGATTCTTTTATATAGGTAGTAATTTGATATAGGTACTTAGCACCGACTTCAAAATTATAGAATAAATTTATTTACTTAAGTGAAAATAAGTATTACTTTGTGCAAAGTAAATTTATTTTTTTCTTTTTAGTTTACCTTTTGAAGTCGGTTTTTTTTTGTTTAAAATTATTTTATTTTAAGATTTTTAGTTATGGGTAGACTGAGTAGGGATATTTAGGTACCGCCAGAGCAGCGCAAAAATTATATATATCAAGTTGATTGACTATAAAATGATATGCAAATTTTAATAATATCAAAGTCGGTACCAGCCAAACTGAATATGATTTCTATATAACTCTTTTATTATTTTTAGTCGATTTACATTTCTTTATTTGGCTTAAAACAATTTTTTCCCTTTTTATTATTAACCTATTTCGTCATATTGTTATGATAGTATACCTATATGGATACCTACTATCTGGTGAAGACAGAGGTGGTGTTGAGTACTGTAATTGATATAGTGCCATCGCTTAAAGTATGCTTGCAGTACTTTAAGCGATGTCGTAATTTCCAAACGTATAACTTCAAAGACTAAGCAGTCCTGTATGTCTGTTTCTGATCTATGCGGTATACCTTGATAGTTGATTCAAAATTATGTTTGTTTTTAGACGGATATTAGCATATCGAGTAACATAAGCATGTTACTCGAAAAAAATACAAAATTACTATGAGTGTTCCTATAAATTTCGAGGAGTTCCCTCGATTCCTCACGACACCATCATCAGGCATGCACTTTGATAACTATGAGACCAAGTTCGACTGTAATTGACGTAGTGGCGTATGCTTGCATTTCTTTAAACAACGCTGAAATCTTCAAACGTGTATCTCTAAGGACTCAGAAGTTCTGTTCACTACTTTAGGTCCAGGATATGGTGCAAAATCTTACTATTTGGTAACATATGCTTGGGCTACTTCAGAAAAAATCTAAATCGATATATGTTTCCATATAAATTTTGAGGAGTTCCCTCGATTCCTCACGACACCATCATCAGGCATGCACTTTGATAACTATGAGACCAATTTCGACTGTAATTGACGTAGTGGCGTATGCTTGCATTTCTTTAAACAACGCTGAAATCTTCAAACGTGTATCTCTAAGGACTCAGAAGTTCTGTTCACTACTTTAGGTCCAGGATATGGTGCAAAATCTTACTATTTGGTAACATATGCTTGGGCTACTTCAGAAAAAATCAAAATCGATATATGTTTCCATATAAATTTTGAGGAGTTCCCTCGATTCCTCACGGATCCCATCATCAGGTCACCACTTTGGTAAACACTGGTACAACACTGTAATTGACGTAGTGGCGTATGCTTGCATTTCATTAAACAACGCTGCAATCTTCAAACGTGTATCACTAAGGACTCAGAAGTTCTGTTCACTACTTTAGGTCCAGGATATGGTGCAAAATCTTACTATTTGGTAACATATGCTTGGGCTACTTCAGAAAAAATCAAAATTGATATATGTTTCCATATAAATTTTGAGGAGTTCCCTCGATTCCTCACGGATCCCATCATCAGGTCACCACTTTGGTAAACATTGGTACAACACTGTAATTGACGTAGTGGCGTATGCTTGCATTTCATTAAACAACGCTGCAATCTTCAAACGTGTATCTCTAAGGACTCAGAAGTTCTGTTCACTACTTTAGGTCCAGGATATGGTGCAAAATCTTACTATTTGGTAACATATGCTTGGGCTACTTCAGAAAAAATCAAAATCGATATATGTTTCCATATAAATTTTGAGGAGTTCCCTCGATTCCTCACGGATCCCATCATCAGGTCTCCACTTTGGTGACAATGGGACCAAACGGGAAGCACCACCTTTCAAATAAAAAAAAAATCATCCAAATCGGTTCACCCAGGCGAAAGTTCTGAGGTAACAAACATAAAAAAAAAAAAAAAAAAAAAAAAAAAAACATACAGACGAATTGAGAACCTCCTCCTTTTTTTGGAAGTCGGTTAAAAAGTAAAGTAAGTACATAATATATACTTACACCATAATCAGAAGTCAGGAAGAGATTGCTGTAAGCAGTAACACCGCCTTTATGTACAATTCCTCTTATTGCATTTATCTACTATACAATTGATTGTATTTTATGTTCAAAAAAAGATTTTTTTATTCCTTTCTATTTCCATATTACTATTTGAAAAAAACTATTAGATAAAAAGTATAATATATTATCATCCAAGTCATTCTTATCATCGCATTTTACTGTACTGCTGGTGTATGAAAATCTTACAGTGCAAGTAATATTTAATGGTGTAACAACACAGACACACACAGACATTTGACATTTCTAGCATTTGGATTGGGATAAGTAAAAAAAATGTATTCAAAAATATATTTATTACGTATAATAATATTAAATTAACAATGGTAAACAACGCTTACAAACATAAAAAAAACTGCACCAAAAATACAAAAAAGCTCTCTCAGTCTATCAACATCAGCATGCACTCCAGTTACGTAGGAGAGCCATGAATTTGACGATACAAATGGACCGACAGGACCGGATTCATACCTCGGCTTCACAGGAAACCCGTGTGCATCAACATCAAGGTGATGCAATATTCTCGTTTGCAATAAAATAATTGGGGGTAAATGTTTAGAGCAAACATGACTCTATGTAGCTTCTGGTTTTGCAATGAACTCGAACCATTTTATTTTTGAAGCATGATTTTGTAAAAAACCTTTAAATACCAATTAGCAGATTAATTATATTTAACTTGGTACGGTAACAAGGTACAGTTAAAATAATATAAGTTAAAAGTACCGAATATATTATCTATTCAAACATAAAGTGATTATTTCGAAGGGTTATCGATATAGAAATGTACATCACTAGGAGAAAATTAATCTCTATGTTATGTAAACAAATAATTTTTAATATAATGCAAACACCGCATACTAGTAGAAACTATAATAATATACACATACATCTATTAAAATAAATTAGTTCTAGCCTATTTGGATAAATTTACTAAGCCTATATCATTTAAAACATACATATGAAAAGATATTGTTCCGTAACAGTTTTCTTTTCGAGATGTAGGTATAACTTTTACACGCATTCACTAAGCAAGGCTTTTTCCGAAACAGTTATGTTGTAAATTGCAAAAACTGTAATAAATCAGATGAGAATTTTTATCTATTACATTATAATAATAAAATCTAAAAGAAAATGTTTTCTTCATGTTTTATTGTTGACACGTGGTTGACACAATAATAGGATGGCATATAATGCTACCAATTGAAGTTGTCGCTAATTTCTAAAGAGCTATAAAAGTACAGAGACGTTTTTATTTAGTTGGTTTGATATGTTTGACAGACCACCAAAATTTGACAGACCACCAAATCGACCTCTGACCTGGTGACAACGCGAAAAATCATGAAGTTGCTGTCTCTTTTACTCTCATGAATCTTTGCATTTGAAATTTGTTAGATAGATCGCTGTTTTTAGCTCTACTTTTTACACTCCTTCTATGTATATCCTATTTCTATGGTATGGCCGACAATCATAATACGGAAGTTTAAATCCAATAATTAATTTATCCTTTGCTATGTCAAGTTACGCTTACAAGTGTTTTCCTTCATAAACTCCTTCGATTGAAACTAGGTATCGGCATCAAAGTTAATTTAATCTAACTATTCTCTATTTTTCAGCGACCTCATCCGCAACCAGACCCTGCGGTTCCTTTCCCGGACTCTGCCCGTACTGCGCGCGGATGACGCTCTTCCGCGTGTAGCGCACATGCCGCCCACGCACTACGCCGCGCCGCAACCGAACCCCTCGCACGAGATTGAGCACAACAGGTATGTTACATAGTAACCCGCAACCAGACTGCGGCCACGCAGCGATCCGCAACCGAACCCCTCGCACGAGATTGAGCACAACAGGTATGTTACATAGTAACCCGCAACCAGACTGCGGCCACGCAGCGATCCGCAACCGAACCCCTCGCACGAGATTGAACACAACAGGTATGTTACATAGTAACCCACAACCAGACTGCGGCCACGCAGCGATCCGCAACCGAACCCCTCGCACGAGATTGAGCACAACATGTATGTTAATAATAATAATGCCTCCCACAGTGAGTTCGGTGACATTGGCCGGTTTCATTGAAACCAGCCCAGCTTCGAAGGAGTTATTTAGTGCCCAAGTGTGTGCGCAATACACAGAAGCACTATATTTTCCTTCACGCTCGTAGTGGGATGGATAAGCGACACGACACGGCACAGGACCGACTTTTTACATGCCCATCCGATGCATAGATCGTCTTTCTTGTTAGACAATCAGGTGATCAAAAACTCAAAAGAGAAAAAAATATAAATAGTTTGTCCCGTAATATAAAGGGAAAATAGGTAACTCTGGTTCCCAAACACAGGCTGGCACAGTGGGCCTAGTTGGGGGAGGAGTGGCCTGTGTTTTGACAGATCCAGGACTGATGGTAATCCGCAAGTGGTTTTAGTGGGTAAACCGGCCGTAGCGAGCCGGGAGTCCCACATACCCCTAGGGTCCCTGGATGATGCGTAACGCATTTCCCTTACATTATCAAAAAAGTGGACCTAGTAGCAACTTGCATTTGAATTCTGACAATTTTATAGGCTAGAGGAACGCGCGAAGAGATCGGCAGAGGACAAGACGCTGCAGGCAGAGCACAGAGCCAACGAGGAGTCCAGGGACACCAGCTTCTGCGCGAACGGCGGAGTGTGAGTATTCTTATCTACTTTAGTCATGTGAGATTTAAACTTAACCTATCAAAATAAATCTAATATCAACTTTAATCTATAATATGCAAGGATACTAGTTAATGGAATCAGGCGTTACTTTGCGGAAAACCATAGTATAAAATGTAAATATAATATTATATAATTAGTAATCGTTACAAAATATAAAAACAATAAATAGTCATAATAAATTTAATTTATTTATATTTCTAGTGAATGAATAAGGCGTTCTGTTTGTACAAGTGACGAAGCGACGAAACAAATTTATTTGGAGATAGAAAAGTGACCGTTTACGAATATTTATATAAAAATACTTTGATATTCTAATTAAGCAGGTTACAAATTAAACATATTTATAGTTTATACTATAAATATTTTTACTTTATCACTATTTACTTTTCTACACTCCTCTTCATTTGCACGCTTTTCACAAAGGCAAAACTACAAAATTTCAAAATGCAGAGGGCGTTTTACTTCTAAAGTTTATTAATACATTTCTAGTTTTATCCCATATATTAATTGATCATAAGCACTGGTCTCCCTTTTCCCTTACATCTGCGACTATAGACTCGAAGTTATCAGGTCTACTGCCATCCAGAAAAGTGATGCGCTGGTCTTTCTCCATCTGAAACAATTTAAGTAATTATCAAATTGTTTACAATAATAACACACAACTTTTATTTACACTTTTCCCCTTATTATTACGATTAATACGTTTTTACAAAACATGACCGGTTTCGAATATTATAATATTATTGTGAACATGAATTTCTATCAAGAACCAACAGTACATTCAATCAGTTATATAAAATTGTTTATTTATTTATTTTGTTTGGGAAACCAACAGCTTATAAGTAACAGAGAACAAACAGAAGTATATGAAGTACATAATATGAAGCCAGTAACAGGTTTCCACTAATAGTTATAACATATTATATAGGTAATTTAGGGAAAGGAAAAACATCGTGAGGAAACCCTCATATGGTTGGCCGCTGACATATTGAGCTGTCATTGCTCTGGACTAGGCTGACTATGTTGTGAGAATGCTGTTTAACTACAAAGGGCAACCATAATATTATGATATTTCAATATACTATAGTAATGGACAGATAATAATAATGCCTCCAACGCCGATTTCATTGAAACAAGGCCTTATTTTTATAGTGCCCAAGTGTGAGCGCAATATACTCGCGGACTCTATCTTCCTTCACTCTCGTAGCCCAGTGGGACGGATAACCGACACAACTGGCGGGAGATCAGGCGCAGGATCGACTTAGATCGACGACGCATAGATCATTTTTCTTCTTAGACAAACAGGTGATCAGCATTGTCCTAGCCAAACTTGAAAACCATTTTTTTTTCTACGCGGGAATCGAAACCACGAGTCGAGAGCTAGGCTTTACACCGCGGAGTGATACTGTATACCTAAATTATTTTCCAATAACAGATAAAAACGCCTAAGTTTATAGCCGGTTATACAATTACTGATAAGTATCAGAGACTCTAATTAATGTAGGCAGCGATAAAACTTCCGAATGCCTGTTAGTGGCACAAGTTATATGTGTGCTAGCTTAGTTTTTTTTATCTACAATATTATAACCAAATGTGACATATGTTGGCTGACGATGGTTCCTGGCCATTGATTGGATCTTTACATTGTATTAACTGAAGCTGTTATACAATTCGAGAATGTTATAGCGTTTTAGCCTACTACGGCGACTTTTCAGTATGAGGTTATGAGGGAGGTTGTTGGGACATGGGGTGGACCGTGACTTAACTACAATATAACGGGTGTAAAAAGAACAATCGCTATAACTTTGGTATATGATTATACTACCTTTTCTCATTCTAGAAATGTATTTTTTTTCAACACTTAAAAAAATTTTTGCTTTTCGTTATTATTGCAACAAAAAAAATGGTAAAAATTAAAAAAAAAATAGTTTTTGACAAAAAAATATTTTCAAAATTAGGAAAGGTAGTATAATCGTATCTCAACGTTATAGTGACTGTTCTTTTTACACACTGTATATGGCATCGAAACAACGCTCTAGGAGTTTAGTGGCTAACTATGGTAACTAACTCGATGCCATACTAATTTTAGTTAACTTCCTCACGTTGGGCAGTGACAATAATTCATTACCTCGCGCCTGTACCGCAAGTGCTCGGGCCACACGCACTGCTCGAAGTACCCGGGTATATCCGGGGGGTCGTACACCCGGGCCTCCCGCCGCGACACGCACGCATCGTACGAAAGCACCAGGTAGTATCTGAAAACGGATATTACAAAAAGTCCTTGAATAAGATTTCTATGTAATTATAAAATTAGTAACTTGTCTTAAGGCCCTTAAGGTGTGTTTCACGAACCAATGTTAAAGTTAATCCTTCGTTAAATATCATGTTGTTCTTCTCGTAATTGGTATTGGTATTTAAACAAGCCATCATTACTAACATGCATTGGTGAAATCAGGACTAAATCTCATTAAATTTGCCTTCATGTTAAGTTGACACATGATTAACCTCACAAACTTATAAATCAGTACCATAAATATGCTACTGTCTTTGCCTAGGATGACCCTATGGGGTTTAGTCCAAGTTTTACTACAAAGTTAGTATTATACATAGTTCCCATATGATGTAATGGTATATGCCTTTAAAAAAAGCTCAGAAAGCAACTACATAATTGTTTCCTAAATAAAGTAAAGGATAAATCATATGTTCATAATTAACTAATAGTGTATTTTTGACAGTTTGGCAGAAGTAAATTAGAATGTTTAATATAATTAACACTTAGTTAAATAAATAAATAGAATTTGGAATATTATTTGATAATGCTTATACTAAATAAATATAATAAATTGCTCACCTTAAATCACAAATTTCATTGATGGGTTCAAAATTGAGTACTGTAAATCCTTCCAGTATTATGAACTTCTTTCTTGGTATCGATAGTTTATCGTTACCACTATTTTCATTGTATGTATGCGCTTTATTTTCCCCATTCATAGTTTTTATGACATCACTATACATAGTGTTCATATCTAACGATGACACAATATCATAGTTATTATGATCCAAGCCCTCGCATTTCACATGTTTTGGACTATCGTCAGGATAGAAGTATTGGTCTTGGTGAAATATGTATACTGGGCTTAAAGTGTCTTTTAACTTGTTAGATATTGTTGTCTTTCCTCCGCAAGTTACTCCAGCAATGCCAATAACAATCCAGTCTTGTCGTGACATCATCTTGTAGCTCGTGATTGGTATTGTTACAGATAGGGATAGATGTGGTATAGGGTGTATGCCATAAGACCCCCAATAAAGAATAATCCCCAAACAGCACAAGCGAGCAATCCCCACTGCGGGTCAGGAATGTATTGATATATTTGTAAATCTGAAACAAAGAAGGAATAAAAATTATAGTGACTTTAAAACTATTATTTCAATTTAAATTTAATAACACCTAATTTCAAGTTTGTAGGTGTTATAGCTCTTTGAGATTTCTTGATTAATCAGTGAGTAGTATTTCGCTTATACATGTAGATAACCCTTAAAATGAACGCCATTTATAATCTAAACTCACCTTCGTCTATAAAAGGATAAGTGTTTATCCAAATTATAAACACTAAAAACGTAACAATAGTTATAACCAATATCACTCTTCCCAAAACTGCGTCTGGTATGTCCATATATGCATCACCAAAATAATTAGTAACTAGCTACAAAAGTAGGCCTCCTCAAATTTATTGAATGTTTCTTCGGGAAATAAGATTGATGACTCGTCCTCTTTGGGTTTCTCAACTTTTTGTAGCAAAGGCTTTCCCTTGATGGCTCGTTGTATAATCTGAAAATCAATAAGAGCCATTTTAAAATATAAGAAAAACACAAGATACAAAAACACAGAAAGATTGATAATAGTGATACATTGTATATTATACTAGCTGTTCCCGCGACTTCATTCGCATGATTTTTGAGTGACTTAAGCCGTTTATGCAGCGCACGCAACGAATGTCCCCAAATGTAATTAATTTTTCCCGTTTTTGCAACATTTATCACTGACGCTATTGGTCACAGCGTAATGTTATATAGCCTAAAGCATTCCTCTATAAATGGACTATCCAACAAAAAAAGATTTTTTCAAATCGGACCAGTAGTTCCTGAGATTAGCGCGTTTAAACAAACAAACTCTTCCGCTTTATAATATTAGTATAGATAAAGTACACTTTAAATTATAACTTCTTTACTTTGGCACCATGAATAAAACTTACAAGAGTTTTTTTTTCATTAAATTCATGTCACAGCTGCAAAGGTAATGGTTACACTGTAGATTGTAATCTACGGCATACACATAAAATATCATTGTAAAACAATACCTCTTATCTGATAGTGACATTTTGAGTTTTATGGCCTTTTGCTTATTAAACAGCTGGCCTAGATATTAAAATTCACATTTACAACAAAAGAGAATAACATCATTAATATTTATTTAAAACAAAAATATTACAATAATAATGTGATGTATAGTAATTACGTACTATAACTTGTAAATTTATATTTTATTTAATACTGGCTTGCAAAGACTGAGCGAAAAAAGAAATGCCACATTTTTGACATGATGAATAGCAGCATATGTCTTACTGGCCCCCCACCCCATGGTCTACAACATCTGTGCTAAATTTCATGAAAAGTTGAAGCAATGCAAAGGCACAAACAAGTCTTACCTTTTTGTAATTGTAGGTAAGGTACCTAGGTACTTATTTATTTTTAAACCACTGACCTTTTCTTTTGGAACACCTTTAGCTACTGGAGTTGAGAGAGCCAATAGCTTTTTAATATTTTCTTCAACGCTGCTGGTCTTTGATTTCTCTGTTCGTTTGTTTGACTTATTATTCTTTTGGTTGTATGGATGATACAAATCTGAAATTAAATAATTTTTAGTACTTAATACTTTTCCATATCAATTAAAAGTTATACACATAGTGCAAAAGATTATTATAACAAACTACATTACGAGGATAGATGATGGCAGCCAACATAAAATAAGTGTCACAGGCTCCTAGTAATTAGTCGAAATTATAATATTATCAAATGATTGAGGTTAGGTTTACTACAAGTGATATGACGCAAGTTACGTTAATATACGAACGAACCTTGAACTGTGCCCGTAGGATGGCGAGTTGAATTGTTACGATGCTTGTTGCGTTTTCTTTTATCACTCTCTGCAAAATATAAACAAAGTTATGTCTGTGACTCGGTAACCACGATAGCGATTGTGATGCGGATACGTACCTTCTGGTTCAACAAATTCAAGAGCTTGGCGTACTAATGCAGAAGACATTGTATTTCCAGTATTAATTTATGCATTTAATTTATTTGTAGAATATTTCGAAATGTTAATTGTTAAATTACATTCATAACCTCAAAATGTTGTAACTTGACATTTGACAATCAATTGACGTTAGACAGTTGACAGTTAATTTTTTTCATTAATTTTTATAAAGCAAAAACTAATTGCCAGCGATTCGGCGGGAATATTGACAATAGAAACGAGTAACAATTTTATTTTAACTTTAATAGTAACTTATAATTATTATTAATGTAATTAAGTTAATAATTAGCTTTAATCGTTTTAAAATATGTAATGTTTATAAGTGTATCAGTGACAAAATTAAGAAACTTTAACTTGATACCTATATTTCAAATCTTCTATTTCAAATCGAATGAAAATTGAACTATACAATTCCTGCTTGGTTATTAAAAATACAGGATTCTAGTTTCATACTCAGCGAAGTTATAAAGGGTCGAAAATGGCCTGAGCTGTTACGAGAAAAGAATGGTGCTCAACATGGCGGGGGCACTTAGCTGTTGTATATAGGTATACACACAGAAGAGTAAAAGAGATTAGAATGGCATTGTAGGCGGGGCAGACGCGCCGTACATATGATCAAATGATCATATGTCAGCCGAAACACGTTTTATCGGTCAACAGTCACAATCTTACTGTGACAGCGTACGGAGCTCCATAAAAAGTCGTTAAAAATGACGTGTTGCGCTGTTTTAACGTGTCGGAAAAGAAGCCAAGTGTGTAGTGTAGCCCGAGAAGGAATTTCTTTCCACCGGTAAGTCTAAAAACTTAAAATTTTATGTGATATTAGTAATTATTTCCATAGCATTATGTAGTTCGTGATCGAAAACGATACATTCGTATTTAGGCGCAAAATTATCCATTGCTGCAATACGTAGGTACCATTTTGTGTAATGTCTTTGCGAGTGAGCAATGTATTGCATTCGCAGCGATTGTTCGCTTGCCGAATGACAGCTTCAATTCTAGGTACTTCGTGCGTATCGATAGTGTTGTACCAAGATGTAAACAATGTCGATCTAAGAAAATGATATTATAATTTAAGCAACTCTCTTTATTGATAATTACCATCATATTATTGTTTATTTAATTTAGCTTTCTATTAAGAAATAAAAGATAATTTCATACGGACATTATTATAATTATATTGTTATATCTGTGATTAATGTATGTTTTTTTTGCCTAGTAAATAAATAAATAGATTATTAAGGACCGATTTTTCCATCCTCAGATAAACAACCAGATAGCGTTTATTCGACGAATAGCAATATTTTGAGTTTTTCAATACTCAGATAGTTGTTAACTGCCTAATAAGACACCTATTAAAGGAATAAAATTATCTGCTGCTTGAAGAGCCTGATAAGGCTTTATTTCCCCGATAAGTTCGTGTCTGCATTTATATTTAACAGTTTCGTCAATTTCTTTGGGTATCAGAATCTAATAAAATTGATGTTTTTGAAGCAATGGACGACTTAGCAATCGAGGAGGTACCTGAATTCCTCAATTATTTACATCTGTCTGGTAGAAAACCCCGACCAGCTAGTATTTTCAACAGTACCTTATGCCTAATAGTAGTAGTGATGATTGTAACTAGCACAAGGAATATTTTGAGTCACTGACAAGCTAGTTTCTTACAAATCACATTATACTAATAATATCTATGGACGTTGTGAACACCACTTCAATCTGGCCCTGTGCTAAGCATACAAAGAACTTTACGAACGATAACGGAAATATATTTAATACTTTTTATACGATACACAAATTATTTTTACTAGATTATACACACATTTAATACACATCAATGACCCAGGAACATTGGAATTTTTTTTTCTCTCGGTGGGAATTTGAATGTGCAACCTCTCGGTTGAGCACCAATGCAGTCGACTATTGTACTATGGAGGCAGCGTAGTGGTTGAGTGCATTGGTGCTCAATTATTGACATTGAATAAGCTATTACTAACAAGTAACAAATATAAAACAACATATAATGTAACTCTTTAATATTTAATTAATAGGATTTCTTATTTATAGAATTGATTATCTATACATATAATAAATCTGTAGAGGGGTCATGTCTGTACATTAAGAATATTTAAGTGAAAATTAAAAAAAGGGGGTCTATAAAACCCAAAGAACCTAAAAATAACATTTTTGAAAAAAATGTCTGTCTGTCTGTCTATCTGTGTGTGTAAAGTCCATATGAATCTCAGTACAGAGATCTTCGTCGCGTATATGAGCGTACTATCAAGTAGTCCCGTTCGCATAAAAGAAAAAAAAATATTATACATACAGACGAATTGAGAACCTCCTCCTTTTTTTGAAGTCGGCTTATAATACACGGTCATTTTTTGAGCTGGTAGTAGGAATTGTTAGCACTTTCATAGATTCATCATTTTCATGAAGTCATCATAAAATACCTCAAAACATTCACGACAAAAACGGCCATTATTTGACAGTAAACTATTATTATTAAAAATAAATAAAGAAGCATTACTATAAATTAGTGATTTTAAATATCCAAACGACAGTGTTCATAAACTAATAATGTATTTGAACTGCTGCCCTAAATCACTTTTCCACGCGTACGAAGTCGCGGGCACAGCTAGTTATTGAATAAAGAAATCACAGCCATAAACTATGTGCGCTAAACTATTGAAATGTTACTCTTTAAACATTAAGGAGAAACAAAAAACATAATATTATAAAGTTTCACATTTTTATTACAAATAAGATGATATTGTCAGTAACACAGTAATTGTTTGCTGCATTTTGCTCTATTTATATATATTTTGTTCTTTCCTCATATCATAATTCTCAAGACATAACATCTTTTATGCTCCTTTTCTAGAAAATAATGCCATCTTTGCTATTGTAGTTTTATCAGCTGTACATCAACTCTGAATCTGCAAAAAATTTATGATTAGATGTATCAGTAATTTCCGGTATAAAATGGCAAACCAAAAAGATATTAATCTTTAAATTTCAAGCAATGTTCCAACCTAATTCATGCATTAATACATGAATTTATTTTTGCATATACCTATATTATTTTGTTTGCAACGAAGAAACCTATATAATAGTTTCGGTTCAATTTTCTTTTTCTCCTTTGAAAAGTAAGCGGTTTTGATTAGCAATATGTTAGATAATAAAATAATAAATACCTTTGGCAATAAAATTCTATACAAGAAAATTACTATTTTGTAGTTTGATATTTTGTCACGAGTTCTATTACAACTAACAAGTTCGGAGTTGGTAAAGTTGCAGAACGTCCTCGCATCCTTTTTTGTTCCAAATGGAACATAGATGTAAATAATAAGGGTTTTTGTAAATAATAAGGGTTTTATAAAATTATAAAACCCTTATTATTTACATCTATGTTACACAACAAAAATACATAATAATTATTTGTAAGCTTGAATTTTCAAAAGACAATATTGACAACTGACAAGTGACAACTGAAAAAGTTATACCTACCGAACATGTTGCTATTCTTTTTTAACATATTGAATGCAATAACTGTGCATCTCACTTGCACACAAATAGTGTGAAGTTGTCTGGTTAAATACCACTAATAGCTATTCTGTAGCTATAAGACGATTGAAAAATCGAAAATATTTATTGGCTTGACAACTAGGCAAATAATTTTATTTGTCAGGCTACTATTTGACGATTTATCTGAGTATTGAAAAATCGGCCCTAAGAACAATACATTAGTCGTACGGTACCCTGTCACCCCTCAAAAATTTAACCGAACTATTGCAAAAAATGTGACAATTATTTTATCGATATCAATTATCGACCTTCGGTCACCCTAGCGTATATGAGAAAAGTGCGCGTGTGTAAGTGTACATCTAATGCATTGTTTAAGTTAGTGTGACAACCAATTACAAATTAGCGATCTAAGTGCGTGAGGTTTATTTGTGTGCGTAACGCTCGTACGTATTGGGTTACTTCCATGTAGTGGAATTAAGAGCGGCGACACGCGTTCTGATACAAATTTGAAACTATTTCCATTCTAACCTCTTTATCTGTTCTGTGGGTATACAAGTGCTTGTAGGTGTAGGTTTATAGGGAATAGATTGATTAGGATTACGAGTACCTATACATAGACTAATAATATGGTGGAATTTCATTACAGATTTTGTATGCTATACCGTGCAATAAACGGTGAAACTGCGGGTCCAGAACGACGTGAGGACCCTGGCGTAACCCCACACGCTCCTAATTCTGCGCCACACAGATACGAGGTATAATAATACTGTTATTTTATAAACACAATTGCTATAAAATCTAATAGCAGTCACGGTAGATGCCTAGAGTCCTAATCTTGAAATATGCCCGCGGAAATTAGTACTACCTAAATCTTATCTTAGATGGTAAAATGGAGGTTATTATTTAATACTTTGTACCGTAACTGGAAACATCCGACTTCAATAAATATTGGCTTTAACTCTTCTTCTTTGGGGATCTTTTATGCATGAGTTAACACTCCATCGCGCGATCACAACACCGCGTATATATGGGAATCTATTTTACCTACGTAAAGTACTCTACTATGTAGTAACGCCAAAAAAGTGATTTCCTACTTCCTACTCAGTTACTTGTGTTACAACTTACACACTAGCTACCGCCATAGAAATACTATTTTTTATTTTATTCACAGGGACCTCCTACTCCATGCCCAGCGAGAGTAGAGTACGCTACTCCGGTGTTCGCTCGCAACTACCAAGGCGTGTGGAGATACGTGGTCCAGATACCCTATGAAGGCTACTTCACACAAACTGTTGAGGTCACAAGGTAATGTTTACACCTCTTTCGCATATTTATTTTGTGTTAGTCAGATCGTTAAGCTGAAATAAACGTAGTCCACTAGTTTAGCTTTTGATTTCGGAGAGTTCCAGCGTAACGTTGTTTTCATTAATCTGGTTAAGACAATACAAGCTGATCACCTTGATAACTTTTAATTTTCCGACAAGAAACGTCGGATGGGAAGGTTTTGTGCCAGCCCTGGGCCTCGATTCTCATGCCTTGAAGTTATTTTCGATTCTATGTCTGTTCTGCTTGTATGTGCATCAAATAATACGTGTATGAGCGGGACAGACTAACATTTGGAACGAACTTTGAGGTAGGTACACTAATCTGGGCCCTGTTCTTTTAATAGTTGTGTCGTTCATACGTCCCACTGGGTTGTGAGAAGAAAGGAAGAGAGTCATGCTCCTGTCCATTTCGCACAAAATTAGCTAGTTACAACGGCAGACAACACAAAGAAAGCCGTCAAAACCCCTCTCATGAGAAGTTCTCACTCCAAAAATCCCCAGATGCATGCAAGCCCGCTGCCACTACCTGGACGGTGGGTGCCTGTCCTCCCCTCGCTGGGTGTCACTGCTGGTGGCGGAGCTGCACTACCCTCCCGAAGCCGGCAACACCCCGGAGGACGCGAGCACCGCGCGGACGTGTGACGGCCAGGACGAATACGGATGCTATCAGGTACAAGCACACGCTTGTAGTGTCGTAGGCAAATTGTTTAACCATACCACTTTGGAGCATACACTAATAGTTATAAGGCTCAAAACTACACAGTTTTGAACTTTATAACTATGAGTGTATGCTCCAAAGTAGTATGATTCAACAATTTGCCTACGACACTCTATTGCAAACAAATATGATATGAATGAACTGTAAGTGATGTCCGGACTCGCGACTCTAAAGCGAGTCAGACAAGTGCTCTCAAACCCTTTGCATTTTGCCTCCGGTACCTGGGCTACCCGGTAGAACCTAATTCTCGTAACTGGAACTTCGATTCAAAAGCTAGTCTGTACCTACGGGCCCGCTCTAACATGCATCATATGACGAATAAGAGCCGGGCTCTTAGTTCTCATTCAGCGAAACACAACGCCAGCTTTATACGCCGGATATCTGGACCACGATTCTCGTCCGTCGAATTTCGTTTTAAATATTGTCTGTCCCGCTCGTGTGATATACGTATGCGAGCGGGACAGACTTATATTCGAAACGAAGGCCCGAAATCGGGACCCTGAAAATACAAAGCTGTTAACTTTAAATATTTTACTTAGCTTAGCTTTATTATATTTTTTGTTTAAATAACATAAAAAAGTTCCTGGTTGCTAACAAAATAACAATTCAATTCTAGGTACGCCTTTACTACGACTGGTTCCTGGTCCCTGGCTCGTGCAAGTGCTGGCGGCCAGACTACTTCGCGCGGTACGTCCGACGCGCCAGACAGGACTTGTAGACTTATTGAGACAATCCTACTACAATATAGGCAACAGGAGCATCGCTATGACAATAATATGCGAACTATAATTCGTTTGGACGTTCGGAGAAAACGCTGATCATCGAAAATAGAACTCTGGGCTCATTAGCCCAGAGTTCTATTTTCGATGATCAGCGTTTTCTCCGAACCGCTCGGCGGATTTTAACTCTATTGCATTCAATAGAGTTAAAATCCGCCGAGCGTCGAGTCAAATGTCACTGTCAAATTTGACAACTCGGCACTCGTATTGTATTCAATTTGCAACTCTATTGTATTACTCCAGAGTTTAATTTACAGTGATGAGAATTTTCTCTGAATGGGAGATTCAAAAGAACATAGTCCTAACTTTAGCGATGCTCGTGTCAAATCCCATACATTTGTGTTTTCGAATTTTGTCGTCGTATTTAGCGATGCCTACTTGACTAACACTCTGTAAGAATCGTAATGGAATCGTTGTGGGATCTGAATTCAATAATTTAACGCAACAAGGTGCTAGCTTAACGAGAAATGTTTTTAAGCAAATTCTAAAATATAAAAAATCATCACAAAGTTATAAGGCGCATGGCAGTGCCACTGCCAAGATTGTGAAAGGCGTAAAAGATTTCATCTGCTACACTTAACAGTAATAAAATTATTGAATCACAATTAATGATTTTACGCTTTTGCTTAGGTAATATTGTACGCTTATAAGCGTAAAATCATTACAACCACGCTTAAGGTGTATTTTAATTTATTTTTAATTTAATGGTGCTAATGCAACATATTTTAAGACTGTATTTATATTTCATAAGTTACTATAAAAATTAGCTTAACCAGAATTATTTACACTTTATACTTACTTAATTATAATAATTTAAATTTATTTATTTCTAATGAATTACCGTTTTACCCGACTTTCAAGAAGGGTAATGTTAATTAGTGTAAATATTTCGATTCATACATCAATGGTGCTGTTGGAACTCTCTAGGGTCCAAATGCTTATTTAAATGTTATGTATTTACGTTATTTTTGTAGTGTAAAAGAAACTATGCCGTGTACATTTGTACATTCTCTGTACAATATTGTATTAGTTCGTTTGTCATAGTTAGCTTATTAATACAGTTGATATATAGTAACAACGGAAATACTTTTTCTTGTTTAACTAAACACAGCCAATTGCATTTATAATTTGTTTTATACAACGAATAGGTAAGTTATTAATGTTAATTACACTAAGCTCAAATGTTAAAGTGCATTTATAGGTTAGAAACTTAGATTTGTAAGAGCCTATTGAGAATTAAAATAATAAAAATCTAAATTAAAATATTGTGTTTTGCTTCGTCCTATTATGTAGAGTGCTTTATTTCTGTTTCCAAGGCTATCCTCTAAACGCGTCGCTGTGGTTACGCGAAGGAATTAAATCAACGTATTCTATCCCCAAAGAAATAAGGTAAAAGCTAATAAAAGAATACAAGGTATAAAATAAATGAGTGCTAATACTTTAGGGTGTGTAAGGTCCTCCTATGTGGAGTATACTGTGTAAGTTAAAGACAGCGCTGAAAGACTTACTTTTGACTTTCATGTTTCTATGAGAAATGCCTCTACATCATAAATTTGCCCATACAATAAGTAAAAACAGTACTCCTTTAAGCGCTGCTACAGTAAACTCTAGATCTTGACGGGGGCACTCCCGTGCCCCCAGAAACGTTTCGAGAAAAGGTAGGTAGTGCCCTTGCGCTTCGCTTGCATCAGTTGCATCGTATCACGATTTAGTTTGAAATTGAAATATTATTCGAGAGTTCTACTGTGCTTTCCATTAAAGAAGTTCTTGTTCTTTCACGAAAAGTTTACTTACCTTTTTTGTGATAATTGCTACTTAGTCGGATTTTCAAATTAAACAAACTTGTACTTAGTAAATAATCGTTATTTTATTTAAAAAATATCGTGCCGTCTACTTATTGCGGTTAGGGATTTCTACAAAAGTGTTATAAATAAACTTACTGAGCTAATTTACTTATTTCTTTTATAAATACCTACCTTATAACATCGCGTATTACTACTATTAATGGTACTTCGGTGGCAGAGGTTATTTTTGGTAATTTTAGTATATTCAATACAATATTTTGTCCTTGTCTATTAAGTGACTTTTCTAACTTGTCAGACCAGACAAGGAGAAAATATTGAATTGAGTGTGTAAATATTTTTATTACTAAGGGTGGCTATGTAGGTATTTGGTGTCAAGTGTTTTCTAATTTACAGCTTGTTGAACGGGCTTGACAGGATCTCTTCCGCGCTCTCCCTTTAAGCATAGTTAATTAATTAAACGTAATAATATATTTTCATTATGTATAGGTAGGAATATTTAATTCTGGAATGTTTTTATTGTGATTGTGGTCATATTTGGACGTAAAGTAGTTGGGCATGGTGATAAGGAGTAGGTATATTTCGGAATAACTAGATGCACATCAAAACTACGTTTATAAAGTCATTCGGCAATCGTCGGATCCGTACACAAAGAGTACTTGGGACGCTATTATTAAAAAGAAACATCACAGTCGTTTTTCCATACAAAAACCTCTGTTTCCTCCCTGGATAATGCCTCTAGAGTAACAATTTTTTTCCTGAGTATCTATTTATACTATTAGTACGTCCGTATTTTTTCCTTTTTTTCACAAATTTATTCTTAAAAGAGATATAGACGTTCAAAACCCAAAAAAATATGGCAAGATTTTCGGCTGAGTTTAAACAACCAGGAAACAAATTTGACTGCATTATACAGTAAAATCAAAACATAGGAACCCAGCTCAAGCCTGTTTTGGTTTATAGTGAAAAAAATACCTAAATCAGTTAAGATTTGGAGGAGGAAACAGGGTCCCCCAAACGTAGATTTCTTGTGCTTTTAATAGGTAATTTCAGTTCGTGTTGCAATTGTCTCTATCGCGCTAGTGCTGGCTAGCTAAGGCACTGCGAGACACCTGGGTGGCAGCCACTGCTCTGGCTGGAGATCCGCCGTGGGAGCTCGAGGCGTCGGTGCTCGCCGAAGTGCACCTCTTCCGCGTCGAGAAGAGGCTGCAAGGCGATGTGCCGACTTGGGAGGAGCTCTCGCGACTGCGGAGGCTGGGGCAACAGTGGTTGCTACGAAGGTGGGGTGAGGTCCTGGCGCAGTCCCCGTATGGTCAGCATACGGCCATGGCACTGCGCCCAGTTCTTGCGGCGTGGATGCGCCGCAAAAGAAAACCCCTCACCTTCCGCCTTACACAGGTACTCACCGGACACGGATGTTTCGGTGCGTACCTGTGTAAGGTTGCCAGGAGAGAGCCTACGCCAGCCTGCCACGAATGCGGCGCTGCGGAGGACACGGCTCAGCACACCTTAGAGGTGTGCGATCGATGGGCCGTGCAGCGCCACGATCTCGTGGCAGTGATTGGGCGGGACCTCTCACTCTCGAGTGTGGTTCGCTGCATGCTCGAGAGCGATGAGGCCTGGCAGGCGGTGGTCTCCTTTTGCGAATTCGTTATGTCGCAGAAGGAGGCCTCGGAGCGGGACAGAGAGACTGATCCTCTCTCTCTTCCGCTTCGCCGGCGCAGGACGGGGGTGCGGAGGCGTCGTTATGCGGCCCTCCCATCTCACGTCTAGTACGGGGCTCCGGGTAGAGGGATGGGTAACCTCCCCGGCTTTGTCAGTCTCGGCGCCGAGGAGAGCGCTTCAGTTTGCCGGAGCGCTCTCTTAATTTGATGGAAGTCCGGTCCCTATAGAGGTGAACCGGCCGGTCGAGGGAGGAGTAGCCTGTGTTTAGACAGATCCAGGCACTCCACCCAACATAACGGCTGATGGCAATCCGCAAGTGGTTTTAGTGGGTAAACCGGTCGTAGCGAGCCGGGAGTCCCACATACCCCTCGGGGACCCTCCCGGGGGGATGCGTAATGCATTTCCCTTGCGAAATCAAAAAAAAAAAAAAAAAAAAAAGGCACTGCGAGACAGCTATATATTTTATGAATACCTATTTCCTATTTCTTTCAACCGTGAGGTTTTCTCCTTAAGACTCGACTCATCGTACGCGAATCTTACTAGCACTCGACCGATTTGTATACATCGTCCGATTTCAGCAACGAGTACTGTAGGTAGGTAGGTACTATACTCCTACCTACCTAATAAGTGCCTTCGTCGTCCTAGAACTACGATCTACAGTAAATGATACAAAATTATAATTTAGCTAATTACAACCTCGAAATACTTGATTAAAGCACAGATCAATACCCCTACAGCGAATTATAAAGAAGAAAGGTATCACTAAGTAGGTATTCTGAAGGTATTATTAGGTAGGTGACTTATTAATTTTCGCTTTCTATATCACTATATCACTAGCAGTCCTAAAAATTTATTTCGACTAATATTACAAAATGATAAAGCTTGTTTTTCAAAGGCTGACTAGTGGACTATATCCAGAAAGCGTGTATTGACCGCTACACGCGAGTTGAGATACCTACTAGGATTCCATAATATATTATTGCGTGAATCTACGCGTACTAGGTCCATAGGAATAGCGTGAAACTTGAATTATTTTTTCGTGCGTATCGTACCTACTAGGCTGACATAAAATGCGTCGAAGTTATACGCAACTAATTCGCTTGGACAAAGATTTATCGCATAAGTGCCTAATAATTCATTTTTGCGTTCAGGTGGATAGCCGTTCTTACTAAAGAAAGTCTGTACGTATGGAAATGCACTCTCTTGCAATTTTTTCATTATCTAATTTAGTTTTTTTCTGTTTTATAAAACGTATGGTTTTGCAATAGCGTTACAAGTAATTTTGTATGTAGTAGTTTACATTATTATATAGTTATTTGACAATTGATCATTTACAAGCACTGACTTTTTGTCTTCATACAACATCAGTTCTTTGATAGTCTTCATGGCATAGTATTTTGGAAGACTCAATCCATGTGACAACAACCAAATATTTCTTTGGCAGTCTAACAATTTGCAGCTCTCGCATCAGAGACCGTGTCTTCCGATTCAATAGAAATTTCACGTGACGCGATTGGAGCTTGTCGAGCTCTTTCTACATCTCCTGTCGTTTGCTGCTCTCCTGGTTCCTGGTTGAAGCTGTTATGTGCATGCGCTACTCCTTCTCGGCTTTCGTCGCTGATGACTAGCTGTTGTCCGTTGCACATGTTGATTGTCTGTTCGTGTTTAGGGTGAGCGATGTAGCAAGCTGAATATGGGGGAGGTGGTTCCTCTCGTTTGTGTGACACTGCTGAGTAGGGCGGAGGAAGGTCGACCGATTCGGCGCTCGATTCAGCAACGTTGCTATCTGTTGATACCGCTAACGCGATGTCGCTTGGATGCTCTGGAATAAATTAACTAAATTAAAACTCCGACTAAGGCCGTGTTTCACCAAGCAATGTTAAAGTTAATACTTCGTTAAGTATCATGTTATCCCTCTCGTAATTCCTATCAATGAATGAGAAGGCATGATAATTTAACATGCCGTTAACACTAACATGCGTTGGTGAAATCGGGACTTAGCGTGTAACATTCCTATTACACCTAACAAACGACCCGATGACGAAGAACCGATTTCCACCAAACACAGCTAAGAACACTCTCGACTGATATACCTTTCAAACAAAAAAAAACCGCAATAAAATCGGATCATCCGTTTGGGAACTACGATGCCACACAGACACGTCAAACTTATTACACACCGTCGTTTTTGCGTCGGAGGTTACAAACAGATTTAATTCTACTATCCTACTAATAAATGCAGTTTGTATGACTAGATGTATGTATATTGGTTCTCTTTAACGCAAAAACTGCTAATAGGATTTTGACGAAATTAGCTATAGTTAGTTAACACTGGCTTAACATATAGGCTCCTTTCAACCGTAAGATTTTATTTTGCGTATACGAAGTACTCAACTCAACTCAACTCAACTCAACGGATCAACATCAGCTAGTAATATTATAAATACAAAAGTTTGTTAGAATGGGTTATATTAAGTATGTTTGTAACTCTTTCACTCAAAAACTACTGAACGGATTTTGATGAAATTATCTATGTTAGTAGTTTACATTCTGAATTAACACATAGGCTACTTTTTAACGAATAGGTGACACGTAATGTTTCTGCGTGAATCGTTACGCGCGTACGGAGTAGCGGAAAACATTTTAAATATTATAATGTCTATGTCACGTTGTATTATATATATTTTTTTACTTACGTCTTGTAGCTTGTACACTAGGCGTTGTCCATTCTTCAGACCGTCTTCTACGACCTGAAAATAGATTACAAATATATTTACTAGGTTAATCAGGTATTTTTATTGCTATATTTACTTCTATTTCTCATGTATAAGGCTGATTTTTCACCAGTAATGAGCGAGGATGCGTTGGGAAGAGTGTGTTTTTCAAGAACCAATAGAATCTTCATTTATCTAGCTACAGCGCTCAGCAAATACCATTATATTGGTTTTCATTTCAGTACAATTTGCGGAGTCTACATCCTGAGGATGCTCCGGGGTCGGAGCGAAACGCGCGTCGAGTTTTGCAACCTGCATGGTGGTGGGGCTTTGCACGATCGTGGTAACATTATTGCTTGTGTGGTGGTGGTGTTTTCAGACTTTTGCTTGCGAGTGTACTTGTAAGAAGTATGGGAAGGAGGGAGGTGCTTTAAACACATGCCTACGCGTACACTCATTTGCTTGCAGGTTGTTGCGGGATATTGCTGTATAGAACATATTTACATTGTATGCTATGGATTTTCGCAATATAACGCCTGATTCCATTAGCAACCTCATTTTTATAAATAACCTGGATAAATTATAGCCTATTCAACTTCAGGTTCTG
This sequence comes from Celastrina argiolus, assembly GCA_905187575.2. NCBI lineage: Eukaryota > Metazoa > Arthropoda > Insecta > Lepidoptera > Lycaenidae > Celastrina > Celastrina argiolus. The sequence goes on along the minus strand of LR994582.1, from coordinate 5,241,291 downwards.
GCCCAATTTTGAGGAAGGAATAGGCGCTATGGTGGAACAACGTGTTGCGACAGTACGCAGCGCGTGAGGCACCGTCCAGCTCACGATGACACTTGTTGATGGCGTCCAGGTGTATGGTTTGGAAAAGTTAGTTACAAAGTCGTACCTCGGAAGAAACCCCGCGTGAGGCACCTGTCAGTAGCCCTCAGGATCAGAAGCGCAGCCAGCAGCAGCAGCGCGCCCACCCCCCAGCCCCGCGCTGCGTTCCACATCCCCTGCTCCATGTCCATCTTTCGCTGAACCCCGTTCATGACCTCCAGGTGTTTGGCCTGGATCAGTTAGGAAGCAAATACTCAAATTGTGTCACAGGAAGCCAGTCTGCTGTCATCATCAGCTGACAGAGACAGGACAAGGTTCACTGTAAGCTCTAAAACCACATGGTCTAACGAACTGAGTAACCAAGTCAACCAAGGTCAGATTAGAGTTAGGGCAAGAGCTTTCTTTCTTGATCTTTTAGTATAGACGAAAGCTGGTTTTCAGCGTTTAGACAATAATATAAATTTAAATATTTCATAATATTTCCAAAAGTAGACAGAACAAGGAAAGAAAGATCTACGTCTTTATACACTAAGCGAATTCGCTCTTTTGATTTAAACCCCTTTTCATAGTATATAGGCTGTAATATTAATAAGTGATAATACTTTAGGGTGTGTATGGGTCCCGTATACAGAGTGTACTGTGAAAGCATCAGCGCTGAAACAGTTACTTTTTTAAAATAATTGTATGGGAAAATTTATAATGTTGGTGCATTTCTCATAGAAACATGAAAGTCAAAGTAAGTATTTCAGCACTCGTACGTTCACAGTAAACTCTACATAGGAGACACATACACACCCTAAATTATTATCACTCATTTATTTTACAGTATACACTAGGCATTGGCTGCAAGTTCAGTTTTCTTTGAACTTCACTGGGCCGGCTTTGTGCCTAGATTAGGTAACGTGTCGCGGTAGTTTTGTTCCTGTGGCTTCGTCAACGGGGGTGGAGTCGGAGTACCGAGTTGTAGTGGGTAGGCCTGCGTCCATTTACCATCTTTCGGACGCAGCGAGTCCTACATATCCGTGGAGGGAATCCCCAATCCCCCACGGAAAATAAGAAAGGTAACGTACCGTATCGAAGTCTGTTAAATCCCAGGGGACATCAGGCCGCTGGTTCCACGGTAGCGTTGGCCTTACGTTCGCGTGGACTTGGCGCACATTGTTCAATCTGGAAACAAATTAATATTGTCTTTAACTTACTCATTACTATCATCATTTTAGCTAAGTGACGCGGCGTCCACTACTGAACATAAGCGTCCCCGAAGTGTTTCAAGAGGCTTAGTTACCTATATATTATAGTAATACTAGCTGTGCCCGCGACTTCGTTCGCGTGGTTTTTGAGTGACTCAAACCGTTTATGCAGCGCACGCAACGAAAGCCCCAAATGTGAATAATTTTCCCCAATTTTCGCAACATTTCTCACTGACGCTTCGCTCCTGGTCGCAGCGTAATGTTATATAGTTTAAAGCCTTCCTCTATAAATGGACTATCCAACAAAAAAAGAATTTTTCAAATCGGACCAGTATTTCCTGAGATTAGCGCGTTTAAACAAACAAACAAACAAACTCTTCCGCTTTATAATATTAGTATAGATTACTATATAACATGTATTTTCATCAAGAACCTACAGTACAATCAATAGGATAGTTTCCTATACTCTTCACGCGGGTTGGTGAGCTTAGTTTTAATATAACAACAATGTCCACGGAATCAATGCTGCTCATTTCCGGAAATATTATATTCCCTCTGTCGCATTTTATGATACCCATGCAAAAGATAGTTGAAAGGAATTGCCATTCTTACTCCAGTATGCTCATGGAAAAGAGTATAGCAACAAAAGACTTACTTGGATAGCGAGTAAATCAGTATATCTAAGTCTCGTGATTAAGATGAGTGAATTCTCAAATTCCAATATCGATTTATTGAAATTAGATTCAAGACTAAGGCCACTGAAAGGAGTTTATATCTACATAATACTTACTTGGATGGCGAGTAAATGAGTATTTAGATGTTTAAGATTAGAGAATTCTCAAATTCCAATATCAATCTATTGAAATTATTGAAATTATTGCATGACTAGGGCTACTGAAAGGAGTTTTACCTATCATCCACATGATACTTGGACGGTGAGTAAATGTATATATCGGGTATAGGCATCTTCTGTCTCTTGAGTAACGCCTGCAGCTCCTGCAGTTCCTGCAGCTTCTGGATCCTCTGCAATCTCTCGCCCATCCTCGCATCTGCCCATTGCCGCCACTTCTGCCCTTCCCACCACCAATTTGGAGGACGTGGGGTGGCCTGCATCTGTAACATACAAAATATGAAGCTTATTCTCAAATGCGTCGTGTTCTAGGTACGGCTTATAAATAACGATTTTTAACTATTTGCTTCGTAAAATACTTATTATTATCGTAAAATACTTTATATTAATACTAGCTGTGCCCGCGACTTGATTCGTGTGGTTGTCCGCAACACTAGTCGCGATTATCTTTTGATCGCTCACGATGGTTTTTGTTATAATAATTATTAAAAAGGTATATTTTTTGAGCAACTTAAACCGTTTATGCGGCGCACGCAACGAAAGTCCCCAAATGTGAATAACTTTCCCCGTTTTTGCAACATTTCTCACTGACGCTTCGCTCCTATTGGTCGCAGCGTAATGTTATATAGCCTAAAGCCTTCCTCTATAAATGGACTATCCAACAAAAGAAGATTTTTTTAATCGAAGCAGCTGTAGTTCCTGAGATTAGCGAGTTTAAAGAAACAAACTCTCCCGCTTTATAATATTAGTATAGATAATGACGATATTTATGTAAATGGTACCGTATAACCACGCCTTAGGAACGTCTTGACCTTAGTGATATGAGGGCCCAGTAACATCACTTATCGGCTCATATTATGTCATGACCCTGACATTACAATGTCAATATACACTGTCCTTAAAGTAATTAGAGGGCTTCTGTCTCTATGTTACTACCGGTCGCATTCACAGTTAATGCTTGAGGTGGAAATGCTAAGTCCCTTTTCACCGACGCATGTTAGTGTTAACGGCTTGTTAAAATACCATTCCATTTCCCGCTCCGTGTCTAGTGGTTCAGGGCTTTAATCTCAACCCGGAGGTCGTGGGTTCGATTCCTGCGTTGAAACAACAAAAAATGTTGTTTTCAAGTTTGGTTAGGACAATGCAGGCTGATCACCTGATTGTCTGACAAGAAAGATGATCCATGCGTCGGATGGGCATGTAAACAGTCGGCCCTGCGCCTGTTCTCTTGCCAGTCGTGTCAGGTTACCGCCCCACTGGGTTATGGGAGTAATAGAAGAGAGACTGTCTTTGTGTATTGCGCACACACATGGGCACTATAAAATAACTCCTGCGTAGCTGGCCTGGTTTCAATGAAATCGGCTACCGACACCGAAATCGGTGATGGGAGCTATTATTCCTTCTCATTCATTAATAGGAATTACGAGAGGAACAACATGATATTATATTATAACAAGGTAGGTTAATAATATTGGTAGAGATTTTGACAGAAAATTTTTATATCGATTATATGGCTTTATTTCAAAATCTATAAGTACCTAGTTATATTAACTATAGAGTAAGCTTATAATATTATGTTTTCGAGTGTGACATTAGATACTTATCTGGCAGTCTTGTTATTTTTTGCCGTGATTTTGATAATAAATTTAGGACTTAAGATCAAAATGTCTACGAAGTATCTGCTTAATTAAGCATTATAATATTATATTATTTGATATTTCTGAGGCCGAACTAAGTTACTGATTTGTCAGTCCAATTTATTATCTCCTATTAAGTGATTAACAAAGCGGAAAATTTATGGGACAGCCCATTAATAAAAAGTAGCGCACATTCGTGTCGAAACGTCGCGTTTCTTCGTGTTTTTCCCCATAGCATTGCATCAGCTATATTCGATAATTATTCGTTAATGATTATTAATTACGTACAAATTATGATTATAACTTCTAAGTAATAATATAATAATAATAATAATATCGCTTTAGTACGCTTCACATATCCGAAGAACTTGTGTTACAGGTGCCAGACAACGGAAATATATTTAATACTTTTATACTATACACATATTTAAGATTTTTATTATATTAATACACAAATATAATACACATCCATGACCTAGGAACATTGAAAACTTTTTGTTCCCCCGGCGGGATTCGAACCCTCTCGCTCGAGCACCAACGCGTTCAACCACTGCGCTATGGAGGTCGTCGTACTGTATGGAGTGAGCGTCGCGTCGACCAGCGTTATGGGTTTTATAGTGACTGTATAGAAAAACATGACGCGTTGCGACGTTTCGACTTTGTGCCCGTGTGTGTTGCGCCTAAGAATAAAATGTCTCAATCAAAATCAAAATATTTTATTTCCAAATGAAATTTAACAAGGTTTTTTTGGAAATTCAACAAAAAGTCTACCACCGGTTCAAGTAGCCCGCCGAGAAAAACCGGCGAAAGAAACTCGGATGGGGCCATCTTTTAGAAACAAGATGGAAATATGTTATTTTTTTAAAATGTATACAATATATTATGTTTACTATGTAAGTAATAAGTTAATCTATATTATATCTCTGGGTGGGTCTCTGGGTGCAATCGTAATTTGTCTTAACAGCTCAAGTGGTTAACAAAGATATTATGAATAACGAAATCACTTTGTTAAAGAAGTAGGTAATACTGAATCATCCCACGATATACGAATTACGAAAAAACACGATAACATGTGAGTATTTAACATAAATAATTTCGTGTGAATAGCTAAAAAACCGGGTAAATGCGAGTAGAATTACGCACGAGGGGTTCCGTACAAAACGCAAAAAACACGTTTGTTGTATCTAGGGCCCGTATATATAAAACAATCTCAAACCCAACCTCACTTGAGAACCTATTTGACAGATAAAACAACGTTCCGTTTCACTTTTAAAAATGAAGAATTTTACTTATGTTATATACTTTAATTTTTTTCTTTCTTAAAACGTAAAAATAAAGATTATAAAAATATATATTATACTTATATTATTGTTTCCTGTAATCTATAATATATGTAACATTAATAAAGTTGTTCACTTTTAAAAGTGAAACGAAACGTTGTTTTATCTGTCCAATAGGTTCTCAAGGTGAGGTTGGGTTTGAGATTGTTTTATTTATACGGGCCTAAGTCCCGTAAATATCAATTTGATTCAGTTTTTTATATTTGTTGTTACAGCGGCAACAGACATACATCATCTGTGAAAAATTCAACTATCTGACTATTACGGTTCATGAGATGCCTGGTGACAGACAGACAGACGGACAGCAAAGTCTTAGGGACCCGTATTTTACCCTTTGGGTACAACCCCAAAAATATTTAATCCAATCTATAGTTAGCTCATTTTCTTTTAGCATACAACTTGCTCACGTAACCCTGTAATATCACTCACTGGAAACTATGAACTAAGTTCAATAGAAGTAGGTATAAAATAGCTTGTAGAAGTAGACTGAAGCGGATTTGGTTTACGGTTGCTAAACAAGTAGGTTATAATAATTATATTTCACAAATAGGTTGTCCAATATCATCACTACACTACCTGTCGTCATAAAATACTTGAAAGTCTACGAGAAATCCTCCAACACATTTGTCAGGACTTCATATTGTCTGGTTGTTTAATGTTTGCACGAACCTTAGGGCGTGTTTCACCAAGGCAATTTTAAAGTTAATCCTTCGTTAAAATATATCATGTTATCCTTCTCGTAATTCCCATCAATTATTCAGAATGCATGGTATTTTAACAAGCCGTTAACACTATCATGCGTAGGTGAAACACGCCCTTACTCTTGAAACTAAGTTCAATTCCAAACCGATTCCACTGCTACCTTTTGCTGTCTCTACATTTGCTTACTTGAATACAATAAATAAAAAAAACACAATAGTAATAAAACCATATAGTATCTGTTAAATTCACACAAATCTGCTACCTTTTGCTGTCTCTACATTTGCTTACTTGAAAACAATAAATCATAATAGTAATAAAATCATACTACTGTTAAATTAACTCAAATCTCGCTCAAATACTAATTTCACTTAGTTTCATAAAATCGAAATCTAAAACACTTAGGGCGTGTTTCACCAAGGAATGTTAAAGTTAATCCGTCTTTAATATCATGTTGTTCCTCTCGTAATTCATATAATTTGTTTGAGAAGGCATGGTATTTTAACAAGCCGTTAACACTAACATGCGTTGGTGAAATCGGGACTAAATTTTTACCCAATTTGGCGCTAGTGTCGTGTTTAAGGTTAGCCAAATGTCAAATGTCAGTGAAATCGGTTTAGGGAGGTATTATTATAATATTACGTTACTAGTCTATTGTTATAATATATTACTGGCTTTTCCTGTACGATAACTATGTTTGAGGTTGAGGATAAACGTAAAAACAAGGAGCTCCGCAAAACACCAGGACTACAAGTACATACAAGTAGTTACAAGCTGATAGCATTTAAATTATACGGGTTTGTATGATGTATCACTTCTGATGTAACGTTACGGCAATAATAATACGTAACAGTACTTGTATGTGGAGCGGTTTAATCTAGACTGGATTATTACTGACACTAGTTTGCTGGATGGAGCCCAAGCACGAACGATTAGCGAAGAGTTTTTCGTATTATGACAGCGCCTATACGATTTTCATTCGATTTTATATTAATACTTCGCGCTTATTGTTCCTGCTTGGGCTGCGTATCGTTGAGCTCTCACGATTGTAATTTAGAAGTGCACGAAAATATCGTAATAATAGCATTAAACTTTTTTACGCGTTTCAAGGAACTTAAAAAAAAACTATATTTAAGTAAATAAATATAAAAAAAAAGCCTTTTATTTCGTTATTTCACATTTACAAATGATTTAAATAATTACATAATATTTTTTTAATAATTTATATAAATTTGTTAGCCATTTAGATTTCAATTTAATATAAGATTAGAATTTTTACTTTATTTTACAAATTTAACGCTCATTTTTATTACATAATTACACTATAACGAACCCCTCTTTATTCGAGGGTGAAGGCCTCCTCCAGACAGAAGATATTTAAATATCGTATTAAAAATAAATTCAAAATCATCAGGCTATATGATAGGTTGGGGGGAGGGTTCACATTAAATATATGTATGAACTTGTCGTAAAATCTCTTGGGCTATACCAATTGTATCTGGCTGATTTTGGTATCATTAAAAAGTTTTGATTTTATAAAAGACAACACTACAAATTCCAATTATGTACATGTGAGATTTTCATTAGTAGTTACCATGTAGCTGAAGAACTGGGGATTGACCACAAATCGTGACATTATCAATCTTAACTGCACGGCAAATAAGTGACATTTAAATGAATAGCACTATGTGTTCTATATTATCGCTGTGTGAGTTTTATGTGAGCACTAACTACTGACCTCACCTGGTCTAATAGGTAGGTCACACCTCGCCTTATTAAATCCAACTCGTTCGTTCCAACGTTACTATAATTGGATAGAGTGAAAACCGGTCAAGTGGACTCACTAAATGCGGCGTGAGGTTCCGTAGCTGAAAAACTATTCAAATGGGCTTAGTAGATAATAGCTTGGCAGGTTTATTGTTTTGAGAATTATTTTCATTTTAATACAAGCTATAATATTAATGAGTGATAAATAATAATACTTTAGGGTGTGTATCGGTTCCGTATATAGAATTTACTGTGAAAACACCAGCGCTGAAAGAAGTATTTTTTTAAATATGGTATGGGCAAATTTATGATGTTGGGGCATTTAATATAGAAACATGAAAGTTAAAAGTGAATTTTTCAGCGCTGGTACTTTCACAGTATACCTACATAGGGGGCATACACTCCCTACAGTTCCCTAAAGTTATCACTCATTTATTTTTCACCTTGTATAAGTCTTTCCCTTGTTACTTTGTCCGATCACGAAGACAAATGGAAGAGTGATTCTTATTTTTGCAGTGATGGCTAAAGTAGAAGTTACGATCGCAATTCTTGAGATCAAGCTGGAGGCTTGCTTATTAATACGGGCTTATGTATTATTTTTTGTTCCTTCGTAGCGCCCAAACGACTATATTATGTGTTTTAATAAAAATAGTCTCGATGGATTCGTTTAGATAAAGTCTATAGGCCGGTACATTATACACAAGATCATCTACTCAACCTGCAGCCCGCGGGCCTCATATGGCCCACCGACCCTATTTTATTGGCCCATTTGAAGTAAAAAATATTAAAACTATTAAAATTTTTACCAAGTAAGATCATAGCCCTTAGCAAATCTTCGGAAAGTTTTAAAAGAGTGTTCATCGTTATTTGATAACCTACACTTCAATCAATACCTGGTTTTAGCTTGCGGCCCTCGACACCATGGCTGACATAGGTATGTTTGCGGCCACTAATATAAATAAGAATGAGTAAGACTGCACTAGATACTTTACGTAATAAAAGTAAAGTATTAATATAAACTCTAGTGTTAATTACGGCATAAAGTCTATACTACATAATTAATATAATTACATGAGTCTGAATTGAACATTTTTATTTTTAAGAGTTGGTTTCGGAACTATAACAACGGAAAACTACCTTTACTTTAGGGCGTGTTTCACCAAGCAATGTTAAAGTTAATCCTTCGTTAAATATCATGTCGTTCCTGTCGTAATTCCTATCAATGAATGAGAAGGCATTTTAACAAGCCATTAACACTAACATGCGTTAGTGAAATCGGGACTTAATATTTAAACTATTTCAACCCCGTGATAAAAATCAATTATTTTTCTCCCCGCAAACAGTGACCCTCCTCGGCGACTGGCCCTTGTGATAAATCGGCCCTCATCCCCGACCTTGAACCTTAAGCCCTGAACCGATCAAACACGCTTAGTCATTATTTACAAAATATTCCTCGCTACTTCGTTTGTCAGAAATCCGTACTTACATTTTGCTGACATAAAACTAGCCCGTCCCGTGCTACCTAAATTTGTCAATACCAATCTTTTTTTTTAACCCCCGACGCAAAAACGACGGGGTGTTATAAGTTTGACGTATCTGTGTCAATGTATGTGTCTGTCTGTGGTAGCGTAGCTCCCAAACGGATGATCCGATTTTAATGTGTTTTTTTTTCTTTGAAAGATATATCAGTCGAGAGTGTTCTTAGCTATGTTTGGTGGAAATCGGTTCAGGTCTTCAAGGTCATCAGGTCGTTTGTGAGGTGTGATAGGAATGTTCTTTTTAATCTACCTAACTTTTTGTACTCCCGACCATATCATTCGACCGAGAATCAAAAAAAAGGTCAATTTATTCGGGAGTACGCGGCACAATCGAATCTGAATCAAAATCGAACCAGTTTGGAGAGTAAGGTCCCAGGTATTGCGGCACGACGCGTCTCGTCGTGGTGATACACCTTAATGATATTCAATTTTGATTTTAGGCACTTCCTGGATATCATCTTGCTATTTGTTATTTCTTGTTGTTTTTTTATATTCTTTTGTCGTGTTATCTGGTGTTAAATTTGGTGTTTTGGATATATAATATATATCTACACATCATATAAGTAATATGTAATGTCTAAAAAATCGAACAAAGTTCTATTTTTAATTTAAATTCAAAAACTAATCTTCATTTGGACCAATCAAAACTCTTTTAAGTAACTAAATTATATTATATACAGAATACACTGTTGCTATTTTAACATACCGGGATGCATCACAGCTTTATTATTGTTCGAATTAATTAGTGAAGTCGACCTTCAGGTAACAATTATGTTTATAAAGGGGTTAAGTAACATTATGTTTAAAAAAAATACAATAAGGGTTCTGAAAAAAAAGAAAGAGCTTTCCTTCCCACTCTACATAATAATATGATGAGATGTTCTAAACAATCCTTACTAATATAATACACACAATAACTACTGAGCTGGTTTCATTAAAGGGTCTGGATCTTAACAATTTACTTTTTATGTCTACAAAATGTTATTTTACTTATTGCGCAAACAATATCTAGTATAATATGAAATAAGTAAGCAACGAATAAAAAGCTAATGAAGCCTGAAAATACATTACACATTTTCTTAGTATACTAAGAAAAAAATACTACCAAAAAATATAACTATACTTATACCAAACTAAGGAAAGTTATTATACCTTGTTATCGCAGTTTCAATATCACAGTTCACTCATCACTTCCAGGCACTGGGTTCATCACATCACTATTAGTATTATTGGTATTAATGCAAGTATCAATATTGTTTATATAGTGCAAACGTGCAACATAGGAGCAGGCGAATACATAAATAATGTCTGCAGCCGTACGCATGCGCGGTCGGCGTAATCAATTTTGTATGCGCGGACTTACGCCATTAGTAATCTGTGCTTACGCTGGGACATAGAGGCCATTTCGTAAAGAAGACCCGTTGAGGGGGCGCTGTGATCGCGACTCGCGAGACAGAATGCTAACCTCCGGTTTACCGAACGCTATTCAAATTAATGATCAACTAACATGGCATTCAAATCAACAACCCATATTGATCGCTGATTGGTAGAACATTATCAGACAGAAAGGAACGATATATTTCGTTATTACATCACGCTCACACTTGCAAGATTTGTTAAAATTCCACAGATAAGGTTAATTCACCAAAGACACCGATTAGCTGACATACGATTTGAATCAGAGAGCGAGCGTGATGTAATTATAAAATATCTGTCTGTTCCTTTCTGTCTGATAATATTCCACCAATCAGTGTTCAATATGGGTTGTTGATTTGAATGCCATGTTAGTTGATCATTCATTTGAATAGAGTTCGGGAAACCGGGGGTATATCAACCTTTCCCATAAGATCTCCAAAGGAATAAAGGTAAAAACTAATATGTACTGAGCTAATACGTTTTTATTTAAGTGTCATTCCTACAAATAGTTAAGTACTAGGCGGCGATTCTCAGGCCTCGAACTTAGTTTTTACTATCGGTCTGTCCCGCTCATTCAAATGAGATTTACCGCGCGTGCGAGCGGGATATACTAATATTTAAAACTTAGTTCGAGGCCTGAGAATTACGGCCCTGACCTCCAATATATCTCGCTACGATTTAGTTCCATTATTTTCCGCGAGACTTTTTTCACGGAATGGATTCTACGATAACACACGGCTGCCATTAAAAACGTCGTGTGTACGATTTCCAACTCTATTGTAATACAGTAGAGTTTTATTTTCATCGGATTAACTCCGACCTGGGAAATTTAGGACAATAGAGTCCCTTACTATCGTAGTATGATAGAATGCTTCTTATTTTTTTGGTTCTTTTATATAATGTGTTGCCACATTAACTGCCAAATAATTACGACAATATCATTTTAAAATCTCACAACTAATTCGTAACTTTGTTAAGGCTAAAAATGGCTGTTTGGATTTTTGTTTAGAAATATTTTGGAACCAAAAATATATAAAACCCAATAAGAGATGGAACATGAAGAAAAGGTGTTATGATATAGCTCGTTTTTAAGCCTTTTTTACTAAAATATGGTTTTATTATTATACATACAGAAATGGGCGATAAGTGACGAGATTTTTCATCTTAATCTTGTCACGTAGAACATAATATTTTGTTATTATTGTATCTTTATTATCGTTACATAAAAATTTATCATAATATTATTATACTTGTTTACGTCAGTATCAATCTTGACCGTGATACTGCAATATTTAATTTAATATTACCTATGTATAAATGATCACTTGTGGCATGTGGAAAGAGATGCCACAGTCTAAATTAAACCGGCGTAAAATAAATGCGTAGTTTTCCGCTGAGTGACTCTGGATAGTAGTGGCCCTAGCAGTATTTTATTATATCCCTTTCAACAGATCGGGAAACGAGCAGAGAAGAGCAGAAACGTGGAGAGAATTTGTATGTCACTTAGCTCGAGTCCTATATTTTGTTTTCGTCCTGGGCCCTAATTCTCAGTCCTCGAACTTAGTTTTTACTATCGGTCTGTCCCGCTCATGCAAATGAGATTTACCGCGCGTGCGAGCGGGATATACTAATATTCGGAAGTAAGTTCGAGGACTGAGAATCGCCGCCCTGTAGTGTCATTCCATTCGATATGCGTTAATCCTCTTATTGGATACGAAACCTCCACTATGTGGCGTTTGAGAGTTTTCGGTACTGATAGTGGACGCGTCCTCTTTGAGGCTGATTGGCTCAGATGGTGGCTGAGGTTACTAAATCAAAACCTTCACAGACTTTTAGGCGTTTATAATAATTGAAGACATGAATGGATGAATTTGATATGACCTTCATCCATTCATATCTTCAATTATAATACAACTCCGTGAATAATTTGCAAGCAGTAGACCAAACAGGAAGGTTAGATATCGATTGTTAATTGTATTAGCGCTGTCTTTGTATTCATAGAATTATCATTCGATAACGTTACATTTACGAAGTACTCAAATGTTCCTGTTCGGACTGCTGTTCTAACTCATCCCGTTCAATTCTTTTTTGAATGCCATGAAATTATTCACGTGAATAAGACTTTAAAATTGCTTCCGTAGTGACTAAAATAAAAAATAAAATTAAGTATGACAAAAAAGTCAAAGAATTTATTGCGCTACATATCTAACTACTATGTACGTGTACGTACGTGAGAACGAAAGAATTAACGTACAACAAACGTTTGTGTCTTGTGTTCCTGGACCATCCAAGGAGTCCCAAGTCCTAACTACCCGCTGCAGTTACTTAAGACATAATTGATCTCGTCACAACAAAATCAAAATGCCAGATCGGTTATGTAAGGGAGCCTGAGGAAGTGCGATCGATGGCGTCCGACACTCCGGCGCCACGGCGGCCCGGGGACACACTGGGCTTTGATCCGACGCAACTGGACACTGTAGCAGCTGGACACAGTAGCAACTTGACACGGTAGCAACAGGACACGGTAGCAACTGGACACAGTAGCAACTGGACGGATTCACGAATACACAATCGCTGGTGTCTCCTATGGTGTGCATTTTGTCAATTTTACATCGACAGACTCCTATGGTGTGTATTTTTAACACAGACAGACACACAGTCGACAAAATACACACCACATTTTATAATGTTTTAGGTTAGTTGGGTAGTAGTCATTTTAGTTGGGTAGACAAATGTGATTTTCCCAATTCAATGTAGGGTTAGTTACAGGTTTGAATACCTCCAACACCTAACTACTCACCGAAATGCGAACTTGTTTCGATATGTTTTCGTTTAAGTATTAAGAGGCACTTCGACTATTTGCACTTAACGTAGGTACTTTTAGGTATTACCATAGACGAATAATACATTATAGTCCATGGTATTACGTTATTGGTTATCGTCGGCCCCAATTCTCGTAACTCGATTCGATCGTTAGTTTGTCCCATTTGCACGCGCGCCATATTATACGTGCAAGAGCAGGATATACTGAGATTCGAAACGAAGTTTGAAGCATGGGAGTCTAGGCCCTGAAATAATAGTAAAAATAGTTATGTAGCTATCAAACATTTTCACGTATCTCGCATTTTTTTTGCTGTTACACCTTAATTTATTAACTGCAACCGCCATAATCGGAGCTTGATTAATACTAAATCTCAGTGTATACCCAGCTTTATGTATACTCTCATTTGAAGCATTGTGTCAAGCAAATTCGCGCGAACACTCAGTCCACTAGTAAAATTCCACAGAAATTCTTCTGAACCGCGCACTTTACTGCTGTTTTTATTTATTTAACTTATAACTATCAAACGGTAGCCTCTTGGTTATTGTAAAATAAATAACTAAGTATTAAAATTTCGCCATACCAAAGTTATTTTAAATCAAACTGTGCAGTGTTTACATGTCTTTACTAGACCGCGCGAATGATTTTCGATCATTAATACACCTAAACATTGAACATTAACAACTAAGTGTAAGTAACATAATCTACATGCCTACCACATTTACAGTGCAACATAATATTTATTAATGCCTCTGAGCAATTTTTTTTATCAAATAGGTAAAGTGTTCCATTGTTTAGAAAAAAAATCTAGGACCATAATAATATTATGACTATAGTATTAACGTGCTCGACGCGACGATGCATCCATGGATACTTAAGAGAATTTCGATTTTGGAGTAAAATTCAATTGAAGAAATGCCGGCTACTAGCAGAACAAATCTCTACATAATATAACGGGTGTAAAAAAAACAGTCACTATAACTTTGAGATAATATTTATTTATTTATTTATTTATTTACTATGAATAACCAACAAAAGTTACAATAATTCATCATATAAATACATTTTAATATTATTAAGAAAGAGCTAATTGTACTTTTAATTACAGGTCATTTCATCATGCAAAAAGAAAATATAAATTAAATTAAAATTAGGTAAATTAAATTTAACAATTAAAAAGAATTACATAAAATTAAAGTCAAATCATAAATAATAATAACAAATGATAGCGATGTCAATATTCGTAATACTTATTTTTTTACACATACTAAGGCCAAAAACATAATAAAATAAAATACAGTATAAAATTCAAAATAATAAATAAAAAATTACAAGAAAATAATATGATTATACTACCTTTTCTCAATGTACAAATGATGTCTTTTTACAAAAATTTTAATTTTTTTTCGCTATCCTCGCGAAAAAATAAGCAATGGTAAAAAGTAAAAAAATATATGTTTTTAGTTTTTGACAAATAAAATAAAAAAATACATTTCCAAAATGAGAAAAGGTAGTAGAATCATATCCCAAAGTTATAGTGACTGTTATTTTCCACCCGTTATAACTAGAAATTACCCGTAAATAAAAGTACTCGATTGTATTAATTAAATTATATTAGCTTTTACACATTTTCTTTAGGACTATAAGATGGGCGGATGTAGCATAAGCGCCGCATCTAGACAACTAGTTTCACTGAAAAGATTCTAGGTACATTCTGGTCGTAGAGAATAGCAAGGAATTTGAAAAGCTGGATTTGTAATCCAGGAGATTCTAGATCCAGATAATGATCTGGGTACCCTGTCTGCATCATGTGTGACTCCACCTGATCACGATGACTACAACTCTTGAAGCAATTTTTATTTACTCGACAGGCTCACTGATTTAATTTAGTTCCATAAAATTTACCCTCAATTGAACTTGGCGCTACCAACGTTTTCAAGATTAGAGAACTGTCAAATTCCAATGCCGATCTATTGAAACTAGATTCAAGGGCTGCTGATGACTATGATGATGATGATCCAGCATGAGACCTATCAGACAGAGAGCGGTTACGCTTTGAAGCGTTCTGCGTTCTTTGTTACGTTTGAAGGCGTTCTGACCGCATCAACCAACAGGGGCTTTTTAATGAGCTGAAACGCATGGGTTAACGCAGAACGCTTGAACGCGTGACCGCTCCCTGTCTGATAGGTCCCGAAGATGACGTGTTATTGTCCAGCATGATGGCGGGCGCCTGGGGTATGGCGGGAGGCTTCGCAGCGGCGGAGGTCTGCGCGCCGATGCTGGTGCTGTGTTGGCTGTGCTGCTGGCCAGGCGATGATAGCTCCGGTAATTAAAAAAACAAAGAAATAAAACAGATTTAAAAACAATTCTGATTACACAAATCTGTTGCACCGTAAAATTTGGTAAAGTAAAAAAAACTGTAATCGGCACAAATTATAAAGGAAACTGCGCCTCAAAATATGAACTGATTACTTAATTATTCTTCGTGATATTTACTATAGTAATTTTTAATAATAATTCAACTTTTTGCACCGTTTCTACTAGATGGAATAATAATAGTAGTACCTATAGCTACCACGTTGTTTCCTCATAATTTACAGATACCAGCTCAGGGAAACATCCTCAAAAACCAGTCGTAACTCGTGGTATGTTATTTATTATTGTCTGTACCCACTTCTAGTCTAATGATATTTTTATTTAATATTCAATGTTTTGGTCCTTTTTATTGGATTATTTATGACCAAAACAAATTTTGCTACTTCTTCACAGAAGTCGGTTCCCGCCAGAAATCCCACGATTGGTCTGGAAAGCGCTTCGGCAGCAGCGCCGTGTCTTTGCACTTACCAAGCACTTCTGGTGAGATATATGTTGTAAATAGAATAATTATTCATTTAGAAAAAATACTTAAAATAAGACGTTACAATATCTTAAAATAATAAATTACGATCAACATTCTCACTGCCAACCTCAATATTGTTGTCGATTACGTTTTACATTAACAACAATGTATACATACTAAGGATTTTATTGTAAATTCCAGGCACGAAACAGCCATTATCCGCTCACAGAAGTCACGAAGAGATACGCGGAAGAAGAAAATCTCATCACGAGGTTATCGAAGATACCCGATACCACTCCGCACCCAGCGTCATAGACGAAGTACTACATAGACGAGACTGGGAGAGATCTACGAAAGATCTATACATTCCACTCAAATCGTCTAATAACAGCGAAGCTAACGACAGTTCCAACGAAGAAGAGGAAGTAACGAATTCCAATGAACTGATGGTTGAAAGAACTTGTAAGAAACACTATACAAATATCAAGTCGTCAAGAAATAAAACGAATAATAAGGAGCTATTGAATGAAGACATAAAAGACAGTGACGCTACAGAGGTCAGAGAATCACCAAGTTTTTATATTGGAGAAGCTACTGACATTTTGAATGAAAATAATGATTCCGAAGTAAAAGATAACGAAATATTTAAGCCAAAAGTATCAAAACAGAACCTAAATGAGTCAATTAAGAGTGCAGATGTTAAGAAAAAAGCAGTGCCCGAATTCCAAATAACTGATACTGAAGACAAAAGTCCAGGAACAGTTTGTGAGAAAGAGATAGATAGATCGGGTGCTGTGCATCATACTGTGGAATCTCGTTCTAGTCTATACAATGCTCATCCAGTGCCTATTCCACCTCCATCAGTAGGTAGGTACAGTAGAGCGTTCATAATAATTGCTTTGGGTTATTTTCGAGTTTTTGATTCTATTTATATCGTGTAGTATGTACTAAAACTAAAAGAATTATTTAAGTCTTTAACTTTGTTAGAATTGTGGGGGCTGTAAATATAGATAGTAAAGAAAATTACTATAAATCACAGATTTTAAACAGAAATAACTAATTAGCAAATCAAAAAGTAATCTGTGGATACCTAAACTAATTTTACATCGAAACCTTTAACTGACTTCAGTCAGTACTTTAGTACATAATACCTACGTTTTTTTTTTCTCCAGAGGCCGTGGGTTATGAATCCGATGCGTCCTACTTGGCTGAGGACGACGTGCTGGGTGCATGGCGCTTGGACCGGGATCCCGGAGTTGTGGTGGACAGAGCCTGGGGTAGAGCTAGACATGGCAGCGCCGGAGATGTGCTGGCGCCTACGATGCGCCCACACTCCGCGGCATTATCAGGTAAGATAGTCATCTATTTATACGGTAGTACTGTCGGGTAAGTTAAAGACGTCGTGGTGACTGCGTGGCGGCTGGGTCCCGAACCCGGGGTTGTGGTAGATATGGCGTGGGGTAGAGCTAGACATGGCAGCGCCGGAGATGTGCTGGCGCCTACGATGCGCCCACACTCCGCGGCATTATCAAGTAAGATGGTCATATATTGATACGCTAGTACTCGTACTGTCGAGTAAGAGCCGAATATGTGCTGGCGCCTACGATGCGCCCACACTCCGCTGCATTATCAGGTAAGATGGCCATCTATTGATACTGTAGTACTGTCGGGTATGTTAAAGACGACGTGGCGACTGCGTAGTGGCTGGATCCCGAACGCGGGGTTGTGGTGGCAATGCGTGGGGTAGAACTAGACATAGCAGCTAGCAGCGCCGGATATGTGTTGGCGCCTACGACGAACACTCTGCGGCTTTATCACGTAAAATGCTCGTCTAATCCGAAAAACCGCACCCGCGCCGCCGCCGCTCCCATCCCGCTGCCCGCAAAATTCGAGGCTGAGGCCTTAGGCCTCAGCCTCGAATTTTGCGGGCAGCGGGGCGGGAGCGGCGGCGGCGCGGGTGCGGTACTCGTTACCCGCTCCCGCCCCGCTGTTTTCGAGAACCGGTCCATTTGATTTTACGCAAAAGATCCTGCCGCTCCCGCGCCGCCGCCGCTCCCGCCCCGCTGCCCGCAAAATTCGAGGCTGAGGCCTTAGGGTGATACCATTTTCTAGTACTAGGCTGTGTCTCAGTATCTATTTTGTGATATAGGTATACAGGACCCATAAACACCCTAAGTATTATCACTCATAATATTATAGGTTATATACTGACTTGACTTTCATGTCCACATTTTTATTTTCAGAGAGCGACTTGGACTTCGAGTTGGAGGAATGTGATGAAGCGCCGCCCTCCTACGATCAGCTCCATCTCCTGTCCATGAGGGAGCGAAAGGAGACTGCTATTTAGACAGTCTAAAATCTAGCCTAGATCCTAGACCCTTATTAATAAAAATATTCCAACCCGCTTACTAACAAAAATATTTACACACGCATATTTTAATCCATGTTGCTATTATAATATTATACACTTCAAAGGCAAACGGCCGAAAACTGAAATGATAGTTACAATTAGTGGTGCTCAAGTCAATTGCTGTCCTTGTCATTTTGTCGAATAGTGACAGTGACAGAAACTTACGAGGGTTTTAACTTTAGTTAGTGTTTTAGTATTAGACTGCTGGCCGATAGACATGGATTAGGGTATCCCTGCTGTACCTAAATATTTTTATTTATATGGGGTATGTAGATATT
The DNA here is from genome assembly GCA_905187575.2 of Celastrina argiolus. Lineage (NCBI taxonomy): Eukaryota > Metazoa > Arthropoda > Insecta > Lepidoptera > Lycaenidae > Celastrina > Celastrina argiolus. The sequence goes on along the minus strand of LR994582.1, from coordinate 5,222,428 downwards.
ACAAAATGGTTTAGTTTGATAAACTTATTTAATTGCACAATATACGTCCAATCTCCATTTGTCTAGTCCAAAATATTATAATAATTAATATTATAAGAGTACCTAATTAATATTTTTATGTAAACGTATAGCTGTTGCATTGGCTAAGATTTAAGAAAGAGTCTACGAGTTTTGAGAACTGCATGAACGGTTTATAAAATATTTTATTATTCGTAAATATTCTGAAAAAGGATTACATTTCTTCGACTTACAAATAGTCTAAAAGTAAAATAATTATACTGGTCTATAAGACATTGTAGGTAGGTACGTAATTTAACAAAAAAATATAATAGATAGACACCATTTAAATTATTTACAATCAAAAGGGACAAGATAATAATAGCTCATACATCGATTTCGGTGGGGGTGGATAGTTGCGTTTTTTGTCCAAGTGTGTACGCAGTATACACGGGAGCAGTAAATTTTGTTTACTATTTAGCACTCTAGGACGGTCGGGAACCGACACGACCGTCGAGAGAGTGTCAGGATTTTGGCATGGCCATTCGATTCATTTAAACGCGGAAAGATGAATAAAGTAAGCCCCTCTTGTCCCAAGTAACATAATAATTCGGCGCTAGAAAACATTCTGTAAATACAATGCTGTAAGTATGTACTTACAGCATTTTCGTTTTCTTGTGTCGAAATATAAATATAATTAATAGAAATACTTAGCTAGAGAATGAATTGAGAACATATTTTAAATATTTGTATGTGTATGAGAATCTTTAAAAATAATATTTTACTAAAATGGTCTCATAAATTTTAGAAGGAGAATTCTCGTTAGCGATTGTAAGACAAATACTGAGACTGGAACTATTCTGCGAATTGGTATTTTATTTCGAGAATTATCTTTCTAAATGATCGCGACATTGTTCAAGCCTAGTTCCGCTTGTGCTAAGCTATTTACTATTTATGTAACTGTTGATTCCTGTGTAAATAAATCTACTTAACACACTTCTATTTTATAATTTAAGTCCTATTCTCCATGTCTTACTATTCCGCTATACAGTGACAGCATTTTTTTTTTCGAGGGGAAATGCGTTGTCCATACCCTGCGATACAGGAGGAGTGGGAGGTTATGTTGGACTTCACAGCATGGAGTTTACCAACTGGAACCTCACGATGTTAGTGGCATCTGGCAGTGGGGAGTGCTACTACAACAACCAGCGGGGTTGTGGTAGTAGCACTACAAGTGACAGCCTGTGAATTACGGGCTCGTAACTTTAATGTGTGTTTTGTTATTAGGCTGTCAGTATATTCAGCAATGATATCCTCTATGAATGGTTTCGTATCTCGAGTGTGTCAAATTTTCTAACTTCAAAATTTGATACTAACCGCAGACTCAGCTGTCGAGATACGCAAAACAATCTTAGAGAATAGCACTGCTGCTCCTAATATTTTCTTAACGCTTTTACTACGACGCTCCTTGCTTCAACCTGCTGCAAGACAAGCATTGGCCAATAAAATATTCAACAAATATAAATGAAAACACATTAACGTTATAAATTTTATTACAAAAAACACAGCCTTTATCAAAAGCTTAACATTTAAGGGACAGTTATAAACAGACACAGTCTTACGCACTACGATACAGACAGACATTTTACTATTAAATAATAATCCATAACAATAATATATTTTTTATTTATTGTGTATGACAATGAACGGTATACAATTTAAAAAATGTATTTTATTATTTCCTTAAGCTACGAATAACAATAGGTAAAGCACATTTTATTATTGTTAATCTTATTTTTTTTTGGCACCTTTTTGGTCACTTTTGGCATAGAATATACAGATATTTTTAATACCTACTTTAATAATATTAGTAAGCAGAAGAATAAGAAATAGGCATTATTTGATTTGATTAAATGAAAAATCACTAAAGCATTTGAAATGTAATCATGTGATTATTTTTAAATGCATTCTTGCCTTTGTTTTATAATGATGAATACCAAACTATAATAATACTCTCACATCAATTTTGGAGACGGTTTCATTGAAACCAGGCCAGCTACATAATTTTATAGTGCCAAAGTGTAAGCGCAATACAGAAGAGCCTCACTCTTCACTTTCTCTCGTAACTAAACAGATATAAATGGCGAGAGATCAGGCGCAGGACCCACGTTTTACATGCCCATCTGACGCGCGTATCACTTATCTTGTCATACGGTGACGTAGGCTACATTGTCCGAATCAGACTTGAACACATTTTTTTTATTTAATGAAGAATCGAATCCACGACCTGTGAAGTCCAGAGTCAAGGTCTTAACCGCTGGAACACGGAAGCGTATATCAAACTATATAGTACCCTGATTCAAGATGCCATCACTGTTTGTCGCTTTTCGAAGTTCGAAAACAAAATGTAGGTGGTTAGCGAAGCTTATGTCAATATCGATGACATCTTGAATCAGGCCCAGGGCCCTTAGTGTAATAAGGTAAACCTAAATGATTTTTAAATGGGGATAATTATTGTCATTTGCTTTTCTGTAACAACAATTAGTTTTGAATAAAGACTTTAACAAAAAAGTTACTTAAGTGATTATATCGATGGCGTCTTGACTAGAGGCCATGTTTTGTTAAATACACGTAAAATATTATTTAAATATTTTTACAAAAGCTAAAGCTTTGGCTTAATCTTTTTAAAGCTTAACGATAGCGTTTTACTTAATAGTTTTCCGTCCTATCATTTCATCAGTCATTTTAGTAGTTTACTATATTATTTACGATTGATTATTACAATATTATCCCCGCCTTTGGTCGACATAGGTCTTAAGTAAAGAACGAAGAGCTAGAGATAGAACAAAAGCATTCTTCCTTGATCTTTTAGCGTAAATAAAACCTGAAAACGTCAGCGTTTACACCCAAATATCAACAAACAGACGCGAGCGAGCGCACACTGAACAACGAAATAATGCTCTACGGCTTTTTACTCTACAAGAATTTCATAGGCTAGGGAAGAAATTAGTATTTACTCGTTTGATATAAACGCACCTTTAGGCTCAACTTACACTCGCATAGAGTAGAAGCGTTGCATTTTTTCGTGTCTTTCCCCATAAATCCTGTGAGGAAAAATTAATCTATATTTTCCAATATTTTAGGTATACGTTGTGATTATGCATATAGTATGGAGCGAACGAATAGAAAATCAACGCATCGCGACGCTTCAAATCTGTGCACATGTCAGTCGAGCCTCAGCAGATTAGCCCACAAGGGATTCTAGACCTACTGCATTGCAGCTGTCCCATGTGTCAAAACCACTGTAACCTAATAAGTTATTTCGCTTGGTCGGTTAATAATGCACACAAACATGCTTGAATTGTAAACTGTCGGTTTGACGCCAATTTTTGATATCGACAGAATTGTTGCGAAGCGAAAACTTCTTAAACCGCTTCGTTACGTAACGCGTTATGGTGTAAGGCTGTGTGGCCCTTTCACTCACATATACGGCAGCGGCAGGTCCTCTCTCACTCTAAGGGCTCGCACACAAAACCGTGATGCGATGCGATATTATGCAGCATCTCTTTTTTTGTAGTGTAAAAATAAAAGACGCAGACATCGTATCGCATCGCATCGTGGGTTTGTGTGAGAGGCCTTACCCAAAATACCACTCGTATTAAGTTGTCACTACTGTCACACATGTTTTGTGAACTAGAATACCTATAGACTATGGTACGAAGTCAAAGCGTCGCGTTTTTTCTTGTTTTTCCCCATAGCATATTCCATCTCCATTTTCCAATTACTAAGGTACATTATAATTATGCATAGGTAGCGACCGCTATGTTTTTCCTAGTAAACATATTGGCACTTCGACTCCGCGCTATGTTAAGCTAAGCGCGTAAGTTAAGTTTATAGAGGGTAGTCTTAACTACTACGTCGGCGGCGGCGGTTCAACTGTCAGCTGTGGCACGTGTTTCACGGGCGTCTGCGGGCGGGAGAGGACGCGGGGCGCGGGGAGGGTAGACTGCTGTTGAGACGGAAACACCGCGTCCGAGCGAGACGGCATCTGACAGAGGCGCGCCATCGCGGTCGCACTCTCGCGGACCTCTGCAAAAGAACCACGCGATGGAAGTGAAACCTTCAAAAATAAACAGTATGTTTCAAATCTTTCCTCGATATAAAGTGAATACCTACTAGCACCAATATTTTTTAATCTCCAGGTAGAGAAAAAATAATATTGCTGCTAGGTCAAAACTTTATAATTATGAGCAATATCGTTTAGAAATTTAAGGATATTGTATTACATTATATCTGCTATGACTTGTTACTCAAGTATATAAGTTAATAAAAAAAATTACAAACAAATGGCCTACTACACATTAACACCATTACAACTCCTATGTATCCAAGATCTACAATGGTAATAAACCACAAAAACCCTTTGATATGATCTTAGGGTGCTAGATCTATCTTAGGATACATAATATAATTAATCATAAAAATGTAGAGAACAATAAATACATATATACCACAATTCACAAAGCATATCAGAGACCAGTCAATATGGTTTTTGAAATCTTAATACAAACAATACCAATAATATACTATAATAATTATAATATATAGTTCGTCTCTGATAAATTTAACGTAAAGGTAAACAAACCGAAAACATCGAAAATTACTTATTGTGCACACTTATCAACACTTTCACAGGTTATACTAAAGGATCATACTTCATTATCCAATACATTTTATAACAATTAAACAATAATTAACATGTTTAAACATGAATTGAAAAATCTTCACAATAAAAATACGCTATTTTGACACTGGCGATTGTAGAATATAGTAGTCTATGGATTCATGTAGCCAACATTAATCAATATCATATATTTATCAATGCATTAATATTGACCAATTGGTATCACTGACTAATCTATGGTTGTGTCATAAACGGCTTTGTTCACGTTTGGGTTAAATTTATCTCGGACGTACTATAACCAATTTTGAATAATAATTTTGCTGCCCAATACCAGTTTATTGTAAGAAATACACCATAAGGCTTACTAGTTTACGGGGTTCGGAGGTTATTTTTAACATTGAGTAGGTTAATAAAGATAGACAGCTTGAATCTCTGCCAACAAAATATTTTACGGTGTCGTCTTTCAGGTCATAAGTTTAATAGTCTGCTAAACATAGCCGCTTAATTTCTGGCTAAGATATTATGACAACTAGTTCTATTGTACACGAAAATTCTATAAAAAATAGTTTGATTGAATTTTGTGTACAATTGAACTATACAATGTGTAAAAAGAACAGTCATAATAACTTTGAGATACGATTATACTACCTTTCCTCATTTTGAAAATGTATTTTTTTGTCAAACCTAAAAAAATGCGTTTTACCATTTCTTATTATTTTGTCGCAAGAATAACGAAAAAACATTTTTTTTTTGTTTTTTATTTTGAAAATTCAAAAAAATATAATATATTAATATCTATGGACGCTTCACACCACGTCAATTTCTTCGGATACTTATCACCCTGTGATAAGTATCCGAAGTTAATAACAAGTTATTGATATATGATGAGCATAGAATAACAAGTTCTTCGGATACTTATCACCCTGTGATAAGTATCCGAAGAACTTGTGTTACCGGTACCAGACAACGTTAATATATTTAATACTTTTATACTATACATATATTTAAGATTTTTATTATATTATACACAAATTTAATACACATCCATGACCCAGAAACATTGAAAACTTTTTGTTTCCTCGGCGGGATCGGATCCCGCGACCTCTCAGTTGAGCATTCGTAGAGGTCGTCAAATATATACATTTCTAGAATGAGAAAAGGTAGTATAATCATATCCCAAAGTTATAGTGACGGCTCTTTTTACAGCCGTTATAGTTGCCCCTCGTCTAGGCTTGAAATCAGCTTGTACAAAACGGATTTTAACTACGATGCGTCCGCTTCCTCAGCGGTTAAATATTATGAGTTTAAAAACTTTTTTTTATGAAACTGGCCGAGCAAGAACCTTGCTGATTAAATAGTTGCTGCTTTAAACCTTAGTACTTTGTAATAAGGTTTAAAAGTGTTAATCGTGATCTGTAGTATGGAGCCTATCAATTAAAATTGTGCATTTCTTTCACAATAAACCAGGAACATATAGGTGGTATAATCACAGACGAATAGAAACCAAAAGCTTTTATTTTGTTTATTTAAATAGAAGCTTCATATAACTCAAATCTCTGTTTTGTAAAGTAAAGTCTCTCGTCAGTAGCATATATTATTCATGGATTTTAGTAGACCCCTTCTGTCATAAGATTCTAAAAAAATACTTGCCGTATCAAATATAGAGATGAATGACTGTAATAACAGTGCAGTAAAGTAAAGTTTTGTAATTCAGAACTGAAACTATGTCTGAACTCGTAAGATGCAGGATGATTCATGGTCCATATATCAAGCCGAATATAGTGTGAAAAGAATACAAAAAACGCGTAGAGCATTTTTTGTTTTGGCACCTCATACTTAATATAACTAAAAATAAATCAAAGGTCTGAAATGACCACAAGGAGTGAATTTTACTATGTAAGGGCTCACTGGCTAATCTAATACACACGAACGCACTGGTCGTTGACCTAAGACCCGACCAGGATTGTAACTCATCTGTTTTGGGACTTTCATGGAGATTAATCCAGATTTGTCGCGTTTTAATTAAGCGTTTTAGTTAGTATATTATATGAGGTACCAAAACAAAAGATGCTCTACACGTTCTGCTTTTCACATTATATTCGGGTTGATTTATGAACCATGAATCACTCTGTATAAAAAAGAGAATTGTGTTGTATAGTTTCTTTTCGTCAGTATTTACACCGCACGTCTAGGGCGCGTGTACATCGTACATACCAGGTTGTACAGGGTAGGAAGCCGATTTTGGTGGTGGTCTTACTGACACCACCGGTTCTGGTAAGCCTTGTTTCATGAGCTCTGCAAAACAAATACTGTAGCGTCAGGTACAATTAACCTCCTTTTTGAAATTCCATTAAAACCGACATTATTTGATGCTTCACATCACAACAACTAAAGTTCTAGTTGTAGGCAATTTTGATAACTAATAAAAACTGCGTTTAAAAAACCAACTTCAACAACTAAAAAGTATAAGTTTCTCAAGGATCACCATCATCAGATCCTTACCTGATGACTATGGGACCACCTGGAAAGTATCCCCTATCAAACTGAAGAATAATTTTGCAAATCGGTTCAGGCGTCTTTGAGTAATCGGTGAGCATACAAAAAATATCCGACGAATTGAGAACCTACTCTTTTTTTGAATTCAGTGAAAAATTATGAGTGTAGAAGTTGGAACTTCCATAACCTTGCATCTGTATTGTCTCACATTTAAAGCCCCAAACCAACCTTTGCGAGTGACAGTCATTTTCATTTAATTCTCTGCTGGTGTCTGTCACACTAATGTCTAAACGTTTTGCTGGTTCATTACTGGTCAGTCCACCAAATAAACGATATTTGTTTAATTTAATTAATTTGGACATACCTATCACCTCCCCTGTTCCATTCCAATTTAATCAAAACGTAAACCAAAAAATGCAGTTCGAGCATAGTTAGCGACATTTAATTTGATATTATTAAATGATGTATGTACGTATGTTAGCATGATTTCTTTTTATTTTAACGTTGAGATTAAATTGTATATCAAGCCTGAACTATCATCTGCAATACCGGAACCTTGCAGTAGTTTACGGACAAATCGGATAGCTTAAGACTCCTTACCTTTGACCCTCTTGATGCAGAAGTAGATGAAGTAGCAGCACAGCAGCAGCAGCAGCGACAGGATCCCGGCCAGCGCCACGAAGTAGGCTGTGTTGGAGGGTGGGCGAGCGCCGCGGACTGAACCCATACTGCCTTCACTCAAATAACTGGAAATGTAACCCACAGACAGTAATAACACACCTAATGATGACTGAGTCCAAACCTATCGAGTAAGAAAGTGAAAAAAGTGAAAGAAGCATGTGTATTATTCCTGTTTTTGTGTATGATTACTCTGTAATATTAATTAGTAAATTTATTTAAAAAAAAAAAGAACCTACAATACTTTCAAAATTAAGTTAAATTAATAACTCATAGTTCCTCAACCTAGAGTTAAACATCACTAATCTTGAGGTATATGGCGCTAGTTCTAAAATTGCTAAACGATAAAACGGTAATTAAAAAAACTAAAATAAAAAAAATAAAACTGAATTCGACAAGACATAAGAAATGCAAGTCGTTTTATGTATGACGTCCATTGCTGAACATAAGTCTCCCCAAGGCATTTAATGGACGGGTAGTCGCCACGCTTGTCAGACGGTTTGGCGAATGCAGTGTCAATAAAAGGATGTCCGACAAGCAGGTATGGCAAGGCTATAGCATACAAAGCATGCAGTTTTTTTAGACCCCGATGCGTCTTGTGCGATTGTGATATCAACATGGCTTCATATATTAGGTTCATCGGAAATTTTGGTTTTAAATTAATATACTTAATATATTTGGTACGTCTAGAATCAAACAAACCAAAAGTTTATTATTATAATATTTATTAACAGATCGATCGTCCGCTATACATCGATTTCAAAATAGGCATAAAATCGACTTAACAAATTTGACAACCATTTTTAAAAATCTTCATTAAACCGTAACTAAAGGCTACTTATTTTGATGCATGAATATTTCTATTTAAGTATTGTATAATTTTTTGGTTATAAATTATTATATTTGCTGTTGCAAAGGAATGGGATGGACTATTCAGAAACTGTTTTTGCAACGTCATCAAAACAAATGCTGTGGGGTTCTTTGTACTGGTTTGTACAACTAGTTTCAAAGTTTCTTAATGACCTGTGGGTTTTATGGAAGAAACTAAAATAATAATTATTAATTATTTTAATTATTATTTTTGATGATTCTCTTTTTGGATTTTTTAAATACAGTGAAGACTGCCAGTTTAGGATATTACTCTTAAGGGTAAATTAAATGACGTTAACAATATTTCAACTAAAAAGAACAGTGAATGAAAAATTTCTTTAATCTTAAAAAAAAAATACAAACACTTACCTAAAAACTAAAATACCTCCGTCTCTTCATTATAACTCTCACACACTCATTACATGTAAAATACTGATATGATTCACTGTAAAAGTTTAAAGTACTGGTCCGGTCATGTCGGATGTGCAAATGAGACGGATGATGGCAAGTGATCTCACGCCCGAGCTGAGAGAAGCAACAATTGTCGGCGACACACTGGCGCCAGCATCTTCCTCAGGGCTGTGCAAATATATTAAGGAGAAACTATTTTATTATAAATTAAAATAAATAAACTGATGCTAGGACACTTGAACTTTATTAGAGGAAAAAAAACGTTTTTGGGCCAGGTGATGAGAAATATCTTCCCTAAGGCTGTGCAAATATATTAAGAGAAAACTTTTTTATTTAAAATAAACAGAAGAGAGAAATATGTTGACACTTGAACTTTGTTTGAGGAAGAATTGAAGCAAAGGTTTGGTAGAAGAAAACATGGAAGGCCGAGAAGAACTTTTATGGACTAGGTGAAGAGAAAGTGATGGTCGTGCCGCATCAGGAGGTCAGGAGAAGGGCGGAGTGCAGAGAGGAATGGAGAAAGCTCCAACGACAAGAGCGAAGCTCTTAAATGAGAATGATTTAAATAAAAAGTTACTTATTTCATGCATTTGCATCATGCACACACAGACTAAATATTAAATATTTTTCAATAAAAAAACAATATTCATTAATTGCTTGTAATAAAATCTAAGTTAATAATAAAAAATGAACTTGAAAAAGTTTAATATTCGTTTGCTATTACAATATTCGTTGACAATAGCGTGTAAGACCACGCTTCTTCCTTGACAAATTGAATTATTTTCATATTTCAGCCTTTTTAAGTCGAGTGCGAAGTCGATTAATAGTTTTTTAAACTTTTTTTGATACATTATATTTATATGATGATGATTTTATCGAAAAACGTAATAAAGTGGGAGAGTGTTAGTAAAAAGCTGTGTGTTATTATTGTTAACATGAATTTTCATCAAGACAACAGTACATCAGTTATATATAGAGTTTTATTACATTTATAATTTATTTAAAAATAAAAGATTTTAGAAGTTAAATACGTGAATTAATTAGAAACTTATAATAATGACAAAGTGTAGTGTAGTACAAGAAGCTTCCATAGAAAAAAAAATTAAAGCATTGTTAGTAGCTCGTAGCACTTTCGTAGCATTCCGGGAACGTGCTACGAGCAAGCTAGGCGCTACGTACTACTGTAGCTGATGTAGCACTGTAGCCATTATTTAAAAGTAAGTGTAGACAGCTATAATATTCTTAATAAGCTGAAAACGGGACCGACAATATTTCCGATGATGATAATAATTATCAGAAATATTGTCGGTTTATAAATTAATATTTTTGTTTTTAACTATATCTTAAAATAATATGTAAAGTTCACCCTTTTTAACGATGTAACCTTTTTTCTTTATAATATATTAGTGATGCGAGTGTTAAAATATGCAGTACATTTCAAAAAAATCTGTTCAGTAGTTTGCATGAAAGAGTCAATCCATACAATTACAAGCTTTCGCGTTTAATATAAGTAGGATTTCATTAATATTTGAGATTAAATGAAGGATCAAGGAATGGACAGCCCCGCTCGCAGGAGCAGGCGACAGCAGGACGCCGCTGTGTACGCACGCGCCGAGACAGATCTTTGGCATACAGATTTTTTAATAACTCCTCGGCCAAGTCACAGCTAGTTACATAAACACCATATAAGCCTGCACTTAATCTTTATTGTAATCTTATTGCGAGACTTTGTGGAATATTAAACTGTATGCTGTTTTATGATAAACAATTTTAGGAAAAATTTACATCTTGTTAATGTTTAAGGCGTATCAATTAAGATTTTATAGAATCATAAAATTTGTATAACATTGTCGCGTGCACTAGGCTTAGCGTGTATTTATGGTCACAGTACCTACACATCTGGGGGCACGGCAGTGCCCACGCCAAGTTAAGCAAAAATACAATGTGATCAGTAAGACAATAAAAAGCTAAAAAACAAATGAACTGCGCGACGTGTATATTTAGCTCAGATTAATAATTATAGTTGTAGGTACGTAAATAATATCTGTTACTACCTGTTATTTCTATTTTTTCGTACCTAACCTATACATTAAAGTCATGGTGGTATTCTTATTTTATGAGCTGGAGTAGAAATGTCAAGCACTTTATTTGCATTTTCAAACATTTTTAATCAAACATCTCCGACACCTAATCAACGATATTTCGATCTTATTGATATGGTCATAAGATCTTTATACCGTAATGTATCCATAGTATTCGAATATGTTATAGGTTTATTTTGAATTCCACACTCATTTCCGGTCGTCGGTTCCTTGCATAGATGTCTCTTGTTTTTTATGCTATAATAATAAGTATCTATGAATGCTTCACGCCACGTCAATCTGGTCCTGTGCTACCACTGCCACTGCGCTACGGAGTCCGTCGAATGTTATATTCATATCTAACTTGATATTTTGTAAACACACAAAAAAAGACAACCATTAAGTTACTAATTAAAATGTCAACTACTTTTTACCAATTAATTATTTATTTTTTTGTTTTAGTACAAAAAATTATAGTACCTATACCTATATATAGCTTCTAAATCGATTGCCAAACATGTGTAAATGCAAAACTCTTAGACTGACATAGAGGTATTTAGGTATTACATTATAGACGATGCATGTGAGAGGATATATGTTGCATGTATTTTTATAATATCCACTTTGTAATTATTCTTTTTATTTTTACTACAAATATTTCCATGCCCTATTATGGGCAGAAATTGTGCCCACTGTGTGTAAACTATTGTAACAACCATGTAACCAATTTCCGGAAATAAAGAATTTAATTGCTTTGAAAACTTTAAAAAAATAATTAAAAATCGTCTCAGGTCGCATTAATTGTGTTTTCTGATATTGGGGGTGAGAGTGTGCCGCAAAGCCGGCAAACGGGTGGCATGATCGCTTTGCGATAAAACCCTTTAAGAGGAAACACCACGAAATTTTTTCCATACAAAAATAGGGGTCTAGGGGATTTCTATTTCCTCCCTGGATAACACCTCTAGAGTAACAATTTTTTTCCTGAATATTTATGGATATTGTTTGTACGTCCATATTTTTTCCTTTTTTTAATAAAGTAATTATTTAAAGACATATAGACGTTTAAAAACCTAAAAAAAATGGCCAGACTCTCCGCTATGTTTAAACATCTAGGAAACAGATTTGACTACAATAAAAAACAAAAGCAAAAAATAGGAATCTAGATCAATTCTTTCTTTAGCTAATAAAGAAAAAAATATTTAAACCGGTTAAGTTTTGGAGGAGGAAACAGGAATCTCCTAAACGTCGATTTCTGGTACTTTTAATAGGTAATTTCAGTCCAAGTTGCAGTTGTCTCTATCGCGCTAGTGCTGGCTAGCTAAGGCACTGCGAGACTGCAATAGATTTTATAAATACCTATTTTGTATTTCTCTCAACCGTGGTGTTTCCTTTTAATAAAGATTTAAAAAAAAAGCCGGCAAACCATCTTCGAAGTTGTGAACTGACGATTTATATAATTTACTGTAATTCGTTATGTTTCAATTTGAGCCTTAAGAAATGTGACATTAAGTTGTGAGTGATTCCCGGTATCCTCCTAGCGTGCATGGATACTTCAGTTTCTCAGTGCTGCACATTAAGTGCAAATTTCACCAACAGGTACATAATATTAAAGTTCATCCTTCATTAAATATCATGTTATCCCTCTCGTATTTCCTGTCCATGAATGAGAAGTCATGGTATTTTAACAAGCAACACTAACAGGTGTTGATGAAATCGGGACTAAATTACTTAACATTGATATAACATCTGCTCCTTGCCGGTTTTATACCATAGTCACAAGTTAATAATAAAAAAATGCACTTCAACAAAATTCTATAGACTTTACTTGGATTAATGTACCTACGTATTATTACGGTAAAAAAGGCGATAAAAAATTAATAGAAAATTATAGGCCTATAACACTAATACCAGTAATGTCAAAAGTTTTTGAAAAATGTATGCATAAACGAATCACCGCATTTATAGGAAAGCATAATGTACTAAAACAGGAGCAATATGGGTTTCAGAACAACAAAAACACAATTTTAGCGGCCTCTACTCTTGTTCGAACCATTAGTAAAAACTTAAACGACAAAAAACCTACTTTTGGCATATTTTTTGATATGTCTAGGGCGTTTGATTTTGTATCGCACAGACTACTCCTACAAAAACTTGAAAATCTAGGACTTAGAGGTCAGGCACTAGATTGGATTAGATCTTATCTCTGTCAAAGAACACAATTTGTAGAAATAAGTTCAATAAACCATTTAAATATACTGGCAGCACATAAGTCTGAATCCAGAGTAAATGAATGCGGGGTTCCCCAAGGGAGTGTTATAGGACCATTATTGTTCTTGCTCTATGTAAACGACCTTCCTGATGTCACAGACGACTCATGTACACTTTTTGCTGACGACATATAAATAATTATGAAAACTAATTATAATATAAACATTGACATTAAAATAAACGATACAATAACAAAGATAATACATTGGATGCAGAATAATAACCTAAATGTTAATTTGACTAAAACTAATTACATTGAATTTAAGAATCGCGGAAATAAAATACTAAACTATAATATTAGGTACAATAATGAAACAATAAAAAAAGTAAAGGAAACAAAATTTCTGGGGCTGTACATTGATGAAAATTTAAATTGGAAAGCACATGTAGAGCATGTATGTAGCAAGTTAAATAGATTTGTCTACGCTCTTTATAGATTGAGACGAGTATGTGCTCTACCTACTGTTCTCGAGGCGTATCATGCTTATGTAGCATCAGTTCTCAGATACGGTCTGATGTTATGGGGAAACTCCACGGAAATTAATAGGGTATTCATCGTTCAAAAGAAATGCGTCAGAGCTATTTGTGATAGACCCCCTTATGAATCATGTAGACCACTTTTTAAAAAACTTGGAATTCTTACATTACCTAGCTTATACATATTTGAGCTTGTCAATTTTGTGAAACAAAACTATTCACAATTTACAGAAGCACGTGATATATACTCGCGTAGCAATAGGAATGCTAACAGATTGGTACTTGACACTATTCCTAGAACAACATTATATCAAAAGCAATACCATCCTATGTGTATTAAAGCTTACAATGCTATACCAAAAATAATAAAAGAGTTACCCTATATTAAATTTAAAAAAGAAATTATCAAATGGCTTAAAAATAAAAACTTTTATTCCATAAATGAATTCTTAGATACCTAAATTATAAAAAAAATATAATATTTACAAAAAATTATATACTTAATATTTTAAATTTATATCGACAAGTTTAAATGATACTTTGACATGAAATTATCTGTTTTAAAATTATATTGACTTTAATAATTAGATATGTAATTAATTCTATTAAAATAATTATTGTTATTTAATTAAATGATGAAATGTTTTGCTATTATTGTATTGAGTAATTTTAAAATGTGTACAAGACGTGATGGCTAATTCATGTTATTAAAATTAGACTTCTTAAACTTAAAATATGAATATTTTGCATGCTAATGTTTAGCTAAAAGTGCCAGCTCTTAATGTAATATGTGTATTGAACATCTTTTGTACAACTTTTATAGCAAATAAATAATTGATTGATTGATTGATTGATTGATACGTATAGATACCGCTTCTGTGGTAAGTAGATACATACCCATCCGAATAATTTGTGTTACGGGTACGTACCGGATAACAGAAATATATTAATTATTTTATACCTACTTTACCTATATTTAATAACTTACATTTTGTATTTAAGATTATTTATTTGGTATATTAGACACATGTTTAATACACATCCATGATTAAGTAACACAGAAAACTGTTTGTTCTTTCGGCGGGATTCCAACCTACGACCTTCTTCTGCTCGAGCTCCGACGCGTTCATCACTGAACTATACAGGTCATCATCAGTCGCGGTAGGTAATCAATCAAATTGATTAACTACCGCGAATCGTTCGAGATTAGTTTATTAAATCGGATTTAACCTAAAAAGTATCGATATCAATAATAGGTAATTATGGTAATCTATTCCATAAAAAACTACTAATTGCTGCCGAAATAAGATTCCTTGGAGATTAGATATATATTTAATCTTTTGTTGTTTGTATAATAGAAAGTAAAGTAGATATACTAGAAAGATAAAATACATACATTTACACAATGAATACAAATTGAACAAGTATTTAACTTATAATTTATCACGTCATATTTTTCTGGGTAATTGTATGGAAGCATGTCTTGCTGCAGAGGGCTCCTTCTGGTAGAAAATACATACGCCTTTTCACTAGATGGCGTTATTTGTGATGCCTAAAAAATTAATTTATTTTAGATATTTCCATTCCCGCGGCTCTACTGCGCTAGGGATTTTGAGCTTTGATGGCAAAGTTTATGCAGAAAATTCCTAGTGCATGGACTTAGAAACTAGCTGTAGTATAATATTCATTTATAATCACTTGGAAATAGTCTAATATAATAGTCATGCTGTTCTCATCTCTAGCTCCCTACACCGGTATCGATCGATGTAAGTGACCAGGGCCCTAATTCTCAGGGCTCGAACTCAGTTTTTACTATCGGTCTGTCCCGCTCATGCAAATGAGATTTACCGCGCGTGCGAGCGGGATATACTAATATTCGAGCTTTTTTCCACTGCCCGAGAATCGTGCTCCAGTTTTGTTGAAACCAGGCCATACGCAGGATCCAGCTAGGAAGATTATGGTGAATAACACGCTTAACAAGAGAACAGGCGCTGGACCGACTACTTACGTACTTTGTGCTCAGTTTAAATTGAAGACATGAATCGATCAAGGTGATGTCGCAAAAAAATACCCAGAAAAATAAGTTTAAATAGTCACACATTATAGGACATGTAATAACGTATTAACTATTAAATACATTATTTCTAGAGACGGATCTTTAGATGAATGTACTTATTAATTTTAATTTCGACGTACTCTAAAATGTTTAAGTGACAGTTTGAACTCAATTTTCTGAAAATAATAATTTTGATATTTATCACCCATCCATTCATCTCTTTAATTGTCTTAACCTAACTTGGAAACAACATTTTTAGTAGTTCCAACGCAGAAATCGAACCCACGATATCGAGCGTGAAGCTCTAACCAATAGAACACGGAGGACTTAATGATTATAAAATAATTTATCTTGTAGAAATAAAAAACACACTTAAAACATTATCAATATATTTACATTGTTTAAATCAGAATATATATTCCCTACTATAGATAAAATCGTTAGTTTGAGCGAGACAAATCTCGTAATTTTGCGACTATAGCTTTTAAGGAATGACACATAATTTGAGACTATAATATAATTAAACAACTAACTAGTATACTAGTAATTAACGTTTCTGTAAGAAAACCAATATAAATAGAGTCAAATGTAGGCACGTAAGAGACATATTCGGGACCAAGTTGACAATATGGACGAAAATACAGAGTAAAAATTATTTGATGCATACTACATTGTTATTATTCATATTGAATTGTGTCATTCCCTTTTTTACGAGTTTCTACAATTGAACACCTAGGACAGATAAAATCAGGTATATTATTTTAACACTATAAAATAAATATGCAAATGAGAGAATAGTTTGCAAGATGGCGGACAAATTTTAGTAAGCATAGACAATAGAAATAAGAAAAAAATTGTGTAGTTTAAAAAATGTTTTTATCTATAACTATATTTCTGAATTATTGCGATGGCAGCACCATTTTTTTTTTACTTTGTAGTGTTATTTTTCTTATTTCTATTATCTATGATTATTATTAACGTTGAATAATTTATAATGGAACACTATAACACCTACACGGCTTAGCACCTAATTACAGCGAGGATAAACTCTGAGCAGTTCTTTGTAAATACAAAATGGCCGCGGAATTCCATAATGGAGGAAAGACTACAAAATGTAAAAAATGTTAAAACTGAGGAACACTCGACCTTTTGAAATTTGTCTTCATGTCGTTGAAAGTGACAAAACTATAATTAAGTTGACGGTGTGTTTAAAGTAGACATATCAATCATATGAATTAAATTTCTAACATTCAATAGGTATACTGACATCAAATGCAAAAATACTTAGAAATATTAGTAAAAAAGTAACTAAAACATTAGGTTGACTCCGCAAAAATTGCGTAATTAAAAAAAAATAAACCAAAATTGGAATACGAGAAAAGTTTTTACCCTGGATAAATAATCTCATTTTCTGACAAAAGTAAAGAAATGCCTTACATGCTGGGATTATGTGATTCGGAATCTGGAGAGAGAGAGCTCTGGACTAATACAATTTAAAATTCGAGTGTCGAGCTGTCAAATTTGACATTGACATTTGACTCGACCCTTGTATTCCAGAGCGCCTATTTAAGATGCCATCGCTTTTAACACTTAAGAAGATCAAAAACAAAACGTATGCGATTTGACATAAGTGACATACTTATTCGTGTGTCACTTAGCGAAGCTTATGTCAAATCCCATACATTTTTATTTTCGAATTTCATGAGTGATAATAGCGATAGTATCATAAATAAAACTCCGGAACGGCATATTCCGAGCAACGTAGCCCCAACCTAAGTACTTAACCCGTGCACTAAAGAGCCTTATACAAATAGGCTTCAAATAGTATATAAGTATATTAAGGTAATAATCTAATATAATTGAATATAATATAATTCATATATAACAATTAGGTATCACAGTAACTTAATAGTAACTTAACATTGTACTATTCCTTACGTGTCCGTTACCCCAGCCAGATATTGTGAATTTTGCTAACTTTTTACCTACGCTCAATTAGAGCATTGTCTTCTCTAATTGAGCGTTATATTTTCGTAATTTGCTTGATTATAGTTTTCTTGAAAAACGCAAAAAACAAATCCGGCTGGAGTAACGTTTCCAAACGTTACTCCAGCCGGACGTTTCTTTAAATAATAATATTTTCAAGAAAATTTTATGCGGATAATTTGAGCGTTCCGGGGCTGTAATTGAGCGTGCAAAAATTTCATTTGTATCTTGATCCGTTGTGAAGATATTCAAAATCCTGCTGAAATGACGTTTGGTGATTTCTTATATCTCGGAAACTGCTGGGTACAGTTCAACAATTTTTGGCACACGGCTTCGCCTGAATTTGCTTGAATTTGCTTGGCAATAAAAAAATGTTAATAATACACCATTTAAAAGTTATTCGATATTTTAGAAAAACTACTTAGCACGGCCTTACACTTATATTAATCGATCTAGAGACCTAATTCAAATCGTATATTAAAGCTCATATCGGTCTTCAATTGAGCGTAACTTTTCATAAAGATCCAAAAGGTAACTATCCAGTTATGAAGAAATTTACCCAGAAAAGCGCACAATAATAGTGAGAATCTTTAAAATCATTATTATGCCCATTTCCTATTTTTTGATGATACAAATAATTAGAGCGTTGCTTTAATTATATACAGGTACATTTTTAGATGAAAACACTCAATATTTAAGGAGTTATGCGAAATAATAACAAATCAATAAATAAGGTTAACAACGCGACCAAGCTAAGATGGTCACAAAAAAGCGGCCGTTCTATACATTATGCTGTCATTCTGAAATGTATTGGATATTATCGGCTAGGAAAGTACAAGTATGTAAAAAATGTTTATGACATTCTCCATACTATCCTAATATAATCACATTTTGACATTTTAAACAAATTTTCAAATTAGTTTTTCGTAAATACTGGAATACTTATTTCAAATAATTATGTACTTAAAAATCATTACATATTAACAGTTGGTAAGTTTAAATTTTTACTAAATACCTAATCAATACAAAGGCAGCCTAGTATTACTATAGTTTTACTATGACATAAGGGAATAGTATTTTCTATACTAATGAGTTTTTTTAATAGATACAGTTTTAGGATGTTTCTTAAACTTGCTCTCGTAGTAGGTATAGTACTATTTTAAATTGTTTTATTTTATGACATAAATCGTCGTACAAATTAGAATATCTTTTGAGGAATTGGAATTTAGTTATTTTGTAAATAACTTTTTCTCGCGACATCGTCCGAACGACATAAAACAATTACATTTTTTTGCCACAAATCAAATTCTCAATAAGGTTCTGCTTCTGTTTGTCGTAGTAATACCTTTAGGCTTCATGGATAAGGATATCGAAAACTAAGATTTTTTTGAAATCTGAGCAGAAATTATAATATCAGTATAGACTAGCTTTTGCCCGCGACTCCGTCCGCGTGGAATTAGTTACTACGGCAGCTAATAAATAATCTGTTTATTTTGTGTAGTGAAATGCCTCCCATGTTGGTACTCCGTCAAAATGAACTTCTCCATTGCCGCTCCACATTTAAGATACGTCTTCTTTGCTCCACATATTTAAAGATAAGCCAAAACGGTGAAAATTAAAAATGATTCTTAAATACTTATTCAACGATACTCCAATTGATATTGTGTGGTGCCCAGTAATCGCCAAATTGATTTTTCACTAACGTCACGTCTTTAGTGAGATTTGCTGTACTGTTACGGACGTGAATAAAAGACAACTCTCCATATTTATAATTACAATATTTTAATCGGGCAGAGTCTCTGCTTATAACAGTATCAATCTATTCTTAAGTCTGGTCACAACGAAGAGTTACACCCTTATATATCATTGACAATCGTTAGGGCAAAAATCAATATGAGAACTATTTAATATCCGGTATGATTATAATTACCTATACCGGATATAATAGAATATGATTATTAGGTAAACAAATATTAATCTTATATAATATTAATCTTAATAACAAATATTAATAACATATATTTAATCTTATATAATTATTCTTACTTTAGTTAAGATAATAAATTGTATGACAATTTAATATTATGGAAGTGACGTCATGGGTTGCCATATTTAAATATTAAATAATTTAAAATAACTACAATAATATAATCTATAACAGTCAGTTGATTGATAAATTATTAATAAACAGTTCAATGAAATTAACACTAATATAAAATAAACACGCATAATTGTAATATCACGGATCTAGATGTGGGCACTGCCGAGACTGAAGATGTTTGTAACACTCGGCCATCCTGCATTTTGCCATGTCCCAGGGCAAGATGATTAGTTTTCGTCATATCTTTTTTGTGTACCTGAAAGAAATAAACGAAAACAGTAATTGCACTTAGAAAATATTTTAAATACATTATGACCAAAATATTCTTTATATTTAATTGTGTCTATTTCAATTATTAAGTTATTTATCATAGTCAATTATCCTGCTGAGTTGGTTTAGTATCTCTTGGATCTGGTTTATTTAGTAGATGTTATTTTAGTGTAAACATTTATGTACACAAATTTTGCATAATATTTTGAATTATTATTTTATTGTCACATAGATATAGTTTTTTTTTTAATACTAACTAATTGTTATTTTATAATCACATAAATCTAGTTTATTTACCTACTAGTTTTTATTTTAGTATCACACAGATATAGCATGTTTACTATATATTATTTCATAGTCACACAGATCTAGTTTAATTATTAGATTTTATTTTTGTATAACACAGATATAGCATGTTTACTCTATATTATTTCATGGTCAGACAGATCTAGTTTAATTACTAGTTTTTATTTTAGTATCACACAGATATAGCTTGTTTACTATATATTATTTCATGGTCACACAGATCTAGTTTAATTACTAGTTTTTATTTTAGTATCACACAGATATAGCTTGTTTACTATATATTATTTCATGGTCACACAGATCTAGTTTAATTACTAGTTTTTATTTTAGTATCACACAGATATAGCTTGTTTACTATATATTATTTCATGGTCACACAGATCTAGTTTAATTACTAGATTTTATTTTAGTATCACACAGATATAGCATGTTTACTATATATTAGATAATATGCCCAAAGAAAGAGTATAATAAGCATCTCCAAACCCTTTCATTATTTCCTATATCCACTTTATTTCTGTGCCTATATCTGATGGTAATATTTCAAGTTAGTCAATCAATCCAATCATTTGTTTTCTTTTAATTTAAAATAATATTAAATTTACTACCAGTATAAATAACGACACTTGAGGAGCTAATAATTACGGGGCGCATAAAAACCACTTGATCATTTAAATTAAGAATCAATATACACACCGGATTTTGCTGATCCTGTTGCCGCGAAGGTCCGGGTGTAACGGCTACCCAGCAGCTTGCCGAAGTGTGTCACACAGTTGTTGTGCTCGGCAATCACGTGCCCCAGACCACAAGGCAGCTGTAGACCTTTTCTCCGCGCCGCCATGATGATTCCCGGAGTTTGCTGATCCTGTTGCCGCGAAGGTCCAGGTGTAACGGCTACCCAGCAGCTTGCCGAAGTGTGTCACACAGTTGTTGTGCTCGACAATCACGTGCCCCAGAGCATATGCTGTAGACTTTTCCTCCGCGCCACCATGATGATTCCCGAGAAATTAAAGATAAGGAATTATTATCTTTACTAAAATTTTCTAAAAGACATATCCGAAATATACCATTTCTCGTGTTTGATAAGCTTTAGCATTAGCACGTAGTTTAGACGGTCTATCTATTATTACGAGTATAATCAACTACCATAAAAAGAAACCAAACTACTATTTAACAGAAAAATAAATAACGACGGTATTTAAAAAAAAAGTTTCTCATAAGAAAAATACTTTGCAAAAGGTCAAGAATATTGTTTATAAAATATTTTTCTACTTAGTAGGTACAATATTATAATCATAATTATCTATATTATTATGTAATACTTAATTTAAAATAAGTATGTAATGTACATAGGGAAGTAAATGTACTAATCTTATTATTTAGCAAACGCCTGAACAAGGCACTAAGTTTTATATATTTTTCAATGTATTACGATTTATCATATTGTGTATGCAGTCTTTGCCAATAAAGAGTATAAAGTTTGATGTACCTACATGAAATTACATCTTGACCAGCAATATTCACATTTTATCGTAAAAATAACGAATCATGAGCCACACAGCGTGGTTTTCTCTTTTTGCCAGCGTAGGGTTGGGCGTGGAGTCATCAGAAACGAAAGAAAAAAAAAAAAAAAAAAAAAATCATCACTGACCTGTCTTCCTGTTTCCTTTTTTCGAGTCCATCTGGGTATGGCCTTGATACGTTTCTTCTTGACCCCTCTTCTGAATTGTTACGGACGTGAATAAAAGACAACTCTCCATATTTATAATTACAATATTTTAATCGGGCAGAGTCTCTGCTTATAACAGTATCAATCTATTCTTAAGTCTGGTCACAACGAAGAGTTACACCCTTATATATCATTGACAATCGTTAGGGCAAAAATCAATATGAGAACTATTTAATATCCGGTATGATTATAATTACCTATACCGGATATAATAGAATATGATTATTAGGTAAACAAATATTAATCTTATATAATATTAATCTTAATAACAAATATTAATAACATATATTTAATCTTATATAATTATTCTTACTTTAGTTAAGATAATAAATTGTATGACAATTTAATATTATGGAAGTGACGTCATGGGTTGCCATATTTAAATATTAAATAATTTAAAATAACTACAATAATATAATCTATAACAGTCAGTTGATTGATAAATTATTAATAAACAGTTCAATGAAATTAACACTAATATAAAATAA
The DNA here is from genome assembly GCA_905187575.2 of Celastrina argiolus. Taxonomy (NCBI): domain Eukaryota; kingdom Metazoa; phylum Arthropoda; class Insecta; order Lepidoptera; family Lycaenidae; genus Celastrina; species Celastrina argiolus. Next base: position 5,199,530 of record LR994582.1, on the reverse strand, counting down.
ACACGCATAATTGTAATATCACGGATCTAGATGTGGGCACTGCCGAGACTGAAGATGTTTGTAACAGTACAAAGAAGAATTGATTGAAATGGAAATTATAAAAATCGGCCCAGCGGTTTGGTCTGTATAATGCTTTAAAGGAACATACATACGTACATACACAGGCTGTTAAATACTATACAACTCCTTTGCGTCTCACAGTCGGGTAAAAAGGATAGACCACTATAGTGTCTTATATTTTATGTTTATTAAACTCCCTGTACATTGCTGATAGTTGTGAACTGAGAAGTCTTTTTTGTTGTTACCTTCAATAAACTTTATAACTCGCTAAAACCTTTAATTACTTATTAGATTTTGTTTTATAAATTTTCCCTACCTTTTTTGGATAGTTTCATTTAATAAAGTAGAGTTTCATAATATCTTAGTTTGTAATTAATTAAAATTTTAACACTTTTTGCCATACCAGTACCAGTACTATCCAATACATTTCAGAATGACAGCATAATGTATAGAACGGCCGCTTTTTTGTGACTATCTTAGCTTGGTCGCGTTGTTAACCTTATTTATTGATTTGTTATTATTTCGCATAACTCCTTAAATATTGAGTGTTTTCATCTAAAAATTTACCTGTATATAATTAAAGCAACGCTCTAATTATTTGTATCATCAAAAAATAGGAAATGTGCATAATAATGATTTTAAAGATTCTCACTATTATTGTGCGCTTTTCTGGGTAAATTTCCTCATAACTGGATAGTTACCTTTTGGATCTTTATGAAAAGTTACGCTCAATTGAAGACCAATATGAGCTTTAATATACGATTTGAATTAGGTCTCTAGATCGATTAATATAAGTGTAAGGCCGTGCTAAGTAGTTTTTCTAAAATATCGAATAACTTTTAAATGGTGTATTACTAACATTTTTTTATTGCCAAGCAAATTCAAGCAAATTCAGGCGAAGCCGTGTGCCAAAAATTGTTGAACTGCACCCAGCAGTTTCCGAGATATAAGAAATCACCAAACGTCATTTCAGCAGGATTTTGAATATCTTCACAACGGATCAAGATACAAATGAAATTTTTGCACGCTCAATTACAGCCCCGGAACGCTCAAATTATCCGCATAAAATTTTCTTGAAAATATTATTATTTAAAGAAACGTCCGGCTGGAGTAACGTTTGGAAACGTTACTCCAGCCGGATTTGTTTTTTGCGTTTTTCAAGAAAACTATAATCAAGCAAATTACGAAAATATAACGCTCAATTAGAGAAGACAATGCTCTAATTGAGCGTAGGTAAAAAGTTAGCAAAATTCACAATATCTGGCTGGGGTAACGGACACGTATATCTGAACATATGTGTTAAAAGATTCTGTCAGTTGTCACTTCATAGTGTGCCATAGTTAACCAATGTTTGACTTTAGTGAAATAAAACAAAAATATTCACACACAGTTATGTTTTGTCCTAGTCTGACAAGTGTATTTGCTAACGTATTAGACAAAGAGAAAACATAAAACATACAGCGTGTAAATATTTTTATAAGTGAGGGTGACAGAATAGACATTGGGAGGACAATCGACGGTATCTTTTTGTCTGATCAGTGCATAGTCTTAGTTCTTACCAGCGGTTTTTTCGCATTGTTAGTAATAACATACCAATAGTATTGCTCATACAATAGAACAGAAAGTGAAGCATACTAGCATCGAGATCTTTAATTTAAACTGACACCGTTATAATGCTATCACTTTTAATGTCACTTAAAAAAGTGCAATAAAGGTTTGAAGACATGAATGAAGGTGATATGAATAAAGCAAAAAAAATAGTGACAGTTTGTACTCAATTTTGTCGAAATCAGAATTTTGCTACATATCACCATCATCCATTCATGTCCTCAAATATTATATATTAACTGGGACGTGTTTAATATTTTACTTAACGAAAAAACTGACAGAAGAGATAACTTAGCCAGATAAACTAGTGTCGTTACGCATTACGCAACGAAGCGTTTACCCTCTCAGTAAAAGTTATTACTTTATTAAAACTTCAGTTCTGCGCAGATCATACTGTCGCCATTTGTCGCAGTCTATCTAATATATTGTTTATGGTACTGAAGTGAACACTGACAGACATAAACAATGGGCAGTCTTAGTGGAGCAAAACATCGTGGAAGAACAGTGGTGAGATCAGTATAGATAGCACGAACAATTACAACAACGTATTCGTAACATTATGAAGAATCGTATGGAAAAACAACAGCGCGAGCACCTTCTGCCATTTCCATTCGGTAACGTTATTTACTGTTCATTTATTACGCAAGTTTAGGACAGGAAGCTGGTCCCTCAAGACTTATTACTGTAATAATTTAGTCTATAGCCATAATAGGCCATATTTTATTATTAAAATGAGGGAAGAGTTCAAATACCAGTAATATCTCTAGTTAATTACTCAATCATGCGTTTTAGAGGTATATTGCTAGATAAATATACAAGGTGTAAAATAAATGAGTGACAATAGTTTAGGGTGTGTATGGGTCGCGTATATAGTTTACTGAAAAAGTACCAGCGCTGAAAGAGGGAAAATTTATGATGTTGAGGCATTTCTACTGGAAACGTGAATATGAAAAGAAAATCTTTCAGCGCTGGCACTTTCACTGTATACTCTATATAGGAGGCACATACATATCCTAAAGTATTATCAGTCATTTATTTTACACCTTGTACTAAACGAGAGGCCACTGGGGTTGTAAGTTGTTGACATAGTGTGCTAAGCTACTGAAGGATTTTTTTTCTCGTAATTTAAATGTTTAAAATCAAATCTCATTCTAGTATTATTGCTGTTACATTCGCACACGTATCTTATTCATTTGTGGGACAGCTTCACATTTAAATAGCGAGAATTAGCTTTTTGTATACATATTACATATACAGTTAAACCCTTTATAACGAACGGGGTATAACGACGAAGTTTTTAGGTCTTTTATCGCACAATATTAAAATTTCGGTTTTAACGACTATCGACTAATACGACTATAATGTATCGGTCTCTTCAATGTCGTTATAACAGGATATATTGTAGTTACAAGATTCGTAGCGCATCATCATCTAATTAGTCTTGTTCATGTTGACAGCTTGGTCGTAGGTCGGCGGATGCGCTGTAACAAAAATAATTTGAGTTATTCAATGAATATAATTCATTTTGAATCGTATAGAATCAAATACAGCAATCTTGTTTTTATTACAGCTTAATACAGCAAAATTGCTGTTTTTGATTCTATATTACTCATTGAATGTATTTAATTTTGGACTCATTACACTGAAAATCAAATCAAATCACAATCGGTTGTTCAATTCTCGTGATACTAATGATGAAATATTACACATTACACACATGCCTGATAAGGACACATAGCACTAATACAAAAAAATGAACATGTTGAAAAATGTTTAATATTTTCAAAATACAATTTTTTTATTGAAAAACATTCAAATTACTACATAATATAGTAACTTCACTGTTTGATTGTTTTAATTTATAGTTTTTGAATAAATAATAATGGTTATAATTCAAACCTATTAATTTTTTATTGAAAAACATTTAAGTAAATTACTACACAATTAACCTAGTGAAGTTATGACCATTATTACTTATTCAAAAACTATTCAAACAATCTAGTGATCCTGATATTGTTACAAATAAAAAACATATTTTTGTTACTACCGATTTTTGGCGTTAAATGAAAAATGCTTTTGTACAAATCTGAGATCCATTGCATAATGTTGTAAAACTATGTGTGCGTATACCAGACTATCATGCTCTCTAGAAAAACTAACCTGCCGTGTTCCAGCCCGGAGGCGCAAGGCCTAAGAAGACTGAACAAAAAATATTTACCATTAGCAATGGACTACCTCTTAAAGTCATTATATAGCCTATGTTACTCTGAGTACAAACAACACCATCTTTACGGACCTAGGCCCTGATTGAAGATGCCATCGCTATTATAGAAGTTCGAAAACAATAAATGGGATTTGACATAAGGTTCGCTCAATGACATGAGAATTCGTATGTAAGCGAAGCATATGTAACTTGTACATTTTGTTTTCGAACTTCGTGTAGGCCGCAGTAATTTAGATGCTACGAGGGAACAAACATAAAATACACGTCATTGAATGCACTACTGATTCTCGGTAAAATTTCATGTTACACGGTAATAATACACAAATTACTTACACTATTACTCTCAATACATTTTGGATAATATAATGTATGTCAGAAAGAACTTAAATAATTTTAAAACTAAAAGCGACAATCACTGTAGAAATACAAGAAATAAACACAAGTTAGATATACCTATGATCAGGCTTAGCAAAGTAAGCAAATCTTTTAAAGGTCAATGTATACGCCTATACAATAAGATTTTTCCATCAACAAATTTAAAAAAGTAGTTAAAGAACGTTTGTGTGCTAAAGATTATTATAAGATTAATGATTTTGTTAATGATAGCACACCCTGGGAATAAGGTGGCCACTTTCGAGGCTACTTATTTTATAAATTATAATTTAATAAATTGTAATTTATGTTAAGTTATAACATTGTAATATATACCTATTTTTTTTAAAAAAGAACAATTTTCCCATCTTTTTGCTAAAAGGTGGCCCCGAGCGAGTTTCTTACGCCGGTTCTTCTCGCCGGGTTAGTCCCCGAACCGGTGGTAGGTCATCATGTAGGACAAATCTAAAAGTTTTAGTAACATCAAACATTATACATTGCTGCACAATAAATATTTGTATACGTTTATAATGTTTTTGTGTTTCGAGAAAATAACACTGTGTTATGTTTCAAGCGTGGCTTTGGATAGGCCTTTACGTAAATAATGGTATATGCGTATAGGCAATTTGCATGTCATAGGCTTGGGACCTATGCAGTAGGCAGAGGCCCACATACAGTAATAAAGTGAAAAAAACTTGAGAGGTGTCAAGGGACACCCACCCGGATGGAACGAAGTTTTATTATTTATTATTTACAAAAAACCTGTATACACTCAACAAAAATAATCGTCGCGACACCACACTGTTCAATGCGAAATAGAAATGAAAATATCTGGCTTGCTTTCTATAAGAAAGAAAGAGACAGACAGAGAAACATGCGACGCCGCACAGCTTACAATAGCTTACTATAGCAAAAAGTGTCGTGACAGCTTTTCGTAAGAATTTTTTCCGTCTAGCCCCCTTTCACAACGCGCGATAAGGAACTTCGTTCCAAAAGTGCAAGTAGTTTGTGTATTATTACGCATATAACATGAATTTACACCTTATTGGTGTACATTTAATAAGATACAATCGAATATTACTAGATGGAGCATTTACGTCTCAAAAAAGAAAAGTAATTTATTTATTCGATGATATTATGTTAATTAGATTTTTATCTACATAATACAAAACTTATCTTGAGCAAATTATAGATAAGGGTAATGAATAATAATATAATCCTTATTGCCCAATCTAATAATCTACATTATTAGATATTATTATTACTTTAATACGTATAGCAATTTTTCATAGTACAGTTAAACGATTTTTTTGTTTAACAATGTTGTCTGTCTAAGCATCTACTGCTGTTTATGTTGCTCGCGAGCTGAGTCGCTCGATGTTTTGCAACGTTGCCAAACATTTTGAGCGTCCCGTGTTGCCAATTGATGCCCAACGGATTAGCATGAAGTTCAAACTTAAAAATTACATGAATAGGCGAATTTCGACCTCTAGTCAATATCATTATCTATACTAATATTATAAAGCTTAGGAGTTTGCTTGTTTGTTTGAAGTTTGATGGCGCTTATCTCTGCACCTACTAGTCCGAATTGAAAAAATATTTTTCGTATTGGATAGTTATATCATATAAGTATGCTATATATTTTATCACTCTAATACTAATAGAAAGTGAAAAATGTTTTATTTCCAAATAAGTTAGGAACGAAACCTATCACCGATTCGGGAGCTGAGAATAATTTAATTTCACACAAACAAAGTCGCGGGCATATCTAGTTAACCATGAAATAGCAAAACCGTTTAGCAACCATTCATAAATTGATGACATTAGCTTTTCCTGTGAGTGCGTCATTTGATAACAATTACAACACTGTGTGCTTTAGATAAAAGATCGTTAAACAGAACGGCTCTTTATGTGTTTCAACAACTTAAGGCTTGGAATTTACTAAAAATATTTATACTATACGATTTACTAAAAATATTTCACTTCTCAGTCGACCTTTTTAATACCCGACATAAAAGCGACGGTGTGTTACAAGTTTGACGTGTCTGTGTCAGTATGTGGCATCGTAGCTCCCAAACGGATGATCCGATTTTAATGCGTTTTTATTGGTACCAGGCCCAACTACGTAAGAGTTATTTTATAGTGGTTTGTGCAATACACAGAAGCACTCTCTCTTCCTTTAATCTCTTAGCCCAGTGGGACGGATAACCGACACGACTGGCGGGAGATAAGGCGCAAGACCGACTTTTCATATGCCCATCGCATCGATCATCTTTCTTGTCACGCAATCAGGTGATCAGTCTGCATTGTCCTAACCAAACTAGAAAAAAAAAATTTGTTGTTCCATCGCGAGAACCCACGACCTCCAGGTCGGAGCGAAGCTCTGAACCACTAGACCACGGAACGTTTAATAAATTGATGAACGTAGGCTGCGGGAAAAAAGATGACTCATTGTCCCGTTACGCTGCCTCGTTCATTCTCGCTCCGATGTGAGCGCTGCATGAGCGAGCGAAAGGCTTGATCAGTTCGAGTGTCGTTAATGTTTTTTAAGTCGTTGTCACGTTAAGACCGTGTTTCACCAAGCAATGTTAAAGTTAACGCCATGTTAAAATATCATGCCATCTCATTTATTGACAGGAAATACGAGAGGGATAACATGATATTTAACATTGCTTGGTGGAAACACGCCCTAAATCTCTTTTTCACCAACGCATGTTAGTGTTAACGGCTTGATAAATTACCATGCCTTCCCATTCATTGATAGGAATTACGAGAGGAACAACATGATATTTAACGAAGGATTAATTTTAACACTGCTTGGTGAAACACGCCCGTAACCAATTTTTAGCATCCACATTTTACTAATTAAATAATATTAGTGAGATAAATAAATATGTATCTTACTGTTCGCCTCTGGTGCGCTGGGGGCGGACGGCTGCGGGTACGGATACGGCGCAGGTGCCTGATAGGGGGCACCGGATGTCGGATAGGGGGCCCCGGTTGTCGGATAAGGGGCCCCGGCCGTATATGGGGCCCCGGCTGCCTGGTATGGGGACCCGGCGCCCGGATATACTCCCGGATGCGGCGCCGCCGATGCCTGGTACTGCGAGGCGACTGGATACGGCGTGTTTGTCGGATACGGCGCGCCGCCGGCCGGATGTGTCGGATAAGGTGCCACCGGATACGGATTATTTGCAGCTGGCGGCACCGGAGGTGGTGCTGAAAATAAAACAACAATAATTATAGTGACAATTTATGTTCCATTACACTCCAACTAGCTGTGCCCGCGACTTCGTTCGCGTGGTTTTTAAGTGACATAAACCGTTTACGCAGCGCACGCAATGAAAGTCCCCAAATGTGACCAATTTTCACCGTTTTTGCAACATTTCTCACTGACGCTTCGCTCTTATTGGTCGCAGCGTAATGTAATATAGCTTAAAGCCTTTCTCTATAAATAGACTATCCAACAAAAAAATAATTTTGCAAATCGGACCGGTAGTTCCTGAGATTAGCGCGTTTAAACAAACAAACAAACTCTTCCGCTTTATAATATTAGTATAGTATAGATTCAGATCTAATTTTGTTTTTAAACATAATCATAGAAACAATTTATTTATACTGGGGCTGAATACTAAGTCCTTCACTCGAAATCATCAATAGTACGTTAGTGATACCAATCATATACCTAATATGGTATAAAGAATTACAATTAGAAAAATATTTGGTCGAATTTATTAATTCTGGTTACGTTTAGTTACTATGTTCTGTGCATTATATTGTACAGTGTAGTCTCTTTAAAATAGTGTGTGTTGCAGTGTTAATCAACCTTGGACGATAAACTCCAGTTTTAGTGACAACACATAAATATCCCAGTATTTTGGTAGATTTTGTGGCAGTCTATGTATGCATGTAGCACCTAAACTACTGATCGCATTTTAATGAAAGAGGTATTATTAGTTCGGACATGTAATGTATAAGTAGTCAGGTTAAAGTTTTCCATAAAAGTTGTTGTAATTATCAACCTTGGCAAAATTACATAAATTATTTATACATATTATAATGTATCATAATTATTTTTGTTACAGGAAATATAAATAGAAGGTAAGGAAAATAGCATGCGTTTAAACCAAGAAAAGGGCATGCTTGGAAACACATGCTATATATTGCCTTAGGGTAAAACATAAACACAAACAAACATGTACAGTTCGTACAGGTAAAATATTCCTATGTTTTCAAATGCACACATGCATTTATTTTGTATTTGAGCGCATATAAAAAATTTTACCTGTACAGATTGGAACCGTCGGGGGCTATTTCCAAACTGATTTGATTTTGATTCAGATTCAATCGTGCCGCGTACTTCCTAATTAATTGACGTAAGTTTATTTTGATTCTCAGTGGATTGATGTGGTCGGGAGTACATCTAACGATTTTTTATCCAGGTTACTTTTAAAGCAATCCACCAAATAAAATACCAAAAGCGGTTGAGATCGAACTGATTCGATTCTCGATTGTTTCGGGAGTAAGCCTGTAATTTGTCCATACCGGGAACCCGCCTCTACTCTTTACCCTTATATGGTATTAATAATATGAGTATTATTGGGACAATTGGCTAAAAATATAAGTCCATATTAAGGTCCGGCCGAGATCTCGGTCTCGTCATTCTCGGCCAAAAATCGAGACGAGTTCGAGACTAATCGAGACTTGGTCTCGTTTCTCGGAGACTTAGTCCGTAGCTGAGACTAAGCAGTGGTTCGCGAATTACGGTTAGCGAGTCTTTAAATAAAACAATCTCTAACGAAACCTCTACTTGAGATCCTACTTGACAGATAAAACAACGTTTCGTTTCACTTTTAAAAGTGAACCTGTTGGTTGCATCCCTCGTTTGGTGTGACCTGTGATTTGTGAACATCAACATCAACCGAGCGATGCAACCAATAGGTGATGTATTTACTATAGGATCAAATAATTGTGTTTTTTTACCAAATAAAAACACGCTATAATTTAAAATGAGAGGCATATTTCTTCGTTTTATTGTTATTGTGAAAGAGTGTGTACAATTAGTTATTATAATATATTAGGTTAGTATAAAACTTCCACACTAACAAACATTTTTTATGTTCTCATTATTAAAAATATTAATATGATAAGTTAACAATTAGTTACCAATAGTTTAGGGGGAAAACCATTTGCGTATTAGGTACAGCTGCTATAAGGATAATTATTTACTAAAACTCTAGAGCGGCTGAACCGATTTGGCTACTTTTGATCTTGAAATATTCGTGGAAGTCCAGGGAAGGTTTAAACGGTTTGTATGCTCAACGAAGACGGCACGGATCAGCTAGTTATTTATATACATAAGTTGGTGAGGATGGATACTGCACAGGTGTTTAAGAATTGTGTGACTCTATGCAAAAAACTACGAAATGACGTTTTAATCTTTTAGTGGGATACTAAGCCCAGAATTCTTGATATAAACATACATTTAAAATTCAATAAAAATTATTTCTGTGCGTGTTAATATTTTTATAGTATGATATAGCAACAGACTTTAAGAAACTATTGTTTACTCCGTTTCGGTTCAATCTGATATAAATTATAAATGTAAACAAAACTCATTATTGGCTACTATAAAAAATGTCACTTTATTTGGTTAAAATTCATTTTGTTTACATAAGGATCACATAGAATCGTTTAATCCAGTGTTTCCCAATTAGTGGTGCGCGTACCCCCAGGCGTACGTGAAGTTGCATCAATTGCGCCCAATAAGGGGTACCCAGGTCTTTTTTGAAGTGGTACGCGGCTAAGACTAATTGGGAACCACTGATCTAATCAAATAATACACCAGTGGCGAAGGGTTCCTATATTACGTCCCAGATAAATTTAACCCAAACGTCAACAAACTAAAAACACATAAATTGTTCATAACATATTTACTTATTGTGCATACTTATTAACACTTTCATACTACATATACTACTACTACCGGAATATTAAAGGATCATACTTCATTATTCAATACATTTTATAACAATTGAACAATAATTAATATGTTTATTACATCAAATGAAAAACTTTTCTCGTCAAACACCATTTTCAGACTGTCGACTGTCCCTGTGTTCCAGGAGACGCTCTGAACGTTCAGATCATTCATAACGCTGACATTGACAGCTGACAGTGCCTGTGAAAACAGTTCAAAACGATCCTAAACAGTGCTAAAGAATATAATAGTAAACGAAAATAACGTTTTTTTCGTTCAGATTTGCGTTTCTTTAGCACTGTTTAGGATCGTTTTGAACTGTTTTCACAGGCACTGTCAGCTGTCAATGTCGGCGTTATGAATGATCTGAAAGTTCAGAGCGTCTCCTGGAACAGGCCCTGTAGAAGATTATCTATAGTCTATGGATTCATAGTAGCAAACAATAATCATTATGATAATATTGGCCAATTGGCATCACTACGGTTGAGTCATATACAGGTTTGTTTACGTATGGATTATATTTATCTGGGACGTACTATACAACTCTATTCGGAGTCACTTAGCAGCCCTTTGAAGACCCTCACCCAAATTCCTGCTTACAAATACAGGGGCCTTACTCTCCAAACTATACATATAACAAATTAGATTTTGATTCAGATTCCCAATAAATTGACGTTTGGTTATTTTGATTCTCACTCGATTGATATGGTCGGCAGTACAAAAAGTTACCATCTAATGATTTTCTTTATATTGGTTAGTTTCAAATCAATCCACCAAATAAAATACCAAAAGCCGCTGAGATCGAAGTGATTTGATTCTCGACCTTGCCGGGAGTAAGCCTGAAGTTTAGCCCCCTTAAGAGGAAACACCACGGTTGAGAGAAATACAAAATAGGTATTTATAAAATCTATTGCTGTCTCGCAGTGCGACAACTGCAACTTGGACTGAAATTACCCATTAAAAGTACCAGAAATCGACGTTTAGGGGATTCCTGTTTCCTCCTTCAAAACTTAACCGATTTAAATATTTTTTTCTGTATTAGCTAAAAAAAGAATTGAGCTAGGTTCCTATTTTTTGCTTTTGTTGTTTATTGTAGTCAAATCTGTTTCCTAGATATTTAAACATAGCGGAGAGTCTGGCCATTTTTTTTAGGTTTTTAGGCGTCCATATCTCTTCAAATAATTAATTTATTAAAAAAAGGAAAAAATAGGGACGTACAAACAATATTCATAAATATTCAGGAAAAAAATTGTTGAGAGTTGAGACTCTAGAGGTGTTATCCAGGGAGGAAATAGAAATCCCCTAGACCCCTATTTTTGTATGGAAAAAAATTCGTGGTGTTTCCTCTTAAGGTGAACCAGCCTTCGCCACTGCTATACAAAGTTTAGATTTGAAGAAGAAGCAGCATCTAGCTCTAGTGAATCTACAAGATAATGCTCTAGTGAATCTACAAGATAATGCTCTAGTGAATCTACAAGATAATGCTCTAGTGAATCTACAAGATAATGCTCTACTTCTTACCGTTGTAGATCGGTTGAGCATACATCTGCTGGGGGTAAGGCGCGCTTGTGTTCAGCGCTGGCTGTGTTGGCGCTGAATAATATAACTAGTTTATATTCTTGTATACTATGCTTTATTTCCAATGACAGAAATCATACTAGAGTCCATTCCGTAAAGAAGTCCTCTGTTTTTATTATATTATATGTAATTCGTGGATATTATTAGGACAAACCAATAAGCTTTAAAATACACGACAAGTATTTTTAAGCTCATATAAGTATGCTTATCTACAAATATTAACTTCGCCGCTTTTCAAAATCTAAAACACTTTTAGAATCTCAGGACGCTCTTGCAAATAAAGAACTCAACATGCAAAATAGAGAACTATGATTCCTAATAAGGTAAAAACAGTTCATATAAGTTCGTAAACTATCCACATAGTGGTCCATTTCAACGTGTTTCTTGTTCTTTATTGACTAGGTTTTCATCTAGAATTTGTATGATCTGTATGCGGTCTTTACTAACAACAGCAATTCGACAGGCGTAAATTATAAAATTGTGTACAATATCGCTGTCAAGTGTATACGTTTGACATACAGATTAGCCTACCGGTTATTCCTACAAATGGTTAATTATTAAATACTGATCCAATATATTATCTCGATAAGATTTTATTCAACTAACTGCGGGGCTTTTACGGAACGGACTCTATATGGCTAAGGCCTAGAACTTCGCGTCAAGCGGCGCGGCAGCGGGAGCGACAGGCGACAAATAATCGTGACAGGCGTCCAGAGATAGTGTGTTCGGTTCCCGCTTTGTAACAAAGTGCTTTCAAGTCTGCTTAGGGCAATCCAGGCTGATCACCTGATTGTCCTACATGCGTTGGATAGGCATGAAAAAAGTCGGTCCCACGCTTTATCTCTCGCCACTGGGTCCCGAGACTTAAGAGAGTAGTACCTATAATAGTACTCTTGTCCACAAAAGTGGGGGGAGTTATAATTATTTCCCTGCCTGCCGCCGCCGCTTTGTCGGGAAATACCCGGCGGAGGTAAACACGACTTAGTATTACCCCCTTATTAATAAATATTTACACAAGTATCAAGTGACTTTTCCAACATATCAAAGACAAATAGATTAGCATATCAGTTGTGTAAATATTTTGTTAATAAAGTGGTAAGATTTTACATTTTCCACCAATTAAAATGTATACCTTTATCAAAATAATATGTTACATTTAAGTACAGCGAATCTGTAAATAACACTGCTAGGCAACTTAACACCATAATGTACTTCTTACTATTATTAAGACTAACCATTTCTATTTTCGTATTGTTTGCAGAAAATAAGTATGTAAAAGATACCAAACATTATTTATCACATAATCTGTAATATTTACTTAGACTTATGTTTCTCATTTAAATTGTAATATGAATAGATTAAGTATATGAAAATATTTAAATGATTACACCTAAAGCCTTAGTGAAACGGCGCATTTATTCAAGGTTAGGATAATATCAATTATTGTTAAGCCGAAAAAAAAACATACATGTTTAGCTAAATTAGTAGTAGTAGTAGATATTAGTAAACATTTACACATACGAGGAAGCAGAATATGGCCCGCACAAATTAAAAATGGCATCAATCCATTGTACCATTTTGATCAAGCAATTTTTATATGTGTTCCAACAATTAATAACTATGGTTAACAAATTTATACCTACTCTGCATTAAATAATTGTAGGTATTGTAAAGATATAAATGTGTTGAGCAATGACAGAAGTAGATACCTATTATGATGTCTGTTTATAAAGTGTTTATAAAGTGTATTTACCCTGTACACTTTTATCCAGATATAAATTGTTTTTTTATTTATATCTGGATAATAAGTGCCGAATTACATGAAATTATATAGTATTATAATTGCCGAAAAAAATAATAAATTAGGTTCTTACGTGATAAGATTTGTCCACCAAAACGTCTCCTTCTTCTCTGGCAGCGCCACAGACATAGCAGTATCACCAAAACTACTAAACTGGTTGCAACATAGATAAATATTCGTATTCCGTAAGCTAGACCCATGTAGTAGTCGTCGTCGTCGTCGTCGAAAAACTGCTTCTGCAAAAAAAAAAAAAATAGGTACCATATTATTCTATTTTTAAACTTTACACAATATGACTAACAAATACCATACACTGGGCTTAAATCGAATGATCGACAGCAACATCTTACATCTTTATAGCATAATCAAATGAGAATTTTATGAAAATAATTACAGAATCTATAATACATGTTTTAGTATTACATGGTACTGATGGTAGTAAACTTCAGTTAATTTTTTGTGCTATATGTATAAGTCTACAAAGTTATTGCACTAATAATCATCTTTTCATCTGATGTCCACTATTGAACATAAGCCTCCCCTCAAAATATTCCTTATGGGGCAGTTGCCAACACTCCCCACGCTTAGCAGACAGATTTGCCAGCACAGTTTTCATAATAACAGTGCCCGCAGAAACCCAGTCAGTCAACCCAGCCAATTTTTGGATATATATTCCATCTACACATAAATCTGTTTGGAAATACAATATTATGTCAATCTTAGGCCATGGTGAAGAGAATACTTTTATATGATTAATCATTCTGTTTACCTTTAAATTAATTTTGATTTAAACACAGTATACATTATAATTTTTGAGTATTGAGTATACCTTAATGTTAATTTAACTAGAAATTCTATACTTATGATAATAAATATGACTGAGAATATCTCTGACCAAATAAAAACGTCAGAGAAGAATAATTGAGCAAACCACACATTGATGTTGGTCTAAATTATGCCTTCCTATGTAATAACTTGCAACGAAACTACTCCTCACCTTGTTGGGACTATCGCGGGTAAGACACGGCGTAATCACAAGCGCACTACATACATTAAAACGGCCTCGGTTTTAGCTAAACAAAATCAAGACAAAGCTCACGTCGCGACGCCTTAAGAACGCGATATACAATAAGCACACGTATAGAATTTTATCTTTTAATAAATGATTAAAGAAATACACTCAAAAATATATTTTGACATGACTCACCCTCGCCTGCACTTCGTATTCGCCAGTCATTGAATGATAAGAGCTCAATTCATCACGATTTAAATCAAACATGTTACAAACACATATTTATCACCAAATAGAATATTGTGACTCAGCTCTTAATACCCGGGGTTTTACCGTGTGATGATGATGAAAACCAATAACTATCGTTTGAACGTTTTTGCGTTGCGTAAAATTTTAAGATCAAGCGATTTACATTTATGAAATTATTCAATAAAGTCCAACTTTAAGAACAAAAACAATTTTTAAACAATGTAGGATATTTTTCTGAGAAACATTTAATCTTTACTTGCACAGCGAAGCACGGTACCTAGGTACATATGTACTTTTTCTATAAAATTTCTTTGTTACGCTACTTCTGTCAAACTGCCTGGCAACTATTGTCAGCTGTCAAGTGTCAGTACGTGACCGTTTTTTTTTATGTTAATATTAAGTACCTACCTACCGCATGAACTCATTGTCAGTGTCCGAGCCCGCCAACAAAATATACTTATTAAGTTTAACACTGAATTTTCTCAAAATATTTTAGTAACATTTACCCAGAGTTTTCAGAAATATAATTATCACCTCTTCTTCTTTTAATATAGGCAAATCATGGTTTTTTTGCAACAATCTGTCACATTGTAAATAGTAAATACATATTATAAAGAAGGAGAAGTAAGTACACTGAAAAAGTAAAAAACTTTGGTGAAAAGTGAAAAACCTGTGAAAATACAGAGATTAATTTTATTTATTTGAACCGTTACCGTTTTGTTTGAAAAGTAGTAATATAATGGCTATGTTAAGTAATTTATTACCTAAATCGTGGACTTTAGTTCAGCCTTTAAAATTGGTAAATATAACCAGTTTACATACAAGTGCAAATAATTATGCGGTGAAAAAGACTACTTCAGCTGCTGGAGGTATGGGATTATCATTATTTTTATAATTCATTTTGATAAAAAGCGACAGGATTTTAATAAATGGGATAAATCATAACAGTATTTACAGTCACATAACCTCTAATTTTAATAATATAAGGATGTTGTTGTTTTACAAACTTTGTTTTTATATTAGGTGTATAGATATCAATACTGAATATGCCATTTTAGGCGCAAGGCAAAAATACTTATTCATCAGTTCCTTATTATATATTTAATATTATAAAATAATTGCATATTAAAACCATTTTAGGTGTCATGGGACTGGGTAAGGGCAAAAAAGGAAAAGCGGGAAAACTAAGTGTGATGGAGAAGAAGGAACTCCCTGTAGAGACAGATCCACATAAACTTGTGAACTATGTTTGCGGATCAAACATTTACGTAAATGGAGAAGATGTTAAAGTAAGTATGAATGAACACACAATGTCAATAATTATAGATACAATAGACATGCACCAAACATCTTCAAAGCCACTAAAGCAGATACTAAATAAAAATTTAATAAAAATGTTCAAATATTAATTTACGACTATTCAGAAAAGATATTAAGAACATTTATAAAATAAAATAAATAGAATATTTATAAGGGTGCTTTTCGATTAGTAATAGGCAATGATGCATTGTTGCAGGAATGTGTTTTTCAAGAACCACTTCTTTTACCAATTGTATTGATTCTTGAAAAACACATTCCTTCCTATGCATCCTAAAGCTGTATGTAAGTGACGGTAGCATAAGATTTTTTTTTTATTTTTTACTTTACAGTTAAAACCTGATAGTGAATATCCAGAGTGGCTATGGACTCTCAACACTGGCAAAGCACCCAGAATTGAAGACCTAGACCCCAACACAAAACAATATTGGATTCGTGTGAGAGCTATGGGTATGCGCAGAAACAATCGCCTGAGATCTCTCCGCAAGTTCTAGTGTTAATATTAAGGCTTTTATAGTTTAAGAAATCAATACAGCCAACCTTAACATTTCAAGTTTTCAAACTTTTTAAAAATGTATCAGAATACCAGCCTTACAGTACAATAAAATGCAAAGAAGCTACTGCATTGTCACCATTTGTGCCTCAGCTACATCAGTGAAACACTCAGCGGTGTCGGAAAAAAGCAAAGGCACTGTGCCCATATTGTAAATTTGTATTATAATAAGTTAGTAGATAGTTTTTTAGTAATAAAAACTAGTAGTAGATTTATGACTTATTATTTACAAGAAGAAAGAGAAGAGAGAATTGGGATGAACCACTACTTAATTTGGCACATTCAGACCTGTTAAATTGCTGCTCCCCAGCTGATCGCGCCCGCTTGTTAGCGTCCGCTGAGCCAGAATCGGGATACTGGCTCCAAGCACTCCCGTCATCCAATATCGGAACTTTGTTGGATAACCACACTTTTTTATTATCAGTTAGCCTTCGATTAGGTACCGCCATTAACGAACTCCATCTCTGCCATTGTGGTGCCTTATTTTGGGCGGACCGCCAGGGACATCATGGACTGTCTTGCCGCCGCAGTGCCGACCGTCAGTCTCGCCATGCCTCCATAAACGACATAATCCGCAGGGCTCTTGCCACCGTCAACGTACCGGCCACTCTCGAGCCGAACGGTATAGTGCGTGACGACGGCAGGAGACCTGACGGTATGTCTTTGGTACCATGGAGCCACGGGAAGCCGCTGGTGTGGGACGCTACCTGCGTGGATAGGCTGGCAGCGTCATAGCGTGACGGCCAATGCAAAGACAGCGGGGGCGGCGACTGCACACGCCGAGACCCACAAAAGGCGGAAATATGAATCCATCAGCGATGGATACATTTTTCTGCCTTTTGGTGTCGAAACTTTGGGTCCATTTGGGTCCCAGTGCTAAACGCCTTTTGAAAGACCTTTCTAAAAGACTAATGGAAAAGACAAACGACCCAAGGGCTGGCGCTTACCTCGGCCAACGTATCAGTTTAGCGATACAGCGAGGTAATACTGCCAGTCTTTTGGGTACATTACCAGCGGCCGCCGATTTAGATATAGTTTTTTACATCCTTTTTTTATTAGATACTTGTTTAGTTTATAGTTTAGATAATAATAATATACCTAAAATAGTTTTAATTTATATATGTTTTTTAAGGAGTCTTTTGTGAATAAGAAACTAAATATATATCTTATTTACTATAGGTATATTAGAGAAATTATTATTACACTATATATGTACTACTTATCAGTTTCATTTTCTTATGAGTACTAAATTCAAGATAAAAATACATCTTAGTAATTTAGGTAATAAAACAACAAATGATTATAATTATCCTTTATGCCAATTTATTTTGAAAAGTATAACACACCAGGTATAAAAAACGGGAAAAATTTATTGATGTCACATGCTCTACAGTTAGAAATAATATGGCAATACATAATACTTTGATTTAGATTGACTTTATGTTCATTAAAAAAATTTGGGGACGAAAAAACACCAGAAGCACACAATTCACAAACACTCCAAGCTGTCTGCAGCTGTGATCATCGGCGGGCAGTCGTCGCAGTGCTTCGTACCAAATGAGTATGAGAATGATGACTGTAAATAAAATTATGATTTGAGATACATGGAGTATTATGAACATCTTACTAATAGATTAGGTTGGATCACTGAGCCAGCTTTTGGCCTCGCCCCCGCCCGCGTATAAACAGTGTCCCACTGCAACACCTTTTTTGGGATAAAATATAATATTTTCCATGGCCTGGCCTTGGCCTTAATAAAATAATGATTAAAAAAAATTCATGATTTACTTTTTTTTTTAAATAAGGCAAAGCATATTTACCTTATTCGTATTGTAGAGATCTGGCGGGTAAGCGGCAGGCCCCGGTGACCGCATGAACCGGCCCGGCGCCCGGCGCCCACCCAGCGAGTAGCTTGGCGGTCTAAGTGGAAATAGGCTATTATAGTTAGGCCACCTTCACATAACTGTAAGCATACCCTGGAGGGCAGGGGAGGGTAGCTCTCCCCTACTGAAAATCTCGGCGAAGATGTATAACCTTTACTTTTATTTTTAATCAAATTTGCGGTTTTCAATACATAGTACAACACTACATAATATAGCAAACAAACCGAAAACGTCGAAATTTTTCCTTTTTCGCTTATTGTGCACACTTATCAACACTTTCACAGGTATATTAAAGGATCATACTTCAATCATACGTCAATCTTTCTCCATGCCAAGTATCCGAAGAACTTGTGTTGCAGGTACCAGACAGCGGAAATATATTTAATACTTTTATACTATAGGTACACATATTTAAGATTTTTATTATATTAATACACAAATTTAATACACGTCCATGACCCAGGAACACAGAAAACTCTATTCATTTGGCGGGATTCGCACCCGCGACCTTCCGCTCGGGCACCAACGCGCTCAACCCCTGCGCTACAGAGGTCGTCAAATAGTAACACTCACTTGTACTTATACGTGGCTATGTTCTGCTGGTAATACACCGCGGGGCCCGGGCTGCGGACCTTCACAGCCGTGCCCAGTCTGGCCCCCATACTGTACGCAGGATACGGCCTATCGGCGTTCACGCTGTATGCGTTGGGCGCGGGGCCTATACGCTTGAAGTCGATGCCCAGGCGGGCCCCCATGGAATACATGGGGGGCCTAAACTCTTTGAATATGGGGCACCGCTCGGGCGCGTGGGCCCCCGGCCCGGGCGCTGACGTCGTGATCCGCGTTGGAAACCTGGAAAATGATTGCTGATTTGATCTGTACTGAGCTGTAGGTAACATGTAACATTGTCGCCACACAAACTACACACCAGCAGGCTCACTCCCGACACAAAGAGAATCGAATCAGTTCGATCTCAACGGCTTTCGGTGTTTTTTTTGGTGGATTGCTTTGCAACAAACCAGGAAAAAGAGCCCGACTCCAGACCATATAAATCGACTGAAAATTAAAATAAACAAACGTCAATTAATTCGGCAGTAGGTACGCGGCACGATCGAATCTGAATCTGATCAGTTTTGAGAGTAAAGCCCCAGGTGTGCATAAGCTGACTCCGGTGATGTCCACATTTATAACTTCAAAAGCTAAATCATGAAATCGTTTTTATGAGTAGGTAGGTACTTAACGCGTTATACCTACCTGTATATATAAGTACCTACTTAGATAGTATAAAGAGTTTACATAGAATGGATTTGAGATAACAGATCCACATAAATCATATTATTATGTACCACGTAAGTACCTATATTATTATGTACTAGGTAGGTAGGCTCATTTGTCTCAGTCTCTCTTTATTTTCGACCTACCTATCTATACTAATATTATAAAGCGGAAGAGTTTGTTTCTTTGTTTAAACGCGCTAATCTCAGAAACTACTGGACCGATTTGAAAAATTATTTTTTGTTGAATAGTTCATTTATAGAGGAAGGCTTTAAGCTATATATAATATCATTACGCTGCGACCAATAGGAGCGAAGCGTCAGTGAGAAATGTTGCAAAAACGGGGAAAATTATTCACATTTGAGGACTTTCGTTGCGTGAGCTGCATAAACGGTTTAGGTTACACAGAGCACAGCTGGTATAGTTCTAAAGTACTTAGCATATAAAGATGTCGTCACCTAGACCCCAAGCTCCAAGCAGGGGCGGATATAATGCCGTCGCGGGTCATCTTCTCTATCCGGTAGACAGGCCCGGGGCCCCTTGAGCCGAAGTGCAGGGGCGGCTTTACCCCGAACGAGTACATGGGCAAGCGGTAGCGGGAGGGATCATGTTTGTTGTAGCCCACCGTCGTGGGGAGTAGATACGCCCCTGGACCGGGTCCTATAGGGAAATTACATTGTAGTATTTACTCTTTATCTATACATGCTATAATATTAATGAGTGATAATATTTCAGGGTGTGTATAAGTCCCGTATATATAGAGTTTACTGAGAAAGTACCAGTTCTGAGAGGTACTTTTTTTAAAATTGTCGTATGAGAAAAATATTTGATGAAGGATTGCATTCCTCATACAAATATGAAAGTTAAAAGTACCGTAAGTAGTAGTAAGTTTTTCGGCGCCAGTACTATCACAGTATACTCTACATATGAGGCACATACACCCTAAAGTATTATCACTCATTTCTTTTACACCTTGTATAATAGTGGATCTATTCACGTCCTATTGCTAAGGCTCATTGGCTGTCCACCTAGGTAGAAAAAGATATAGGTCTTAAACTACCGTTCCTACTAATTACAGAAATTAGTAGGAACGGTAGTTTAAGACCACGAATATTCGGACGGATTTCTCACTAAACACGTAGAAAACTTACCTATTTTTCTGCCCATTTCCGTTACTTGAATTTTAATTCCAAAAGTTGAAAAAATAGAAAAATAAAATCAAATGTTTGACTGTTTCGTCATACCGAAAACGTTGACAAAAAATGTCAACTCTTTTTAATTTTTTTAATTCCAAAAAAGGTTAATATATCGAAGATAATAATAATTTTTCAATTTATATTAAGTAAAAATAAAACCTATAGTTACTATGAAGTATTTGTTAGACCACCAGCTAGATAGATAATTAAAGATATCAATGGATGAAGGTGATATGTCGCCAAAAACATTACCCACAAAATTGGGTCTAAACTATCACATAATTTCAGATTATGTAGTAACGTATTAAGTAGGTACATTGATTCTAGAGATGGATCTTTAGATCTTTAGATTATTATACTTGTCGAAAGGGCTCTCATGATTTAATAACATTCCTTCGGATACTGTGGGCTTTCGTGGGTAAATCGTGAAAAGAGAACAGAGTAACAATATCACTTGTTTATTCGTAATCACAATTTCTTTATAAATTCACTATTCACTACACTTTAT
Source organism: Celastrina argiolus (assembly GCA_905187575.2). Classification (NCBI taxonomy): domain Eukaryota; kingdom Metazoa; phylum Arthropoda; class Insecta; order Lepidoptera; family Lycaenidae; genus Celastrina; species Celastrina argiolus. Next base: position 5,177,914 of record LR994582.1, on the reverse strand, counting down.
GAATTTACTTTACTTTAAATTCACTTTACTTTACTTTACAAGTATTGACACTAACGAAACATAACACGTTTCAAGACATCTCAACTTGGCGACCAAATCACGAATGAATTCAGTCTCGTCGAGAAAGTCCCGAGTCATGTCAAAGCGCGCCATAGACAAGTTGCGCCATTTTGCCACTTGGGGGTGCGCTTCCGTTTCGTTTTGTGTCCATATTCATATCCGGCTCCGACACGGCCATTCTGATAAGCCACACGTCCCGTGTGATGCTTCTGCAAAAGAGAAAACCAGCTGCAATATCACGAGCCTTTCGCTCGGCCAACTCTGACCAATCTCCACAAATCATCAAAATAAAGTTCAGATCTCAATGTAATTTTATTTCAAATAATCTTTCAAATAAAATTCTCGTTAAAAAATTTTTTTGACATGGAATGATACCCTGGGTCATGTTACTTAAATCATGTTAAAACTGTAGGAACTGTACACAACTGAACACAAATAAACTAGTAAAATCTCTAACTCCACTACCATACCCAATTTCATAGACATAGAACTCACAAGGTTCATTGTCCCAGACTGCCAGTCAAACGCCCTCCTGACATAAAACGGACTTAATATAGTCCGAGTTACCGGTTACGAAATAACTGGACGGTCAACCTCATTACTCATAGACCCAGTCCCATATCGCCAGTCAAACGCCCACCGAACATAAAACGGACTTGATACAGTCCGAGTTACTGGTTACGTAATAACTGGACGGTCAACTTCATATTCGCTCATAGTACGGTAGGTAGAGACTTTACCCAACAACTCAAATTTGTTCATCATTAGCAAAATCTTTATCATTATCAACTTTCACCAATACATGACCCGAAGGAATCTTTCTCTAACGTATGCACAGTCATAAGTACGCTTTGAAATTGCAACTTTTACAGCCTTATTTTCAACTATGAAAAAACAACCAATCGAAAATCTATTTACTTACGCCTTATTGCTTTCATAAGGTGTATTATTTGAACTATCTTTTTATCTCGGTTACTGTATGAAACAGTGAATGTACCTTCTCAACTAAGATTTGTAAAAAGGGTTCATAGAAAAAGACTATACAGAGTCTTCACACTAAAGTCACGAGATAAACAATTACGCTCACCAAAAAAAACTCAATATCCTAATCTGATACTTCAATGAAGTACAGAGTGCAGGCCCCTTGGCGCCTGACGCCATTATCATAGGCCGATACATTGCAGCATTGCTGCATGGGCAGCAGTACCCAGCACAGCTCGACGCGCGCAGTCTGCGTCGCGTCGCGGCGCTCGTTCATTGAATCTCCGTCTGTACACAAAATTAAGCAGCACAAAAAAATGTTCAAACTGTCCAATTATGTTCTTTTTAGGGTTCTCTATCCGTGGGGTGTCGAAGAAAGAGTAGCACATCCTATCAACCATCTTTCCCGTGGATGCGCCCGCCAACTCGCCTGCCAAGCGTGGCGAGTATAGACAACTATCCCCCATGTAATATTTTAAGGGAGGCTATATCCAGGAGTGAACATCATAGCCGAAATGATGATGATCATCCAAGGGTAAATAACAGAAACAGAAAATTTTATAACTTTGCTGTATGTCTGTTTGCCACCAGGCCGCAGCTCAAGAACCAAGCTCCAACCAAGAACCAACGCAGTTCAAATATCGCGGACAATTATTATGAGATCAAAATGTTAAATTTGACTTTGCAATAAATTTCATTTCATTTCCTTTTAACGATCTAACTAATTGACTAAAGAAAAGCTGTAACAGTAACAGTCTCATATTAACAACTGATCAGCAGCTGTCCCAATACCACAACTTGACCACTACATTTTAGTTGCACCATCGCGGGAATTGAACCCACAATTCTTAAGTGGAGAGCCACGCTCTGGTCACGTGTGCGATCACAATACCAGAAGACTCCCAAGTGCGTTTACAACCTTGCACATGATAACCAAGTTCACCGAAGCTGACTGAAGTCCACCGATGAACTTTCTTATCCACCTCAGCCACAAGCTCACGGCCTCTGCCACTGGACCGTTGAGTGTGTGCTGCCGCGTTCACCATCAACACCAGCCACAGGCTTCTGGAAATGTGAAATAAAAATGCGTCAATTCAATAAAGTTTATTTAAATCACAACCGATTTTCTTTTCGTCGCAAATTACACTATTATTGCCGTAACTTATAGTAATTCCAATCCGCCTAGTGTGAAAGTCATAGATAGACAAACATGTTTCAATTTTACAGCTTACAACAACAATATCATAAACTGACAGTTTTATTGCGGATCACGAATGTCCTAGCACTTATTATCAGTTATCAGTTTGTTTAAACACTCTCAGAATAAATAACAAACACGACATTATTTAAAGTTACTTTTGAAACTGATCAATGGCTATTTCTTACTACGTATGCGGTAACGCCAAATAAGAAATAGAACTGTGTACAAACTGTAAGTATCTACTGTGATTAACACACACTTGATGAACTTCGCTATTTAATAACAGGGATGTTAGGGAGCTCCGTAACCGTAACCGAATCCGAAATAAAACTTTTGCTACTGTAAAAAGGAAACTAATATCCAATATCCGTAACCAAAATTATCCGAAACAAATGGGTAATCCGATATCATTTAATATCCATATCCGTATCCGAAATTTAAAATCCATTTCTTCCCGGTTTAATAGACATGGTAAGTTTACGGAAATTTTAATTTAAGTCGTTTCAAACTAGGTAGCATCTTCCAAACAATATTTATACACGTCAATTGCTTTTGTTTATGCAGTGCAGGTGCACCGATACGCATACCGGATGTTGTTTATTTCAGGCACACCTAATAAGAATATAGTACATCCAATAACAAGTTTCAGGTGTTGGTAACCAATCGATATCGATACGATATCGACTCTATAGTACTATTCACCTTTCCTACTTTCTTACTTCACGTTAATGTGAATCCGTTGGAACTTTATCTATTCTGAAATGAACACCCAAAAAATAACACGAATGCCTAATTGTATTATCAAAATACACGTCATGAGAATTGCTTATCATATTCTGATTTTGATCACTTTATTACAAACAGTACGATTTCACGAAATGAAATGTCGATAATGATCATCTGCTGATCAAACTTTCAAGTACTGCTGTATTACAGCCTGATCTACTTCGGTCAATCAAACAGTAATAATAATGAATATCTGTAAGACGTATGTCCTATGTACTAAGTACTTGTTTTTACTTTGCGTTAATGATTGCTTATTCACTTCGATTATTTTTTTAAATAATACTTTGGTTATAAAACCAGAACCATTTAGAACTTTATAATGAAATAAGTAACGATCATGATACAACCAGTTCACATCATTGCGAAGCGAGTAGAGAAGTCCATAAGATGCACAATGCTTGTCTGCGCTGGTCGGACACCCAGCACGCTGGTCGGTCACCCAACAGCCAGCACGCTGGTCAGTCACCCAGCACGCTGGTCGGTCACCCAGCAGTCAGCACGCTGGTCGGTCACCCAGCACTGCTCGTTCTCCCCTTGGCGAGGCTATGCATCATCCGGTCGAACATCATCCCAGTGTTTTGTCCATCTGCACATAAAACAAAACAGCAAAACAAAAGAACACTTTAGTGTAGGTACAATTTATTGTAAATGAAATTTTGTGATAATACTCGTATAAGCAAGATATTTTATGGACACTTGAAACACAAATTAATAACTAGTGTATTGGTCTTTAAAAATTATTTGAGGAATAAAAAGTTGGCTACCACCTTTTACCAAAACCATAATCAAAGCCTGTCGTTAAAGCGCCACTGCTGGTGTCGCCACCGTGTAGACGTCACGTCACTGTCATCATCACGTCACCGCTGTCAGTACTTTTACTCCTTCTTAATCATCGTGGCGGGATTATTGGTACATGGTATCCTTGCAGCACTCGGCTCACCGCTGTCCCGTCTTACCACAATTACGCCATGTACATAGCTTGCAAAGCAGCACGTGTTAGTACGTACTGCCCAACTCATGTGGATCGAGTTCGTATTGATTTGCAATGATTACTATTATCACTTTTTGCAGACTACACAAAAGATTAGGTACACTTTTTTTTTTTTTTTTTTTTTTACTACCCGCACTTTTAAGAAAAACCTGTCTCTCTTGCACGATTTGATCCCAGATTCTGATGTCGGATGGGCTCTCATGATTTAATAACATTCCTTCGGATACTGTGGGCTTTCGTGGGTAAATCGTGAAAAGAGAACAGAGTAACAATATCACTTGTTTATTCGTAATCACAATTTCTTTATAAATTCACTATTCACTACACTTTATGAATTTACTTTACTTTAAATTCACTTTACTTTACTTTACAAGTATTGACACTAACGAAACATAACACGTTTCAAGACATCTCAACTTGGCGACCAAATCACGAATGAATTCAGTCTCGTCGAGAAAGTCCCGAGTCATGTCAAAGCGCGCCATAGACAAGTTGCGCCATTTTGCCACTTGGGGGTGCGCTTCCGTTTCGTTTTGTGTCCATATTCATATCCGGCTCCGACATACTTAATACTTTACGGCGTATTCTAAAATGTTTAAGTAGCACTTTGAACTCAATTTTCTCGAAACGAGATTTTGCTACATATTACCTTCATCCATTCATGTCCTGATTAATAAAAACTACATTAAAAAAAATTCAAAGATCAAATAAGAAAAACAATTGATTTAAGTATTTATTTGGTTTCAGATTTTCAGGTTTCAGTTCAGAAGGTCCAGAATCTTCTAGCGCTGCAACGTTTGTCCAAGCGGAGTGAGTTCTTCCCCTATATCACTCTCGTCCTCCGACACACTAGCTCCCCACTGAAATTACATATTTTTATTTCTTCATACAATTTATTAGACACATCACAGTCACATGGCGTAAAAAAACTACTCAGGCTCCTACCAAATATCTACAGGCTATAATATTAATGAGTGATAATACTTAAGGGTGTGTACGGGTCTCGTATTTAGAGTTAACTGTGAAAGTACCAGCGCGGAAACAGTTACTTTTTTTAAATTATTTTATGGGCAAATGTATGATGTTGGGGCATTTCTCCTAGAAACATGAAAGTTAAAAGTAGGTTCGTATTTCAGCGCTGGTACTTTTACGGTATACTCTACATGGAAGGCACATACACAACCTAAAGTACTAATTTATTTTACAACTTGTATTTATATTAAAACAATGCACACTCCGTTCCGATTCAAAATGAGTCTAGTGTCCAACCGAAGCTTCGGCTTCGGCCACCTTCGGCCAAAAAAATCATCTTCGGCGAAACCTCCGCTTCGGCCAAAAACCCGGCCGAAGCCGAAGGTTTCGCCGAAGGTCCGAGAAACCGTTGTGATTGAACGAAATGTTACAAAAGACTGAGTGAGAGTGCTACGGACCGGCTGCACTTTGTAATCGGTTTCGGCTTCAACCAAAAATAGACCTTCGGTCGGACACTGAAATTGACAGAAAATAAAAATAAAGCTCAGTATGTGCGGCGAAGTGGTCTTTCTGGAATAGATCTATAACTCGACAAAGCCCGAATATCGCGACTCATGCACCTGTTCTGAAAGCGGGTCGGCGCGTAGCGCACGGTAGAGGTACGCGGCATAGAGCAGGTTGGCCACACCGAACGTGCGCAGCGCGGACTCGAAGCCGCACCCCCACGATATCAGCCCGCCCACCACAGGCCCTGAACGTAAAGATTATCATTGCTTACCACAATAACATTAATATTCGCAAAATCTGTTACAAACATTTTGCGTACATGATTTGCGAGAAATAAATTTCTTATACTGGATGTAATAAGAAATATTATTGAGTGATAGTACGTTAGGGTCCCGTTACATACCCTAAAGTACTTTATTTTACTGTGAAGGGTACTTCCTGTGAAGTACCCTACATCATAAATTTGCCCATACAATAAATAAGTAAAAAAAGTACTCTTTCAGCACTTACCAGTACGTTAGGGTCTCGTCACATACCCTAAAGTACTATAGTTTAACAGTAAACTGTTACTGTAGATACAGTACCTGCGGCATAGGCGGCGCTGGCTGCGGCTTGAAGCAGCGCGGCGCGCGGCAGCTGCCCGCCCGTGCGCGCCAGCAGCGCCGGCAGCAGCGCGGCGTCGGTAGCTCCCAGACCCGCGCCCAGCACGCCCTGTGCCACGCCCACCAGCGGCACCTGGTGACGGGATATGTTAGAATAAAGAAGGAGGAACACAGGAGGAGACCTGGGATTCCTTCCAGGGATATGTAGGACTCGCTGCGTCTGAAAGATGGTAAATGGACGCAGCTCTACCCACTACAACTCGGCGGTACTCCGACTCCACCGCCGTTGACGGCGCCACAGGGACAACAACATATCCGCGACTCCGTTGACGGGTGGCTGCACTGTGGGATTGCAGACCCGACTCGTTGGGGGCGCTTAGGGCCCCACAGGCCGAACAGAGGGCCCCTTAGCTTGCATAGGACTTCCCTTGTATTTGTCGCGATGCTCAGGAGTACGTAGCGCATTTCCCAAGGTCATCGCCCCAAGCTTCCCAGTTATGGCGAGACGTTGTTACCGCCATTTGTGGATCTGCGCCTTGGTCCTCTCCTACAGGAGGAGACCTAGCGTTCGTTCTAGACGGTACGATTTATAAAGCTTAATTTTTAATTATTTATAGAGATTTCAACAACAAAGCTTTCTAGGATTGTGAAACCTTCCTTTACGGAACAAAATGGTGATGGTTAATGAATGGAAAGAAAATGATTAGATGTACCAAATTAGCAAACCACAGAATATTATTTCACGGATTGGTTTCCATTTAATCCTCTTTATATTAAAGACTGTGATGAATATAAATAGGATTGCAAGAAACATAACGTACAGAGGTAGCATGCGGCAGCGCCAACGCTGCAACTCCCACAGCCAGTTGTCCCGCCAGCGCGACCCGCTCAGCGCCAAGCCTTCGCGCCGCGCCGCCTAGCGTGGTGGTGGCCAGTAGGTAGCCAGCGCTGTCAGGCACGAACACCACGCCCAGAGCCCAGCGCTGGATCGATATAATCACGTGTAAAATAGACAGCGCGTTAACTTGTGTCACATTTAGGCTGCGTTTCCACTGACGCAGAGTAGAGCAAAGAGGAGCTTGCGGTGCCCGAATTGACCAATTAATATGCTCGAAATCTCAGTTCCGTTTCCACGGAAACAGCACGAGCATAGTGATTGGTCAATTTGCTCCTCTCCGCCCCGCTCCGCGTCAGTGGAAACGCAGCCTAATTATGTAATATTTAAAAAGCTGACCGGTGCCCACTTCGTTGGATATAGAAACAGTTTGTGATGAACCATTTAAACCTTCCCTGGACTTCCACGAATATTTCAAGACCAAAAACAGCCAAATCGGTTTAGCCGTTTTCGAGTTTTAGCGGTACTAAAGAAAAGCAATGCATCTTTATTTAAATAGATAGAAGATAAAACAAAGTACTACACAGCATTTGTCTGTTCGCGATAAACTCAAAGACGGTAGTAAGACGGCACGGAGTTGGGGATTAGTTTAATACAGGTCATGTTTATCGACTCGATTTCGGGATTAGTTTAATACAGGTTTGATTCATGAGTCATACAGTAAGCCATAGATAAGAGTAATAACTGTAAGCCGAATATAGTATGAAGAGAAGAACGCGTAGAGCATTTTGTATTTTGGCACCTCATATAAATTACGTACCATAACGCGACCGCGAAAGATCTCCGTAAAAGTCACAAAACAGATAAGTTTCAATCCTGGTCGGTCTTAGGTCAACGACCAGTGCGTTCGTGTCAGCTTCACTCCTTGTTTCCATTTTAGACCTTTGAATTTTTTTATTTTTTTTTAAAGCAATGCTACGCTTCATTCTCTTTACACTATACTTACTATATGACCCATGAATCGCTCTGTATAAAACAGGTACATCTGACCTCGGGGTGAAACTTCCTCATGATCCACAGCGGCAGGCAGGGCTCGAGCGCGGCCATGACGCTGGTGGTGAGTAGAACAGCGCCGGCAGAGGCGCCCGTCGCGCCGCGCCCCGCCTCACACACAGCGGAGAACGCGCTGCCCCCGGCTATTTCGGTTCCCTAGGGCATAGATAAAAGAAGACATGAAAGGATAAAGGTCATAGATAATTGAAGACATTAATGGATGAAGGTGATATGTAGCAAAATTCTGATTTAGATAAAATTTAGTTCATAATATTATCACTTAAACATTTTAGAATACGTCGTAACGTATTAAGAGCATTAATCTAAAAATCCGTCTCTAGAATCAATGTACTTATTACGTTACTAGATATCCTAAAATGTTGTACCACGTGACAGTTTAAACTCAAATTTCTGGGTACATTTTTTTGTGACTTATCACTTTCATCCATTCATGTATTCAATTATTTGATTATGTTCTTACTTATCCAAAGATAACCTCTAGGTTGTATGTCTACATATACTTAGTCAGAAGAAGTCATTATATATTATGTGCAATAGGTAATTCAATAATATTATGTAGGTGCTTATGAAAATGTTATTGCTTACCCGATTGTATTGTTCCTTATCCAAATAAAGATACTGGACGACTGAAAACAAAACATAGGGTCCGGGTGAGTATATAATCTAAGGGTCTAGGGAATTGAGGAAACAAGTTAGTAACAAATTAGGGGATTCATCATACACAGCAGATTTCTATTGATTGATTTGATTGGTTGACTGTAAAATTATTTTGAAATCTACTGGTTTCAGGCTTCAGCTAACCTCAGACCTCAATGTCGTTGGTAGGTTGAGGGTTATAAAATTTCTTTCTTACTTTCATAATTGAAGACATGAATCGATGAAGGTGATATGTCGCAAAAAAAATAAATTAAAATTGAGTTTAAACTGTCATATAAACATTTCAGTATGTGTAGTAACGAATTAAGTACATTGATTCTAAAGACCGGGGATGTTAGGGAGCTCCGTAACCGTAACCGAATCCGAAATGAAAGTTTTGTTACTGTAAAAAGGAAACCAAAATGTAATATCCGTAACCGAAATTATCCGAAACAAACTGATTATCCGAAACAATTTAATATCCATATCCACATTCGAAATTTCATATCCGTTTCAACCCTGCTAAAGACGGACCTTTAGATAAATGTTCTTAATACTTTACTTTAGTATTCTAAAATGTTGACAAAGTGTCAGTTTGAACTCAATTTTCTCTACTAATTTTGCTACATATATTCATTCCTTCAATTATTTCTTGTTTATGTAGGTAATTGATCTTGCGAAGTGTTAAGCTACTTACGGAGGTTCAACAACAAAGCTACAAGGATCAGTTGAAACGGCGCTACAGGACTCCACAGCATGTAAGCTGTGCCACCGAACGGGTACCCCACCAAAACACCTGCAATTTAATGAACATTACGATCTATAACAGGATTAAAATAGTAAATAATATAAGAGCGTGAAATAGGTAAACAGGCTATAATATTAATGAGTGATACGACCGTATATAGTTTACTGTGAAAGTACCAGCGCTAAAAGAGTACTTTTTTAAAATCATTGTATGGGAAAACTTATGATGTGGCATTTCTCATACAAACATGAAAGTCAAAAGTGAGTTTTTCAGTGCTGGTACTTTCACAGTAAACTCTACATAGGAGGCACATACACACCCTTAAGTATTATCACTCACTTATTTTACACGATCTTGTATATTTAAGGGTGCCTTGTGAAAAAAAAAATTTTTTTTTAAAGAACAACAACGCACTTGTCAAATTAATATCAGGGTATTTCTACAGGTTATAAACCATCTGGTTTCGGCGAGCCGTCCGTTGGTTTCCTGAATAACTATCAGCGCCTATTGTCCTAAAAGTTATACCTACTTCGTTCAGATCCAATTCAATTTAAACCTAAATAAAAATATGAATTTCGAGGAAAGGATTGTGTCATTTGTGTTTATTGCACGGTAAATAAGTGACAGTCGTATAATCGTACAATAGTGGTTTTTGGAATGTTGTAAAACAATTGTATGTACCTTTATGAAAAAAAATATAAAAAAATAATTTTGTAATCTGTGGTAGGTATAGCTCGTAACTCTCACCTAACGCTACAGCACCCAGGAGCGCAGCTAACGCACGGTGTCGTGACGCGGGGGGCAACGCGCGGGCCACCAACGCGACGCCCGCGACGCCGGCCAGCGCCGCGCCCGCGCCCTGTGTCGCCCGCGCCGCGCCCGCGCACGCCGCGCCGCCGGAGCCGCGACCGCACCATGAAAACGCTAAAACATACTCCCATGAATGTTGCTCACGGTAATCGCATCAATCTATGAAATAAAACTAATAGTATTTTACTAAAATGAATAAATATTTTAGATAAATTAAATGTGGCGTTCAAGTCACATGCTGTACTTGTCGTTTCGGCAAGAATTGACAGACTGCGAACAGGAGGGATTCGAACTTTAACTAGCGGTCCAGGACCTTTTCGATCTTAATTAACTACTTTAAAGTCTTGTTGGTCCGAGAAGTCCCATAACAAATCTTCGTATGTAGGTATTGTAAAATACGCAGAGTGTAAACTGGAACTCTTCCTAATCCTTAGTCAGATCTAGCATTTCCTTCATTCACAACTGAAATGTGTATTTTTGAGGTTACCAATGACGATCTGGCTAAATAGGTCGGAGTGTGTGACAGGCTATTTTGGCGTTAAAACCTACAGAGAAAGTTACCTGCGGCTGCCGCTGCGAGCAGGGTCGTAGCTACCCGCAGGGCGGCGGCGGGGCCCGCGCGCGCTGTGTACGCCGCGGCCGTGGGCGCCGCCGCCAGCTGCACCGCTGCTTTCGCGCTCAACACCGCGCCTACGATGGCTTGCGAGGTGCCGATACCATTGCCTGGGAACACGATTGGGAATTAAGTAGATTTAAAAAATGGGGATTAAGATAATAATTATGAAGCATGACTTATCTGAATTGTATTCAACCTGATATATAAATTCCATGAAAAAAAAACCTAGTTAAAAGAAGTAAAATCGGTTAAAAAACTATAACCCGACTTCGCCAAAAAGGGGTCTAAAAAGGTTGGAACAAGAAAATAATTTTTCTTGTTCCATTATAGGTACAAATATGCTAAAGACTCGCTACTTATTTCTTTTGCCGTAAAAAGTTGAAGGCGTAACAACATCTTATAGTAATAATAACTATATTATTAATAATCGTTAATGTTTTAAATAAATAGTAGCTTGATTTGGCAATCGTAATCGACGGGTAAGGGGTGAACCGGCGTGGTGGTAGCTTTTTGTGATCACATTCCGAGAATAACTTGATGTTTTATTTGGATTTTTTTTTCATAATAAAGTTTAGAGATATAACCTGCGTCCTCAGTGGCGTGTTGCACGGTATCGTTGAGCATGCCGGCCAGGGGCGCCCCGTGCTGCGCCCACAGCGACAGCGCCTCGCCGCGCACCCAGTCCGGTATTATTGGCACTGTACAGAAAAAACGCCATCGTGGTCTAGTGGTTCAGAGCAGGGATGAAATGGATATGAAATTTCGGATACGGATAAGGATATTAAATTACTTCGGATCATCCGTTTTTTCGGATAATTTCGGTTACTTATATCTGGGGGCACGGGAGTGCCCCCGTAAAGACGAGCCAAGCGTAGCGCAAGGGCACTACCTACCTTTTCTCGAAAGGTTTCGTCGTTTTTTTGAATTTCATTTGGTTTCCTTTTTACGCACAAACTTTTATTTCGGTTTCGGTTAGGTTACGAATAACACATTTTACAAACCCAGAACAGTAAGCAGCACATTGTCCAGGAAGAATGTGAAGTAGACCACAGCGAAGGCGATGCTAGCAGAGCCACCGTCTATCTGCTCCATGGTTTGTCGACTGGCGCAGTGTGCGATATCCCGCCTCAGCACATTTCAATCAGTGCGCGGCCGCGCGTGTGCTCCCACCCTAACATCATTTCACGCCATACACTTTATATCGCTTTGAGACAGATCCAATTTTTAAACGGGGTGGCGAGGAAATGATTAAATGTGTCACTAGCTTGTACTCGCGACCACGTTCCCATATAGTGTCCCAGCCGAACCGTACATGTTGCACAGCTTAAAAGCTTTGAAACAAAGATACAACCATTAGTAAATATTTACTAACTTTCGTGTATCTTATGAAAACAGTTCTTTTTGTCGTGATATTAATATATCTACAGAATGTCGCGACTACTAACTTAAAACTTTGGATTAATCCCAATTTAAGTACCTACTAAGTAACATGTAGAAATAAATTTTAAAAAATCCTTAATCTCTTCATAATTTGATATTAATATTAATTATTATATACTTACTTAACCTATGATGTTGCAATTGAAGTGTAATTACGCTTAGCTGAACTGCATAAACCCTAATTTTATCTTCAATCACAATGTTACACATACTGGTTCCACTGTTATTTAACATTTTAATAATAACTCTAAATAAATATCATTAGTCAGGGTTCCCCCATACATGGTTTTCACTTGATTAGTATCAAGCTAATCTTTCGTGATAGTTAACAGAGATTTTTACTGATATTATATTAATGTAATTCAACAGACATAATTCAAACATCCCGGTCCTACGCTCGAAATTTGAATTTTTTTTATCCTTGCTAACTCTGTTTGCTACCATAATCGAGAATTCCGTCCAAGAAATTATTGGACGTCTCATAAAAATGAAGCAAGTGAAAACAATGTACCTATGGGAAACCCTGACTATATATTTTAGCCGCTTTGAAGTAGAATTAGCTGATTGCGTTATATCAACGGCCTTAGCGGCAAAGAATCTTTCAATAATATACAATTTTTATAATAATTAAAAACAACCTTAGCGTCTGTAGGTACTCTTTACATACATTTTTTGTAAAACTCTATACCATAACATCGTTAAGCACTATGATTATAATATGTAAAAGTGCGTGTCAAAAAATGGACTTTACGATATTGTCGACATTCTATATTGTTATATGTAATTAACCCTAGACACCTAACCTTCGTCGATTCGACGAACAAGCCGCGGTAATATCGCTATTTCTTTTCGACGCGCACACCGATCACCGAGTCTTCACTTGTCAATTCAGTGTATGCCGAGCTCTTTTGAATAGCGACCACGCCCGGCAGATAAGTACTTCCCATTTTGAAATATTACGAAAATAGTCGTCGTTTCGACGAATGGTTAGGGTTTGTGTATAATCATTTTGATAATATTGATTGCCCTTTTTAGCTGTTTTTATCATGGCTTTTATAGGATTGCTTACAAATGAAATTTTAATGAATGAGTAAGATGCCAGTGAATTAGAAGAGTGATCGAACCCCAAACCGAATTAAAACCGAATTTTTAATTGTAGGTAGATGGTGTAAAAAGAGACGCTCAAGATGAGGTCTCCGGCTAATGATGAGGTCTCCGACTATGAGGACATTTTCTTCGCTTGACCTGCACGACAATGTACTGGAGTCAAAAATACCCCCGATACCATAATATTATGAAGAAGTCTTTGGTAATAATTCAAGTATTTTGGACTTTATCCCAAAGAAATAAAAAAAAATCAGGCCCATCATGTTTGGAAAACAAGCAAAGATGGCACTTCGAGTAGAGTAGCAGTAACAATTTGCTGCCACAATACTAGTGTAATGGGACAAAAAGTAATCACTCGCTGAAGCTTAATAAGCTGCATATGCAACTGGTAGAACCCTGACTCAATATCCGCCTGGAAACTCGTACTATGCCGTCACGGCACGCGACGTGCAGGAAAAGATAAAAATTTATTAGGGGTATAAACCAAGGAAGGTGAAGGTCAATCATCTAACATGATATTCAGCCAGTCGAGAGTGCGTATAGACAAGGAAAAAGCTGTGGCCTGTGCTCATACAAAATGTTATTGCTCTAAATGTAGTACAGAAATTTATGGTGAACATAAATTGGTTTTTTATGTACAATGTGCATCAAAATAACAATTTTTTTGTGTTTTACAAAGTAATAAGACGATTATAATTTATATTTACCAAAGAAAAGAAGACTACTTTTGTTTTTTCTTTTCTAAATTTTATGTTTAGGTTTAAGTGTCTTCAATGTTACTCAAAAATTTAGTATCTTACAAATTTTCGTAAAAAAATTAATATTTTCTTACTTAACTACTATATTTGGTTTTATTTCACTAAAATAATATATATTTTACTTAATAAACTACGAAAACTATCGAACAAATACATAATTATATAAAATTATACGCTGCCAAAAATTGTTCGTCGAATCGACGAATGGTTAGGTTAAAGCATATATATTGGAAGGTTAGGTGTCTAGGGTTAAGCAGATCAATGTGGAAGAACAAAAACTAACAACCTTAAGTAGTCACCTAAAACAATGAATAAAAAACCAAATATTTTGTAATATGTATATTTTTGTATTTCGTTCGCAATATTATATGTACATAATTCCAAGTATGTCCAACCTTAAAAATACAACGTTGAAAAATCAAATTGTCCCATCCGAAGTTGCAACGTTTTGGCGTTACACAAAAAGATTCGTCTCGATGGCAACTTCACGTTGTTAGTACTAGAAACTTTATTACTATCGTCAGCTTTTGCAACCAAGTTCAGAATGGACCATAAGATTTTTCAACATATGCTACATTTGATAACATTATTGCTATACATCTGGTACAGTATATTCTAGTGACTTTATGTAAACGTTTTCAATAGCTACATTAGTTTATTTAGTTGCCATTAGTATTCATTACTTAACACTAATCGTATTCAGTATAGAGATTTAGGTACTCCTTTGTAACTTGTATGTACAACCCTTAATACACTTAGGGTGTGCACACACAGATTTAAGTGTGCGACATCAGTTTCGGCCAAGATTCGTGTACGTGAATATGTGTGTAAATATATTCAGAATCGAATATATTTAACAGGTATATACAATGTTCGCTTCACATAGCGTAACAAAAATCGATAAAGTCGTTAAAATAAATTCGAGTACTTTATACTTTGCGTAGGTATAGACTATAGGGCGTTAGATAAGAGTTGGCATAGGTACATGTCAGATCTTTGATAAAAACATAACGTAGGAGGTTATGATTATTCAAGTAACATGTACGTAGTATGCACACATTTTAAGCGCCAATTCTTATATAACGGCCTATCCGTGTACGTATTTCGAAAATAATATTGAAACTAAAAATTTTTAATTGTTGTTTTACAAAAATAATTGAGTATTTAATTATATTTAAAATATATAATAATATTCAAAAGAAGATCATTTCACTAATTGTAAAACACTTTGAGGAACTTACACAATTTATTCCATAGATTCTTAGAGATAAATTAAAATAATTGTAAAGAAAACAAGCTTGAAATGCATTAAGTACTATTGAATTTGATACAATAATAATTATTATTATCTCAAAATAAATGTCTATCGACAACCTGAGGCCAACACGTAGCTTCGGATTTATATGATGATATTATATTTGTGACGCAGTAAAAACATACTTATTTAGTACTTATCAAAATGACTATTTTTGTACATTGCACAGTGGCAGGCGACACATATAAATTTAAACACAAGCCGTAAGCAGTACAGGTCTAATATTTATCATTCAGGTCTAGAAATATAAAAGATCACAACAACCCCATAATGATTACTCTGTGGCTGCATATCGTAGGAAGTCACTCATCAGTAGGTAGTTTAAAAACAATTAACTAACGTAAATTAACCCTTGATTCGTCCAATAAATCTATGAAGGACATTTTTTTTATCAAAATAAAATAAAATTAAATGTATTTAAAATATAGATGAACCTATATAATTTTGTGCCGTTCATCACGACGAGTCATTTAAAAAGTAAAATAGATGCACTCTATAAAAAGAAAATTCTATCTTTAAAGACATAAACCTATCACAGAAATAATATACTTATAAAAAAAGGAAAAAAATATAAATAATAATAGCGTACATTGTGAGTATAAGTAGATATAGTTTTACGAGAATGTCTAGAATATATTCAGAAGCTAGATCTGAACATCGGCGGCTAAATTCTATTTTTATAAAAGTTAAATATAGAAGCTTGTACACTCGTAAAAATAGGCCACAGGTGTATTAAAAGCATTATCCAATTTCTGACAAGACCGCTTATTAATACTAACAATATATTCTAGTACGATTTTAGTAAAAATTGGTTTCTGCGACGCTTTTAAATCGCAGCGCTAAAGGCGGCAGGTGTGTTTGAGTCTTTAGACAAATTAGAGACGCACTCACGGAATTCTTTCGAAATAAATTAAATAAACGCCAGCTATCGCATTCAATAATTTCATAACGATATCGAAAATATTGAGCGGGCTCCAGTAAAACCTATCGCTTACATTATTAATGTCGTAAAAAAAGTTGTATAAAAAATACATCTCGTAATTATAATACAAAAATAATATCGTGTTCGAGAAACGAGAGTATTTTGGCGATCACAAACGCGTAGAGAGCTCGGTCCGCGAGGCTCCAGACACGTCGAGGGCTTTACAACTAGGAGATTCGTCGGGATCGAGTCCACACTTCACCGCGGCTAGCTGGCGCACTTGGTCTTGCCGTCCAGCAGCTTGCGCCACAGGTCGAACTGCTCGTGGTACTGCACCATGTGGATGGCGATGCCGCGCTGCACCGCGCACGGGTGCGCCGCCACCTTCTTGTTGTAGAACTCCGCCGCGTGCTTGCGCTTGACGCCCAGCTTGGCGGCCAGCACGCCCGTCACGAACACGTCCTCCAGCCTGACGTACGGCTCGCGCCCCGCCGCCTCCAGCAACGGCCGCACCGCGTCCGCCGTCATCAGGTACGCCGGCCCCGTCGCGAAGTCCGGGAACACGCGCGCCGGGAACTGCAGGGGCGACACGTAGTACTTGGACTTGGTCGTGCGCTTCGGCAGCGACTTGTGCACCACCTTGCCCCACACCGTGCGCGTCTCGTTCGCGCGCGCGTCCGCGAACTTCAGCAGCCGCGGGATGTTGATGAACATGTCGTCGTCCGTCTTGAGCAGGCGCGGCGCGCGCGGGCAGTACGTGTCCGCCCACTCCAGCATCGACAGCGTCTTCAGCGTCAGGTTCGAGTACGAGTCGATGGACCTGCCGACGACGATGTCGCCGTACAGCGCGTCCTCCTTGTCCACCGCGGCCAGCATGGAGGTGGGCGGCGTGCCGAGCACGAACGCGAACGCGATGTCCTTGCGCGCCGCGTAGTGGCCCCACGTGAGGCGCACGGCATCGCGCGCGCTCGCGTGCGAGGGCGCCGAACTGACGAGCACGAGCAGGCGCACGCGCGCGCCCAACGCCGGGCAGAGCTCGGGGTGCGGGCGCGAGTGGCCAGCCTCGTACACGTCGCCGGTGAGCACGGGGCGAGGGCGTGCTGGCGTGCGCGGGGACGTGCGCGGAGAGGTGCGGGGCGAGGAGCGCGGCGCGGCGGTGTCGGCGGCGCGGGAGGGGGGGTGCGGCACGGTGGTGTTGGGGGCGGCCGCGGCGGTGACGGGGGCGGATGCGGCGCGGGGCGCGGGGCGGGGGCGCGGAGGCGGCGGCGGGGCGGGCGCGCGCGCCGCCAGCAGAAGCAGCAGCAGCGTCGCCAGCGCCGCGAGCGCGGCCAGGTGCGAGCGCCGCAGCGCGACGCCCACACCCACCACCATGGCTCAGCCGCCCGCGCTAACCGATAATGCTCTCACCTGAAATTACATACAGCATAAAATTATTATCGACCATAATAATGTATTGCAACCGGGCTACCACCCACGATCAGGGTTATCGAATCAAATGCAACAGGTGAAATTATGTTATACGCACGCTCACAGGCCTTATTAATGAAGAAGTCTCAAACCCAACCTCACTTTTAAACAGGGATGTTATGGATATGAAATATCGGATACGGATTGGGTACGGGATATAGGAATGATTATTTTACCGGATACAGATATGAAGTTATTTCGGCTTATCTGGATAAAAAACTAAAAACTCTCATACAATAGTCACAAAATGCTCCAAGAGCTATATGTTTATGTAATACGACAGTAATTATAGTCTAGTACCCAATTACAAAACATTGTAATGTCTGTTGCAAAGTACCTGAATTAGAAGACCTAAACTAATTGCCGTCTCGCAATAGCGCGCGTTGTTACAAATGTGCTAAGTGAAAAAATATTACGTAGGCACACGAAATACGCGTTATGAATAGTAGCGTACATAGTAGATATACGATAATAGCGCACAAAAAACGAATTCACAGAATACACACTGTTTTAAAATTCAACTGAATGAACTCTCGATGAATCAAACAAGTAAAAATTTTTGTAATTTCAGGTAGCTTGGAAATTTAAAGGGAAAATACTATCGATAAATAAATAATGTAAACGATAAAAAATAATGAAAAGGAAAACATTTTCCATAAATATTACTGATATAGTAGTTAGCCTTGATAATTTTTAATTACTTTTTAAATTGTCATTTCCTGGGGCATAATAACTGTAATTTTAAGATAAAAAACGATTTATGATGAATATTCTCATGATTTTATATTTCCTACTGTAGAGACATATTAAAGGTACACGTGAGAAGACTTAAGTTGAGGTACTGAATTATATTATCTAGTACACTGATAAAGCAAATTAAAAACGTACTTTGATTACTAATATTCCTACTCTTGAGGCATCTGACATCTCCCAAAGGTATCATCATCAGACACCACTTTTGTCTGTTTTTTAGGAATACTAGCTGTTCCCGCGACTTCGTCCGCGTAGCAAAATGACTTAGGGCAGCATTTTTAAATATATTTCTAGTTTATAAACACTGTCGTTTGGGTAGTTTTAACAACTAATTAATAGATGTAACTATAATATCTTGAATAGTCAGCCCTAACTGTGCAGCATCAAAAAGTGCACAGAACACCAACATGACTGTAAACAAATTAGTGATAAGTAAAATTGGTCTTGGTCTTGCTTTGCTCATTACTATTTACGGGTCCATTCCAAATCAAGAAATGTTTGTTCATAAAAAACGCAATGTTGAAAAAAATTTTTGAAAAATGTTTGTTAAGACCTTATTACAAAACCTAAACGTATTTCAAAAAGACCAAGACCGAGTGAGCAAGACCAAGACCGAGACCAAGGCAAGACGAATTTGAGCAAGACCAAGACTGAATAAGCAAGACCAAGACTGTCCAAGTCTTGGTCTATAACGTTAGTGGTATGTGATGATGAATAAGAAAATAGTCTTCTTGAAAAAAAAAATAGCATGATGCTGTATTCTGAAATTGCATATTCATACTTCGACGTGGCGACAGCTAAAATAGAACACTAATGTTTAATGTATATGGGTGACATGACACACATCCCACATGGCAGGTCAAGTATTACGCAGAAGTGTGATAACAGCTGAAAGCAGGCGATAGACGCAAACTAATAGTTTTTTTACTAAAACTCTATGTAGAGAATGAGAGTTATGCCGATTGCCGATTATTATTATTTGGTCGACTAGCCGATTATGATTTGGTTGATTAGCTGATTATGATAGTAGACTGGCCGATTATGATTTGGTAGACTGGCCGAGATAGTCGGTTGTAAATATACCGAATAATCGGTTGAGCAGTTAAGAAAAATTAAAATAATTGTATGTAAATTGTTGAAGTGGGTACTAACCACTTAAGGGAATCCCTAAAGTATTAGCAGTAGAAAGTAAAACCGATTCAAACAGTCACTATATTACTGAGAAATATAAAAAGTTTAAGTCGCATATACCGACTAGTCGGAACATCTTCAGTAATAATGAATAAAGAATGAAAAGTGATTTAAAATCTAAAATATTCAGTAATAGTTATTATAAAAATATAAAAATTATGATACTTTGGGCTACAATCACTAAAAGGATTCAATTGAATATTTGTAGGAATAGTTATTATTGTAGACAAGTTTTTAAATTATTAAATTTTTCATATAACGTTATTATAATTTTATAATCTTAACTTTATTAATTGAAATAAAATTATATAATACACTCACACTTATCACGTGAAGTCACCAGAACTGAATAAAATAAAGTCTTCTGAAATTCTACAACTTTTTAACCTTTGCAAGCCCCAAACGACAATTTTCGCTTTGTACAATCGACAAGAACAATCTCCACTGTACGTATGGCCACGATACCCTTATCTAAACACAGAACATCCTTCACTGACTCAATCACGAATTTTAGTAAAAAAAATATTTAATCATTAATTATGTATACACGATTCACGATTTAATTTGCATACAAGGTCTGTATTTCGTCATATTCGAGAGAAAACTAACAAAACTGGCTGCTTAGGATTCCGTACAATAATTGAGACTTATTATATTTGGCATATTATAAAAGCTGAAAACTAAATACTGATAAAAGATATGAAATAATGCTAATGTTAATAACGATTACACAACAAGCAAATGTAGATTTTATAATTTTGCATAAGCGAAAATATTTGACTTGGTACTTCGAGTTTGATATGTAATCTTAAGCGAGGGCTCTACTAACGATATACTGTTCACGGCAGGGATGTTAGGGAGCTCCGTAACCGTAACCGAAACTATCGGATATCCGATATAAAAGTTATCCGTAACCGAAACCTAAATTGAAAAAGTTCGTCTGTAAAAAGGAAACCAAATTTAATATCCGTAACCGAAATTATCCATAAGAAACGGAGAATCCGAAATATTTTAATATCCATATCCGTATCCGAAATTTCATATCCATTTCATCCCTGGTTCACGGAATCACAGAATGACAATTCACAATAATTATAAGGAAAAATGCACCGTTCTTATTGGACTTTGGTAATATTGTTCTTGCAAACACATCACATGTGCCATTCAACCATAGACGAAACATAGTCATCTAAGAGCCGATTTTTCAATCGTCAGATAACTTTTATCTGTCGCGGTAGTCTTATTGTTCCCGCGTCCCGGCCATGGCAGTGCATTGGGCGCACCGCAGGAGTTTAGTGGGTAGGGTCGTGGCCACCTTCCATCTTTCGGCCACGGCGAGTCCTACATATCCGTCGTTTTAGGTCTCCCCACCGCGGCGTTGAATGCATAAGCGCATTCTCCTGCGAAAAAAAAAAAAAAAAAAAAAAAAAAAAAAAAAAAAAAAAGATAACTTTTATCTAAGAAATAAAAATGTAACTTTGGCAGATTTTGTATGGAACAAATGTCAAAGTCACATGTTTATTCAACAGCGAAAAGTTATCTGACGATTGAAAAATCGGCCCTTAATTAGGTTATTGAATGAATAATAAATTTGTTTACTTTTGGAAAATCATTAATACGAGCAAAATCTAAAATAAGAATTAGAATTAGTTTTAAATTAAAATTTTCAGGAATTACATCTATCTCTGTCTCGCAAAATGATATTCTGTACGTAGGTTATGTGTGTGCTCACGATCCCGTGGCCCGCAAGGCTGGTACAAAGAGTACCGCCGAGTTTTTAGGGGCTGCGTCCATTCTTAGCGAGCAGCAGAGACTCACACACCCACAGATAGGAACCCCATCCCCTGTGGGATGCTCAAAAGCATTTTTTCGGCAAAAAAAGTTATAGGCAGTACATTATAATCAGTACGATGGTGTTCGTACGGCTAGTTTAGGAGTTTCTCACTTTCGCATTTATAATTGACCCTCGACACAAAAATGTATGTAGGTACCTAAAAATAGGATAAATAAGTTCATAAGTTAGGTGGCTGTAGTTTGGTTTTAAGACACTAAAAAGTGAAAAAAAACCCACTTCAACAACTAAAAAGTATAAACATTTTTTTTATGTACCTACCTAATTACAATTAGGGCCCATTTTTCAATCGTCAGATAACTTTTATCTAAGGAATAAATAAGTGACTTTGACATTTGTTCCATACAAAATCTGTCATAATCACATTTTTATTCCTTAGGTAAAAGTTATCTGACGATTGAAAAATCGGGCCTTATTGCTCTTTTTGAGTCGGTGTCAACTAAAGAACAACATCCTAAAGTTCCCGACCTTTATGTGAGTTTGTTATAAACTCACCTTTGCTGACCCCGCTTTCAAAATAACATTAATTGTAAGTACATTATAAAAAAATATTATTTTATACTTTTTAGTTGTTGAAGTCGGTTTTTATAAGTGTTTTGTTTTTCCGTTTATTATGCGACTACGTAATTAAGGCCGTGTTTCACCAAGCAATGTTAAAGTTAACGCCATGTTAAATATCATGTTATCCCTCTCGTATTTCCTGTCAATGAATGAGAAGGCATGGTATTTTAACGTGGCGTTAACTTTAACATTGCTTGGTGAAACTCGGCCTTAGGGTTATTCTTTTCAACAACAAGCAACAAAACCCCCGTTAGCTTTGTCAATAGTGCCTCAAAAGGTAAACTTTCTGCGTTTTTCAATTAAAGGTTGACATTGCAGTGGTAATTATTATAATAAGAGACGAGTCACGAGCCGTCGAGGTTAGCCGATGGGAGTGAAGTACTCATAGGCCCGTATTAATAAAGAACTCTCAAACCCAACCTCACTTAAGAACCTATTTGACAGATTTACTTATGTTATATATATTTTTTTCTATTTTAAAACGTAAAAATAAAGATTATGACAATATATAAATTATACCTACTTTTTTAAATGTTTTTCTCTAATCTATAATATTAATATGAATATCTTCTTATATATAAAAATGAAGAAAATGAATAAAAATTGCTTTTCGTTAGTCTCGCTAAATCTCGAGAATGGCTAAACCAATTCGGCTATTTTTAACTTGAAATATTCGTGGAAGTCCAGGGAAGGTTTAAACGGTTTGTATGCTCAACGAAGTGTTAGCTAGTTACGGTATAAAAAGAAAAGAAATTAAAGTACTATGTAACATTAATAGAGTTGTTCACTTTTAAATGTGAACCGAAACGTTGTTTTATCTGTCAAATAGATTCTCTAGTGAGGTTGGGTTTAGAGTTCTATAATAATACGGGCCCAAGATACCGTAGCCTTGCAGCTTGTTGATGATTTCACTCGTGTCAAAAACGAAGAAATATGTTACTTGAAGGCAACTTACATCCGTATTCGTACTGTCACGAATTTCAATAACCTAAAAATCGAAAACTAAAAGACATCGACCGCAGGTATAGATAAACATATCCAGCTTTTAGTTATAGATAGACAGGATAATGAAACTGGTCGTCAGAGCACGTTTTAATAAAACAGTTAGGTACGATACAATTCCATTATCATATCCAGTCAACGATAGTAGTGTTGTAGGCCCTACATTCGGAAATAGTTGCTATAGCAAATAGTAATAAAGCTCAAAATATTCTGTGTGTAAAAAAGGCTTTCATGTATGATAGAAATAGAGTGTTTAATAATAATAATTCGTCGTTTTAGCTATGACGTCCACTTCTTGACATAAACCTCCCCCAAAGTATTTAAGAGGAAACACAACGCCTATTTTTCGACACAGAAATAGGGGTCTGCGCGAGCCCTGTTTCCTCCCTGGTTAATCCCGATAGAGTAACATTTTTTTCTGAATATCTAAGTATATTTGTTGTACATCCCTATTTTTAATTTTCTTAATAAATCAATTATTTAAGGAGTTATGGATGTTCAAAAATCTAAAAAAAACGACCCGACTTTTCGCTGTGTTTTTTTTTTTTTTATCTTTATTATTTTAAGGGATTTTTGTACAAAATTGACGATGTCAATCCCATCGTACCTTAAACTAATTACACGAAACAAATAATAATAAAACTATAAATTAAAAGAGTAAAGCATTCTAGCTGCTGCTGAATTAGGTTCAGCTAGAATGCTTTGAAATATACCTAAATTACTTACATGCAACTGAAATTTATTAATTAATTGTTCTCTTAGATCCGCGTTCCGGGTGCATTCAATCAATCTGTGGTAAATATCATCCCTTATACCACATTGTTCGCAGTTAGGGGAGTCTACCTTTCTTATTAGAAATCCAAAACTCTTACTGGGAATGTGTCCGGAACGCAGTCTACATGCGCTGTGTTTAAACATCCAGGAAACCAATTGGACTACAATCTACACTAATATTATAAAGAGGAAAGATTTGTATTTTTGTATGTAACCACTAAACTCAAAAAGTACTGGACCGATTTTAATAATTCTTTTTTCATTAGAAAGCTACATTACCACTGAGTAACATAGGCTATATAATAATCAATTGCTGTTCGTTAGTCTCGCGATCAGCTGAACTGATTCGGATATTTTTAATCTTGAAATATTCGTGGAAGTCCCGGGAAGGTTTACACGGTTCCATGCTCAACGAAGTGGGCAGGGGTCAGCTATCTTATATATAAAATCAATTGATGTTCGTTAGTCTTGGTAAAACTCGAGAACGGCTGAACCGATTGGGCTATTTTTGGTCTTGAAATGTTCGTGGACGAACGAACGACGTGAACGGGTCGGGTAGTAAATAATATAATTCAACAAATGTATTTCAGGTAACAGACAGTCAAAAAAACCCATTGTGAGTCTTATTCAAATAGATCTTACAGGAGTTATGAGATTTATCAAACAACATCCTGCCGTCACAAACAACGTCAAGTAAACATTTACATAATACATAAGATAACTTACATGAAAATAAATTTCCAAGATATTCTTAGTGTATGTTAGTAAATTTCATAATTTAGGTAGACGACGTCACACATAAATCAAGAGCTAACACAAGGTTGTATGAATACCTTACATCATGTAAAATACATTTTAACCATGGATTTTTCATTGCCAATTAATTCTTAGCTCATTTTTAGGAATTCGTCTTAAGTTCATAAGGTGGAATTCATTTATTACGTAATATTAATAAAGGTGCAGGGATCGCCATTCGCCATGTTTTTTTTTTTTTGCTTTTTTGTTATTCTTACGACAAAAAAATAACAAATTGTGTTTTTTTTTTAATATTTGGCGAAAAAAGCAAAAACATTTCGAGAATGAGGAAAGGCAGTGTCTGGGGGCACGGGAGGGCCCTTGCCAAGACGAGCCAAGCGGAGTGCAAGGGCACCTTTTCACGATATCCCAAAGTTATTGTATCCAATATAATTTTATAGTATTTGTCTAATTCTCTACCTCAGTACATAGACAATTTTGGTCCTTACATGGTAATTAATGTATTATACTGGAGACCGCGGTCGCTTAGCGAAACGTTTTTAACTTTAGGTTTAGGTTTAAAAATTAATATAGTTTGTCCTCTTTACTTATAGGAAGAACTGCGCATAAAATGCCAAAGCCTAAACTAATAATAGTACAAAATTATTAATTGCTTATTAAACAGTTCATTATAAATTCTCAAGTTATTCGAAAAATGTCAACTCAACATTGAATGTCAAATAGATCGCCCGAGCGATTTTGATATTTTACAAACCGGAATATGCAAATGTGTCATCTGGATTAAAACGCGCTCGGAATATATTAGCATTCGTGAATCGATAACTAGTTAATCTCGTTCTAGATGCGAACGTATTAGAACGTTTAACAGATAATCTTCCGCGTTATCCAATGAAATTGAATTTCCCATACAAAACACGTTTTTGCAACAATAACTTGTAAAGTTTCTTCAGTTTTTGTCGGAATAAAACCGCTTTTTCTGTTACAGTTAGCAGTTACGATGAAATAACAATTTTACGCTGCGGGAACCAGTCATAATTTACATCAAGATGCAGTGAACGTATTAAGTCAGGTTTAGCATCATCAGTGTCTAGTGCGAGTTTTTGTCACTTCTTGCTGTGAAGAAGTCAACCACGACTAGTATGGCATAGAATTAGTTATGTTTTCCAGTAAAGGCGTTGTTTTGATTATATTGTAATTAACATTTTCACGGCGAGTAGTGTCGAAGACTTGTACTGAGCACACATACATTGGTTTTTTCTACATCTGGGGGCAGTGACATGTCAAAAACTGCCAGAGGACGAACATCGCATTAAAAGTTTCAACTTTAAGTCCAAATTTCACTAACGCCAGTTAATGTTAATCGTTCGTCTAAATATCATTCCGTCTCTCTTATTTGTACGAAGAACGTGAGAGATAACATGGTGTTTAATCTTTAACTGGTGTTGGTGACATATTTAGCACAATTGGTATTGTGACTGCACTGCAACCGGTAAAGATTATGCGAACAACCTGTGTAAGATCAACGACATTCCAAAAAACTGTTCAGTATGCAAACTCGCAATATACCTACTCTCAAGACTTTATACGCTCTACAATGCAAAAGCATCAAACGTCACAATCTGTCTTTCTAATTTTAAGCTATATATGGTTATGCAACACACTTTCACATACCTTGGAACCACGTGGAATTTGATTAGAGATATTAAAACTTCCAAAATAAGGTTCTCAATTTGTAGGAAATTTAATATTTTTTGTTTTTCATACAGGCTGTAATATTAATGAGTGATAAAACTTTAGGGTGTGGATGGATCCTGTACATAGAGATTACTATGAAAGTACCAGCGCTAAAAAAGGTAGTTTTATTAAATTATTGTATGGACAAATTTATGATGTTGGGGCATTTCTCATAGAAACATGATAGTTTTTACTATTTATTACTTTATTAGTATTTACTTTCAAAGTAAACTCTACATAGTAGATAGTCACATAGACACGCTAAAGTATTATCACTCATTTATTTTTCATCTTGTCATATTTTACTTTTGCGCGTACCAAATGTTTTCTCCATCTCCAATGAAAATGTTCGGAGTTCGAACTATATATCTTTCCGTTCGGAGAAAATCCTGGTCCCCGATTCTCGTAACTCATACTTTGATTCGAATCTCAGTCTGTCGTCAATCGAAGTACGAGTTACGAGAATCGGGTAACTGATCTGACTGATCACTGAGAAAGAACTCTAGAACAACATACAATAGAGTTAAAAATCGATCACACAAACGTCAAGTGTCCAGTTGTCAAAATATATGACACTGACATTTGACGCTCGTGTGTTCAATTTTCAACGCTATTGTAAAATCACAGAAGTTTATTTTCACCACAAAATTTTATTTTGGGAATCATAACAGTATAGTCCCAGCTAGCTTAAGGCCCGTATTAACAAAGAAGTCTCAAACACAACCTCGCCTTGAGAACCTATTTGACAGAATATAAAACAACGTTTCGTTTCACTTTTAAAAGTGAACAACTTTATTAAAGTTACATAGTACATTATTTTTTTTAACCGTAATATTCATATTATAGATTACAGAAAAACATTTAAATAAATTTATATTTTTATAATATTAATTTTTACGTTTTAAAAACGAAAAAAAAATTCGTAACATAAGTAAAGTTCTTCACTTTTAAAAGTGAAACGAAACGTTGTTTTATCTGTCAATTAGGTTCTCAAGTGATGTTGGGTTTGAGACTTCTTTATTAATACGGGCCTCATTATTGAAAGTGTTAGTCAAAAGTCTGATAGGACTATATTTAACCCTCGACGAAAATAGAGGTAATAAGTTTGACGTGTCGGTCATGTTCGTGGCATCGCAGTTCCCAAACGGATGCTTGTAGAGATGCTTGATTGTAATATCTATGGACGCTTCACATCGCGTCCATCTACCCCCGTGTAAGTGTCCGAGGAACTTTTTGTTTAATTGTTGTGTTACTCTGTGTTCCAGGAGACGCTCTGAACGTTCAGATAATTCATAACGCTGACATTGACAGCTGACAGTGCCTGTGAAAACAGTTCAAAACGATCCTAAACAGTGCTAAAGAAAATAGTAAACGAAAATAACGTTTTTTTCGTTCAGATTTGCGTTTCTTTAGCACTGTTTAGGATCGTTTTGAACTGTTTTCACAGGCACTGTCAGCTGTCAATGTCGGCGTTATGAATGATCTGAACGTTCAGAGCGTCTCCTGGAACCGGCCCTTACAGGTACAAGGCAACGGAAATATACAGTACATCTTCTTCTCATATATATTTAAACGAATTGCGTTTCGTTAGTATCGCTAAAACTCGAGAACGGCTGAACCGATTCGGCTATTTTTAGTCCTGAAATATTCGTGGAAGTCCAGGAAAGGTTTAAACGGATTGTATGCTCAACGAAGTGGGCACGGATTAGCTAGTATTTTATAATACACAAAGATATTTAAGATTTTACTGTATTAATACATATATTTAATAGACATACATGACCGAGGAACACGGAAACGTTTTGTTCCTTCGGCGGGATTGAAACCTGCGACCTCCAGCAACCACTGCACTCTGAGGTCAACGATATTGGTCTAGTTTTTTTGTTTAAAAGCTGACGTGACCTAGAGTGTTCATAGTAATTCATGATCATCAGTGCGTCACAGCTTCACAATTCGGGTTTTTTTAATATATTAAGATTTTTTTCCTCATCAGGTAATTTTAATCACATCATCTTTGGAACAAGCCAAGGGCGAATCCTACCTGAGCACGAGGGATACATGACTCAAACGTAATGACTAAGTGGTTTTACAACTTTAACTACCTATTATTTTTTAAGTATAGAATTAATGGCGTGCTGGAATGGACGTTGCGCAAGCTTTGATATTTTCTTTTTAAAGTGTAAGAAACTCTTGCGTGTGTCCAAAGTCCAAACCAAATAACCACCATACAAATGGTGCTCGCTTGGCAAGCTGGTTGGCGAGTGCAGTTGTCGGAACAATGTCCGCCGAAACGCTGCTGCCCATGTGCTCGCGACTTCGTTCGTGTGGTTTTTGATATATGTTATTTCTCCTTCACCCCACGGATATTATAGAAACCAAAGAAAATATTATGGCTCTCTAGGTCTTAAGAACATTCACAATGGTGTTAGTGCAAATATTTATAGTCCGATGTACAGGTAAAAGAATATTTACGGATGTTTAATGACTATACTTCTTTAGTCTTCCGCTATCGATGAATCAGATCAACATGTATGTATAACAAGCGAACTCGTATGCCACCTAGCGAAGCTTACGTCAAATCCCATATTACATTTTCTTTCCGAACTTCGACAGTGGTAATAGCGATGACAACTTGACGGTAACGTTACCCAATTTTTTATACTAATTATTTAATCTCAATTAAAACACATAGCGAAGTGTCATTTATATAATAAAAAAAATAAGTGAGATTTAATTAATTAGCGATTTCATATCACCAAATCAACTTGAAATGTTTGAAAACTTTTGTCTTTGTTCGCTATTAAACAAATGTATTAGCTTATACGCGTACAGATTTTATCCTTGCATTGTATCATGTATAGGACACGTTATCTAACACACTTATAGTGTATTGTTGATCGAAGGTGTTGAACGAATTAACCGATTTTAATCTAGTTATTGAAAGCTGACGTGAAAGTGTTAGATTACTACATACATCATCATTCGTTCGCTTATTGCATAACAAATAGGGGATTTAAGGCGAGGAATAATAATAATAAATCTATCTTACAATGACACAAAGATCTTATTAAAAAAAGTTATCGGTTAAAACTTCCAGTAAATATTTACTTAGAGTTTTAACCGATTACTTACTTTTTTTAATAAGATCTGTGTCGTTGTAAAATTTATTTTAAAAAGAGTGGCGCTAGTAGCGGTTATTCCTCGCCTTAGCCCGTGTTTTACCAAGCAATGTTAAAGTTAACGCCATGTTAAAATGCCATCTCATTCATTGACAGGAAATACGAGAGGGATAACATGATATTTAACATGGCGTTAACTTTAACATTGCTTGGTGAAACACGTCCTTAAACTATTACCTTTGTTTTCAGTAGCAAAAAATACTTTAAAAACTCGCATCGATTCACCATGCTCATAGCCGATGCACTATGACAAGACGGTAGACCACCAGACAGCTGTCTAGCTTCGCCGCAGACTATAATTAGGCGTTAGTCTTCCGACCCCGCGCACCAAATGTAGAGCACGTGCAAATCATATCTTCGAAAGGCCATATGCAAATTCGTTATTTACGAATCTTAAATATTTTCAAGATCCTCATTTGACATTCGCTAGAGTGACCTCCAGCTGGGCCAAGCTAAGCATAAGCTTCACTTAGCGACACACGGATTCGTATGTTAATTATGTCATACATTTTTGTTTTCGAACTTCGTCAGTTATAATATCGATCGATAGTGTCTTGAATATGGGTTCTGCCTATAAGGCTCTGACTATATTTCTAAATCTTTCCAATTCCCATCCGGAGGAAAATCTGATCACCGAAAATTGAACTGTGGGCCAATAAAATAGAGTTGAAAATAGAAAACGCTAGTGTCGAGTTGTCAAATTTAACATTTACAGTTAGTACCTAGTAAAAACTACTCAACGTATTTTTCACATGTTCGATTAATGCATATAGGCTACTTTTTGCCACAGCAAAATGTACGGTTGCATCAAGATTTCATTTTGCGCGTACCCAGTAATAGGTTTACAATATTAGTAGTGAATCCACAGTCACATCTCACAATTGAAGACATGAATGGATGAAGGTGATATGTAGCAAAATTCTGATTTCGAGAAAGTCTGTTAAACATTTTAAAACACGACGTAACGTAGGTATTAAGTCCCGATTTCACCTACGCATGTTAGTGTTAACGGGATGTTAAAATACCATGCCTTCTCATTCATTGATAGGAATCACGAGAGGAACAACATGATATTTAACGAAGGATTAACTTTAACATTTGCTTGGTGAAACACGCCCTAAGTACATTAACCTAAAGGTCTCTAGAATCTTACGTTACTACATATCCCAAAATACGTGACGGTTTAAACTCAATTTTCTGGGTAACATCTTTTTGCGACCTTCATGAATTCATGTCTTCAATTGTTACTCATCATATTAGACAGCTCCTGGCGGCGGCAGGTGAGCCGGGGTCAGGGCCCTCTAACGGCCACGCACACCGCCATACGCTCCTAAAACCGGACATTCTTATGTGCAGTTACTTGTACACCCGATATTGGCTCGCGGATTACTTCAACGTTTTAATAATCTTTGGATCATCTGTGGCCCGTATACCGGCTGTAATGTTAATGAGTGATAATACTTTAGAGTGTGGTGTTTTCACCAGCGGTGAAACAGTTCCTTTTTTTTAAATTATTAATTATTATATGGATACATTTATGATATTGGGGCATTTCTCATAGAAACATGAAAGTCAAAAATAAGTATTTCAGCACTGGTACTTTTACAGTATACTCTACATAGGAAGCTTATGTAAATCATAAAGTATTACCACTAATTTTCAAATCTAAAAAAAGCCGAATCGGTTCAGTCGTTCTCGAGTTTAAGGGAGACTAACGAACAGCAATTCATTTTTATTTATAAGAGAAAATATAAGAAGAAAGAGAAGAAGAGTTGTATAGAAGAAGAAGAAGATAAATGTGCAAATTTTTTTCAATTAGGTTAGAACTCAATTGAAAAAAAATTGCACATCTATCCTACTCTAATTATAAAACCGCAAATTTAATTGCACATCCGCTATTCTATTTTAGGCACACCAATTTCTTATCCATCAATAAATTCGGATTTCATTGACATTTAATTCATGAAATGATTTGCAAGGTCGCCCAAGTACTTAATTAGCCAAGGCTTATTAGGAATTCCGAAAAAACCAGTACACAATCACAGACATGACTCGTGTCAAGTCGTGTCCTAATCAAAAAGACACGCTTTTTGCGCACACTTGAATAAAACCTCTTTTGAACCCTGACTGAAATCAATAGTGCTATAAGATGAATAGCAACAAGCGTAATGAGTATATAAAATATTTAATTACCTATCCGGTATAGAATAGCAGCCGGTAATGGTTTCCAATGCCAATGCAGCCCGGAGGTCGCAGGACAGCGTTACCAACATTTATTTACATAAGTTAAGAGAAAAAAAAAGATAATAATAATCTCGCCCCTCACCGATTTCGGTGTCGGTAGCCGATTTCATTGAAACCAAGCCAGCTACGCAGGAGTCGTTTTTATAGTGCCCAAGTGTGTGCGCAATACACAAATCTCAGACACTCTCTCCCTTTACTCTCATAACCCAGTGGGACGATAAACTGACACGACTGGCGAGGTACAGGCGCAGGACCGACTTTTTTCATGCCCATCCGTCGCATGGATCATCTTTCTTGTCAGACGATCAGGGCCCTAATTCTCAGGCCCGAACTTAGTCTCGAAAGTAAGTATATCCCGCTCGCACGCGCGCTAAATCTCATTTGCATGAGCGGGACAGACCGATAGTGAAAACTAGGTTCGAGGCCTGAGAATTAGGGCCCAGGTGATCGGCCTGCATAGTCCTAACCAAACTTGAAAACAACATTTTTTGTTGAACAACAAAAAATGTTGTTTTCAAGTTTGGTTAGGTTAGGTTACTTGGGAATCGAACCCACGACCTCCGGGTCATAGCGAAGCTCTGAACCACTAGACCACGGAAGCGATTAAAAAGATATACAGTTATTAGTGAGACGAATATTTTAGTGTTATTTTTATTTAACAGTTGTTAGGGTCCCATATCAGAAGATTAATAACCGGACTTAGACTTCACTGTCTGTCTGTCCACACCCAGTAAGAACTGTAGCAAAATTTTCACAAATGTTGTTTCTGTTGCCGCTTTATCAAGAAATATTAAAAACAAAATAAAATTAATATTTAAAAGGGTTTCCCAGCTCCCATCGAAGAAACGTTCGATTTAAATTTTGTACACAACCTAGCGTGTGTGAGGTCGACTCGTGCTTAGCCGGTTTTCTTCGCTATTAAAAGCTATATAAAAAGTCAGACTCCAAATAAAAAAAATTTGGAATTTGCGAGTGATTTGAAGTTAGTTTAAGGGAGATTATTTTTGAGAGTTGGTAACACTGTCGCGGGAACATTATTAAAACGTATTTATTTACTTTTTTTCGCATATTGTACAAGTCATGACGTCTACTATCTAGAAGTATGAATCCTATAGAAAGGGAAATACCCCTTTGCAACAAAGAAAAAATGTAATAGCGAGTCTGGGGAAATACCACTCTCATAACCATCACATACAGACCGACTATGTTTAATAGAGTATTTTTGAGAGACCCTAAGCATTTTACTGTATATGTATTACAACTGAGGTTACATACACGACTCTTATAATTGAGTCCATTCCATTAGTCATCGTCATTAAATTCATTTTTGAAACCACAGTGAAGCCAAAAGTAAGGGTAATGACAGTATGTATGTTTGATCCACTGTGGCAACTTAACTACTTATCCAATTTTAATAAAAGTAAAGTCAAATTGT
Organism: Celastrina argiolus; assembly: GCA_905187575.2. Classification (NCBI taxonomy): domain Eukaryota; kingdom Metazoa; phylum Arthropoda; class Insecta; order Lepidoptera; family Lycaenidae; genus Celastrina; species Celastrina argiolus. Next base: position 5,144,605 of record LR994582.1, on the reverse strand, counting down.
GTTTATTACTATCATTTCAGAAAACAGGTTACATATTATAATTCTGCTGTATTCAACTGAGTGCAGTACAACTAACTTAACTCTTAAAACTCAAGATTTTAATGACCAAACATTAATTCTCAAGCTTGTTTTAACTGTAACTAAATAATTTATTTTAGCACATTAGCCGAGTTAATGAGTTTTGCAATCAGTGGTTTTGTTAATGCTTCTTAATGCATAATTTAATGTAAATCTTCAGAACTTTGTTTGTTTTTTCTATTCAATCAAAATCTACATCAACAAATATACTTTTTAGATTTATAATAATAAGAAATTAGAAGGATTAGATCTTAATGCAACCACGAAAAATTATGTTCATAAATAAATCAGAAACTTGTCTCTCATCAATGTTATAATAATATCTATAGACGCTTCACACAATCCATCTAACCCTGTGCTAAGTATCCGAAGAACTTGTGTTACAGGTACCAGACAACGGAAATATATATTTAATACTTTTATACCATACATATATTTAAGATTTTTATTATTATATACAAATTTAATACACATATATGACCCAGAAACATTAAAATATTTTGTTCCCTCGGCAATATTCAAACCCGCAACCTCTCGGTCAAGCACCAACAATCTAAACCACTGCGCTACAGAGGTCGTCAAATGTATGCAGGGAGTATAAAATATATTGAAATGTTTGTCAAAAGAAATTAAAAAATTCTCCTTGACTCATTTCCCCAATCCAACCCAAATGCTAAACTATGTCATTAATGTATTGCTTATGGGTTTAAAATAGTATTGTTAAAGAATGATAGATGGACGATGTGCCACACCTAGAGTTGCGGAATACAATGGATACATAAAAGTTAGTTATTGCTTCTAGATCTAGGATGCAAAACATCTTTTATTAATTTAGCTTAGATTGTAAGAATTGTTTGTGATTGTTTTATGTGTGTATGCAAATAAAGTGTTTCCATTCTATTTATTAGCAAATCAAGAGTTCTGTGGATGAATTAATTTTTTTGATGATATTTATATGTATATTGTAGGTAAAAAGTATAACATAACAATCAGTCACTTAGTCACAAATTTACAAGAAAATAGAAGAAATACTAATATTAATATACTAATATAAATAACGATTATGCCCATACAATAGTAACCATTAGAAGTTTGAGTAATTATTTAAGAGCCACTTAATAGTCCAGGAGTATAGTTATAGGCTTATATCATATTATTTTTAATTTAAATTTTAAAGGGGCGTACCTTTAAAATTGATACGTTTCATGGACCTTAGTAAAATTTTGGATGTGTGAGAATGAATCTAGTACTAAATACCAATAGGAAGTTTTACGAAATTTAAGTGATAAAAATTTTACTGTTATTTTGTATATACAACAATAAACAAACTAAAAATAAAATAATGTATTCAGGACTTACCATGACAATAATTAGAATCAGTAGATTGAACCGTGGTGAAACAAAATCGATACGGTGTTGTGTAGTTCTACCGGCGATGCATAAATAAGTTCTTTTTTCACATAATAAGACTCATCAAATTTTAATAGCACTATTAAAAACAATTAATTTAATAATAGTTTGATCAGAATAAATGCCACCACCACCCAAACCTAAGACATGTTTTACAATATGACAAATGACATTTGCTAATGACAAGTGACATGTATTTGTAGGTACCCGACATTTGACAGTATTCCTGTCATTGTTTGACAGTTGCTAATATTTATGGTTAGAAGAGTCTATCGTCTATGAATAAATGTTTTTTTAAATATTATGCCCTGATAAAGAGAACTTTAAGCCGTGTCTTTTTTGAACACTCATATTCACATTCTTATAATATTAAATCTTGTATGGATATTCCTAAAATAGGATACAATAAGAGTTTTTATGAGGAAATCTTTCCTTGATAATTGTTATATAAGATAATTTGTGCATCTTAAATTTTGAATATTCGAATATTAAAAGATGCATTTTTCCCTAGCACTTAAGTAGACTGAAATAAAGAAATTTGTATATTTTTTTATATTTGTATATTATAGGTTCATTTCAGTTCCAAGAAATTTTAATCCGATTCCTGTTTCTTTCGCCCTAAGTTCATACATATAAAACGATATGTGAACGAAACGTTATTTTCGTTTACACTTAGTGCAAGTGGAACTATGGGTATGTTGCGATCATGTGGCTATACTTTCTTTTATAATAATAATAAGAATAATAATAATAATAACCCCCCGGGGGGCCACCTTGACGTGGTGGGGGGGCTTAGGGAAGGCAAGATCATAAAAAGGTCACTAACATCAAGACCTAGTAACACTGAAGTCAATACAGCCAATAACATCTAGGCTGAGGTAAAAAATAATACACCCTTCCCAAACTAACGGTCCCAAGCCCCAAGAAGAGGCAGAAGAAGATGAAAATCATAATATGAAATATGCGACTACGAAATAGAAATATACCCCAGGCGGGTACCGGAGCGAAAAGCAATGGAGAATCCCGCCCCGGGCCTTCGGGTCTGGGCTGCTCCTCGTATTCTGGGGGGAGCACCGTACCGCAGAATGATATTATCCTTCAGAGCCGAGACAACTCATCATCTCGTCTCTCGCCAATATCATCACTATTTTCATCACCACCATCATCTCCAGCTTCATATCTTAGTGAAATAGAATCCAGTTCATCCAATTCATTCTCTTCATCGTCGACTGAACCTACTGTGGATGTTGTGCAGGAGGCTATTTCAGCCATAGTTACTGCACCCGTCCACAGTAAAGAGTGCAAACGTAAAAAATGGTCTAAAGAAATGAACATTTTCATTATGCACCAATATTTCATACTTACAAAATTAGGAACTGACACAAAATCATATTTAACGCAACTACACATATTATTTTCATCACAATTCCCAGATATGCAAGCATCAAAACAAAGAGTAGGTGACCAAAGACGAGCAATCGTCCAACGAAATCTCTTAAACCAAACGGAAATTTCAAGAATTAAGAATGACGTAAAAACCTTTCTACAAAATCAACACGTGACTAACGGACATGATAAAACATATAATGAAAGCACTAATACTAACTGTACACTTCAGAGAATAAGATGGACGACCGACATTAATGAAACAATAATGAAGATTTATTACAGGATAACTAAACTAGAGACTGACCTTACTACTTACAGACCATTATTACACCAGGAACTTATCGCTAAATTCCCTTCAATAGCTCACCTTTCAGTACAAAGAATAGCAGACCAACGAAGATCGATTGTTAGTAATCATCTTCTTTCAAGCGAACAACTGAAAAGAATACGCGAAGAAGTACAAAAAGAACTCGATATTTTATCCTCAGAAAACTTAGAACATACAGAGCAATTGACAGACGAAAACTCTACACAACCGAATGTAACCGCAACACAAAGCCTGTTAGGTTTTCATATTCCTGTACAAAATGATTTGATTGACTCACTCCCATCTCAGAACCGTGAACATGTCAAATTACCAACAGAGCTAGAGACACAATTAAAAGAAATGTTTATGGAAGCGTATAATATATTTAAAGATACCACCCCAGTAATGCGACCATCCTTGCCTAAACTAAAACCTTCCAAAAAATTGTATCAGATAGTTAACTGCCTTAATTCTTATATCATTCCAAATATAATTGAAGACAACACTGACTTTAGCACAATACATACTTACATATATACTGCAGCCTACACCTCAACAAAATTTAGCGGAGTAAGAATAAATATTAATAAGACTGCTGATATAAACAAATCGAAAAAGATACCTTGGTGGCAGAAACGTCTCGAATGCAGAATTAATGACCTTAGAGCGAGCATAGGCAGACTTACCGAGTATGCAAGAGATACTCGAACAAACCACCTCGAAAGACAGATACAGAAAATAAAACAACAGTACAAAATACATTCGCAACATGAGACTCAAAATTCTGACATAACACACTTCATGGATACTTTAAAACAAAAACTAAATTTATTATCTAATCGATTAAAAAGATATAAAGACTGCACTGTTAGAAAAACACAAAACAAAGAATTTAGTAATAATGAAAAACTATTTTACAGAAAACTTTCACAAGAAAACATCCAACATAATAACTCTAACAACAACCATACACCCACACCTGAATCCATGCATACATACTGGTCAAATATATGGGCCTATCCAAAACAACATAAAAATAATCCGTGGATTGAAGAAGATAGAGCAAGATTCACAGAAATACCTGAGATGGAATTCGAGCAGATTCAGTTAGAGCAAATGAGACTTGTTATAGCAAGAACACATAACTGGAAGGCAACTGGGTCCGACAACATACACAACTTCTGGTATAAAAAACTTACATGCTTGCATACACTATTGCACAAACATATTAATTCCTTTATCCATTCACCAGACACAATACCATCATTTATCACACAGGGCATAACATACATGTTACCAAAAGACAATTCCGATACTACAAACCCGGCAAAATATAGGCCCATTACTTGTCTCCAAAATATTTATAAGATTATCACAGCTTGTATAAGCGAGTTAATATACGCACATATAAACAACCATAACATATTAGCTGAAGAACAGAAAGGATGTCGAAAATATAGTCAGGGTTGCAAAGAACAACTTATAATAGATTCCATAATATCACAACAGGCATTAAAACAGAAACACAGTATATATACCATGTATATTGATTATAAGAAAGCGTTCGATTCTGTACCACACTCATGGCTTATCTAAAGCGAGTTAATATATACGCACATATAAACAACCATAACATATTAGCTGAAGAACAGAAAGGATGTCGAAAATATAGTCAGGGTTGCAAAGAACAACTTATAATAGATTCCATAATATCACAACAGGCATTAAAACAGAAACACAGTATATATACCATGTATATTGATTATAAGAAAGCGTTCGATTCTGTACCACACTCATGGCTTATCTATACTTATAATAAAACTGTAGAGAGGTCAATTCTGTCCATTGAATATTTTTTCAAAATACATATTGGAGGATGATTGGCGATCGATACTGATGCTAAAAATGCAATTAGTAAAATTTTTGTCTGTCTGTCTGTCTGTCTGTCTGTCTGTCTGTCTGTCTGTCTGTATGTGCGCGATGGGAACAAAAACTACTGAAGGGATTTTAAGCAAACTTGGTACGATTGTAGCCCATATTCCTGGGCAGGTTATAGGCTATATAACATAACGCTACGATACATAGGAGCCGAGCAGTGACGATAAATTGGAAGCAAGTCGGAGGAATTTCGCGCGCGCGGGCTGCGGACGAACGGTTCATGCGGCGGGCGCGGGGGGATCGCTTAGGGCGCGTACACATAGAACATCCGTTTTACAGGTCCGTTTAAACGTATATGTTATTAGCGTATGTAGTTGTATGAGCGAGTTCATACAGAATACAGTATTCCGGATCCAGTAAAAAATACTGATCCGAGAAAATAAGCAGCAATCCGTTTTACAGGTCCGTTTAAACGTATATGTTATTAGCGTATGTAGTTGTATGAGCCAGTTCACACAGTATTCCGGATCCAGTAATACTATACTAATCCGTTTTATCGGATTGAAACCGCACGAGACTTTGCACGGGGGTGCGCGGGGTGCGACGTGCTACACACAGCCGCCATTTGCCGGTTTCATTCCTAGAGTAGTGCACGTGTCCAGTGCTATCATAATCATGGCAAGCAAGGCGTTTGAAAAATATGTTGAGCAAGAAGTTTTGATAAATTGTGTTGAAAGTAGACCAGTTCTTTGGGACAAAACACTGGAGATTTATAAAGATAAAATTGCAAAAACCGCAGCTTGGCGCGAAATATGCGGTATTCTAAAGGAGGATTTTGAAGCTATGGAACAAAAAGAAAGACAAGAATTTGGTAAGTATTTATTTTATATTGTAATGGAGACATTTTTTTTTTATTTTAAATAGCTTCATTCTGCCAAGAAACTGACCCAGATTCGGACACGAAATAGTTTTCGAATTCCGTTCGAACTGAATTTGCAGTTCGACCACCTCGTAGCGTTTCATCATCAGGTAGGCTATTGAAATGAAATGCTTCAGATTCGGATGTGTTGCCATCCTTTAAGCCCTCTTTTTCCCTTACAAAGTTGTGTAGAACGGTACATGCCTTAACTATCCATATAGCTGTTGTTTTGTTGACGTCTAGAGGCCGGTGGAATACTCTCCACTTATTAGCAAGAATACCAAATGCACATTCAACGTATCGTCTAGCTCTGGTCAAACGATAGTTATATATTCGCTTATTTACGTCTAAATGCGTCCCGCTAAATGGCCTCATTAAATTTTCGTGTAAACCGAAACCTTCATCGCCGATTATGACGTAGGGAACTCTCGTTTCTGAGCCTGTTATTAATGGGCAAGGTTCTGGTATTTGTAAACTGCCATCTAGCATCATTTTCCAAAATGTCGACTCCTTGAATATTGATGAATCGCATTCTTTTCCATACGACCCAATACTAACATATAGAAAACGATAGTCAGAGTCTACGATCGCTAATAATATGATGGAAAAAAAGTCTTTGTAATTTAGGTACATTGAGCCACTTTTTGCTGGTTTTCGAAGTCTGATGTGTTTACCGTCCACTGCTCCTAAACAGTGGGGAAAATTTGCTTTTGTGTCGAATCCATTTGATATATGCTCCCATTCACTCACTGTTGTAGGAAGTCGCATAAACTCGTCATTCAAGTTGTTCCATATGCATCGTGTAACTTCCTTAATAATGTTGCTTATAGTTGACACACCGACACGAAAGACGTAATAAAGTTCTTGAAATGTACACCCAGACGCTGCATACCTAAAAAAAATAACTTAATCAATTACTATATTATTACACATATATTGACTTCCCATACAAAGTAACGTTAGTGACTGTAAGGGTTTAGTTTTAGTTAATTTTGTCTATTACTGATTATGTATATGTCTATGTTTCGTAGAGGTACTTCTCTATGGTCAGACTATTAAAGATGGCTTGATGAATAAGTCTTGTTTTATTATAAAACTATAAAAATTATAGTGACCAACAAATTTTGTATGGAAAGTCGAAATTTTTATGAGAGTTTTTAGCAAAGTCGTAAATCAAAACTCATACTTATATATATAGTACATAAATAAAATAAAATTAAACTGAACTGAACTAAATTATAAAATTACCTAATTAAAATAAATTGATTTAAACATTAGTAATACTTTTTTGCTTCCCATTATTTACTGACCGATTAGTTCTTGCACTGTCAATTTGACTTATCCACTGACCAATATGGTAATTAATTACTGACAAGTCTATTCTACCTTCTTATTCGCCTTTCACTTACTAAGCTATTGACAACCATCTTATATTATTTTTTACTTGCTTCAGGAAAATATGTTATAAAAAAATGGAATTCGACTAGAGATGCCTGGATACGAACATTGAGTGAAAAAAAGAAATTGAAGAAATCTGGAGCTGCTGCCTCAAATACCAAGCCTTACAAATATCACAATCAAATGTTATTTTTGAAAAAAGTTGTCACCCCAGGTGATACACACGAGAACGTCCCTGCTAATGACAACATCACGGAAACAGCAGAAAGTAATAAAGACAACGAAGATGAACCTGATCAGATTACGGAACAAAGTGGTAGTGACAGACAAAAGGAAAGACAAAATTTAGCCCCGCCGCAACGCAAGGCAATCAAAAGAAATGTGAATGAAGTAGACGCCAAAATGATTGAATACATGAATGATCAGTTAAAAAAAAGTAAAAATGAGTTTGAAGATCCCAATTTATCGTTCTTCAAAGGTATTTTGCCGCAACTGGCTTCACTTAATGGCGATCAAATTTTAGAATTTCAGTCTGGAGTGATAAACCTTTTACAAAATATTAAAAGTAGAAGATATGGTCAGTCAAACTACGAGTGGCCTCCATATTCACAAAGTTCTAGCACTCCTCACTACCACACCCAAGGTTATTTTAGTAGGCCACATCATCTTGACTCTACACCATCAGTAGAAGGTTCGCCATCAGTAGAATCTACATTCAGCCAGGAGTCAGACTTGCCAGATCTGTCTATGTTTTGAAATAAATCTTCATTTTTGTAAACCTTTTTGTCATTTTAAATTTTAGTTTTTTTCATTGGTGCGGTTAAAAAAGTAAAAAAAAAGTATCAGAAATTAAATCGGCGTGTCAGATTATGGTTGGAGATGTAAGGTGTCAAAAAACGTAAAGTATAGACGATTTGAAAGTCTGGTTTGTCCGTAGGGACTTACATAAAATTTAAGAAGTTAATGACTAATTGATAATAACAAAAATTAAAGTTCTTACCTTAAAAATATCGCTAGTTTTACTTCAGGGCACAAGCTTTTCCTCCAGTTTGTGTCTTTCTTTTTTAAATCCTTTTCTAATCGTTTAAGAAGGTCATCAAAAGTAGACGTCGTCATTCGGAAATAAGTAAAAAATTTAGATTCGTCTTCTTTCAGCTGACGCACAACATCACCACGACAAAATCTTTGCCTTAATAGTGGATGTATCCAATAACGCCGGGGCTTCCTCCGCCACAGACGACGATAGTACCAATACAACACGACAACGTCCATTCTCGTAGAAAGTAGGCGATACACTGAAGAACGAAAGTCCAGTAGCGTCGGATCTGTTAAAATCGGTCCTGTAAATGCTGTGTGAATATTACCTCCAGTAGCGTCGGATCTGTTAAAATCGATCCTGTAAATGCTGTGTGAATATTACCTCCAGTAGTGACGGATCAGTTAAAAAGGATCCTGTAAAACGGATGTTCTATGTGTACGCGCCCTTACACAGCTGTTTTCTGGGAAGACAAGTGTCAGTGTCATAATAATATAAAAATTGTATTTTTGAACTTACTTCACAAATTGAAATAAATTATCATTTATTGTATAAAATCAACTTAATTAACTGTATAATTAAAAGAAAGCCTTTCTACTAAACTAAAAAACGGGCAATTAAGCGGTTTTTGGTAAACTATTTATACCATCACGGTATTAATCCTTATCATTTTTAATACGTTAGTTGGCTTAAGCATTTCATGAAGACTATATTTGCCCTTTATACCTAGCAAGTATAATTAATAGTTTAGGAGATAATATAGCAAAATTAAAATCGTTTCGCCGTGATTCGACCGCCGCATCGCGGCGCCGCGCGATACAGGCTGATGCGTGACGTCTTACATCCGAGTCGGGGTGTAGTGTAGGTATCAGATGCTGGTAGGTAGGAATTTTGGCGAAGGTCAACCAAAGGAACTCCACCCCACTGCTGGGTAAAAAATACTATTAAAATGTGCTAACAGGCAGTACCGGTAGTATGAATTTAACCACGCACAGCCGCTTACTGTGCCCCCAGTAATAATCGTGTTAAAAGTACGGCGTATGGCGTATAGATGTCGCTTTGATTTGAAGATATATGACAATAAAAAAAATACTGGACGTTTGTATGAAGCGCGGCGGGAACCGCGCTGCTTCAAACATTCAAATTTATTCTTTTTTTATTTTATATTTTGTTTAAAACAAAATTTCATTTATTTATATTATTATTATTATACTTAGGGTAGGTTATAAAAAACGCTACTAAAGCCGATCGGCGCGGCGCGCCGAGCTGGGGCCTAACTCTCCAAACTGATTCGATTTTAATTCAGATTCGATCGTGCCGCATACTCCCGAAGAAATTGACGTTTGTTTATTTTTATTCTCTGTCGATTGATATGGTCTGGTGTACAAAAAGTTACGTTCTAACGGTTTTCTTTATCCTAATTAATTTCAAAGTAATCTACCAAATAAAACACCAAAAACCGTTAAGATCGAACTGATTCGATTCTCAGTTGTGTCGAGAGTAAGCCTGCTGGATCCTCGGCGGGGCGTGCCGCTGCGCCCATGTCTAACCGAGAGTTCCGTTTTAAAGACCTTAGTAATTGCAATATAAGTTTAAATTTAATAATACTTCAAAACATTAATGACAAAAACGGTAATAAGTTGAAAAAATTGAAAATATTTTTATGGTTTCGCAATTTATCCTATGTCGTTTAAATTTGATATGAAGCAACATTTTAATAGTGCATGAGGATGTTGCTTCATATCAAATTTCTATTCCCGGGAAGTACCCTTTAGGTTTTGGTTCCCTGTTCCCTTTGGCGTGTCGAAAATTGCGAAAATTAGCGATATAAACGGCTGAATCTTTGGGTAGATGTGGCCAAGATGCCTGTTTCTTTTCACAGCCAGAAGGGACAGTAGATGTTGAGTTTTTAATATGATTTTTAGCTTGATACCTACACGTGTTAAAGTTTTGACACCCAGACAGACAGACGGACATCGAAGTTAAATACTTTACTAAATTAACGTGAAAAATTGGCTGGGTCTATACGGTGCATTCGAATAATATTATCCTAACTTCGAATACCTTTGCTGACTTCTACATATTGTTCGAAGGCCTACTTCTTTTGCCGAGCTCCGAAAGGATAGTACTATATTATTATTATACCCTGCATACCAAGAGGCTTGCCGGGTACGTGACTTGCTGGATCGGGATCAACACTGGGATGCACTGGGAAGTACCTATTAGCGAAAGTTCTCAGCGGTTGCGCCAATAAACTAAAAATATATTTAAAAATACTAAAGTGCCCTAAATCACTGCTCCACGCGTACGAAGTCGCGGGCACAGCTAGTCTATATACTAAAACATTATAAAATAAATCCATTGATTACGAACTGTCTCGAAAAAATTATGCCTAACTGGCATACAAAATTAAAAATTTGTGATTCATCTAAAACAATTGAAACCGACTACATTTCCATATGACTTTTAAAAAAAAAATTAAACCGACTTCAAAAAAAAACACAAACGACAAAAACTTTAACCAAACAAAAACAGTACCTACATAACTAAAAAGCGATAAATAACCTAATTTATCTACTTAATGCATATTATATATCTACAACTATTTAAATATTTACAACTAAATACCTAATACTATAACAAAGTCATCTTTAACTATTTAAATATTTACAGTTATCACTTATTTTTGAAGTCGGTGCCAGCCAAACAAATAAATTTAATTAAGAAAACACTAAAATTTTTCAAATTTTCCAAAAAGAATTTTTAAAATTGGACCAGTGGTTCTTGAGATTAGCGCGTTTAAATTAACAAACAAACCCTTCCGCATTATAATTTATTAGTATAGATTGTATTTTGCCGTGTGTGTGGCTTCTCAAACAACACAACAGACTACGTTACCTAGGCTGCAGGCTGGCACCGACTTCAAAAATAAGTGATAACTGTAAATATTTAAATAGTTAAAGATGACTTTGTTATAGTATTAGGTATTTAGTTGTAAATATTTAAATAGTTGTAGATATATAATATGCATTAAGTAGATAAATTAGGTTATTTATCGCTTTTTAGTTATGTAGGTACTGTTTTTGTTTGGTTAAAGTTTTTGTCGTTTGTGTTTTTTTTTGAAGTCGGTTTAATTTTTTTTTTAAAAGTCAGTTTATTTCTCGATTTTTAGTTGTGCTAATGCGTTGTGAACTTAAATAGATGCTAGTTCATTTACTCAAGGGTTTCAGTTTATTTAATATTATATACCTATAGTCACTAATTACAACGTCCGTTTGACGAATCGTTCATATTTTTAGGAAGCTATAATTATTATTAACTAGCTGTGCCCGCGACTTCGTACGCGTGGAAAAGTGATTTAGGGCAGCAGTTCAAATACATTTTTAGTTTATGAACACTGTCGTTTGGATATTTAAAATCACTAATTTATAGTAATGCTTCTTTATACACGGTATTAGACGTGCATAGGCAAAAGAAGTAGGCCGATGGAGTAATAATAATAGTTTACTGTCAAATAATGGCCGTTTTTGTCGTGAATGTTTTGAGGTATTTTTTCTATGAAAATGCTAACAATTCCTACTACCAGTTCGAAAAATGATCGTGTATTATTAACCGACTTCAAAAAAAGGAGGAGGTTCTCAATTCGTCTGTATGTATAATATTTTTTTTTCTTTTATGCGAACGGGACTACTTGATAGTACGCTCATATACGCGACGAAGATCTCTGTACTGAGATTTGTATGGAGTTTACGCCGCAGCGACTGCAGACGATGATCGTTTTCACATCGACGCGACGCTGCGCTGCTGGCTCCGAGAGCCAAATTTTTTAAAAGTCTACTCTCGGTGCGCAATTCCAACTCGGACTTGCCTGGTTTTTTATTTATTAATTACCTACGCTAACAAACATGTAGCCTACTTTGGGACTTTACGGTTAAAGTACTAACTTCCTTTAGACGACAAAATAACAAAAGTCCAAAAGAAAGAAAAAACCCAAGCCGTACCTAGCATGAAAACTAATAAATAAAAATATCATGAAAAACATAAATCTTACTTATATTGACATAACTTTTCTAATTTAAATGTACCTATGACATCTCATTCATATCTTGAAAAAAAACTATCCTACGCCTATACTTTATTAATCGTATTTGCAAAACCTAAGTATAATAATAAATTACTTCGCACAAAGTAATAATTATTTTCACTTGTACTGGAAAATAAGTAGACGGGATATTCAACGAATGATCAGACGACGATTATTTGAGGACGGAAAATGAAAAACAAAAACGATTAGATAAAAAAAAATAGTAGAAAGATATATATATTATATACTAGCTGTGCCCGCGACTTCGTACGCGTGGAAAAGTGATTTAGGGCAGTGTTATAATAAATCTGTTTTAAAAATATTTTTAGTTATAAAAACTGTCGTTGAGGTATTTAAAAAACTACTTTATGTTGACAATTCCTACTACCAGCTTGACAAACGACCGTGTACAATTACTATAATGCGAACGGGACTACTTGATAGTACGCTCACATACACGACGAACATCTAGTACTAAGATTTGTATGGATTTTGCGCCGCAGCGACTGCAGACGATGATCGTTTCCACGCCGGCGCTGCTGGTGTGGCGACAATGATATTAAGACAGCGCGCCGCAAAATTTTGCGGTCTTTTCGGTGCGTAAGTCCGACTCGCACTTGCCCGGTTTTTTTATTTATTAATAACTTCACTACTAACATAGTTTTAAGAATCTTTTTGTAATACTAACACAATTATGGACCTATGGTCTGGAATAAATGATTTATTATTATTATTATTATTATAATAACCAAACATGTACCTCAAAAGGAAAAAACGAAACACATATTATAAGATCATTTCCATGTCTGTCTGTCTGTCAAGACCCTTTTACTCAGAAACGCGTGTTGTGATGAAAATTATATAAAATACTCAAGAACTACTGTTTCTTGAAGCAGTGAAAAAATCAGACTTCTTAGCCAATGCAATCAAAAGCAGTCGCTTATGTCGCAAAATTTCGTCATTTTCGACACTCGTAAGGGAATCAAAACCTAAAGGGTACTTCCCGTGAACTCATAAAATTTGAAACCAAGCAACGTCTAAAACCATACGTTTTTAGTAACATTATATAGATAGTAAAAATATTTTGATTTTTTTAAACTTAGTACCGTTTGTCATGAATGTGTTTAATTGAAACTTATAACAAATACTTAGGTCTCTAATATATTCAAGCTGTAATCAAATCAAAATTCTATGTCAATCAGGTTTGTATGGAACTCTCGGTGTGCAAGTCCAACTCGCACTTGGCCGGTTTTTATTTATTTACTTATTACTAACCTACGCTAACAAATATGTATACAGTACCTACTTATCACAAAGGACTGTACAGTAAAAGTACTAACTATTTTTATACAAATAACTTTCGTAATAAACTCAAGAAAAAAAATCTTAGATTGTTCCTACCTAGCAAGCCTAAAACTAACAATTCACCCCCGCGGCCCCGGTGCGTTTGCTGCTAATACAATTTGAAGCGGCGCGCGCGCGCGGCGGCGCACGGCTCCCGGGCCCGGCGCGCGCTTCCTACAAACGTCCAGCAAAAACGACATGATCTTTTAATATTGTCATAACTTTTTTATTTATGAACCGATTTACATAAAACAAACACTAAATGTTAAGTGAAGCTTGCCGCAATATATTAGTGAAAAGTACATCTTAATCGGATAAGCCGTTTCTGAGATTAGCGTGCACAAACCCACAGACAAACAGACAAACAGACAAACAGACAAACAGACAAACAGACAAACAGACAAAAATTTCAAAAATCATAATTTTGGGTACTATTGCGTAAATAAAGGTCCCCTATCATATTTTTTTTCAAATATCTTCAATGTACAGACACGACTCCTCTACAGATTTATTATATGTATAGATATAGTTTACTGAAACGCGAAATTTTTTGATATTATAGATCCAGGATATGGTGCAAAACTTACTGTTTGGTAACATATGCTTAGACTTCTTCAGAAAAAATCAAAATCAATATAATATTATTCCACATAAATTTTGAGGATTTCCTTCGATTCCTCACGGATCCCATCATCAGGTCACCATTTTGGTGACAATGGGACCAAATTTAAATTATACCCTACACAACATAAAAAAAAATTAAAATCATTTCAGAAACGATGAAGATATCCGCAAAGAAACATAAAAAACAAACATATATTTACGAATTGAGAAACCTCCTCCTTTTTTGTAAGTCGGTTAAAAATATTATGTTGGTTATTTCATGTTACAATCTACCTTTGTGCAAAGTTTCATTTAAATACGTTGAGTAGTTTGGCTAAAATACCGTCAAATTAAAAGCTAAAATTTTTTGAAGATCCCACGGGAACCCTTTCGTTTTTCGGGATAATAATTTTCTAGTAATACTTTTCAGATCATAAGCTACCAGCCTGCCAAATTTCATTTAAATACGTTGAGTGGTTTGGCTGAAATACCGTCAAATAGGTAGCTACAATTTTTTGAAGATCCCACGGGAACCCTTTTGTTTTTCGGGATAACAATTTTCAATAATGCTCTTCAGGTCATAAGCTACCTGCCTGCCGAATTTCATTCAAATACGTTGAGTAGTTTGGCTGAAATACCGTCAAATAGGTAGCTACAATTTTTTGAAGATCCCACGGGAACCCTTTCGTTTTTCGGAATAATAATTTTCAATAATGCTCTTCATGTCATAAGCTACCTGCCTGCTAAATTTCATTTAAATACGTTGAGTAGTTTGGCTGAAATACCGTCAAATAGGTAGCTACAATTTTTTGAAGATCCCACGGGAATCCTTTCCTTTTTCGGGATATCAATTTCCAATAATGCTCTTCAGGTCATAAGCTACCTGCCTGCCGAATTTCATTCAAATACGTTGAGTAGTTTGGCTGGAATACCGTCAAATAGGTAGCTACAATTTTTTTAAAATCCCACGGGAACCCTTTCGTTTTTCGGAATAATAATTTCCAATAATGCTCTTCATGTCATAAGCTACCTGCCTGCCAAATTTCATTTAAATATGTTGAGTAGTTTGGCTGAAATACCGTCAAATAGGTAGCTACAATTTTTTGAAGATCCCACGGGAACCCTTTCGTTTTTCGGGATAATAATTTCCTATAATGCTCTTCAGGTCGTAAGCTACCTGCCTGCCAAATTTTATTTCATTCCATACAGCGGTTTTAGCGTGATGCGACGACAAACATTCCCATATGGACAGACAGACAGACAGACAGACAGACAGACAGACAGACAGACAGACAGACAGACAGACAGACATTTTTTTCAAAAATGTTATTTTTAGGTTCTGTGGCTTTTATAGACCCCCTTTTTTTAATTTTCAGTTAAATATTCTTAATGTACAGACATGACCCCTCTACAGATTTATTATATGTATAGATAGATAGGTACTTGAAAGAGTTTGATATTACATTTTAGGTATTTATATTTTTTATTATCATAGGTAGACCCAACGACATTGACAAAGTTATAATATGCAATACACACAGCCAAACCTGCTGCAGTTTCAATTTCGTCAATGTCGTCCATACTGCATAGGAAACAGATCTCAAATGAGAGTGTGAATAAAATGCTTGTTCTCGCGAGAAGGCCCGGCGAGACTTCTCTGTGAGATTTCTCGCCGTGAGTCTGGATGGTATATTACAAATATCACGTTAGCCCTACATATTAAGTCCTTACATATGAAATTGGCGTTTTGTATTGGAGGAACATAAAGGCGATTTTTTCATATTAAAATATATTTTATTAATCAAAACTATTGCAATCTATACACTTTTGCCATCTTATAGGTAGTTCATTGATCCCTTTACTAAAAAAACCATTCGGACGGGAACCAATGAAATCTTTGAAAGCGGTTTGGACTGCCTCATCGGAATTGATTTTTTTTCCTTGCAAGAAGATATCCAAATTTCTAATAAAATGGTAATCTGTTGGATCAAGGTCCGGAGAGTACGGTGGATGTCTTAGACATTGCAATTGAAGCTCCTCTAATTTGGTAGCCGTCTGTTGGGCCGTGTGTGGTCTAGCGTTGTCTTGAAGCAGCAGTGGCGTAGAGCGATTGACAAGTCTCGGTTGTTTAACGACGAGCTTTTCCATCATGGTTTGCAGTTGCTGACAATAGACATCAGCCATATTCGTCTGACCAGATTTAAGAAAGCTATAGTGTACGACACCGGCACTAGTCCATCAAACGCTTACAAGTAACTTTTTTTGAGTCTATTCTCGCTTGGGGCAAGACTTTGCTGGTTCACTAGGGTTCAGCCATTGTGATGAGCGTTTACGATTATCTTACAGTATCCACTTTTCATCACATGTAATGATCCGATTTAAATTGCTTCATTTGTGCCGGTTGAGCAATGTAACGCAGCAGTCGACGCGCGTTTGTCGGTTTGCTTCGCTTAATTCATGAGGTACCCACCTTTCAAGCTTTTTCAACTTCCCAATTTGCTTGAAGTGGATTAAAACGGTTTTGTCACTAACACCGCAGCCTGTAGCTAACTCTGATGTGGTTTGCGATGGATCTGCTTCCACAATAGCCTTCAATTCATCATTATCGACCTTGGTCTCCGTCCGTCCACGGGGCTTGTTCTGCAGGTCGAAATTTCGAGAACAAAAGCGTTGAAACCAAAAAACGCACCGTGTTTTCTTTTGCGACACCACCCCTATACACATAATTAATTCTTCGAGCCGTTTCTGCAGCACTGGTGCCACGGTGCTCGTACTCGTAAATAATGGGATATTTTAAGTTATCCATTTTGTGAAATGAGTGACGTAGAAAAAAAAGCAAAAGAGAATAAAACAAATGAATTACGGTGTTCAAAACACAAATGCATGAGTAAATAGCTGTTTAAATTTGAATTTGGAATTCCTAACTAAACAGGATATATTTAAGATCAAAGTGGCCAGAACGACAAAACGCCAATTTCATATGTAACCTAATACATTCAATCGACCAATTACAGTACTGCTCCCAACTCTTAACCGTTAAGGAGTACTGTAGCTTCATCATCAGCGCAGCAGCATCAGATGTTAATTTGATGTGTGACAAAGTGACAACTGGATCCACATAATACCAGGGATCGTGGTATAGGTATTAGGTACCATGCCGCAGTCGTATACCTGAGTGGACTCCAATTCACCAGCTGTTTGCATTACACTACACACATATTATATAATTATGATAAGTATTTTTTAAATTTACAATTAGAATGTATATTAATGTTTAGTTAAGTCTGTCTTTTGTCCATATCCTGTGATCTAGTGTAATGTAAATGTGTTTGTTGAATAAATGTTTTTATTATTTATTATTATTATTATTATTAATTCAAGCATACCTCACAAGCAACATGTAGGCCTACATACTACTAAATAGTTTCCATCGACCAATTACAGTACTGCCTTCCAACTCCTAACCGTTAAGGAGTACTGTAGCTTCATCATCAGCACAGCAGCATCAGATGTTGACACCCTGAAGCATATACCTGAGTAAGACATAATTACGTAACAAAAACACCATACGAGCATACAATTTTTGGTGGTTGCCCTCGATTTCTCATGGATCCCATCATCAGATCCTGACCTGGTGAAAATGGGACCACCCCAGAAGTGAACTCTATCCAACAAAAAAAAAAATGTTTGAAATCCGTCTATAATTGACGAAAATATCGGTGAACATACATAAAAAAAAAAAAAAAAATATATTATACATACAGACGAATTGAGAACCTCCTCCTTTTTTTGAAGTCGGTTAAAAAAGAGGCATATTCCAAGGAGACTCTTTAAGCCCTCTGTGGTTTTGCCTTGCTCTCAATCCGCTATCGTATATCCTTAATGAAAATGAGCATGGATTTAAAATTAAACACGATTTACACCATACATCACTCTCACATCTTATGTACATGGATGACATCAAACTATTTGCAAACACAGAAAACGACATACACACCTTGGCGGACCTTACCCAAACATTCTCTAACACTATACACATGGAGTTCGGTATAGATAAATGTAAAATACAAGCGGTAAACAAAGGTGTTATAGAACACACACAGTATAAACTTAACAATGATGACATAATTGAACCAGTGGACCCGTTAGATGGATATAAATTCTTAGGTTACTACCAGTCACAACAGATACACTACAAAGAAACAAAGAAAATACTCCAACAGAAATTTCGAGACAGGCTACACAAAATACTACTTACACATCTAAACGCAAAAAACACTATTAAAGCTATTAATACATACGCCATACCTATACTTACATATTCCTTTGGTATAATTCGTTGGAACCAAACGGAACTGAAAACTCTACAAAGATTAATAAATACAACAATGACCAAGCATAGAAAACACCATCCAAGGGCTTGCATCCAACGGTTAATTTTACCAAAAATTGAAGGAGGCAGAGGACTCATAGATATCCTTAATTTACACAATAGACAGATAACACTTCTCAGAACATTCTTTTATAATCAGGCACAGACAAAAACACTTCATCAAGCTATATGCCACGCTGACACTTATACGCCACTAACGCTCGCTAATAACACAAAAAAGATTAACAACTACACAAACCAACAAAAAATCGAAGCATGGTCACAAAAATCATTGCACGGTCGGCATCGGCTTGATCTAACCAATAACGCCGTTGACAAAATAGCGTCAAACGCATGGCTAAAGCAAGGAGAACTGTTCCCTGAAACGGAAGGTTTTATGCTGGCAATTCAAGATCAAGTGATAGATACTTTTTTTTTTTTTTTTTTTTTTATTAATAAAATATAGGTACAACTGTTGCTGTTTAATTTTGCAACATCTTTGCAACTGTACAATTTTTATATTTATATATGCTTTTAATTTAAAAAAAAAAATATATTGGTAATTAAACACACTCTCACATTCTTGCACACACACACACACACATAATATTTTTTTTTTTTTAATTTTTTTTTTTTTCCTTTCATAAACACAATTTTTGGCAACTTCATACTCTTAAATCTTGACATTTTAATGCTATTAATTATTATGTTGATTAACAATTCTTATTATTTATTATTTAGCATATATAAAAAAAAAAAAAGTGATAGATACTAAAAATTACAGAAAGCACATAATAAGAGACCGTAACTTTAACAGTGACCATTGCCGTCACTGCCACAAACATCCGGAAACAATACAACACATCACAGGCGCTTGCTCATCCATCACACAAACAGACTACAAACATAGGCACGACCAAGTGGCGGCAATCATACATCAGATACTTGCACACAAATACAACCTCATCACAGAAAAATCTCCATATTACAAATATGCACCCCAAATTGTACTAGAATCACCTGACTACAAACTCTACTGGGACAGAACAATACTTACAGATAAGACCGTACATCATAACAGACCTGACGTAACACTTCATGACAAACAAAATAAAATAGTTTACCTTATAGATATAGCCATACCTAATACACACAACCTTACTACTACTCACACAACAAAAGTCACAAAATACACAGACTTGAACTTGAACTCAGTGGAAAGTTAACTCGGTCAAAACCATACCCATAATCATCTCAACTACTGGCATCATCCCTAAAACACTACACACATCCCTCAAAATACTTAACATACATCCAGTCACATACATCACCCTGCAAAAAGCCGTCATTCTTAATACGTGCCGGATCGTCCGGAAATTTTTATCTATAAATAGTTAAAACACATCGCACCTGAAGTTGTTTGGCCACAAGCCCGCAACTTCAGTTAGGACCCGTAAAGGAGAAGAGCAAATTTAAAAATAATAATAATATAATAATATCTATGGACGCTTCACACCACGTCAATCTGGCCCTGTGCTAAGTATCCGAAGAACTTGTGTTACAGGTACCAGACAACGGAAATATATTTAATACTTTTATACTATATGTAGTGTTTGGCTAAATGGTGATCTCTATATCGTGGACAATATAAGTACTATAATTGGTGGGGGGCTGCCCCACTCAATCAGTATTAAGACAGACGTACTAAGAGTAAGACGTACTAGAATTGTTGACGGTAAAAGGAGCCCGCCTTTCGTATAATTTAGTGCACACTACAAATGGCGACGAGGATAAACCTATAATACTAGTAAGTCAGTAATAAGGTCAGTGAAAAAAATAATTAATTTTGTAAATCACGTGCGTATTGAAAAACTAAATTGAAAAGGAAGGATGAGCTCATTGACACCTAAAGTACACTAAAGTATCATGATTATAAACTAGTTTAACTGGCGTAATTGTATTGCATTTCATAGGAGTTTAAAAGATAAGAAAATGCTTAATTGTTTAGTAAGAATGTTCATTACACCCTAATACGAGTCTATTAAACTGGGCACAAAAAGTGTATCAGGAGGGGTTAAAATCATCCGTTCAAATAAGTAATATTCTACGAATATGATGAATTCAACAGTGAGTAATAAAATAACAAAGTTATATGGTTGTCTAAGATGGCGAATTCGTTATTGAAATTAAAGGTTGACGTGTAAAATAAATGACATCTAAAGTTCTAGCTCCTCTAAATGTCGAAAAATTAATAGTTAAAACACGTTTGTATAAAAAAAGATGAAGATGGCGGAAGCTGCATAATGCCCGTCTAAGGGTTCATCGGGATTTTCAATATTACACTGTTCTCACAAGTGCAAGCACGATTTTGATACGATATTCCTCATGAAAGGCAATGATAGGCAAGAGCCTATCTCTCGACTCCATCATCACATCAGTTCGACAGTATCATATTGTTCAGAACTACATAAAGTTGCCGTTCTATAACGCAACGATAGTTGGAAGATGGATAAATTAGTTACTTTCCATTACAATATTAGTTATAAACAGACCAACAAATAAAAGGGTTTTTCCAAAAGTGTAATTACATTGCACTAAAATATGTGCGTATAGTGGATCTTGACAATACTCTAATACTAGCTCAGTTCATATTATTATATGGAAAATTTAAACTTGATCTTTAAATATTTATTATAATTATGGTAATATCGGGTCGATAAGGCATCCAGATTAGAGAACCGACAGTTAGTTATAGTATACGTATGTAGTAAACTATGATGTGTAAAATGGAAATATAAACTTAAATTAATAGTTTAAACTTAAATTAATACAGCGTAGATAGGCAGTGTCTATAAAGTCCACATCAATTGTTGTATTGTGCGGTGCACTTGCAACTGTAATAGTTATACTGTAAAAGGCGCAACAGCTATTACTTTTTAAGCAAAAACATGTAGTCTGTCCTTGGTTTTGTTGTTATATTATATCTCTTAATACAAAACATAATCTAAGACCAACATGTTAATTATTATTATACACCATGCATAATTGGGATTCCTTTAATTTAAAAAAATAATTAAGGTTTCATTATATGAAGTCACTTGAAATTTCAAGTAATATATGAATAACTCAAGGATATTGTAAGCCCCTTACAAGACTGGCTGGCTGGCTTACTTGGTTTATTGAATTTGTTAATACATAGGTATATAGCAGGTTGTAGTGAATAAACAGAAACCTTTAAAAACCCTTCTCATAAATACTGTCTTTGTATCTTACAAGTGACTGCAAGATGAAATAGATTTATATGTTAGTTTAATCGCATTAGATATGGGTTCTAAATCAGTAATTAACCGTGACCGAAAACTATAAAAATGTGTTATTCATTTCTGCGAATAAGTACAACCCATATTCAAAATTAGAAAAAAAAAAGAAGTTTCAAATACTATGTAGCTTTGGGTGGTACAAACTGTCTGAAGCGAGTTAGTATATTGGATATTATTATAGAACAATGCAAGGAAAATTTATCTAGCTCCAATATTGCAATGCTACGCAGTATTCTAAAAAGCGTCTGCTTCAGAATGAATTATTTAATTATAATATGAATATGAAGTTGTTACGTACAATGCAGGAATTAAATCTTTGACAATTACAGCAATGCAAAGCTAAGCCAAGATGTAGGTACAATCTTAATTTTCATATATTTTATTATTAAATAATATTAATGAAGGATAAGGTTTACATTGATATCAGAGTCATTGCTACCGGTGTATAATTAACAAAAAACATGGTAAATGCACAAGTTAAGATGTAAATGAACTATTCTATTTAACTAAGACTTTTCTGTTACTTTGATTGAATCATAACTAAAGTCTCTTGTGCATTTTTAACTGGGTTTTGAGGACTTACAAGACTTATTTGGCGTCTGTGAGAGTACTGTTTTATATATCTCAGTACTGGGTTGTATCTTCAAAAGTCGAAACATACAAGAGTCTAAAAATAAACTTTGTTGTGTGCTATTAAATACCACCAGATACTCATTATTACACATATTTCAATATATTAGTTATATTCTAATTAACCTTCTATCTATAATAATGTTATGCTCTAAAGACATAATATTAACATTATAATATGGTGTTGAAATACTATGTCAAATAAGTCAGTATCTACAAATTACCGAGTATGAAAAAACCTAATTAAACAATAATTACTTGACAAAAGGATAGAGCTATAGAATGTAGGTATGTACATTGTACATATAATAAGACAGTGGAATTATGGTAAGTGGATTTTTTAAACTGCCTATTGCTTGTGTATTGCATACATATTATATTCAATTCTACTCGAATATTATATATTGATGTGGTTGAATGAGTTTGAAAATTAAGCTTTTATTAGGATTAAAAGTTTAGGCCTTTCCTCGTGCTATATAATCTACTACTATAATCTATATAGTATTCTACGAGTGAGAACTACTTTAGAAATATTTTATAATGTAGTGCTTGGAAAGCGGTGACCAATGATGGTTTTAAATATTTTTTTTGAATTCTCATAAAATGGTCGGCCAATTCGTCTGGAACTTAGAGGTGGTGGGTGAGAACAATGGACTTCCGCGTAAAAAAGAAAAAAAAAGTTGTTTTAAATTGTTTAGAGCAATACGGGCTGATAACCTGACAGTCTGAAAAAGAAGATGATCCATGCATCTGACAGGTGTGAGGAGGGTTGGTTCAGGTTGGTTCAGCGCCTTATCTCCCTCCAGCCGTGTCAGGTGTCCGTTCCACTGGATGCGATGTTGAGGGATGATGGATTACTATTGTGTATTGTACTTGACCTTTTTAAAGATGGCTCCGGCATAGCTGGCCACTGGTTTGAATGACTGTTACCGGAATCGGATGGAAAGCAAAACAAGGCGTCCGTAATATACGTTAGAATCTGGAAGTATCTCATTGGTATGGCTACAACCTGGGAGAGGGAAATTTGCCATCATAGTTCTTAAAATTGATATTTATATTGTTGTTATATTTTAATTATTATTCAAAATACTCAGTAGCACTGATAAGAACTTTATATTTTACGCTATGGTAATTGAAATGACGTGTCATATTTTATTACATTTTATTACTTTATTATTTATTAGAAATAATAAAGTAATAAAATGTTGTTCTGTGAAGAACATGAATAACGTAGGTAGGTACAAATCTAATCACAACTTTTGAGTACAGATAATGATTACGACCTGCGAGCTAAGCAAGCCTTAATGGCTAAAATCTACCAACCTCGAGCTTCATTCATATCTTCTAGAATCTCTCACCGTCTCATCCCTTCTACTATAAAATACTGGCAGTACGAACCCGGATTAAACTGCGAACCGTGCATTGAATAGGAGCACGGATGATCAAAAGCAGTATGTGCCTTCAGTCTCAAATGAAAATCATACTTTACCTATTGGTAACCAAGGTGTACAAAGGCAGTATGAGCCTTCAGTCTCAAATGAAAATCATACTTTACCTGTTGGTAACCAAGGTGTACAAAGGCAGTATGAGCCTTCAGTCTCAAATGAAAATCATACTTTACCTGTTGGTAACCAAGGTGTACAAAGGCAGTATGAGCCTTCAGTCTCAAATGAAAATCATACTTTACCTGTTGGTAACCAAGGTGTACAAAGGCAGTATGAGCCTTCAGTCTCAAATGAAAATCATACTTTACCTGTTGGTAACTAAGGTGTTGAAAGGCAGTATGTGCCTTCATTCTTAAATGAAAATCATACTTTACCATTTGGTAACTAAGGTGTTGAAAGGCAGTATGTGCCTTCATTCTCAAATGAAAATCATACTTTACCAAGTGGTAACTAAGGTGTTGATAGGCAGTATGTGCCTTCATTCTCAAATGAAAATCATACTTTACCAAGTGGTAACTAAAGTGTTGAAAGGCAGTATGTGCCTTCATTCTCAAATGAAAATCATACTTTACCAAGTGGTAACTAAGGTGTTGAAAGGCAGTATGTGCCTTCATTCTCAAATGAAAATCATACTTTACCAAGTGGTAACTAAGGTGTTGAAAGGCAGTATGTGCCTTCATTCTCAAATGAAAATCATACTTTACCAAGTGGTAACTAAGGTGTTGAAAGGCAGTATGTGCCTTCATTCTCAAATGAAAATCATACTTTACCTAGTGGTAACTAAGGTGTTGAAAGGCAGTATGTGCCTTCATTCTCAAATGAAAATCATACTTTACCAAGTGGTAACTGAGGTGTTGAAAGGCAGTATGTGCCTTCATTCTCAAATGAAAATCATATGTTACCGAGTAGTAACCAAGGTGTCAAATGACAGTATGAGCCTTCAGTCTCAAATGAAAACCATAATATGGTACCGAGACGTAACAGAAAGTCATTAAAGGTAGGATGGGGAATTCATCATAAAATATTATTATACAATTAAAACACCAGCAAAGAGAGACAATCTGATATCTGATATTGAAACAAGTATTGGAATTTGTTCTAGATGGCGTTTTACTGTTATAGATACTAGTAAACCTGTTCGTTCGGTGGCTGGAATTAAAATGGTTGAATTTTATGGAATCAATATCTTATTAGATAATTAATGTAATAAATAAAGGTCAGAAACATTAGTTATATCTATGGCAATTTGCTTGCGTACTATTTTTCAGCACAGCATATTATGTTACATACGTGAGCCTCTTTACTAGGGCTCGGCGTTTCGATGCCGCGATGTAGGAACAGCCTAGTGTCATCTGTATGACTATTAGCAAACAGTTAGTATCATGGAATCGTCCTGACATGTCACTGATCTCTGTGAAGTTTTACATAATAGAATTGTAACTAAATCGTTACAATGTATTTGTATATTCTGTATCTTAGTCTTTATTGTCATACATTACTGGATAGTAACAGACTTTGTTACTAATATAATATTCCTTATGTTGGAATTTGAAAGCTAATAAATAAGTTAATATTATATTACATTATCAAAGTTACTTATGGTCTTAATTTTTTTTAAACTAAGATTTTAATGAGTTGATCATTGATGTAAATATTATATACATAGATGTTCTTTCACCAAATCAATTAAAAAGAAAAGGAAAGGGAAAGGCTAAGTATAATTAAATTTATAAAAAAAGGCTAAGGATATACAATGTATAATGTACAAGGTATATTCTGTATCTGTGTCTTTATTTGTCATACATTACTGGATAGTAACAGACTTTGTTCCTAACAAGAAGTATGGGCCTTAAATGTTTAATATAATATTTCATATGATGGAATTTAAAAGCTAGTAAATAAGCTAATATTATATTATACTATCAAAGTTACTTTTGGGCTTAAATTTTTTAAACTAAGATTTTAAAAGCGTTTGATCATTGATGTAATTATTATATACATAGATGCTCTTTCACCAAATCATTTAAAAAGAAAGGGAAAGGAATAGGCTGAGTATGGCTATCATACATCGGGAGGAAATTAAGTTATTCTTATGGTTAAATCTGAATATGCATTTTGACTAGGTTTGATACTTGTACTTTTCTATCTTACAACTGTAGCTTAGAGTTATTAAAATATACTTCTGAATAAGGAAGGGATGTAGTGTTTGGCTAAATGGTGATCTCTATATCGTGGACAATATAAGTACTATAATTGGTGGGGGGCTGCCCCACTCAATCAGTATTAAGACAGACGTACTAAGAGTAAGACGTACTAGAATTGTTGACGGTAAAAGGAGCCCGCCTTTCGTATAATTTAGTGCACACTACACTATACACATATTTAAGATTTTTATTATATTATACACAAATTTAATACACATCCATGACCCAGGAACATTGAAAACTTTTTGTTCCCTCGGCGGGATTCGAACCCGCGACCTTTCGTTCGAGCACCAACGCGCTCAACCAACTGCGCTACGGAGGTCGTCTTTTTATATTAAACTGGCTAACCCGTGCCCACTTCGTTGAGCATAGAAACCGTTTGAACCTTTCCTGGACTTCCACGAATATTTCAAGACTAAAAATAGCCGAATCGGTTCAGCCGTTTTCAAGTTTTAGCGAGACTAACGAACAGTAATTCATTTTTTACATAAGATTTGGTATGTATAAATATTATCTAAAAAGCTCCATAATAGATTCCTGTCGTTATACAATTAAAGAGTTAAGATATAATTGAGTATGACACGTCATTAAATCTTTAGAATCTAGATAATTAATCGACCATTTGCTCAAGTATAGCAGTAGGTATTAGATAATAAGATTATTTGACTCATCCACAATTATAATGTGCCAGTTATTGGCATTCCCTTTAATAACCTATAATTCATATAAAGGTAAGGTAGTTAACAGTATTATAATAAAAAGTATTATACAAGGCCATGTCAGTATGGTTGATTAATGAACCGTGAGTATAGCCATGAGCCTTTAATAAAGTACAGCTTACAATTATTCATTATTTCATGTAAAATTAACGTTGAAATAGTAAAAGTAACAAGTTTATTATTCACGTGATGCTCAACGCAGACGTTCTAGAATTATTCTAGTTTACTGATCAAAATAGTTTGTGTGTACTAACCGACACTGCATTTTTTTTAAAAAGGCGCTTAAAAATAAATAATAAGTTTATTTAGTAGGTACTAGATACTAGATAGTTATAATACAGTGAAACCTGGTTAAGTGAGACATCAAGGGACCTGCAATGTAGTTTCACTTATAGAGGTATTCCACTTACCCAGTGTCTCAGATATACAGGTATAAATAAATATCTGTCTCATTTACAGAGGGTTCCATTAATAGAGGTGAGAATACAGGTTATTTCAGTTATACAGGTGCGATCATTAAATAAAATAAAATAAAATAAACATCTGTATGATGATAGTAAAGCGAAACTAAAACTGAAGGTAATTGAAGCTCAAAATGTGTACTTACGTACCTACTTGGAATTACGTGTGGAATTTGTGGGTAGAATAAGAATGAGTAAACAAACAATGTTATCTCAGTTACAGAGGTTTATGCATATAAAATTTACTCGCTGTCTCAGTTATAGAGGTAACTATGATGATAAATCGAAAGAACAAATCCCAGATATAGAGGCTTACCTCGTCCCACTAATAGAGGTAATTCAGTGCCAAAGTGTTGGGACCTCAACATGAGTTCTAGTTAGGGAGGTTTCTCACTTATCCAGGTCCCACTTAACCAAGTTTCACTGTATACATGATGTCCGTGATTTCGTACGTCCAAAAACAAAATTCTGCGGGACGTACTTTTTGCCGCAACAAACATTAGTGTAGGATCCTTTTTGTCTTTGTCATTAAACTGTACAAAGGTATCTAATACGTATTATTATTATACCTACATAAAAATTTAGAATTGGACGTAGGTATGATATGGTACAGTCAACGACAGTTTGAAAAGTACTCGAACTATTCAAATACAACTTTTTATCACTTTTTCTTCTTCATTAATTAGATAAGAAAAAAAGGATATACTTACCTACGCATCCTGTATTTAATTTTGTTGTAAAATGTCCGAAGCTGTCGTTCCAATAAACTGTAAGTACCTTTATCTGCTTATTAGAAAAAAAAACTACTGCGTAGAAATAGTAATAAATAATAATATTTTAGGTGACGATGAGAAAAAGTACAAACCGTTACACAAAGTGTACGTGGTTTCCATGTTCTTCATGGCTTTCATGGGAATGTATCCGAACAACAAATACGATCACATTAGAATAAAAACATCAGGTATTTTTTTTGGATCACCAACGGCTGATGGCGTTATTCGTAAACTTCACTTAGCGTAATAAAAAAACGGAAGCGAAATGTTTATAGCTGTCCTCATCACCGTGGCGGTACCAGGCATAATAATCATGGGCATGGACGCGAGAGACCGCTTCTACGAGAAGGACTACGAGAATATATCGCGGCAGATTATTGCTGTTGTGTCCATCATCTTTACATCTATCAAGGTAAGAAGTACCTGAAAACTACATATTTTATAAGTACATTTGTCGACCACTGTAGAACAAATTGTTCTCTAAACTGGCAAAAGAAAGGAATGAAGAAACTTGTAACTCCGCTAGTTTTTGCCGTTACGTAATTAGTTTGCTCATTTGCAGAATTGCTGTAGAAGCAGCATACCTTCAATAATGTATTCGTTATCTCATTCTCCTCCATTTTGTTGAATTACATTGATTTTCAGATGATTTGCAGCATATTAAAAAAGCGTGAACTAAGGGCTGTGATCGATCAGATCAACATAGACTACGTGAAATTCAACAACATGCCAAAAGACTATCAGAAGCTTATCGACGAGTCCATAGCATTCACCAGGAAGGTGGACAAAGTCTGGCATGGAGTGTTGTATGCGACTGCGGTTTCCTACCCAGCTCTGGCTGTGGTCTCCACGGTATACTCCCAACTGTTCAGCGACATTCCAGAGAGGTTTCTGTTCCACGAGGTCAGCTATTGGAGGGTAGACAGAGAAACGCTGTACGCTACGCCGTTCTTCGAATATTTAGATATTTATGAGATGTATATCATTTTCATTGTGACTTTCGGATTCTTGGGTATGTATGGAGAACCGCTCGTGCTTGACTAATAAATGCCGTTAAATATTACAATCATGATCTAGAATCTTTTATATGACCTGCTATATAGTTATTTGGGTCCCACCCACGAGCGTTAATCGATGACTGACTTTTTGTTGGTGAATAATACTCACACGTCATACAAAAACTTGGTCAGAAATAATATGGAGAAAAAAATTGCCTTATTATCGGTCCTGCAATAAGTAGTTCCGTGAGTGGGAACTGGGCACCCTCAATCTGAGACATGCCCCAATTTCTCCAAATGCTTAAACCTACCTGTCTCTCCCGTTCTAACATGGAATGAGAAAGGGAGAAAAATCCGTGTTTACCATTAAGCGCCTTTTAAGAACTTAGGTGGGATTGAGACTTATTGCTTGTAGGTATCCACCCCATTTTCGTTCTGTAGGTGAGGGATTTGAAAGCCCAAAGAAAGTGCTTTAAAAGACCGGCACCGCACAATGACTCCTATGGCGTTGGAGGTATCCACAGGCGACCTCAGTTCTTTTTATCTAACAATATATTTTCAATAAACATATCATTATCATGTTTCTTTAAAGTAGACCTATATAAAATACTACCTAGACCTAAGGTCCCAGCAATTTTCAGGTTACGACAGCTCGTTTATAATATTCATGTTCCACGCGGCGCTCAAGCTGAAGCTCTTATCTCGAGATCTGGTCCATATGCTGGATGACGTGGATGATGTGCCGCTGATTAAGGCAAAGATCGCTAAGTTCGTGAGAGACCATCTGGAGTACCGCGTGTAAGAATAACTATTAAGAATTCCTAGAACTATAGACCAGTTATTTAAAACGCCTCCGTGGTCTAGTTGTTCAGAGCTTCGCTCGCGACCCAACGGTCGTGTGTTAGATTCCCGCATTGGAACAACAAAACAATTTTGTTTTCAAGTTTGGTAAGGACAATGCAGGCTGATCATTGATCAACTGATTGTCTGACAAGAAAGATGATCCATGCGTCGGATGGGCATGTAAAAAGTTGGTCCTGGGCCTGATCTCCCGCTAGTCGTGTCGGTTATCCGTCCCACTGGGCTACGAGAGTGAAGGAAGGGAGAGTGCTTCTGTGTTTTGCGCCTGGTTTCAATGAAACCGGACACCGTCACCGAAATCGGTGTGGGAGGCATTATTACTATACCAGTTATTGTATAGAAAAAGAAATAATTGGTCTACGCTAGATAAAAAAGAACGTGAGGATTTTTCTATGAAAATATGACCCCATAATTTGGCATTGTATGCCAAACCCTTGAGGCTAGAACTGTGATGATGGCATCCTCTGGATGGACTTTAAGAGTAATATATAAATAACAAATGATTCCAAATACTTAGTATTTGAACTTTGCGTCTCAATGCACAATTGTATTTTTTTGCGGGTAGTTGACATTTTAATTTTCAGCTTCGTCGAGAACATTCAGAGGAGCTTCGAGGTGTGGCTGGCAGGCATCTTCTGCCACGGTATACTGCAGCTGGGTATGGCGCTCACGCAGACCACGTCACAGGAGTATCAGGTGTCAATATACAGTTTACACCAAAACTATACAGCTGTTATCTATACTAATATTATAAAGCGGAAGAGTTTGTTTATTGGTTTGTTTAAACGCGCTAATCTCAGGAACTACTGGTCCGATTTGGAAAATTATTTTTTTAGTTGGATACTCCATTTATAAAGCAAGGCTTTAGGCTAAATAACATTACGCTGCGACCAACAGGAGCGAAGCGTCAGTGAGAATTGTACCAAAAACTTGGGGACTTTAGTAGCGTGCGCTGCATAAACGGTCGCGGGCATCAAACTAGAGAGATATCCGGCTACGTCACAGAAACCGGCGTATAAAATAACGCTTACCTAAATCCTAGAAGAGCTTACACTCTTGTCAGTGCAGTAATCGATAGTACTTTGTACCAGCTTTTGTTGATCGTTGATTAAATGTCATGTTATCTTTCTCATTTTTCGTATCAATGAAAGAGATGACAATTTTTGGAGAAAAGAAGGAGATAACACGAATAGGCGTTGGTGAAATTGCGACCAGCTTGGACATTGGATTATTTAAAACTGAAGACGATGCACAAAACATATTACTTACTAGCTGTGCCCGCGACTTCGTACGCGTGGAAAAGTGATTTAGGACACTTTTATATTTTTAAATATATTTTTAGTTTATTGGCGCAACCGCTGACAACTTTCGCTAATTTAATAGTTACTTCCCAGTGTATCCCAGTGTTGATCCCTATCCAGCAAGTCACG
This sequence comes from Celastrina argiolus, assembly GCA_905187575.2. NCBI lineage: Eukaryota > Metazoa > Arthropoda > Insecta > Lepidoptera > Lycaenidae > Celastrina > Celastrina argiolus. The sequence goes on along the minus strand of LR994582.1, from coordinate 5,112,946 downwards.
TACCCGGCAAGCCTCTTGGTATGCAGGGTATAATAATAATATAGTACCATCCTTTCGGGGCTCGGCAAAGTAGGTCTTCGAACAATTTTCTATATTCGAATGCACCGTATAGACCCAGCCAATTTTTCACGTTAATTTAGTAAATTATTTAACTTCGATGTCCGTCTGTCTATCTGTCTGGTTGTCAAAACTTTAACACGTGTAGGTATCAAGCTAACAATCCTATTAAATACTCAGGATCTTCTGTCCCTTCTGGCTTTGAAAAAAACATACTTCTTAGCCACATCTACCCAAAGATTCCGCCGTTTATCTCTCTAATTTTCGACACTCCAAAGGGAACCAAAACCTAAATTTGATACGAAGCAAAATCACTTAATAGTGCCGACATAGGATAAATTGCGAAACCATAAAATTATTTTTAATTTTTTTGAACTTACTACCGTTTTTGTCATTAATATTTTGAGATATTAAATTGAAACATATATTGCAATTATTAAGGTATTTAAAACGAAACTCTCGGTTAGACATGGGCGCAGCGGCACGCCCCGTCGAGGATCCAGCAGGCTTACTCTTGACACAACCGAGAATCGAATCAGTTCGATCTCAACGGATTTGGTGTTTTATTTGGTAGATTACTTTGGAACTAATTAGGATAAAGAAAACCTTTGGAACGTAACTTTTTGTACACCCGACGATATCAATCGACATAGAACAAAAATAAACAAACGTCAATTTATTCGGGAGTATGCGGCACGATCGAATCTGAATCAAAATCGAATCAGTTTGGAGAGTTAGGCCCCAGCTCGGCGCGCCGATCGGTTTTAGTAGCGTTTTTTTATTAACCTACCCTAAGTATAACAATAATATAAATAAATTAAATTTAGTTTTAAAGAAAATATAAAATAAAAAATGATTAAATTTGAATGTTTGCAGCGCGGTTCCTGCCGCGCTTCATACAAACGTCCAGCATTTTTTTTAAACTGTCATAAGTTTTTTATTTATGAACCGATTGAGATGAAATAAATGTTAAGTCAAGATTACTACAAATATGATTGAACCACATCTAAATCGGATAAGCCTTTTCTGAGATTGGCGTGCACAAATGCACCGACAAACAGACAAAAATAAAAAAAAATATTGTTTTGGGTACTATTGCATAAATAAAAGTCTCCTATAATAACACAGGCACAGTTAGCACATTTTAATAGTATTTTTTACCCAGCAGTCTACACTACACCAGCCCGGCTCGGACGTAAGACGTCACCCAGCAGCCTGCATTACGCGGCGCCCGGTCGAATCACGGCGAAACGATTTTAATTGTGCTATATTTCCTAAACTACTCATTATATTTGCATAGTATAAAGGGTAAATATTATAGTCTTCATGGAATGCTTAAGCCAACTAACGTATTAAAAATGATAAGGATTAATACCGTGATGGTATAAATAGCTTTCCAAAAACCGCTTAATTGCCCGTTTTTTAGTTTATCGCGAAAGGCTTTCTTTTAATTTTACAGTTAATTAAGTTGATTTTATACAATAAATGATAATTTATTTTAATTTGTGAAGCAAGTTCAAAAATACAATTTTTATATTATTATGTCACTGTGAAAACACTGTTTTCCCAAAAAAAAAATCCTGATAGTTAGGTAAGTACTTATTTGATGTTCTAATCTACTTTAGTGCCACGTTCTATTTGCTTCGCGTCACTGTGTAAGCGATCCCCCCGCGCCCCCCGCACGAACCGTTCGACCGCAGGCCGCGCGCGCGAAATTCATCCGACTTGCTTCAAATTTATCGTCACTGCTCGGCTCCTATGAATCGTAGCGTTATGTTATATAGCCTATAACCTGCCCAGGAATATGGGCTACAATCGTACCAAGTTTGGTTAAAATCCATTCAGTAGTTTTTGTTCCCATCGTGCACATACAGACAGACAGACAGACAGACAAAAATTTTACTAATTGCATTTTTGGCATCAGTATCGATCGCCAATCATCCTCCAATATGTATTTTGAAAAAATATTCAATGTACAGAATTGACCTCTCTACAGTTTTATTATAAGTATATAGATTTTAACCCCCGACGCAAATTTAAAAATGTTATTTATTACTTATTTTTAGGGTGGAGCAGGATCCTCCTTCACATATTATTTTTATGCGATAGCAACTGTTCTTCATATATTTTTGCCTTGTTTTCTCGCATCAGAATTAAGAAAATTGGTAGGTAATATTTTTATATTCGTCATTGAGAGAGAATTAAACGTTTCTAGGCTTATATTATTACTAGCTGACCCTTGCCCACTTCGTTGAGCATAAAAAAAATTTATGATGAAATTCAACTAAAAAAAAACAACGTGGGACCCGAACGCGGAACCCGCAACACGGAACCCGGAACCCTCTAACGCGGGAACCCGGAACCCGCAACGCGGAACCCGCAACACGGAACCCGCAACGCGGGAACCCGGAACCCGCAACGCGGAACCCGCAACACGGAACTCGCAACGCGGAACCCGCAACGCGTGAACCCAGAACCCGCAATGCGGGAACCCGGAACCCGCAACGCGGGAACCCGGAACCCACAACGCGGAACCCGCAACATGGGAACCCGAAACCCGCAACGCGTGAACCCGGAACCCGCAACGCGAAACCCGCAGCATGGGAACCCGAAACCCGCAACGCAGGAACCCGGAACCTGCAACGCGGGAACCCGGAACCCGCAACGCGAAACTCGCAACGCGGGAACCCGAAACCCGCAACGCTGAACCCGAAACCCGCAACGCGGAACCCGGAACGCGCAACACGGGAACCCGGAACCCGCAACGCGGAACCAGCAGCATGGGAACCCGAAACCCGCAACGCGGAACCCGCAACGCGGAATCCGGAACCCTAACGCAGAACCCGCAACGTTTACGGAAACGCTGTCAAATGGAATAAATAGTATCCTATGTCCGTCTACTTGCTCTAAGCTACTTCCTAACCAATTTTCAGCCATATCAATAAAGCCGTTCTTGAGTTATCAATAATTTAACTAACACGACTTACTTTTATACATAATATAGATGGATTACTCCTACTAACATAAGCTAACGCTCGGCGAACGCTCCCGTCACAGTCGGTCCAGCCGATTCGGTGATCATTAGTTAGATGACGATGATGATGATGATGATGAAAAGTAGCTTAAATTAATCCTTGTAACTTTAGCTATCTACCAGTGAAAGTCTCGTTAAAATCGGTCCAGCCGTTCCAGAGATTAGCCGGAGCAAAGAGACACGTTGACAGACAGACATTTTTTTAAATTGCATTTTCGTTTTCAGTACCTAGATATCGTTGCCAATGTCAAAAAAAAGAAGAAAATATCGTTTATATGTCATAAGCATTTAGAAAAACGTTGCTTATTGAAAGTTACAAACTGACATACATTAATAGATTTCTGAACGCATAGTTGTTTTGTTACATCATTTGACAACAAATGTTTGACATTTGATGAACAAAATATGAGCATTTATTTACATGATTAATTATTCATTACACATCAAGTTTTCACTATTTTTAATATGTATTCTGCTATTCGGGGAGGAGACAAATCCAACGAATCAAAAACCATGAAAATTGGTTCAGCCGTTCTCGAGTTATAAGTGTTGTAACAAACACGACTTTCTTTTATATATATAGATAGATATAAGCCTAGTATCGTTTAATTCTCTTTTTGCTAAATTTTTTTTAAACAATTGAGTAGTAGTGATGGGAAGGTTTACAATTTTAGGAAGAAAATTTAGCAATAAACGCATACGATTGCTCCTGGGAGGATGTTCCTGACAAGGGTGTGAGGAGGGCGATCATAATGATTATACACAGGGCTCAGAAGTCGAATGACTTCACAGCATTAGGCATGATAACTTTCAATATGGAGCTATTTGTTTCAGTGAGTAATAATAACAATTATTGACAATTGAAGACATGTATGGATGAAGGTGATATGTAGCAAAATTCCGATTTCGAGAAAATTGAGTTCAAACTGTCATTTAAACATTTTGGAATACGTCGTAATGTATTAAGTACATTAATCTAAAAATCCGTCTCTAGCATCAATGTACTTAATACGTTACTAGATATCCTAGAAAATTAAAGTGACAGTAGAAAATTTAGGTAACATGTTTTTGTTAGATATTACCTTCATCCATTCATGTCTTCAGTCAAAAATATTTATTTCCTTGTAGTAGTTTACATGTGAAACTGCATGCGTATAATTTCTATTCTTCGCCTGGCATCTTCGTGGTCTACTGTTTTGGAGCTTTTTTGAGAAAAATATGGTCTTATGGTGTGCATTTGGGCTCTAAATAACACCTGCTATTTGGTTTAATTGAAACCGGTCGCTTAAAGCCACTTAGGCAGTGTTTCACCAAGCAATGTTAAAGTTAACGCCATGTTAAAATACCATGCCATCTCATTCATTGACAGGTAATACGAGAGGGATAATATGATATTTAACATGGCGTTAACTTTAACATTGCTTGGTGAAACACGCCCTTAATCTCTCGGAGCTTAAGTATCGGTTTCCACCAACTCTTGTGCCCTCTCATTCTATTTAATGAAAGATTGACTACGTGTTGGTGAAATTGGCACTAAAGCACCCAGAAGAAAATTCTCTCTAAAAATCATGCGAAATGTAGCGAAGTCCTGACTTATAAGCAACATTTTTCGTAAATATGCTTTGTTGCTTGCAGATTTTGCAGACGAGCTACTCCATGTACACTCTACTAAGGAACTGATTACAAAGTATTAAAATTTCGCTTACAAGAAGAAAACTTATGACCTATTATTATTAAACTTAAAACTATTTTGACGAAGAACTTATCTAATAGCTGTAGGCACTCCACACAGCAATGTAGCCGAACCAAGTCTGATGCGGCTAGAATGCTGGTAAATTTTGATTTTAACTGGTAGGATAGACTGTAGTATTCATTGTCTATCTTGTCGTGTATAATCTGTAAGAGTACTAAATATATTCATCGTTGTTTATGCACGAAAATTAGCTATTTAATTGCTATGCTATGAGACCAATTCAAAAACTGGAGTCGGGTTTTTTTACGTGCGTGTGTCTACGCAATACATACAAGAGCACACATCTCTCGATAAAATATCAGGCGTAGTCTCGTCACACGTGTAATGTACACACTACACAGCAAGGCGTAGTTTAGCTCGGCCTTATTGTTTGGTTGGCAGAACACTGTCTTCAATTTTTCATCTGTTCTGAAGTTATTCAGCAATTTCTTCTTAGCATAAGGTCGTGTTTCACCAAGCAATGTTAAAGTTAATTCTTCGTAAAATATCATGTTGTTCCTCTCGTAATTCCTATCGATGAATGAGAAAGCATGGTATTTTAACAAGGCGTTAACACTAACATGCGTTGGTGAAATCGGGACGAAGTATGATAGTAGTGTAATATCTTATTTATTTAAAAAAACTTTGTTATTGATCAACTTATGCACATTAATAACCTCAATAAATCATTTAAAATTCTACAATTCTTTGGTTTCATTTATATATTTTTTTTTAATTCTTTTAAAAAACATTAGTTATATTGCTATATATTTTAAAGAATAAGTGCACCCAAAATTCTTTTAGGCTATATTAATATTATTATAATGTTAAGAGGAGCAGAACACTTATAAAGAATATTCAAAATAGGGTTTTTTTCTTTTGACAGCATCCGGTGCGCTGGCTAAACGATTAAACATTATGTAAGAAGTATTTTTTAAAATTTCTAAAAATATATTTTAAATTTATTACCAGCACAAACCAAAAATTCACTACACTGCTAAAATAAACTTAACTTAATACATAATATTATAATTATTAAGTTAAGTTTATATAATAATAACTTAATCATTTCGTAGCGCAATGCTACGAACAGCGTAGCATGTCTACGTTTACAATATTTATTTAAATTTTTAACCCAATTTAATTTTCTTTTTGTTTACAAAAGTAGAGTGTGAACAAAAAGACAATAGTACATACTACCTACTAATTTTAATTGTGCCTTATATTAGAGTTAGGATAAAAATATTAGAATACGAATATTTAGGATTAGGATATTAGGATTAGCATAAGGATAGCCAAACTTTGTACGATTATAGTTCATACTCCTGTTATAAACTACAATCGTACCAAGTTTGGTCAAAATCCCTTCAGTAGTTTTTGTTCCATGCGTGGCATATACAGACAGACAAAAAATTTACTGATTGCATTTTTGGCATCAGTATCGATCAAGAATATTTAAATTTTGAAAATATATTCAATTTATAGAATTTACCTCTCCACAGTTTTATTATAAGTATACCTACTGCTGACCCGTGCCCCCTTCGTTGAGCATACAAACCGGTTAAACCTTTCCTGGACTTCCACGAATATTTCACTAAAAATAACCGAATCGGTTCAGCCGTTCTCGAGTTTTAGCGAGACTAACGAACAGAAATAAAAAAGAAGAAGATAGATAGATATAGAAGATAGATAATGTACAGGTAATAAAGTCCTTCGAAGGCGTATCCCATGTTACATAAACACGTGACCTTTCTCGCATTCTGTTATTCCTTTGATCAAGTTCCTTTCAATTAATATGAATATTTAATTTCATTTTATGCCTTTAAGAACAGATAGCTAGTAATTTAAAATGTATGCAATAATAGTGGGAAATTGTCACACCACATTAACGTAGTCCGTTTCAGTCGTCGTCCGTTAAAGGCGTTTAATAAGATAATAAAAAATAAAAAAACGTTTTATTTCCAAACGAAACTTAACAAGCTATTTTCGGAAACTCAACAAGAGAAACAAGCTACCACCGGTTCAACCCTAACCCGCCGAGAAGAACCGGCGTAAGAAACTCGCACGGAGCCATCTTTTAGCAAAAAGATGGAAAATTGATCTTTAGTACATATATTTTACAATTAACTTGATCTATACCCATTAATATTATAGCTGGGAAAAGCCCAGCTATTATGTAGAAACGCCAAGTTGTCATTGCTAGTAACGACAACGAAGTTCGAAAACAAAATGTATGAGAATCGTTAAGTGACATAGGGACTTCGTAGGCCAAACAGGAACATTTGAAAGCGCCGGTTTGTTAACGGATGAGGCTGCATTTCCACTGACACGGAGCGGGGCGGAAAGGAGCTTGCGGTGCCTGAATTGACCAATCTCTATGCTCGTGTTGTTTCCGTCCGTGGAAACGGAACTGAGATTTCGAGCATATTGATTGGTCAATTCGGGCACCGCAGCTCCTCTCCGTCCTGCTCCGCGTCAGTGGCAACGCAGCCTTATACTTGTATGAAAAGCATGACAGCCCCAATACAATTGACATTGTACTTTACAGAACTTTAAAATGTTCCTGCTTGGGATACCGTAAAGTAAAGATTGTCAATCGATTCGCTGTCATGCTTTTCATACAATTGACTTTCGTTTACTTTACGGAGCTTTCAAATGTTCCTGCTTGACCTAATGCTCATTACCTTTAGGTTTCTAAATTAACTTTACGAGTTACGTGCAGTATAAATACGTTTTAATGGCTTTCGGCAATCGTCGCCTGTCGTCACTGTCACTTTATTAACACATGCCACAGAAATTCCTTGATCAATGGATAATACCATACTTTTGTTATGAAGGGATAAAATTTGTGTGTGTGTGTTTGAACGTTTGCTTGCATTGAATAGGCTCCGAATCTACAAGACCGATTTTGTATAATTTTTTCACTTTTTAAACGATTTCCAAAAAAGGTTCTCAATCTCAATTCTACCAGTTTTTTATCGCGATAAAATGTACGGCATTTTCTTAAGCGCAATCACGTAGGCATGTTTCCTACGTCATTTATAATGCACAATTATGTACAAATTATGTATAAATAAAACTACATTGTAGACTTTGTAGAGTATTGATTTATGTATTACAACACACAATATTTACGTTCAAAATGGGAGTTGTGTGGACATTTGTCAGACATAATGAGAAGATAATGGGCTTATAGAAACATAAGGATTCAACAATATTCTTTATCTTTATATTTAAACGCGAAAGGTCACTCACTTACTCATTTAACGATCACAGAAACAATGCCTTCTCCGTTCCAATTTAATGTGATAAAAATATGAACAAAAAGATAAGTGTATTAATGTTCTAAAATTCCTCAAATATTGTAATGTGTATAGTTTAATTTAGTTTCATGTTGTGGTCGCTGATAACCTCAGTAGTTCCAAGCGACCTTAAATAAATATTATAAAAAAAATAAAAAAAAAGGCCTTCAACCAAACTATGAGCGTTTCAGTTGCAAGGAAGTAACGTTATATATTATACGAAATTATTAATCAGATTCCTGTTTCTTTTGGCCTAAGTACATAGATAAAAAAAACAGGATGTGAACGAAAATAACGTAATTTAAGTTTACTCAAAGGTACGCACTATGCATGTGTTATTGTTTTCCTATAAAGCGCGGTGAATTGAAATTAAAATTTTTGCGCATTTTATATAGATTTTGCTCACTTTGATTCAGAACTGAGTGTTCAAGTGTGAGAAGTCTCAAATTATGTGTGTGTTCTTTTGGAACACATGCTCAAGTTCATTTGAAATATGCGTATCAATGTATCATATTCAACACCCCTCCACCTTCATCTGGTTTGTCCAGCTCTAAGCAGGAGCAAGTACCTCGGGCAGCACGAATACTCTACAGCAGAGGAAATTCACACCGCAGACCCCCACCATGTCGTTCGCTTCATGAGTAACATAGGACTGGGGGCGGTACTTTAAAGCGAAAGAGTCACAATAGATGCAGAAGGGTCGCAGTGACGTCTGGGCCTGACAAGGCCAGCCTTCCGTAAAAAAATCATCATATTATATTTCAGAGGGGACAGTATTAAACTTATAAGCATTGAGTACAATATAATGGCGTTTCGAGAAGATAATATTTTGGTGTCCTATCTACTGTGCTTAACTGGAGTTGGTCCGTTCCCTGGCCGCGCCGGCAGTAGAACTACAAGACTTATCACTTGGTATGGCCGCGTGCTTCATATTGGCTTGTGTAAGTTGAATTAATGAAAAATGAAGTAATCATCCCACCAAAAAAATTTTTATGTAAAAATGTTACCAAGATGAGTCTACATAGCTTACCCTGTGAAAAAGTTATCAGATATCGTATAAAGCCAAGCTCTAAAGTCTACACGCTCTAAACCTACAAGCTCTACACTACACCTTAATCAACATCTATCAAAAAGTGGTCAGATCTCATGTAGAACCAAAATTCTTGATCTATGCACCCCTACTTTAGCTTCACTTACGCTACATTTCAGTTAAAACGTGATACTTGGCCGTTTTGCTACCGTTACGAAGATTTCATAGGATTCACCGTGTGTGAAATAAAACCGGTTTCGCGGTGTTTCGCGGGATATTGCTACTATATAATATATTAAAATTTTATGCTATGGATTTCCGCAAAGTAACGCCTGATTCTATTAACTATTTAAAAAATACATTTTCAAAATGAGGTAAGGTAGTATAATCGTATCTCAAAATTATAGTGACAGTTCTTTTTACACTCTGTATATTATACTCCGTTGATCTTATTTTTAATCTCCCCACGAAAATAGAGTGGTGTTATAAGTTTGTCGTGTCTGTGAGTCTGTCTATGGCATCGTACCTTCAAATCTATTTTGATCTAGTTTTCTGTGCTAAGAAGCTGACGTGATTACTTACTAATTTGAAGGGAACCTATAATTTTTAATTTTGCTTTAGATATAGCGGTAATCTGCTTGAATATAAAATACGCCATGGACGAGCATTTTAAAGTGAAGATTTCCAAATGCGTTTTGATTGTCATAACGCTTCTGCTAGCAAATATCCTCACTGCTTACAACTTACAAATACGGACGAGAGAGGCTCACTTGAAGAGATGTTATAGAGTTCTAAAAGAGGTAATACCTACTATGTTATTAGTCGAAGTAATTAAGATAAAAATATTTTTATAACAACCTAAAAAGAATACAGAGACAAAGTAAATACTTGTCAATACAAATAAAACGAACTCGATGGGAATAGATACGTTTTATTGCGGAGTTCCTATTACCAACATGATGCTCGATCATCAGGGTCTTACTCTCCAAACTGATTCGATTTTGATTCAGATTCAATCGTGCCGCGTACTTCTCAACAAATTGACGTTTATTTTGATTTTCAGTCGATTGATATGGTCGGGAGTACAAAAAATCTAACGATCTAACGATTTTATTTATCCTGGTTAGTTTCAAAGCAATTCACCAAATAAAATACCATAAGCCGTTGAGACCGAACTGATTCCATTCTAGATTGTGTCGTGAGTAAGTCTGCTTATTCAAAATGCCACCGCTTTAAAACTTATGAAATTCGAAAACAAAATCTATGATATTTGACATAAACTTCGCTATATTATATACTACGAATTCGCTTGTCATTTAGCGAACCCTATATCAAATCCCATACATTTGATTACGGAAGTTCGTAAGTAATAGCGATGGGATCTTGAATCGAGTCCAGCGGGCTTGCTCCCGACAAAACCGAGAACCGAATCCGTTCGATATCAGTGGTTTTTCGTATTTTATTTGGTGAATTACTTTGAAACTAATCAGGATAAAGAAAATTCTTAGATCGTAACTTTTTGTAGTCCCGACGATATCAATCGACTGAGAATCAAAATAAAAAAATGACAATTTATTAGGAAGTACGCGGCATGATCGTATCTGAATCAAAATCAAATCAGTTTGGAGAGTAAGGCCCCAGATCAGCTGCATGTTACACGATATTGCTTTGTCCCAAATCAGGGCCCTAATTCTCAGGCCTTACTATCGGTCTGTCCCGCTCATGCAAATGAGATTTAGCGCGAGTGCGAGCGGGATATATATTCGAAACTAAGTTCGAGGCCTGAGAATTAGGGCCCAGAGATAAAATAAATCGGACTGCAGTAAATGTATGGAAGTAGCGCATTTTAAGAGCTTCTTTTTTTTAGGTGCACAAACAATTGAAAAATACAACCAAAGACCCCGTGAGGACTAAATACATACAATACTATATTACAGTATACATTGTCTTGGAGTTTGTATTGACTGCCATGTACGCAAAGTTCGTTTCACGTTATCGCCAAAGTGGTATGTCATTTAAGTAGTTTTAGGGATAAATCAAATCGACAGGCTTATATTATGTGTATCTTGCAAAAGCAATCCAATCGCTACAATTGCGCAATTTTTGCTCTTGAACTTTACCGACGGCTAAAACTAAATAAAATAGGTACCTACTCCTATTTTAAACTTTAAAAAATACAGAAAAATGCTATTAGAGTGGCCGTGTTCGTTGGCGTTTTTTATTGACGTATGCGCTTATAAAGCACATAGATAAAGCACCACCGAACACGGCTAATGTTCGTAAATTATCTACTTTGTGGTTTGACTTAACAATTAATAGTTCCTATGATTGCCACTAAATTGTTTATGGCTCTAGTATCGTGGCAAAAATGTACATTCAAACACAACAGCGAGCGATTAGCACTATTTTTTGACGTTCAGCAATATATTGTGAGTCTATCGAGCGATTTTTGGCCATTGCATTGATGCAGCAGCCACTAGCTGTGTTGCCTCGCGTACGTAACCATAATTCAATGTCGCAAAATCGGTGCGATACTGTCGCGCTACTGTTGCGATGCAAAAACGCGAAGAAAACTCAGCAAAGGCACAAAAATAGCTGCGATCATCACAGTTCCAAGATGGACACGAGTCGCGATGCTGTAGCGTGTTGACATCGCTTCTGATATTTTTTGCAGAAATGTTGCAAATACGAGAAAGAAGCTATGATGTCGAAGCTACCTATTGGGGCCTTTAGAATTACTTTGCAAATAGTTACTTGGCCCACAGATCTATGTTTCCAGGTTTTCTTCGCTACACAGCGTTTATTCATTTTGCGCATCAATACATTCAGGTTTTGATCATTATACGGTTTACCTACTTTATACGGAATATACTTGTTGGTCTTGAAATGGTCAACAAAAGTCTCAAGATTATTTATGGCAATCACTTTAATCGTAAGTTTAATATAACTGTATCACAATTCAGTTTAATTAACGATATCTTCAAAAGGATCCACAAATGAGTGCATATTTTATTAATAATTTAAATAAAAAACTATTATACTTATCTAATAAGATAAGTATAATAGTTTTAATTTACAAGTTAGGATTTAGTTATTATTTAAATTTGACACCCCGGTTCTGATTGAGCTGAAATTTAGCATAATACATATGGTAAGTTTATGCAACAGACGATTGTATTTTAAAAATGTTTATATCATAACTTATTTTAGATAAGGCAGTCAATCCAACAGTACAGTCAAGGCGTTATTTAGCTATTGAAGTGAGGAGAAAAAATTTCGTTTCACGTAAGTTATTAGTTTTTAATTATTTTATATTAGTCTATGAACTACCCCCACATGCTACACATACCCCCGGATTCTGAAACGTTATTGAAATGTATGATCAACTAACATGGCAATCAAATTCTCAACCCATATTGAACGCTGATTGGTAAAAGGAACATTATCTAAGAGAAAAAATGGGACAGATATTTTATAACTAGCTGTGCCCGCGACTTCGTACGCGTGGAAAAGTGATTTAGGGCACTTTAGTATTTTTAAATATATTTTTAGTTTATTGGCGCAACCGCTGAGAACTTTCGCTAATAGGTACTTCCCAGTGCATCCCAGTGTTGATCCTGATCCAGCAAGACACGTACCCGGCAAGCCTCTTGGTATGCAGGGTATAATAATAATATATTACTATCCTTTCGGAGCTCGGCAAAAGAAGTAGGCCTTCGAACAATATGTAGAAGTCAGCAAAGGTATTCGAAGTTAGGATAATATTATTCGAATGCACCGTATAGACCCAGACAATTTTTCACGTTAATTTAGTAAAGTATTTAACTTCGATGTCCGTCTGTCTGTCTGGGTGTCAAAACTTTAACACGTGTAGGTATCAAGCTAAAAATCATATTAAAAACTCAGCTCTACTGTCCCTTCTGGCTGTGAAAAGAAACAGGCATCTTGGCCACATCTACCCAAAGATTCAGCCGTTTATATCGCTAATTTTCGCAATTTTCGACACGCCAAAGGGAACCAAAACCTAAAGGGTACTTCCCGGGAATAGAAATTTGATATGAAGCAACATCTTAATGCACTATTAAAATGTTGCTTCATATCAAATTTAAACGACATAGGATAAATTGCGAAACCATAAAAATATTTTCAATTTTTTCAACTTATTACCGTTTTTGTCATTAATGTTTTGAAGTATTATTAAATTTAAACTTATATTGCAATTACTAAGGTCTTTAAAACGGAACTCTCGGTTAGACATGGGCGCAGCGGCACGCCCCGCCGAGGATCCAGCAGGCTTACTCTCGACACAACTGAGAATCGAATCAGTTCGATCTTAACGGTTTTTGGTGTTTTATTTGGTAGATTACTTTGAAATTAATTAGGTTAAAGAAAACCGTTAGAACGTAACTTTTTGTACACCAGACCATATCAATCGACAGAGAATAAAAATAAACAAACGTCAATTTCTTCGGGAGTATGCGGCACGATCGACTCTGAATTAAAATCGAATCAGTTTGGAGAGTTAGGCCCCAGCTCGGCGCGCCGCGCCGATCGGCTTTAGTAGCGTTTTTTATAACCTACCCTAAGATTAAAAATAATAATAATATAAATAAATGAAATTTTGTTTTAAACAAAATATAAAATAAAAAAAGAATAAATTTGAATGCTTGAAGCAGCGCGGTTCCCGCCGCGCTTCATACAAACGTCCAGTATTTTTTTTATTGTCATATATCTTCAAATCAAAGCGACATCTATATAAATTCATACTACCGGTACTGCCTGTTGGCACATTTTAATAGTATTTTTTACCCAGCAGTGGGGTGGAGTTCCTTTGGCTGACCTTCGCCAAAATTCCTACCTCGGATGTAAGACGTCACGCATCAGCCTGTATCGCGCGGCGCCGCGGCCCGCGATGCGGCGCGGCGGTCGAATCACGGCGAAACGATTTTAATTTTGCTATATTATCTCCTAAACTATTAATTATACTTGCTAGGTATAAAGGGCAAATATAGTCTTCATGAAATTCTTAAGCCAACTAACGTATTAAAAATGATGAGGATTAATACCGTGATGGTATAAATAGTTTACCAAAAACCGCTTAACTGCCCGTTTTTTTAGAATATCGCGAAAGGCTTTCTTTTAATAATACAGTTAATTAAGTTGATTTATACAATAAATGATAATTTATTTCAATTTGTGAAGCAAGTTCAAAAATACAATTTTTATATTATTATGACACTGTGGAAACACTCTTCTCAGAAAAAAAAATCTGTTAGGTACTTATTTCAAGTTCTAATCTACTTTAGTGCCACATTCTATTGCTTCGCGTCACTGTGTAAGCGATCCCCCCGCGCCCCCCGCATGAACCGTTCGTCCGCAGCCCGCGCGCGCGAAATTCCTCCGACTTGCTTCCAATTTATCGTCACTGCTCGGCTCCTATGTATCGTAGCGTTATGTTATATAGCCTATAACCTGCCCAGGAATATGGGCTACAATCGTACCAAGTTTGGTTAAAATCCCTTCAGTAGTTTTTGTTCCTATCGCGCACATACAGACAGACAGACAGACAGACAGACAGACAAAAATTTTACTAATTGCATTTTTGGCATCAGTATCGATCGCCAATCATCCTCCAATATGTATTTTGAAAAAATATTCAATGTACAGAATTGACCTCTCTACAGTTTTATTATAAGTATAGATTACGTCACGCCCGTACTTGCAAGGCTTGTTAAAATTTTACAGATAAGGTTTATTCACCAAAGACACCGATTAGTTGACATACGAATCAAATCGACTGGACCTATAGTTCGTCGAACTTCCAAGGGTCATTCAGGTCGTCTGGTGGAAGGTAGACGAACGACCTGTAGAAGATGGTTGCAGGCAGTAGTGGATGCAGGCCTCGGTCGGTCTCACTAGAAAGCTTTGGGCGAGATTTATGTTAAGCAGTGGCTTTGCTGAAACTACCACGACTCACAAACTAGTTATGTATTTGTTTACCATTTTCAGCTACCGTACATGAAAATGATCCAACTGAATATACTATCCGCAAAATTGCGCTATCTTACTCCAAGTTATGTCAATTGATATATTTCATCAATGACAAGGATGGCACTTCTCTGCTGTGGTTGACTGTGTACATGACTCTAAATCTTATTATGTCCATGTACAACTTGTTGTTGGAGATAACAAACGTCGGTAAGTTTGGTGTTACAAGTATCAAATTGGAATGTGAATAGATGTCCTTTACGCTCGTGTGTAGTCCTTGGGAGTAGAATCATATTCTTCGCAATGTTCCTGATCTGAAGTGAAAATAGAGCTCTATGTTAATACAATAGAGTCGAGTACATTCGTCTAGTTTAGGGGTTCCGCTATCTAAACACGGGCCCTATTACTAAGATTTCACTGTCAGTCTGTCACAGGTTGATTTGTATCAACTGTCCTGGTGACAGACATCAAGATATCACACTTCATTCATGTGAACTCTTTTGGGTTATCGCGTTAAATTATTTCCCGTAAACTAACTACAGACAACCATTCGAGTTTCTTACGCTGGTTCTTCTCGCCGGGTTAGGGTCGAACCGGTGGTAGGATTTTGTGTAGAGATTTATTTATTTAATTTTTTATTTTTAACCAATTGTTTTTCAGACAAAGGAGAGACAGCAATTTTCCTTCCAACAATGTGGCTTATTTTCACAACTACCAGATTGGTTATTTTGACAGAACAGTGTCATCGAATTCATGAACAGGTATTTTCTCCGTGCGCTGACGAAGCAAGAATACCTGTCCCATCTTTTCCGTGGGTGTCGCATCGTATGCGGTGACAGAGGGAATATACAGGGTATAAAAAGAAATGTATATATTATCTGTATAATATATCCGGTAATGGGCAGCAGCTATACCGGGGACATTGTTTTAAATTACTTTAACACGGAGCTCACCCAACCGCCTGCCAAGAGTGGCGAGTTATTAAAGGCAACTACTCTGCTACTTTGGAGGCTTGTATCCAGTAATAGATGTCATAACTAAAACTACTTTTAGGGTTGCGCAAACCACAGGTAGCTGATGACAGCTGCTGCCGGGGGTTTGCGAAACCCTAAAAGTGCCACATAGGTGCGAAACCCATTAGGCGCCTCGTATTTTTACGTATCATCGTGATACATGCTTATTTTTGTCTAATTTTTTTTGTGGCGACTCCCTAAATGCCTTAGCGCCTGTGTAAACCGCATTCATAGCACATAGGGGCGGCGTGGCGCTGCCAATTTTGTAAGATAGGAAAACGAGCACAGAAATCCTTGGTATTGATAGTAGAACCTAGTTTAGACTGTACCTATAGTTACGGTAAAGACTAAAGTTTCTAGTACCTACTAGCTGTTCCGGCGAACTTTGTACTGCCTTGGAATAAATCTACGCCACCCACCGAGTTAAATTGTGAATCTAAATCAAAATTATTATTTTTTCAGATGGGCAACACTTCTCATCACTTGTCACGATTAAAGTGCTCCTTCGGCGACACAAACGTTGCCGTGGTGAATGAGTTGGATTTGTTCCAGCGCCTCATCATGTTGAGACGACCGACGTTCTCGCCCCAAGATATGTTCACGTTGACCAGAACATTCTGTACTAAGGTAAGTACCAAGATCTACAGCGCAGTAAACAGTCTACGGCTATAATTACATTTACAGAGAAAAGAGAGAGAGAGATTTTGTCGTTAAAAAGTTCGTTGAGAAGTAGGTACGAGTCAGGGATGAAATGGATATGAAATTTCGGATACGGGAATTGATATAGATATTAAATTGTTGCGGATTATCCGTTTGTTTCGGATAATTTCGGTTACGGATATTAAATTTTCGTTTCCTTTTTACTGTAGCAAAACTTTAATTTACTGTACAGCAGGCTGAGCAGGCATTATGTTTAGACGTTTAGTGTACAGGAAAATTAATATTTAACAGTTGATCGTGCTTATCGATGGGAAGGAGTACCTTCCATCCCTAATTTTAAAAGAAATTATGTACCTAAGTACCTACATAAATCTGCTAAGCATAACATTTTCGTAACTTTTGATTGAAATGTTTTGGTCAAATAGATTATAAGCAGTTTAAATTTAACAAACTAATCAAGGTATTCTGTTTTCAGGTAATTGGTACCGTTATTACTATAGTAGTTATCATAGTAACTTACGGAAAGGAAGTAAAAGCGCTAAGGTAAGTTACTTAGGCAATTAACTACTTTTATCAAATTTTTTTGTGTTTTAATCAATATGAATTCAATACTAACGCCGGTAATAAAACAAAATATGCCTATTGTTGTATTGTACCTATTGGTATTATTTTAAAGTAAATTGGCAGCCCTGACTAAAAATTCACCAAAACTTTAATTACCTATTATAAATGTATTATATAAATAGGTTCAGCGATACTTACTTTAAATTACACTTATTTTGGCTTTACAGCGAATCCGAGTAGACATACCAGCCAACATGACACAGACGACCAAGGGGATACTTGCAACATGACGAATAATGACGAATAACATAATTATGGGTAAGGCCGCCGCTGGCGGCCTTACCCATTTCGAGGCTGTGGGCGGCAGGTTTTTGCGAGGCCCTTTGTCTTTCGTGAAAAGTTTTATTCAATAAAAATGGAAAGATATTATACTTATGCGGTACAGTAACGATTTTGTAACTCATACATACTGTAAACAAGTTGACGAACGAAATGCAACACTTGGATTCCCCGACCAGCGATAGAGGAGAGGAGCAGAACATTAGGACCCATTCACACTAGCGATTCTCATGACTTATGACCGATTTCTCAACGATGCGAGAAGTGTTTTGAGGCGCGATATTCAAGTAGGTACTACCTACCTATAATGACCAGTACTACCTATAATGACATTTTGTAGTTAGTACTTTAAAAAAATGCTACATGATAGCATTAAGTTCATCTTTGTACACTCATTTTAATGCAACAAAGAATTTTTGAATTTAATTTGAATTTAATGAAACTAAGTTTATGTGCTTAATAGATAATAATTCAAGGTAAAAGTTTTAATTTAGACAAGATAAATTTTTAATATTTTTTAAAAATATTAGCTTGATTTGTTGTTATAAGTAGACCCCTCCAAGAGCGAGGCGAAGGCGATTGCACACTGCACTTCGCCACCCCCTAGGGCCGCCGCTGTTAAAGGATAATAATATGGTTATAAGTCCAGGGTCCAGATATCTTTGGTCCAGTTAAATTACTTTATCTGATGATAGCCTTCTTTCTTCTTCTTCTTTTTTTTGGCATATGCCTCTCCCTCAATAGGAGTTGCCAACGTCAGAGTATAAAAAGTTAGCAGTACAGTGGGATGTTATGAACAACTTCACGCGAGTCTCGTGCAGATACAAGTTAAATAAAAATTACAGGCTGGTATTTTACTTAAAAGATGTTTCTTAGCCTTTTATGAATTTTATTATGATTCGAAATTAAATAAGTGTTCAAAAATGAAAATATTATACTTAAAAAAAATATATATAATACATACCTTCGCGAATTACAGAATAAATATATAGAAGAATAATCAAAGTTTAATGCGATTTAAAGCTACAAATGAACATAAAGTGTCTACAAAAGGAGTAAATACATAGGATAAAATAAACTTGAGATTAATGGGTCGAGTGATATGAGCAGGAAGGAAGTCATATAACAAAAGATTTTTAGGACAGCTAAAGAAAATATGGTCGGGGGTGCCCTCATCTAAGCCACACTCACACAATGAGCTATCCTTGACCCTAATTTTAGCTAGAAACACTGGATTACACGAATGACCAAGGCGAAGGCGGCAAACTGTAGAACAAACAGTCTTACTAGCTTTCATGTATTTGAAGAACCAAGGTCTACTAGGTATAGATACTTGTATTTCAGCATAAAATTTACCTTTAGTTCTACTCGACTCAGTCCAAATATTATTCCACTCAGAAGTCATTTGAGACTTCGCCAGAGGTAAAAGATCTTGACAAAATACCTTAAAATTATTTAAACCACCAGATTTAGAAGCCTCCTTAGCATACAGATCTGCACATTCATTTCCCGTTATCCCGCTATGCCCGGGAACCCAAGCAATTACAACCTGAATATTACTACAGTTACATTTAAATAGCATTTCTTTTATTTTAATTATTATAGAGGACTTCAATTTGCTGCGAAACTGGTTAGACAAAATAGCCTCAAGGGAACTTTTAGAGTCCGAAAAAATTATTGACTTATCCAGTTTGTGAGATTCAATAAAAGAAAGCACTTCAAGGATAGCTAAAGATTCGCCAGTAAAGACAGAACTGATGGAAGGTAGTTTGCTGTTAAGAATTACATTAAACTTTGGGATCCAGACAGCGGAACCAACACAAGAGGATTCCGAAAATTTTGATGCATCTGTGTAAATAAGAGTCCAATCTTTATACTCATTCCTGATTAATAAGTTGAATTGAGCATTAGCAAAAGAAGAACCTTATATAATTGGCAAATTTAAAATAACAGTTGGAGAAAATATGAGAGAAGCAAAAGAAGAGTCAAACAGGGGATGAATAGGAAATTGAACGACTGAGCAAGACATAGATTTGAGTTTTTGATAACTTTTTAAAAGACAAGGCAAACATTTATGAATCCAGTATTTAGTAGATGAAAGTTGTAAAAGAGAAGAAAGTTTCTTAATAATAGGATGAGAGGAACATTGATAGGCTTTAAATAGAAATCTATCAGACAAATATTGGCGGCGTAAAGCCAAAGGAGGCTCCACACACTCCACCTGAAGCGCATTAATTGGGGACGACTTCATCGCACCTATAATCAGCCGTAAACATTTCGCTTGAAGTTTATCAAACATTTTCAAATTAGTTTTATTACATGGTAGTAAAAAAGACCCGTAATCCAAATGACTCCGTATCAATGCGTTATACATAAGTCTCTGAACATATGGGTGAGAACCCCACCAAACTCCCGATAAGGAACGAAGTACATTTAAATTTTTTTCAGCCTTTTTAAGTGAATTATTAACGTGATAGCTACCAGACAATTTAGAATCTAAATATACACCCAAATACCTAACACAATTCTTAACGGGGAAATCCTGATTGTTGCAAGTTACGGAAACATTAGGAAGAGATCTGATACGGGAGAAAATCATGACATTACTCTTTTCAGCAGAAATTGAGAGGCCATGATTTTCCAGCCAGATATTCAAATAGTACACTGCAGAGTTAAGTCGATTGACACAACAATATCCTTAGATGAGATATATAAAGTTAGATCATCCGCATATTGTAACACACTACAAAAGCAACTGACAGAGAGTTCAAGGTCATATGTATAAATATTATATAATAAAGGACTGAGCACCGAGCCTTGAGGAAGTCCTTTCCAAATAAGTCTAGGAGGAACAGACAAATTTTGACAGTTAATAATAACAGATCGAGAAGATAAAAAGTTAGAAATATAATTTACTATTTTCTCTGGTACACCTAGTCTAAGTAATTTCTGTCTGAGCACAGGGAGAAGGACATTGTCATATGCAGAAGCTATGTCTAGGAAAATACTCACTATTGACTCATTTATGGAAAATGCCAAACGGACATCAGTTATAAAGATGCCTAAACAATCCATAGTGCTTACATTCTTTCTAAAGCCAAACTGACTGCGGGGTAGAATATTTTTATTTTCTATAAACCATTCTAGTCGATTTTTAATTAAATGTTCCATAATCTTTGCCATAGTTGAAGAGAGAGCAATAGGCCGATAGGATGACGGAACACCATCGGGCTTTCCTGGCTTTAATAAAGGGATTATAACTTGTGTCTTTCATTCTGATGGGGGAAGCCCAGACTGAAAAACAGCATTTAGAGCCTGAAGGATAATTTTTTGCGTAGTATTACTGCTCTTAACTATAAATGAATACGGTATTCCATCAAAACCAGGTGCCGAATCCTTAAGGGATCCCAACACTAACTGGAACTCCTCCCACGAGAAAGGAGCCTCGAGGGTATTTCCCACCGACCTAGAGTTTTTATAAGTAGAAAATTCTTCTTTTGAAGGGACCGATGGGGGAGCTAATCTTTCGGCAAACGAATCAATCCAACGTGAAGGATCATCATTAGAAAGTTGATTAACATATGAGAATGAACCACGAAATCTCCTAATATTCTGCCATACAAGAGATGGATGAGAGCGAGGGGAGAGACTTTCGCACAAATGTTGCCACCCAAGCCTTTTTTTTCGGAAAAAAGTTTCTTGGCCTGCGCTGCAATTCGTTTATATGACAAAAAATTTCATTTTCAAAAAGTTCATGGACATTGATGACGAATAAACACGCTCTGCTTCTTTTCGACGATTACAAATTCTGTACAATCAGAATTCCACCAGGGGGGGGGGGGGGGGGACATTCGAAATGGACCTTGTTTTTTAACGGGAAAAGATTTTTCAGCACTTCGTAACAGTGCCGACTAAATGGAAGGATATATGTCATGTACGTTATCCGGGGTAATTGGACCAAAAAAATTAAACTCCTCATTCGTTGCAGAGGAGTACAGGTCCCAATCTGCTTTTGCAAGATTAAATTTTTGTCTAGGAGATGAGACATAGGTAAACGGACTACTGGAATTTTGAAGGAAAATAATAATTGGAAAATGATCGCTTCCATACGAATTCGAAAGAATGGACCAAGAACACTGACAAGAAATAGTAGAGGAAACACATGATAAATCTACGGCGGTTTTAGGATTCTGCAATGGCGAAACCCTAAGGGTTGGCGAACCATCATTTAATATGACATAATTACCGTCGTCTACAAAGTTCAGCAAATAACAAGATAAATTATCATTATAATAAGAACCCCATGACATATTATTGTGTAAGTTAAAATCCCCCAATAACATAACAGGAGGAGGCATGGAGGAGATAATTGATGACAATTCTAATAACAAGGAAGGATTAGGTTCCGGGATGTATACTGAAAGGTATGAAATATTTAATACGCGGGCACAGACAATGTTTATACCTTCGCTATGAGAGGGGGGAGGAATAAACGCAAAGTTACTACAATTTCGTATTAAAATGGCCGAACCAGCTTTCCCATCATTCCGGTCATCTCTAAAACATGAGAAACCAGGAATCGTGAAGCGAGAGCCAGGCTTCAACCATGTTTCCTGGATGGTCAGAACAAGAGGATCAAATTTTCTGATTAAAAATCGTATTTCCTGAATTTTGTTATTAACACTACGACAATTCCATTGTATTATCTTGTGCGCCATTATGAGGGATAAAAGATGAGAGCTTAGTCAAATGGTTGACGATATTGTTCGGTAATCCGTTATCGAAACGGGAGATAAAATTAATAATAAAAGAGAACACAAATTCAATCATATTGTCATTAGAATTCGGTTGAGTAGGCTCTAGGGGATATGCGCCCCCATTAGGAGAATACAAACTGGGATTTTCAATAATTTTGTCATGACCATGACGGTCATAGCCAGGGATAATTGGAGGAGGAGTCCGACGAGGAGAAATAATGGTTTTTTTATAAGAACGCTGTATTAGTGGGGAGTTAGAAGGAGTATGAGTAGATGCCAGATGAGCAGGAGAAGATTGATGAGTTCTGGAAGCGTCGGCGAATGAGCGCCTCACTTGGGGGAATCTTGCAGAAGCTTCAATATAAGAAATACTTTCCTCAGACATCAACAATTTAATAGATTTTTGTCTGGAGTGCTCAGGGCAATCCTTGGAGTTGGCCTGATGTTGACCAGAGCAAAACAAGCAAGAAGGAAACTGCATAGTACAAGTCTCACCCTCGTGAGATCCCGAGCACTTAAAACACCTCGGCTGTGACCGACATATACTCTTTACGTGACCGAATCTACAGCACTTATTGCACTGTATTGATGGTAGACTATAAATTTCGACTCGTAGGGAATTATAAAAGCAAAAAACACGGGATGGTAGTTTTTGACCAGAAAAGGTTAATACAACTGACTGTGACGGAATCCAAGACGGAGTATTATCAATGACTGATTTTCGGCTCAGTCTACGTGCCCTAACAACTTTCCCGAAACTATCCGGCACTCTCACATTTTCTACTAGTTCCTCCATGGACCATTCGACTGGAACTTCCCGGATTACGCCCATACGAAAAATATTGTAGGCTGGAGTTGTTGCTGAATAACCATAATTATTTGTTAAAACAGGATTGCAAACGAACGAATTGGCACTTTCAGCACTATTAAACTCGATGGACTATTTCGGCCTAATCTTTTTATACCGTCATTAACAATATTTCTAATGTCATTTTTGAAAAGAAATTGTCCAAAATTAATAGGTTTCAAGACAGTTCCGATAGAATTTTCTGGATCAATTCTTGATACCTGAACAACAAATGGACCAACATCAATGCTGGAATATTGTTTTTCAGACAAAAAATCCGGATGGTTAAAAATTAACTGAATAGACGGATTAGACAAATAATTTTTTTTAGACTGAGTCGAAACATTATAACTACTAGGCCGTTTTCTTGTTTTCGAAGAATCCATTCCGACGTCAAATATATCCGGCGAAAGGGCATCCCCACCACCAGGATCCGGAGGATCAGTGCCCATAATATTAAACTTTCAAATTATTTATTCTAATATCACTAAATATTACTCTAAACTAAAATCTCTAATTATAATAAAGGTACAGGCTAACTAATAAGGGAAAGAAACAAGAAAGGAAAGGAAAAATTAAGGAAAACCTCAGAAGCTTGTATCACGCACTCGATCAACGGCTTTTTTTTTCTCGATGATAGCCTTCCTTCGGCGAACATCGACTATCACTTTGACGTTTGAACTTTTTAAAAACACGATTTAAAAGGTGAAATAACAAAATTTTGTCGTTTTAATGGTTTTAATAGTTTAAAAAAAATTACAGTTGATTTTTTTAAACTGGAAAGCCACTAAAGTTACGTTATCAGAGGACTAGCTTTGGAGTCTCCATAGATCTGATGGTTGACTAAAATGTCTGCTCTCTGGTTGGATATTCACAGACTCTTTTATATATTTTATTACCGACTTTTACAAGATACTACTATGTACCTATATGTCAATAAAATATTTTAAGTGTGAATATTTATGGATTTTATTTATATATAAAATACCCTGCGGCCATTAAAATATTATATTCTCTTTGCCTACGGATAGAGGGCGCTAGCCAGCAACGGGCAACCCATAGATAAAGATTATACATTCTTAGAGGATTCATGGGGCAACCGCTAGTGCGCGACTCAACTCAAAAGCAGTCTATGCATTTTTTAATGTGGCTACATTAGAAATTAGTTACTTCACAAAATAAAGTTGGGTTGATTGTGATTTGTGTGTCGTGTTCATAAATAATTTTAAAGCAATAAATCAAAAAAATAGTCTTAACTTAACGCTAATTTAATAATATAAACGTTCGTGAAGTATAGTGCAGTAAGTATACAAATTATTTCTTTATATTTATAGGTTAGAAATTGCATTAAAATATTGCTGACTGTCTCGAATGATTATGAACAATAAATATCTATTTAGCTTGTTTTTTTAGAGGCTGACCGTGGCTTTTTGTTTAATAAATGCCAAGGATCGCATTGGTACAAAAACTTGTGTACAAAGTATAATATCCTACTTGCCATAAAATCGATATTTATGTATATTCTACTTAATTTGTTTGTTTATATAAAGAATGCATATTCCTATTATGTGTTTATTATGTTTATATATAAATTATTAATATGTCATCCCTATCTGCCTACTTTATCAAGACAAGAACTGAGGAAGAAAATATATTTATGGAGAGACTACAGTTTATAAGTAGCAAATAGACATACTAGACAATATTAAGATATGACCAAATCAGCCGGGTCTAGACGTGTTCGTAATCAAGCTACATCCCTTACTATACCACGGCAAAATTCAATATCTGAGAATGGGAAAGTGCGTCAAAACCTATGCCCTGATGTATTGGCATCTATGAACAAGGAACAGCTACGAGTGGAGTGTCGGAAAAGAGGCCAACGGACTACGGGAAACAAAAATGAGCTGGTATATTCGCTTGTGGAGTATATTTTGCTTGATTTTCATTTGTTTTGCGGAGCAACTTACTGCAATCTTACAGATTACTGCACTTGCATACGTAGTTGTTGTAGAATGTTGTAGTGTAGTTTGTTTTGTAGATTTAAATTGTGTTCATGTCATTCATTGCCATATTTTACTATTTGTAATTTTTATTACTACAGTATGCCTCAATCAAATTTATACTTTAAAACTTTCACAGTTTTATGAAATATTTGATATTCATTTAGTTGTGAAAAGACATTTAGGTACTATAAATTATAAATTTTGTATTATTCTTTATTGTTAAAGTTTCAGCATTCTATTATGATGAAAGTATCATTATTTATTTTTATCATCATTTACTTGCCAAATTTATAAAAAAACAAAATAATAGAACATTAACATTACTTGTAAAGTCTTTAACTTTTTATATTTACACAGTGAGTGATTAGAACTAAGATTTAACTTATTTTCATTGCCTTTTACTGACTTCATTACTAATGTGTCTAAACTAAAACTATATAGAGTAAAATTTTATTGTTTTTTAGCCTCTTAAACATATAAAATAAACTGAGAGGAAAGATATAGGCTTCTTTTAATTGCACCAAAATGTAAATAAATTTTCACAGCATCAGGGAACTATTGTATTATTTGCACTAAATTGTGAATAAAGATGAACAATTTTCTACTTACTAAAAATATTTATATTGTTGTCTGTCAAGTTACATTTGAAATGTAGGTATCAGACAAAAACAGTAACATAGTATAGATTTTTCATTATTCTAAAAGGCTTCAACCTGATGTTTGGTGCGCTCTAATATGTATGTATTTATGAACCTTAGATTATAAAACCATTTACGCTCAGGTAAATAAGACAAATTGAAATTGGTAGGAACTAGCAGTGCTATAGTATTTGTTTACGTTTAGATTAAATTGGCTCAGAACAGAGTATAATAATGTTTTTCATAGAAAGCATAGCATACAGTAGTACAGACTGTCCCGATAAGGTTATTGAATCAGGAACAGCTGATATCATAAAACGTAGTGTCGTGTCGTTACATTACCGGTAGTTTAATAAACACGTGACGTGGCGCGACAACACGCGCAAATCACGCGATGATATTCTATTTTTGTTTTTTAATTTACCGCCGTCAAATGTTCGATTGTCACTGGCCAGTACGTACGCAGAATTTTATAACGCAAATCTCGTTCTAAATTTAAACTAACAAAGGACTAACATTGAAACAAAGGAAGATTGGGATGATCTCGATTTGTGCGGAAATCGTTGAATGTAGCAGTCTGCTTATACCTACTGGAATGTTTGGTTGCTCTACATACATAACATATTATTGTTTTAATTAGTGTTTTGGAGGGCAGCCATTACTTTTAATAGCCTATATTCGTACTAGGTACATTGTTTATATTGCTGTTAGTTGCGCTGAGTGCCGGTAACGTAAATCGATTTTCGCTCGAATTCAGTTTCACATCGTTGCTTTTAATAGTATGGGTCACTAGTTCAACATTACTAAACGGGTTTTGTTTTCTTATGTAGGTAATAGGTATATCTATTCAATTATGGCTAGTAATAAAACTAAAATTGTGTCTGTGTGTGTGTGTTTGTTGTCTTTTTCCAATTGCATGTTTTTTTTTTTTACTTGTTTGAGTTTTTAGAATCTGTATTCAATAGCTTCATGATACCTACCGGCCTCCAGTATGGGGTTCCATTGCTATCATTTAGTACTTTGTTTTGAAGGCCTTCATCTAAATGCATACCTGATATACAGATAAGGCTTCCCTCTGACGGAAAGACTTCGCCACTGATACCTGCATCTTCTTTGGTTTCAAGTCGCTCAAGGTTTTAGATTAAATTTGATCAATTTGCAGAACAAAAAAAATATCGTAAACTCTCAATTCGCAGGGAGAATAACACGAGAGGTTGCGCGTTTAAAGTAGGATTGGTTAATTTTTTGAGATTTTCAAATTCACCAGGCTCAGTGTTAGTGTTTAGGGTTCCTTACCCAAAGGGTAAAATCGAGACCCTACTAAGTACTAAACCCGGCTCCACACTACTCGCGAAGTTGAACGAAGTTAGACGAATAGGATAGTGTAGAGATGCACTTCGGCTTACCTCGTCAAACTTTACTAGTACTTCGCCGAGGAACTCCGCGAGTAGTGTGGAGCCGACTTTGGACTTCTGTCCGTCTGTCTGTTACCAAGCTGTATCTCAAGAGCCGCAATAGCTAGACGATTTTTTCTACAAATTATCGTCTTATAATATAAGTCGTGGGTTCGATTCCCGCGTTGGAACAACAAAAATGTTGTTCTCAAGTTTGGTTAGGACAATGCAGGCTGATCACCTGATTGTCTGATAAGAAAGATGATCCATGCGTCGGTTGGGCATGTAAAAAGTCGGTCCTGTGCCTGTTCTCTCGCCAGTCGTGTCGGTTTACCGTCCCACTGGGTTATGAGAGTAAAAAAAGAGAGTGTCTTTGTGTATTGCTCACACACTTGGCCACTATTAAATAACTCCTGCGTAGCTAGCCTGGTTTCAATGAAATCGGCTACCGACACCGAAATCAGTGAGGGGAGCTATTATAATATCTATGGGGTAAAAACGTTACGGTTTCTTTATTTTTTACCACGCTTTTATTAGCTTGGGTTGTATTGTATCTATGTATGTAATGGAATCTTTAGGCATAAATTTGACCGATTTCCAGAAGTTTGATTAATTTGATACTTTGCACATGTATCAAGGACCGATGACAATGCAATAATTTTTTTTTTTTTTTATTTTAATTACGTTTACGCTTTATTGTATGGGAGCCCTGCGTGCACGAGACGAACTCGTACTTGGCTGCTTTTTGTCCCTACTCGATGTGACAAAATTAACTATAATTTGTATGGCATCGGAACAACGCCCCTAGAATGTAATTAAGTCATACAACTTCCGTAGAAATTACTTAAGTCATACAAAACGTGACTATTTATTCTTGAAGTCTAAACGGGACATTGGTTTATTTCAATAATAGGTAGTCAGTGAAAAAACCGAGGTGGAAGGGAACGACAAAAATCACGTTTGCTTTATGGCAGCCCCCCCTAAATATTTATTTTATTTTGACTATAATTATTAGTGAAGTAATTATGTACCTACACCTTAGTATTTTGGCTACAGCGTGCAATCAATTTGGCCGGCTGTCTATTAATTTTTTTGCGGTTTCTAGAAACAGGACAATTTTGCGTCCCACAGCTGCAGGCCAATCGCGCTATTGTACAACGTTTCATTTGAGGTTCAACTTAGTTTCGTTTGTGTTTCAGCTGCGTTTCGTTTCCAATCCAGCTGAACAACTGACATTTTTGGTCCTTTACACAATTTAGATTCAAAAACTTAAGTTATATACGATCAGTTCCAAACGTTCGAGCTGCGTGCGAGTTAAACTAGCTCCGTATGAACTTTTTGTTTGACAGCGTTTGAGTTACAACTACGGTCCAGCTTCGTCTCACATAGCTGTCAAAAGGATAGCGTGATACCGAATACGTCATAAAGTCGAGTAACGTTCACGTTTCGGTTGCGTTTCAGCTAAAGTTTTTTAGCGCGATTGCCCTGCTGATATCGAGGACACCGGGACTCGTGATTGTAAATTGTAATAAGGGACAGTCCCGTTCAAAACGGCACGTCTGGTCACTTTAGTCATACAACGTCCCTAGAAATTACTTAAATCATGATATGAGTAAACAAATTCGATGCCATAATACAAATTGTAGGTTTTTAATTTTGTCACGTCGAGTACAAAAACTCGCACTCAGCACACACTACAATAGTGACAATAGTGTCACTACAAATAATTGTTTAAAAATCACTAGAAAAACACGCTTCAAAGTTCATTACGTGGCCTTACTCACCAACACGACTATGATACACCTCCGTGGTGTAGTGGTTCAGAGATTCGCTCTCGACCCGGAGGTCGTGGGTTCGATTCCCGCGTTGGAACAACAAAAATGTTGTTTTCAAGTTTGGTTAGGACAATGCAGGCTGATCACCTGATTGTCTGACAAGAAAGATGATTCATGCGTCGGATGGGCATGTAAAAAGTCGGTCCTGCGCTTGGTCTCTTGCCAGTCGTGTCGGTTTGCCGTCCCACTAGGTTCTGAGAGTAAAAGGAAGAGAGAGTGCTTCTGTGTATTGCGCACACACTTGGGCACTATAAAATAACTCCTGCGTAGCTGGCCTGGTTTCAATGAAATCGGCTACCGACACCGAAATCGGTGAGGGGAGCTATTATTATTTATTATAATTATGATACACTATACCATCATGGAATGCCAGTGCCTACCTTCCGGCTTTATCACCAGACCTTGAATCCTGGGGTCTTACTCTCCAAACCGATTCGATTTTGATTCAGATTCGATCCTAATAAATTGACGTTTGTATATTTTGATTCTCAGTCGATTGATATGGTCGGGAATACAAAAAGTTACGATCTAACGATTTTATTTATCCTGGTTAGTTTTAAAGTAATCCACCAAATAAAACACCAAAATCCGTTGAGATCGAACTAATTCGATTCTCGATTGTGTCAACAGTGAGCCTGCTAATACATTGAAAGTTCATATCAAGACTTTTCTTAGAAATCGAAAAACAGCTATGATACGATGTTCCTTCATGATGTTCCAGTTCCTTATATCGTCCGGCTTCATCATCAGATCGGTTCGACAGTACCATATTATTGTACTGTCATCAGACCTACGTACAGCTGCCAAGTTTCAATACGCTAAGATCCTTGGAAGATGGTTAAATTAGTTACCTTAGATTGTAATAATACAGAGTGTAAAAAGAACAGTCACTATAACTATACATATAAGATACGATTATACTACCTAATACCTTTCTCAGTTTGGAAAAATATTTTTTTGTCAAAAACTTATTTTTATTTTTACCATTCTTATTTTTTTGTCGCAAGAATAACGAAAAAGCAAAAAAAAAACATTTTTTTAAATACATTTCTAGAATGAGAAAAGATAGTACTTACTTATAATCATATCCCAAAGTTATGGAGAAGCGTGTTAAAAATAAAATCTGACAGTATTTCCATTTTTTGTAGGCAAAAACATATTAAAGTCTACCAAAACAGCTGATCCAAACGTAATCATGGCGGAACTAATGGATTTCATAGTATTGCAAATATTATGTCGCTACTCGCGAAGTCGCCACCAACGATAGTAAAAGTAGAGAGTGTTCACGTAATATTTTTGAAAGTGAGGAGGTCGTGACGTCACCGCGTTCACTGCTGGTCCGTTAGACGCGTGTTATTCAAATCTACTATTTACTAGATAGTGGTGGTAAAACGTAGTTTGTAGTGCGAATCATACGCGATTTGAAGTGGCGATACGCAATATTCTCGTATATTTTTGAGTTTTCGACAAATTATTATAGTTGGAAAGAGTTTGATCGGGTAAGTTTTTCCATGAAAACTTTTTACGTCTCTGACAAAAATTGCCCGCTGTGAAGTCACGGCACTGGGAGATACCTAACGTGACCATACGTCTGGATTACCACGGGACAGACCCGCTAAACTGTCTGCCCCTGTCAGAGCAAAAGTCCATTCTTCGTACAAGTCTTAGTATATTTTCATGTCTACCAGGAATTCATAAAATCGCAAATTATAACCTGACTACGTAAATTGCCTATCTATAGATACTTTATATTATAAAGCGGAAGAGTTTGTTTTGATGTTTAAACGCGCTAATCTCAGGAACTACTGGTCCGATTTGAAATATTCTTTTTTTGTTGGATAGTCAATTTATAGAGGAAGGATTTAGGCTACATAACATTACGCTGCGACCAATAGGAGCGAAGCGTCAGTGAGAAATGTTGCAAAAACAGGGAAAATATTCACATTTGGGGACTTTCGTTGCGTGCGCTGCATAAACGGTTTAAGTCACTCAAAAACCACGCGAACTAAGTCGCGGGCACAGCTAATATTATAATATAGGCTACGTTACCTGGCTATTTTACCTATTTATAGATTCGTAATAACTCACTTATTCATAAAAATCGGATCAGTCGCTCAGGCTGTACGGTACGGTTCATTTTGACCATAATATCCGGTTCAAAATTTGGGCCAGTACCAAGAACACTGTCAATGTCACAATTTCCATTCCTAACTGAAATTTTGATCCGACATGTTGAAAATGATTTTCTCACCGACAAATGTAAAACAGAAGTTCATAAAGCCTTGCAATCTTTTGTGGGTTAATTTTCTTTTTTAAGCCTCTCGCTCTAATAACATAAATCACGTAAGCCACACGTGTCGTATGTCGCAACAACAGTATACAAGGTATAAGTAAGTGATAATAATTTAGGGTGTGTATGTGCTAACTATGTAGTGACCAGCGCTAAAAGATTTACTTTTGACTTTCATGTTTCTATGAGAAATGTCCCAACAACATAAATTTGCGATACAATAATTAAAAAAAAACTTTCAGCGCTGGTACTTTCACACTTAACTCTATATACGGGACCATACACACCCTTAAGTATTATCACGCATCAATATTACAAGCTGTATAATATGTCCATTTAAAACTTAACCCTCTCAGTAGGTTATAAAAGGGTTGAACTTTATGCCTCGGCTATTTTTATTATAGATTATATTGATTCGCCCTTAATGCTCATTGAATTGTGGTCCCCTAGTTCTAATTATACTAATTGCATGGTATTAAAGCCAATAGAGCCAGCTAAATAGTGCACACTAGTCTGGAACGCCATAGTAAGTAGTTGTGATTTGTAGTTAGATTGTTGTTCAGTTATGTGTGTGATCTCTGTGTGTGTGTGTTTAGAGTTAAGACCTTCTTTAAGGTTTTGAACATAAGCCATTGATAGACTAATTTGTTGTTCAGTTATTTGTGTGTTCTGTGTGTGTGTGTGTGTTTTTAGAGTTAAGATCTTATTTAAGGTTTTGAACATAAGCCATTGATCGACTAATGTTTGACTCCAATTTTTTTAAACCGAATATTACTCTAGTTAATTGCTATCCTATTCACGGGCTGCCACTTCTTGGCGCAATAACAAGACCAATAAGTGATTTGAGTGTCATCTAATTGAAGTATTAGTATTAGACCGTTACTCTGTCTCATAGTTTGTGTTAGACAGTCACCCTATTCGCCCCCTTAATAGAGTTAGTCTAAGCAATTTTCTCCCCCTTTTATTAGGTAATTCCCTAGTCTAGTGTGAGACGTGATGAAAAACGAAAGGCAGTTTTCATCTCGACAATCGATCCCAAGCGACGCAAATTAGGTCAAACTGGGGGACTGCAAGCAATAAGCCTATGGACAGTTGCAGAGAAAATTGATACACTTACGATTTTCGACCTTATTTCTACTACAATTGGGTGTTTTTAACGTTTTCAAAAAAATACACGTAAATTATAATGAATACATCTATTTAAGAAAGTGTTTGCGTCCAGAACTCAGTCCTTTGTAAATAGGAAAATATCTTTTAATGTCATCCTACAGTTAGTGCGTACATATTTATGTGCTCGAATCTCGATTCGCATATTGGAGCTACGCACCAATTCATTGAAAATTACTGTAGAATTAGGGTTACAATATTTTTTAATGTTCTTTTAACGTTATACCCAATGTTTTCTACACTAATATTATAAAGCGGAAATATTTGTAACGACTAAACTCAAAAAATATTGGACCGATTTTAATAATTCTTTTTTCATTATAAAGCTACATTATCACTGAGTAACATTTGATAAGATATAATTGAAGACATGAATGGATGAAGGTCGGTAAAGGACGATATGTCGCAAAATTCTGATTTCAAGAAATTTGAGTTTAAACTGTCACAAACATTTAAGTATCGTTCTTTAGAATCAAAGTTATTAATACGTGACATAATGAACTCAAACTTCTCGATTGAAAATTTTGCCACATATCTCCTTCATGTCTTCAAATATAAATATTATAATGAGAGAAGCGATAAGAGATTCTCTCTCATGCTCATTAATTCGAATAAAAATTCGTTAAATATTTACTAACATCGATGAAAGTCACACACCACAAATCGTGTTATAATATTTGTATGATAAGGAGTTGGTAATTGGTATTATCTACTTTGTGGTATTGTATAAAACTAATAATGCACTTTTGTAAATGTTCCTTAATTTAGTTCGTGTATAGTAGGTTAAATTAGGTTTTTTGTCCCGGTCGCACGCACGTCATATCATGCGTGCTCGAGCGAGACACTGATAATCGAAGCGAAGTTAATGAGGTACGGGAATAAATAAAAAAAACCGGTCGAATTGAGAACCTTCTACTTTTTTAGAAGTCGGTTAAAAAGAAAAGCCCAGGACTTATCAGTATTGAAAGTTTCATGTTTCATCTTCTTTAGTCCCTATGTTCAATCCTCTTTTAGTATTTTTATATTTGAATTTATTTATGTCAAGTTTATAAAGTTATCTTCATGTACCATACATGTATCATCAATTCTTAAAATGTAGTGATTATTTTATGATTGAATATAATATGAAAGTTAGAAAATACTATTTTTTATCTTATCTAATATTTTTTATCTTATCTAAAAGTTGTATATTAAATTCAACTTAGTGTAACCATGATTGTTTTAAGAACTGATTAACTGTATCATGCATGGGATTACATTTGATTTGTGTTGATAAGATATCTATTTCGTATCGTTTTCATTGCCATTAATTTGACTCAATGATAAAAAGTATATTGTGACTGTAAAATATCTACATATCTTCTTTTTATGCCGATAAAATTGTATCGTGTGACAGATGAATCGCTATTATCACTTACGAAATTCGAAAACAAAATGGCCCAGATAGCCAAACTATTGTAAAAGAGCTTATAAAACTTTAATAATATTTTTTCCATTTTGTATTTAGTAATTATTTTCTTTGAAAGAAACCGTACGCGGAACTGGTGTAGTGACGCCACAGAGTATATATATGCTTAAAATATATCAACGTAATAAAAATAAAACCTACATTTCGTTACTGTTTCTTGGCAAACATAAAAGTAGCATCAGATCTCAAAGCAAAGAAACCGTCAAGAGAACAACGAATATATTAGTTTGATAACTAAAGGTTATTTTTATTTTAGTGTCGGTCGGCAGAGGCATTTTAAACAATGTTGCTAACCTTTTAAACATTACAAATAAAAAAAACTAAATTAAAATAATAACAGTTTAATCGCTTAAGATTATCATTTTTACACTAGCTGTATTGGTCCAGACATTTAACAAAATGTCTCTAGGGGCCAGAGTCTAGCCTGAATTTAAAAAAAAACTTAAATTAACTATCGATTCCTACTCTTTCATCGTTCGACCTACACCTTGAACTGTCTTTCGCTTATAACAGCTATTATTTTTAGCTTGCCCGGCTCGGGTATTTCAAGCTGGCGGCGGCATCTGCTGTACCAGTGAACTCGGAGCAGCGTTCCCGCAACGGTATACACCACTCCGGCCAGAAGGATAGCAAGTAAGTGAAGAGTCAACTACACTATAACGATATGCAGTTATCATCATAAAGATGGTTGATGGGGACTGCGGAGATGCTATTCTTTCTCCGACACTCCACGGAGGTAGTAGCAGTGGAAGAACTAAGTTATTAAGTACAAAGCAATAAACAATATTTTAAGCACAAATAATAATCGAAGTCATGAATGAATGAAGGTGATATGTCGCACAATTCCGATTTCGATAAAATTGTCTTCAAACTGTCAATAAAACATTGTAGAATAATTCGTAACGTATTACGTACATTAATGAATGCACTAAATACGTCACGACATACCTATCATTAAATGTTTAAGTGACAGTTTAATCTCAATTTCGTCGATTAAAAATTTTGCGACATGTCACCTTCATTTCATCAATTAATTTGCGACAAAGTATTTGAATCGTCATCAAAATCAAAACGCCTATACATTTTTTATTCAATAACGAACACGAATACTTGTCATTCGTTCGTACTTGTGCTCTTACTGGTATACCTATATTACATATATTCAGTGAGCAATAAGGTAACAACTGTGACCTGTTTATGCGATAAAGTGCTTAGACTTGCATCTTACCGTCTATTGACGTAATTTAAATTGTTAATTTTATAATGTCGTTACACATAAAATGCCTTTACATACATACGTGTCATTTTTATTAACGCCTGTTAAAGTTTATCGTTCATTAACTACTTTGTAATCTTTTTCGTTCTGCGACAACACTTGGTAAAATTAGCACATGTCCCACTTTCATCAACGCCTGTTTGTTTGGGTTAGTTATAAAATATCATGCCTTCTCTTTCATTAACACGCAGAACGAGAGAGATAATATGATAATCAACGATTAACTTTAGGCGTGGGTGAAAATGGCATTTAACCTTGAACCGCGACTCAAGTTTTCTTCATACATAACCATTTTTTTAAAGACGCATTAAGAGGAAACACCACGAAATTTTTTCCATACAAAAATAGGGGTCTAGGGGATTTCTATTTCCTCCCTGGATAACACCTCTAGAGTAACAATTTTTTTCCTAAATATTTATGGATATTGTTTATACGTTCCTATTTTTTCCTTTTTTTAATAAATTAATTATTTAAAGAGATATGGACGTTTAAAAACCTAAAAAAAATGGCCAGACTCTCCGCTATGTTTAAATATCTAGGAAACAGATTTGACTACAATAATTAACAAAAGCAAAAAATAGAAACCTAGCTCAATTCTTTTTTTAGCTAATACAGAAAAAAATATTTAAATCGGTTAAGTTTTGGAGGAGGGAACAGAAATAAACGTCGCCCCTAAACGTCGATTTCTGGTACTTTTAATAGGTAATTTCAGTCCAAGTTGCAGTTGTCTCTATCGCGCTAGTGCTGGCTAGCTAAGGCACTGCGAGACAGCAATAGATTTTATAAATACCTATTTTGTATTTCTCTCAACCGTGGTGTTTCCTCTTAAGCTATAACAAAATTAAAATAGATATACTTTCACTGATGCTGTTACATAAAATGCATTAGGTATATGTGTTCTGCTCTTTTTAACTTTGAAATTGGTTAGTGACATAACTATAATTTAATCTTCTATATTTTTTGCTGTAAACAGTCTGCTTATGTCATTCTGATTAAATACATACACGAACAGACACAATCTACACCTACATCTCTCAATAATTATCACCTGAATATGGAGTTTTTTTCATGGTTCAGAACTTCTATAACCATTTCATTGTGACATCAAAAATTGAATAGTACGAGAGCCCACGACCAAAACCATGTCTCATAGCAATACGGCAAAAACCCTATAAAATCGTTAGATTGTATGATTCTGAACCCGACTAGGTGTGTAGTAACGGTCGAAAGTGTAGCAACTGCGTGGGAGGCCATTTCTGCTGTGTCAAAAAAAAAGACAGTCGGTACTATAGCAATACGTCTAATAGTGAAAATGTACATAGATTTTATAATTGTATTACGAAAAAGTTTGTTTTCAGACATTTTGCGCGTAGCATATAGCCTGAGCGCATTTTTGAAAATGTCAACAAATTTAGCCGACCTGTATCATAGCAATACGGATATTTTTTTTTTTCAACTTTTCGTATTGCTACCATGATTACCAAAAACCTGTTTTCAGACACTTTAAGTGTAGCATATACTCCCAAAAACGAAAATAACGTTTCGGAGTCGCCTGGCCGACGTCTCTGTTAAATGTTTTTTTTTTTACAGCCTTCATAGATATTCAAGAATCTCCCTTGTCTATTATATGTACTTTGACAGATGACAGATGTCATTACCTATTTCTTTTGTAAAAGTTACTCCAGTGCGCTTTAAATAAAACCAAAACTATCAAATCAATCAGTATTTAATTTCAACAGCCTCAGAGCTTGCTACGCTCCTGCCCCTTTCTTACTATTATACAGCTCACTCGCCAGCTGCTCCAAACGTTGGAATAACGCTCACTTCACTCACTCAATTTGTCTGATATAAATTTTTTGCACATGTGGACAACTTATTTTATCATGTCCAACAATTTTCAGACATATTGCTATGATACCTATCGGTAAAATTTGTTAACATTTTCAAAACGGTCTCAAAATTTAATGCGTTCACATTTCCGTCTGAAAATTGTTTTGTTCGCATCAAATAACCAAAATTTACTAATAAAAAAGATTTTCAGACGTATTGCTATGAGACATTTTTTTGTCTCATTTTTTAAAATTTTTTAAGTGATATTACGGGTTTGCGCTACACCACTAACGTCTGAAAAATATGTTTCCGGTATCTCAGAACTATCAACTACAGTCTGCAAATCAGACATATTACTATGATGCAGTTCGGTAAAATTCTTTGACAATTTTGAAAATTCGGTCAGGTCAAACGCTACGCGGAAAATGTCTGATATTGGTATTTTCGAGTTCAGGATAATCGTATCTATCGATTTGATGCGGTTTTGGCCGTATTGCTATGAGACAAAAATTTTGGTCGCGGGCTCTCGTACTAGAAGACACGAATAGATGAAGGTGATATGTTGCAAAATTTTTAATCGAGAAAATTGAGTTTAAACTGTCACTTAAACATTTTATAATAAGTCGTAACGTATTAAGTATATTGATTATAAAGACGGTTATTTAGATTTTTTTTCTTTTTTTTTTTTTTTTTTTCGAATCGGATTTTTGCGACACATCACCATCATGCATTTATGCTTCAATTATAATAATTATGTAAAGTGAACACACTGGCAACCGCGTAATAGCTGTTGACTCTAATGTATTTTTGACTAAATCTTTTAATTATGTAATTTTTAATTAAAATTAGTGTATAAATAAACCTAAGTACATGAATAACTTGTGTTTTTCAGAAGCAAAGCTGTATCAATGGATACAGACAGCTTGGTGCTATGGAAGAAACCGGCACAGACATTAGAGTACTTCTTCAGAGAACTACTAATATTATGCTCAACGGGCTTACAAAGGTACACTTCACAATATTTTTCTTCTGACCAAATTGTCAATACTTAGGGGTTACACAACGGCCGTTTTTCTATACCACTAGAGTAAAAATATTTTCCTGAATATCTATGCATACTATTAGTATGTTCTTTTTTTGTTTTCTTAATAAATTAATGATAACAAAAGAGATATGGACGTTCAAAAACCTAAACAATGTGGTCAGATTTTCACCTGTGTTTAAGCATCCAGGAAACAAATTGGAGTACATTTTATGATAAATCGAAATATAAAGAAGAAAAATCTGATTGATTTTATTGAATGAGTATACTACTCAGAAACTGATCCAACTTTTATGAAAATTGGCGCCGATATAAATCATACCATGGGAAGGATGTAGGCTACTTTTTATCGCAGCAAATATACGGTTTCGCGTATGGCTTCTACCCACTCTACATCAACCTCCGCTACGATTCTCATGCCATGCACGAGTTAAACAGTCAGTCTATATAAGTAACATGTGGTTGTCAAAAGCTTTTCTAAAGTCTTCTTTTTCTTATTTCAGACTATTAGGATATAAGTTAGTAGCGCTAGCTATAGTGTCGCTGTTGGCGAGCACTGCCGCCGCTTACTTCATTAATGGACCTCACCAGAGCCTTGTGCAGGTAATATGATGATTTATTTAAATTAAAGAGGGAGTTCCACAGGGTTCTGTACATGGCTCAAAATTTTTTAAAATATTTGTGACAGACCAATTAGCGCTACAATCTTGAATCGCGCTATCAATTTCGGCGCTATAATTATGTGCAATATCTAAGAACTTCTTTAGTGCACTTTGTAGTTTGGTTTTCTGGTCACTTATTTTTTTCTCAGAATACAAAACATGTAGATTTAAAATTTGCAAATGGTTAACATTGTGTAATTAAAATTAGATTTGCCAGCATCTTGATTTTTACAATGGCTGGTTTTCCGCTCTTTGACTAGATGGTGCTAGTGAGCTGTTTCTTGTAAAAAAAAAACAACTGAATTCCAGGAGGCGGTAGCGACTCTCGCGTGGTGGGGTTGGTGGGTGGGTCTCGGCGTGCTGAGCTCGGTTGGGCTGGGTACAGGTCTCCACACGTTCCTGCTGTACCTCGGGCCGCATATAGCGCGCGTCACGCTTGCCGCATACGAGTGCGGATCCCTGGACTTTCCCACGCCCCCGTATCCGAATGAGTGAGTATTTTTTTACTAAATCCCATGATACAGTAGCCACAGTCGCGTGATGGGTGGGTCTCGGTGTGGCAGGGCTGGTGGGTGGTCCTCGTCGTGTTCCTGCTGTAGGAGTGCGGTGCGGTGACAGTGAATATTTTAGAAAACTAAAAGGAACACGAACTTCAATATTATAATTATTATCTTTTGAGGCTACTTAGTTCCAAATTTCCTAGATTAATTAAGGATTGGATTGCTTGCTCAAAAAAGCAAATATTCGTTTTTGAATGTTTGTGATAAGTAAGCAGCTAAGTAAGTTAGCAACCATCTGTTAAACAATACTTTCGCCTTTACTTTACTAATCATTGGCCTGTGTGTTTCAGCATAATATGTCCCACCGATATAAACCCTAACACGGTCGTAACGATTTGGGGTATAATGTCCAAAGTCCGCATCGAGTGCATGATGTGGGGCATGGGCACCGCGCTGGGCGAGCTGCCGCCGTACTTCATGGCGCGCGCCGCGAGGCTGTCCGGCGGCGCCGTGTCCGAACTGCAAGACACCGGCACCAACAGGTGTGTGACTGTGGTGGGGTAGACACTAGACATGGGTGCCACCACCGCTCAGAATCCAACTCGACGCGCCGAACGGAAGTGGCATTTTTCCCTTATAAATAATAATAAATATTTAATAATTGATGACATGAATGGATGAAGGTGATATGTCACAAAAAATATATCGAGAAAATTGAGTTTAAACTGTCACTTAAACGTTTTAGGATATCTAGTAACGCATTGAGTACATTGATTCTAGAGACCGATCTTTTGATTAATGTACTTAATACTCGTAACACGTATTCTAAAATGTTTAAATGACAGGTTGAACTAAATTTTCTAGGGCCCGACTTTTACGCCACCTGGTGACGGAAAAACTGTCGAAAATACTTAGTCACCAAAGACACCGATTAGTTGACATACGATTTGAATCAACCTTATCTGAGGAATTTAAACCAATCTTCAAGTGCGAGTTATAAAATATCTGTCCGTTCCTTTCTCTCTAATATTACACCAATCAGCTTTCAATATGGGTTGTTGTTGAATACGTTCGAGTAATATAAATAATTGAAGATATGAATGGATGAAGGTTATATGTGGCAAAACCCTGATTTCGAGAAAATTAAGTTCAGACTGTCACTTAAACATTTGTATAGCGTTCAAGAAACCGGGGGTTAATCTTGGGCTGCTACACAAATGATAACACACATTTCGTTAATATATTTTATCTTCATTCACTTACACATAACTATCTCAATTTCAGGGCCAAAGTGATGGTGCAGAAACTGGTACAACGCGTTGGATTCGCCGGCATATTAGCTTGCGCGTCCATACCCAACCCGCTTTTCGACTTGGCCGGTCTAACCTGCGGACATTTTCTGGTACCGTTCTGGACTTTCTTCGGAGCCACGCTGCTGGGTAAAGCGGTGATCAAAATGCACATACAGAAGATGTTTGTTATTATTGCGTTCAACGAATCTCTTGTTGGGTGAGTATTTTGTTCACAATCATAAAGTAACACCTCATTCTACCTATTAAATATACATAGATATGTTGGAAATTGAAGCCATGAATCGATGAAGGTGGTATGTCGCAAAAAATTTTTACCCAGCAAAGCAGGGTTTAAACTATCACTTAAACATTTTAGGATATCTAGTAACGTATTGAGGACATTGATTCTAGAGATGCATCTTTAGATTAATGTACTTTATACGTTACGATGTATTCTAAAATGTTTAAGTGACATTTTCTAAAAATAATAATTTTGCTACATATTACCTTCATCCATTCATGTCTTCAATTATTTGTTGATAATTTACGTTTAGTACATAATTCAGTTTCAACTTGATTCTTCGTACTAAGTACCTAATAATAATTGGAGTCAGAAAAATTTGCAGGTTGACTCTGCTAATAAAATGTTACAATAAAAAAGTTTCGATGCAGTATTGATATTTTAAAACAGCAAAGTGGTATTCTCATAAACGTCAGACCAACCTTAAAAAATTATCAAGACGTTGCAAAAGTAAAATAAGTTATAATTGCATGATTGCCTTTAGATTTTTTTCAATTTTTATCAATTCCATTAGTAATAAAATTATGTTTGATTGCAGACAAGCATTAACGTGGGTAGAAAAAATACCATACATCGGACGGAAACTTGAAGAGCCCTTACTGGAGTTTTTGAAGAACCAAAAGGCGCGATTGCATAAAAACGACGGAGCAGGCATAGACAATCAGGGCTCTATACTCTCTAGTCTTCTAGAAAAGTTTGTGTTAGCTATGGTTCTGTACTTTGTGGTGTCGATAGTGCATGCGTTAGCGCAGAACTACAGTAAACGCATCGGCAAGAAAAAAGGAAAGAAGAAGGAATAGGGAACATACACGCCAAATGGCGATTTAGGTAAGGGCTTGTTACAAGATTTTTTATGTTCACACATCACGGTATTCTGGTCTCATGCTAAGTATCCGAATAACTTGTGTTACAGGTACCAGACAACGGAAATATATTTATTACTTTTATACTGTACACATATTTAGGATTTTTACTATATTAATACACAAATTTATAACGCATCAATGACCCAGGAACTAAGAAAACTTTTTTTTTAATTGATTAACTGTCCATTAATGTATCTCGACTTTTCAATGGTTATGTCTTAACACCGTTAAATGCTTGATATTTTCTTTTCAGTTTTTTCTATTATGCACGTAGTTTCGTTTACTTTTTACTCATACAAAAATAACCGAATTATTTTTATATTATAACTAGCTGAGCCCACTTCGTTGAGCATACTGTTTAAACCTTCCCTGGACTTCCACGAATATTTCAAGGCTAAAAATAGCTGAATCGGTTCAGCCGTTCTAGAGTTTTAACGAGACTAACGAACAGCAATTCATTTTTATATATAAGACTAGCTTTCCCGTGCCCACTTTGTTGAGAATAGAAACAGTTTGTGATGAACCGTTTAAACCTTGCCTGGACCTCCACGAATATTTCAAGACTAAAAATAGCCAGTTCGGTTCAGCCATTCTCGAGTTTAAGCGAGACTAACAAACAGCAATTCATTTTTATATTTTTTATATACAGGGTGTCCCAAAAATCAACGATAAACCGAAAACGGGTGATAGGCCAAGTCATGACAGTTATGAGAAAAATGTGAAAAAAAATCTTTGTCATGTATTTTTCACATTATAAGGACTTTTAAAAATATCGGAAAAACTGACACCCTGTGATGGTCTTTCATGTCCTAAGACTACAAATATTACTTTTTTGTGATTTTTTTTTCGGTATTGTAGTCATGACTAACCCTTCTGTAAATCACAATTCATAATTTAAACATACCTGCCTCAGTTTTCAATAAAATGGTGTGTTTTGCCCAAGATTAAATTCAAAATAATTACTACACCCAACTTTAATCGTCTGTACTGTAAAAAAAAATTACTACAGTATTTTGGCAAGTAACTTTAAAAGATGGCGCATTTAATCTGGATTCCAAAATGGTATGATACTTGCTGGATTACTTCTTTGTTGAGGAAAAAAAAATTTTTTTA
Organism: Celastrina argiolus; assembly: GCA_905187575.2. Lineage (NCBI taxonomy): Eukaryota > Metazoa > Arthropoda > Insecta > Lepidoptera > Lycaenidae > Celastrina > Celastrina argiolus. The sequence goes on along the minus strand of LR994582.1, from coordinate 5,069,943 downwards.
ACGGAACCGGATGTTAGGCCAACTCTGTTTAAATTTTTAAAATGTTGGTATTAAGTTGTTATGTGACGACGATGAGTGACGTCATCTTGTCTAGAGTGACCGAGACAGACAGTGACGCTCAGTGCGAGTGAGATAGATAGTGACGCCAACCCGACAACACAGTGATGAACGTGCAAAACTGCAGTACGTTACGATCTTTCGTTCATTGCGCATCTTTCTGTATCCGTATTGACTTCGTACTTACAACTGTGCTTCTGTTTATTGGACTTGATTTGCTTTGTGATTTGGTTTTATCTGCCCCGTTTCTGACGACCCTGGACTTGTTTTATTGTCGTATCTTCGGTTGTAGTGTGTGATTCCATTGTAGTGTGTTATCATGCCATCTCGATACACCGCACAAGAATACACCAATATGCATCTCATCTATGGAGAATGCTTATGCAACGCTAATGCTGCAGCTAGAATGTATCGTGAGAGATACCCAAACGCTGAGCGTCATCCTGATTATCGGGTATTTATTAACGTGCATCGGTCACTCTTAGAGGGTCGATTCCCTAATCAAAATACCAGCGAGGGAAGGCCTTTCATACCCTACGAGGACGAAGTGCTCGAGGCGGTCGAACAAGACCCGAGTATCTCAGTACGTGGGATTGAAGAGAACATCGGAGTGCCCAAAAGTACTGCACATCGTATTTTGCAAAAGAACCAGTTTCATCCTTACCATGTACAACGAGTACAAAGCCTGTTACCCCGAGACTACCCAGAGAGATTGCAATTTTGTCAAACGATGTTGCAGAGATACAGAGATGATCCGCGATTCTTTGAAAAAATTCTGTGGTCTGACGAATCCACGTTTAAAAAAGATGGTTACATGAACCTCCATAATTTGCACGAATGGCACGTGGATAATCCACATTTGATGCGGGAAGACAGATCGCAGTACCGGTTTAAGGTGAACATGTGGACGGGAATTTTGAATGGTACTGTTATTGGTCCATTTGAGCTACCGGAGAACTTAACTGCCGAGGTTTATTTGGACTTCTTACAGAACCAATTACCAGATTTGTTGGAAGAAGTGCCACTAAACATTTACGGCAGCATGTGGTACCAACAAGATGGCTGCCCAGCACATTACGCTCGCACAGTACGAGAGTTTCTCGACCGAGAATACCCCGATAGGTGGAGTGGGCGGGGTGGTACAATTTCGTGGCCTGCCCGTTCACCTGATTTAAATCCCATTGATTTCTTTTATTGGGGAACAATAAAAGAAAAAGTGTACTCTAAACCAATTCGAGATTTAGCCGAGCTGCGCCAAAAAATTACAGAAGCTGCTGAACACATTAATTCAAGAAGATACGCCCGTCTTATTACGCGATCATTTTTAAGAAGATGTAGGGCTTGCATTAGAGCTGAAGGCAAACAGTTCGAACATTTGCTGTAAATCTTTGTAAATTAAAGTAATAACTGAAGAAATCCATTGACTGACTTTTATTTCGAACTTGCACCTAAAACTAACTAATTACATACTTGATAACAAGGTGGCGTCTGTTCTGTATCTCAACCACTCACATTTTCAAAAGAGCGTTGTATTCATACCTGAAAATTGAAGTCTTAAAAATGCCTACACTGCAATACAATTTTTTTTTAATAAAAAAGCACCCGCACTTAGCGTCACTGTCTGTCTCGCTCACTCTAGACAAGATGACGTCACTCATCGTCGTCACATAACAACTTAATACCAACATTTTAAAAATTTAAACAGAGTTGGCCTAACATCCGGTTCCGTTAAAAAATTTTTTTTTTCCTCAACAAAGAAGTAATCCAGCAAGTATCATACCATTTTGGAATCCAGATTAAATGCGCCATCTTTTAAAGTTACTTGCCAAAATACTGTAGTAATTTTTTTTTACAGTACAGACGATTAAAGTTGGGTGTAGTAATTATTTTGAATTTAATCTTGGGCAAAACACACCATTTTATTGAAAACTGAGGCAGGTATGTTTAAATTATGAATTGTGATTTACAGAAGGGTTAGTCATGACTACAATACCGAAAAAAAAATCACAAAAAAGTAATATTTGTAGTCTTAGGACATGAAAGACCATCATAGGGTGTCAGTTTTTCCGATATTTTTAAAAGTCCTTATAATGTGAAAAATACATGACAAAGATTTTTTTTCACATTTTTCTCATAACTGTCATGACTTGGCCTATCACCCGTTTTCGGTTTATCGTTGATTTTTGGGACACCCTGTATATAGATGACTAAATAAGTTTTTTTTTACATTTCAGCATGGCGGCAGATCAGCAAGGCGTCGCTCGGTCGGTAGTATACATCTGCCGCGTGTGGTGGGAGTTAAATATTTACTCGTGAACATTCTGAACCAACAATTGAGTGTGTGTCCATAATCCTAGTAGGTACGGCTGTAGTTACCGAATATAGGTCTTAGGCTATGTAAATATAGCGGATTGTATTTAGTACAGCGCCGTAGGGCTTAGTAACTTTTTTATTGGAAATAATGCAGTCAAATACTTGTTATATGACCCTGGATTCTGAAGTGTAAATCTTACGGCGCTCTAAAGATAGGTCGTTAAGTAAAGGTTGACTTTAACCGACTTCCAAAATGAGGTTATCGTTTTTAGTAAAATTTATGAAGCACCCTTACTTGACGACAGTAACAAAACGATATGCGCTTTCTAAAATGTTACGTAGCGCTACACGAATGTTCTTTGTAACCCCTTACTAATAATAAAAAAACACTGGTTTGTCTTTGTCTCTTAAGTGTCAATTCTAACGTATCAGACAAGAAGAGAACATTGTATTACATAGATAGTTTGTATTTATTTTTATTAGTAAGGGGGTTAGGGTAGAGAACATTTTGCGTGAAAGTAATAAAACTGTAAACAATTTGAATATTAGATAGCTAGCAGACATTAAATAAGAAGTAAACTGCCAGTCGCGTGTTTTGGCAGAAATAAAGCAATAACAATTTTGTAAGTTAAATTATTTTGTACTCGATGTTAACAGCTGAGGCTATTGGTGTTCGGTGGTAAGATTTGTCTGTTTGTATTTACTAATTACGTATACACGAGTTAAAAGGCATTTTTACTAATTCACACCTTAAGTGCAACTTACAAACTAACATTGGCTTAAATGTAAATTTCTTCGATTACAAAACAATGAGCAGATAGAGCACTATAAACAACTGTGTGAAGGCACTTAAGGAAATACAAAATTAGGACCTAGCTTTTTTGTAATCTATTTTTAATATTCTTAATGTATTTCTATAATTGTGGTTTCTAACTACAGAGTTGTATTTGCTTTTGATGTTGTTATTACTTTAATGGCTTCACCTAAACACTCAGTGTGTTCAAACTGTCTATTGTTTTATAATCTGAGATACAGTTATATTAAATGAATTAATTACTAATAAGTATGCTGTAACGATGAAAACATTAATTTGCTATCCATTTAATACTGAAAGGCCAAATAACTAGGAATAATATTATGATTGAGTTTATAGATAATTCAAGGATTATAAATTATCGGCTTCCCGCTGTTATACAACAGCATATGTACGACAATTAATGTCTTGCCTTATATTAAGCATTAGGACCAGTTTTCCTATCATTGGATATCCAGGAGTCAAGTAATTGTGTGAAGATTGTATGTGTTACATACGGCATGTTAATATGTTAAGCTAGATAATTCGCAGTCCAGACGGTGTTGTGGTGTATATATCGACAAGGTTCCTGCTCGATCGGTTTCTGAATGTTTTCTAATTTTTTTTAATATTTATACACGCGATTAGGTTAATCGCATCAATGATGTGGTATGTAAACGCGCACTATTCGTCGGCGCTATTAAACAATTTTCATTTGACTGGTCGGGCAATAACTTGTTCGATATTAGCTATTTTAAAGCGGGGCTAGTTCCAGCATATGCGCCTAGCCTGGATGTTTTAGGCCCGTATAAATAAAACAATCTCAAACCCAACCTCACTAGAGAACCTATTTGACAGATGAAACAATGTTTCGTTTCACTTTTAAAAGTGAACAACTTTATTATTGTTATATATTACTTTAGTTTCTTTTCTTTTTATACCGTAATATTCATATTATAGATTACAGAAAACATTAAAATAAGTATAATCTATACTTCTATAATCTTTATTTTTACGTTTTAAGAAATAATAAAATTAAAGTATGTAACATATGTAAAGTTTTTCATTTTTAAAAGTGAAACGAATCGTTGTTTCTTGTGTCAAATAGGTTCTCAAGTGAGGTTGGGTTTGAGATTGTTTTATTTATGTGAGTATCTTAAGAGCGTAAGTTTGCTTAATAGCTGTCCCAGGCAAATAAATTCTAATAAGGTTATTCTTGAAATGAATGACACTCGACACGTCCAAAAACTGGACTCCAGGTAAGAAATAGTGAAACGATAGAGTAGATATTTAACTTTGATCGCACAAAGTAATATAGACAATTTTCTAAGAATTATATTCAAATTGAAATATGAAAAGATATAAAAAGTTATCTTATAGAAGGCAGCTTATAAAAATATCTGACTATATTTCAATAGGGTTTATATTCTTTGAATTAATATAAGATGTGTGCTCAGATAGAATAATGTTTGTTCAAAGTGTCAACAGCGTAGAATAAAAACAGGATTTATAATATACTATTTAATCACTGTTTGTTTTCATCTTCAATAATCATAATACTTGCTAAAATATTATGAATTATTCATCTTCATATAATATTTAAAATGAAACACATTAGTGTTCATGCAGTTTACATAGTTGTATTATGTATTCTGACGAATGTAAGTGATGTATGATGTTTTGACACATTGAGTGTTAAGATTAAAAACTTTTGTCTATGATATTTTCGCCCAAAGACTTCCACTTATCTCATTCCTCCGCCAACGTACATTATGTTATTGGATGTTATATTAGATTTAAATCTGTTTTGATTCTACGTATGTGACAAAATAGGCTAGTCGAGGCTGTGGTCCGATTTTATTATAAGAAATAGCAAATAACATACTGAAATACACACGGTTCATACAAGTTTCATACACATGTTTTTGATAGTAAAGTTAGGGTTTGTTAGTATACATAAAATATAAAATAATTACTTACATTTCTCAACTTATTTTAATGTTGTTTTCATTATAAAAATGTTTATGAATTATAAAGTAAATACTCCATACTTACAAGAGGAAATAAAAAAACAGTATAAATTACCTAATTATTTTACCTCTAAACCCAAATGCTTTGTGCTTATAAATTATACAAATTAGATTAGATATTTAAGGATAAAATATTTTTCCATTTCATAATATTATAACTAAGAGAAAGTTTTATCATTTTTCGTGGGATACTGCTTAGTCTTTGGACAGAGGTAAAATAATTAGGCTTGCATAATTTTAATAAATATTTTATTTCAAGTATTCTATTTTATATCACCTAGTCTTCAAAGTAATATATGCACATATTTAATTATATTATTATTAGACTAATATTATATTTAGTTTCTTAATTTGGACACAGTAAAATTTTTTTTTTATGTATGTCATGCACATCAGTTACAAATTTTAAAGAATTGTTTTTATATAGCATAAGCAATAAGACACATTATTGTGAAATTTATTTTTAGTAATGTACTTGTATATATTCCATGAGATTGTTTATTTGGGTGATAACACTGACGAGAAATCAGCAATAAATACATAAAAAAGTATGCATGAGAAGGAAAGAAGATGAGAGAAAGAAAGAAATAGGAGTGAGACAAAATGATCTCAATCTCAATTTAATTGCTTGTGTTCCTTGTCAGTGTTAATATTATATTGTGCTATTATAATCTTGTGTGCTATGAAAAGGTTTGCATTCCTTATTTATTTATTATAAAGACATGTTTATTTCAATTTTCAATTATATTCAGTGATATTACAAATTATTATGTAGTTTGACTTCAATGTCTAATGAAGACATAAATTATAATAAACAAAATGTGTTTATATTTCTACCCTAGTCCTAAGAGGGAGGCTAAAAAGTTAGGATTGTATCCAATGGAAATTAAGATTCCAGAGACGAGACCCAAAAAAAAATTATTATACTTATGGGTCACTGGAATCTCTTTAGTTTCCATTAGGAATTCCAAAAAATGGAAAATACTTAAATAGTTTGAAACAACGAATGGGTTGTCCAGTCCTTTTCCATGATCCTCCGTCAGTTATAAAATCATACGATTGTCGAGGGACATTAAAAGTACTTGTACTGTTTATTTACATAACGATCGATTTGACCGAAAGTTTGTATATGTAGGTAAGTACATTATCAAATAGCAGCTTACGGCTAACCCGCGAATAGTGGACACCGCTAAGAAGTAAAATGGAGACTGGAGTCCGCCGTTGTCTAAGTGCTTTCCCTCTTCGTCATATATTTTAGTTTTTCGTTAGTTTTAAATGTTACGTTGTTTTATTTAAGACTACAGTTTATGACATCTGACGAAGTACTGCTAGGAGAAATCAACGAGAAACACGCCTCAGAGGTTAGAACTAATTTTTAATTCAGATATTATAATTCTAAGAATTAAACCTCTCGCGCCAGATGAACGCAACTGGCAGTCACGAATATTGGCGATCGATATATTTTAAACATAGCTATATGAATAGCATTTTTTCTTACCCTGTCCTTAGTTTGTCGTGGTCAGTACCTATGATTATAATCCTATATTAAAATAATTACTCTAATCTATGATTATATTCAAAAGCTTAAAAAATGGCAAAGTACACAAATCGCTTGTGTCAGTGCCAAACTATATGCCAAAAACAAATAAAAAAAATCGAAGTGTCAAGTTTGTGTCAACTGTCATTTGTCAAGTAGTAGACAAGAACTAGAAAAAAAGCTTTATATCCCTGTAAATAAATATATTTTTTTAATTAAAAAACCAGCAATAATTGATATATTTTAGTGAAAAACCTTTAATGTGACAAAATGGTATCGTATTTCACAAACGACGCTAGTTCAGAAGTTACGAATTTTCAAAAGGAAATATCGAATATGATGCACGGTTTTGGTGATAATCCCAATCCCAACGCTGCAACAGTCGTGCTCATCGAAAGCATCGTGTTACAGCAGCTGAGGAACATGCTACAGGATGCCTTAAACATCACTACAACGAGAGGCGCTACAGCGATTTCCAATTATGACGTAATTTATTTAATGAAGAAAAATATAATAAAACTTAAACGCTTGTACGATTATCAGCAGAAGCTCGATAGAATCGACAAAAGTCGTCAAGCTTCCTGTGACGGTATCTCGGGTATTTTGGAAGAAAACAAGGAACTAATAAAGAACCGCCGCACTCACATTGAGGTGATAAAAGAATTTGACGAGTTCGACGAAGTAAGCCAAATAAAATTCGACTCCATTGATTATTTGAGAAAAGTGCGAGCTGCTAAAATAACAGAAACAATGCCCTTTGAAAAGTATGAAGCATACCATAAGGCGAGATGTAGTTCTTTCAGAACGGGTCACATGAATTCCAAAGGATTTGTCAAGTTTGAGAAATGGATAAATCCAAATAAAGAATTTAAAATAACAACACAAGCATTGGAAGCTTTGTGTTTCTTAGCTTATGAAACTGTGGCTGAGATTGTAGATGCGGTCTTCTTAATAAGACAGGATTGTAAGAAGAAAAGTGGAGATCCATTCAGTAAATTTGAAGGTGGATTCTTCTGTAACACCTCAAGTTTGAGTAATGCAGTCTACATCAAGTCCGGGTACGAAGGTGTACCCGCTATAACCGTGGCGGAAGTGAGGGAGGTGTTACGAAGATATTTTGCTCCCAGTTATGGGATGAATGGTTTATTTTATAGAAGTTTCGGAGCTAGTATTCTAGCCAGATACATAGCAATTTAAGAATAAAAACTTTTGTTTTTAATGTTTGCTTTTCTCTTAAAAACTGTTGATATAAGTTGATAATTTACATACGGATAATAAGGAAATTAAAAATACCAAATGATCTTTGCTACTTTAATAATAACTTACATCATTTGTTTGTTCTAAATAATATTGATATTATAATACTGTATTTACTATTCACATAAGATGCGTTCCAGTTGCAAGGAAATAATGTAATTAACCAAAATTTTGTTTATTTAACATTATTTCCTTGCAACTAGATCAAACCTAGATGTTATTTCGACAAAAATCTCTTATATTTATGAGTATTGGATTCTATAACAGTTACAGAAGTAATTATTATGTTTATTAAATATAAAATATACCTACAGTTTACTACATGGAACAATTTTCAGAAATAGATGTAAATAGTGCGTTTACAACATTTGCAGAAAGCAATGTTATATTTATTAAGATTACTATAATAACAATAATTTATTAAATGATACTTTATATGAATTAAAATAACATACTATTTTAAGTACATTTATTAATGTAGGTTTGGCTAGGTTGGTTAATTTAAATTACGTACATACTTCCTTATTTAGGGGTAGGTACAATCCTATAACTCCATTCTTTTTTTTTTACTTTACCCATACCTTTACCTTTACCAAGACCTTTATCAAATTCATACTTATTTTGGATAGGGCTGGAGAGCCACCTTCCACCACTATCTACAATTCTAACTTCTATTCACAACAATATCCAATATTGTTGTGCTTACTACATCTTCATTTTAATATAGCACACTACACATTTAAATTATTTAAATAGTAAATACCTACCTATTTTAAGTGCAAAATATGTATTTACTTATCTATTTGTATCACATTTCTACACAAAATATATTCTAAAATTTAAATTATCTAATCTATAACCTAATATAGCATGTAAATATCTAATAATATTCTATTTCTAGCCCTCGAAATAAAAGCCTTCTGCCTACAATCATTAGGTACAAGCCACTAGGTGTCGCTTTTAACAGCCGCAAAGGTTCTTAAATGTAGTTAATATATATTTTTTATATATTAAATATTATAGTACCTACCTAACCTCTACTTAATATTGTTTTAAGCAATGACTAGAATCTAGACATACAAACACGTTTACGTGAGTACGGGAACCGTATTGTACGTAACAAACCGCCATCTATCGGATTCCTTGATATACTTCGTTAATTAAATAAAAAAATGAAAATTTACGTAAGTGTAAGTTTTCCTCTATTGAACTACGAATAAGTGACATTTAAATTGGACGCATTAAAGCCCCACACTGAGAATTGAAGACATGAATAGATGAAGGTGATTATTGTGATTTCGAGAAAAATGAGTTCAAACTTGCACTTAAATATTACGTAATCTGAAGACCCGTCTCTAGAATCTATGTACTTAATACGTTACTACACATCCTAAAATGTTTAAGTGACAGTTTAAACTCAGTTTTCTGGGTATTTTTTTTGCGACATCACCTTCATCGATTCGTGTCTTCAATTGTTTACAATCATATTGAAGAGGTACGAAGTATATTAGGATAACATTTATTTGCACGTATATACCTCCATGGCTCGAACGCACGTGTTGCAGTCCACGCGACAACACCAGTGGAACTTGCACTCACAGCGTTCGCTCACCACGACACGTTTGGTGTGGTATCCGCGCCCGCAGCACAGTACAGCACATCCGTCCACGCCCGCTGAAGTCCTGTTACACTCCCTGTCGACTGTGCCGGGGGAACCCTGGAAGAAACGCCCTGAGTAACTAAGTATTATCGAAAGTGTTTTTGCGGTTTGGTGAAAAATACCTACCTACCTACTTCGTAAATTAAAAGCCCTGAGTAACTAAGTAGGTATCATCAAAATCAAAAATGTATTTATTTTCTATCCATCACATACATTGTAAGTAAATCAAAATATAAATACAGTTTTCTTGAGCAGACAACATCTGATGAGAGAGAGGTGTCTGTGCTAGGATGTACCATGTTACAGATCACCAGGCTCTCGTCCTCTCGAAGTCAAAATTTTAATCTAAAGAATAAACAAGTCATAGTAGATGAAGAAAGAATCTAAATTTTATTTACATAGCTTTTGTTAGTAAAATATTATTAATAATATGTATAGACGCTTCACACCACGTCAATCTGGCCCTGTGTTAAGTATCCGAAGAACTTGGGTTACAGGTACCAGACAACAGAAATATAATTAATTATATTTAATACGCAAATTCAATACACATCCGTGACCCAGGAACGTTGAAAACTTTTTGTTCCCTCGGCGGGATTCGAACCCACAATCTCTACGTCGAGTACAGTACACTGAACCACTACGCTACGGAGGTCGTCAAATCTGATACGATCTTATTATAAAGGTATCTTAAGGCACCACCATTTTAAACCCGGCCTCACGTACCAGGGTCGCATCAGTGACGCAGTAGTCGGGCGAGTCCTCGAGATACACGAGGTCCTGCGCGGTCGGCAGCTCGAACTTGGGGTTGGCCAGACGGAGTTTGCCGCGTCGGGACACCTTCACCTCAGTGGCGCCCTCGTACTTGTCTTTTAGGTAATCTCCTGAAATTACAATTTATTTTAAAAGCATACATAAAACAACATAAATAAAATAATGTTATCTAAAATTATACATATTATAATATAATTATGATGTTGTGATGTTTAATATGGTGTTACGATCCTCTGGGTCAAATAACTTCAGTACGTAGATAGTTCTATCGACGTCCAATAGATGGCGTTGTATTTTTGTAATGGTTTCTTTTTCTAATAATGAAATCTTGATTTAAAAGTTTGTATTATATTAAATCATAATTATAACATGTAGAGTTAAGGGTAAAGGATTTTAATAATATTTATAAAAGCGAAGCAACGCTTCATGTGACCTCTGAAGTTTTTCACTTTTTGGTCAAGATATAGTTGTTTAATTATTTTTACCCGACTACGGCGAAGCCAAAAAGAAGGGTTAACATTTTTCGCAGTATATATTGTATGTATGTATGTTCCACCGCAGCAACTGAAATACCGGTCTGATATTAAATTTAATACTTTTAAAGGTATTTAAAAAAATGTAGTTATTTACCTAATTATTATTTGCAAGTTACTACTTTATCATTGTAGTATCTAGGTATCAACTGAAAAACGTAGTTAAGCAAAAATTAACGTTTACGTATCACGTTTTATGAGATCCAACCTGGTGAAAGACAGAAGGACAGACAGCGAAGTCTCAATAAGTAATAGCGTCCCGTTTTTACACTTTAGGTACTATAAAGTAAAGTTTACCAATATTAATTGTATTAAAAGCATGACACCGCTAAAACATTGACAATCATTTACTTTAATTTACCACAAAGTACATAATAAAACTTTACAGAACTTTCAAATGTCCCTGCTTGAGCTACAAAACATAAAATATACTGTACAGTTACTTGCAATTACATGATGCATTACCAATAATATTGTAATTATAACCAATAAATCCTTTCTAATAGCGCATCCGAGCGTCTGTTAGACTTAATGAGTGGTTTCAAGTGGGAAAATTAATACCTCGCTGTGGGGCCCTTTGCCTTCTAGCAACGGAGGCGTGAGATTTATTTATTTATCCGATAAATATCGATTACATTAAATTAGTATTTTATTGATATAGACCGGAGCAAATTTCTAAATGTGAGAGACCTAGATGTACGAATTAATTGGATTTATTTTTGTTATTTTGCATTTTTTGTATCACTTACTAACATAGTTAATAAATTGTAATTACTAACACTATGGACTAAGTCTGTAATAAACGCATATTTATTTAATTTATTTATTTATTTAAATCAAAGTTATGTGATTCAGAAATTGGCTCCGGTCGCGATGAATGAATGAACAATGAACGATTTAGACAAAATAACTCACAGAAGTTATTGAGTTATTTTGTCTGAAAAACGCATCACAAATAATCCCAAACCAAACTAAAAGAAGGAATAACTTGCAGCAAATATTTTACTTGCTTGTTCATTTGAACGGGAACATTTTAGATTTAAAGTTTCAAATTGACTGCATTCAACAGAAGAATGGGATTCAACTGAATGTTAACCAGACGCCCAAGTTAATGTGGTGTAAGTGCACCTTTTGTCTCTGCGTCTGTTTCTAATGAGCCTCGTTCTCCTGACAAACGCTGCTGCCCTAGTAGATCTATTATATTAATTACATTTTAACGCTAGTTTGGAGCAAGTGAAATGGGAAGGATTCTTTCTGCAAAAAATAAATCCGTCCGTAATCAGAAATCAGATTTTGCAGATTTCTGATTACTGACGGAGACTCAAATTATCAAGGGAATCATGACAATGTACATATTTAATGTCTTTGAGAAGAATATAATTATACAATAATTAAAGACATTATAGTACAATAATAGCAAAGGAACATTGGTGTCATTTCAAGTCATAGTTTTTTGTACTTGGGTTGGTTTTTGGTTGTAATGGTTACTCCACTTTCGAATTAAGACTTTATTGCAATATTCATGGCTGACATCTTAAATTGATAGCTTAATAATCATATAAAATCTATGGACGCTACGCACTACGTCAATCTGGCGCCGTACCAGAAGAACTTGTGTTACAGGGGCCAGAGAACGAAAACATATTTATTACTTTTATACTACACAAACATTAAAGATTTTTCTATTTAATACACACATTTTATACACATCCATGACCCAGGAACACAGAAAATATTTTCCTCCTTCGGCTATTCAAACCCGCGATCTGGCTCGAGCATCAATGTGCCCAACCACTGCGCTACGAAGGTCTTCAAATATAATAATAATAAAGGCTGTAACTAGAGATTGCTAACAACGCTATTTACGCCCACGAGGAGCTGACTCCGTTATGTATATAAGAAGGGGACCAACCTATTTCTCTGATGGTGGCCAGCTGCTGCCAGCAAGTGATGAGGCTGCAGGAGCCCGACACGCCGTGACACTTGCACGTCACCCGCGACTTCTTTATGACAGCCTGGTGGTACAGATATTTTATAAAGTACAAAACAGTTCATTTCATAACAAACGAAAAGAAATATTCGATATGTACTGAGAAGGTTGATGAAAATTTTCGATATATTAAAACAGCAAAGTGGTGTTCACATAAACGCAAAACTTACGTCAAACGCGTTTTGTTTAGTTCAAGCCAAACTTCGCAACTTGTATTTGCATCAGAAAATTATTTATAACCTTTGAGCGTAACATAAGTTCTAATTAGCATATTATATTATAGCAAAATGACTATCGGGCGCATCCACCGTTCGTTTACCTGATCTATTATTTCACCAGCTGTCTTCTCTGTTTCACCTTCCACCTGTAAAACCTGCCGTGTAGTTCGGCAGGAACTAAACCAACTGTGTGTGGACCTGCCACAGTACATACTCTAATCATCTGCCTCTCCTGTTCCCGGCTGCCGCGCTTCACCTTCTCCCACTTTCTCTGTGAACCTGCCACAATACACACCCGTCTCCCGGCCTCGTTGTTGTGCCTGTACATCAGCTGCCTCCCCTGTCTCCGCCTGCCGCGCTTCACCATCTTCCACTTTCTCCGTGATCCTGCCACACGATACCTTATGAACCTGCTATAGTATACACCCGTCTCCCGGCCTCATTGTTATGCCTATTCATCAGCTGCCTCTTCTGCTCCTGGCTACCGCGCTTTATCATTTCCCCCTTACTCCTTGAACCTGCCACAATACACACCCGTCTCCAGGCCTCATTGTTGTACCTGTTCATCAGCTGCCTCTCCTGTTCCCGACTGCCGCGTTTCACCTTCTCCCCCTTACTCCGTGAACCTGCCACAATACACACCCGTCTCCCGGCCTCATTGTTGTGCCTGTTCATCAGCTGCCTCCCCTGTTCTCGGCTGCCGCGCTTCACCTTCCGCTCCCGCTCCCTGATGTCCACGAACCCCTCCGTGAATCTGTCACATAATACCAAACCTTACAACACCTGCCACATAACGTCATACGAAAGAAATGAACTTGTGACTGTGTGTGAAAATGAAGTTTGTTGTTTAATTTTTTACAAGGTGTGAATACTGAATATTATTATGCTGGGACTCGAAGGCTCCTAGTCTAAATACACGAACGCACTGGTCGTTGACCTAGGACCTTACCAGGATTGAATCTCTTCTGTTTTGCGACTTTTATGGAGATCTTTAATAGCAATTTGTCACGTTATGGTAAGTAATTTATATGAGGTGCCACAACAAAAAATGCTCTACGCGTCCTTCTCTTCACACTATATTCGGCTTCATGTAGGAACCGTGAATCACACTGTATATTATAGCCATATATTTTATAGCGATAGCAATCTGACGATGATGAGATCTAGGAACACCCTCGATTACGTTAGCTTTCAAACGAAAAAACTAGATCCAAATCGGTTTGTATGCTACACACAGAGACGTCAAATTTATAACACAAACAACCAAGAAACAACAAATTCTAAAAACAAAGTATTTTTAGAATCTTACTTTTCATAGTATTATGCTGTGAATTGAAATGTTAAACTAGATGAATTTTAACTGTCTCTCAGAAAAATTTCTCAAAAATGCTTTACATCAATTATTATTATTTTTGTGGACTTTTATAATATATGTACCTACTATTTATTAAACATCATATTTCATACATTAAATTAAAGTAAAATCATATTATAATGTATATAATAAACATATATGTATACATGAATATTATTATCTTGTAAGATATCAATCTTACAAGACAATAATATTTATATTCGAAGGTCATAATCAATTAATGATACTTATAAATAGTTAATACCAAATGAAAAGCCTCACTCGTATTACAGTACAGATTCATTCATAAACTTTCCCTACACATTTCCATTTTCATGGGTTCCCTGGTACACGAATGACAAAAAGAGACATTGGTGTTAGACAGAGACAGACATATTTTGAAAATTCCGTATGCGTAGCTCTACTACGCGCCCTCTACGAGAAATCGATACGTAGCCGTGACGTAGCAAATTCAACTTTGATGACTACTTTTTTACTATATTATAAACATTTTTTTGATAATTTAAATAAATTATATATTAACATACATTGCATACACATTACAAATATGAAGTACCTATATTAAAATAAGTTAATTTATAAATAACTTTTAATTAACGAATAAGTTTAAAACAGTGACTACTTGATATAAATAAAATATTATGAAAATTAATAAGTATAATAATCATGTCCCAAGCTTTTATTAATGTAAAATCCATTTTCAGTATCAACAGTGTTGGAATATCCCTACTACATGAATGTTCTGGGATTAACTGCTCTTTCGTTTTATGTTGCCTTAGTGGAATGTAACGGATTTAAGCGTGCTTAACTCGGCTGAGCTGGGATTAGATTTCAGAATCCGTTCCTTTCAGTTCATACTTCATACAACATTGTTACGTGTTTGATATGAGTTATGAAATATCAAGAATAAAAGTGAGTCAAGATACGGTGTTTTTAATTAAAAAAAAAACAGTAATCATTAAATTAAATATTATCAAAATCAATATTAACATAAAAAAAAATTAAAAATTATATGATATAGGTGCTAGAAATATTATTGGTATTATTTTCACAAGCACAAATAAATATAAAATAACAAGCATTGGTTTCTTAAATTAAGTATAATCTAACCATAAGAATTCTCAATCAAAACACGCCGAAGGATTCCAAGGAATGTTCCTGTGAAATTCCTTAAAACCTCCCCGGTTCTATAAGCGCCTGGTAGGAAAAATGCTCGAATGCGGGAAAATCTCCTTTATGAAGTAAAAGCACATATTTCCCTTACCTCGCATTCCACCGGCCATGCTTTGGTCGCGTTCCAATCATTCCTCCACCCCCTAGCGTCCATGTCACCCCGATGAAGAAAATTCAAATGAAGAAAATATTGGAAAAGCTTTTTTAAACTGGAGGGTTTGTATAAAAAACGTACCCCTGCCTGTGTGATGAAAAATTGATTTTCACACAATGCTTTTATGAAAAGCCTTTTTTGCGCTTTCAGAGCGCAATGACGTAGGCTTCACGTAATACTGCTAGTTGCTTCTTAACGCTATACTCTCCTGGTATCCGTAGCCAAAAGTGTGACGTTTCTATGGGAAAAAACGACTAGGAGTAAGTACTGTACCTGTTACCACACAGTCACAAAGTAATATAATATAATAACTGTATAATAGCACAATGCATTATAATTTCTTTTTATTTTTAATAATGCAGATCCTGTTATTCTTAATTAATCTTAAACCTCACCCCACCTTAAACATTTCTTTTTACATTTAGTAAAAAAGGAGAGCCAAGATCAATACAAAAATTGAGCTTCGCCGCAAAAAGAATGGAGATCTAAATATGTGCCAAGTCCAAAATAACATTATGAACAAGTATTTAAATCTATTTATTTGCTTTATTTGACACCTATAATAATTGCCGTTATTTAAAATGTAGAATAATTTTATAAAATGACTGATGTAATGAAAACTGGGCAAGTCAAACCTCCTTTAAGATCTCACATTTTTTAAATAGTTTGGTACGTTCGCGGCGCGGACCCGAACGGGAACCCCCGGCGTATAAGTGCAAGGCGCGAGCGAGTTCAACCAGCATTCTTAAATTACTCAATACATAATATTACATCGGTAACAATGAGATATCGCTATTGGACCTTGGTAAAAAAACTTAAAAGAAAGTTCAGTGTATATGACAGTGAACTTTCAAAGTTACAAAGAGTTCGAGCTAACAAATTTACACCTTATTTTCAAAAAATTGGAGAAACTATCCTTGGGCACTGATTATAAAAAGTATTTATGTATTCATTGAATCTCCATTGAATCAATTTACTGTTACTGGTAAATGTAATAAAACAATATATAACTAAATTAGTATTAGTACTGTACCCCCCCCCCCCCCCTTTAAGATTTTTCCTATGCTTCCACAGATATAATTAAACACACGTAGTTTTATGTGTTTACGTTAAAGAGGGTTTGAGTTACAAAAGGGTCAAAATTGGCACCAAGTTGTTCCTATAATGCACTCGGAGCTGGCTAGCCTTTGCTTGAACTTGGCTTGACACGCTGCCGCGTCTCTACTCTCTAGATAACATTTTTCAACCCATTTTTTCAAATGCAATAAATACTAAGTTGCAGTATAGGACTGTGAGCTAACATCTCTCTGCTGTGAAGATATTTTATTGTAATTATGTTGTATTGAACTGACTATTTTGTGTAATACTTCGAGTTCTTTACGACTTACGGTTCATAAGTCTGTATAATTCAAATTTTTATTATACATACTTTATTACACACCGGCATATTTAGCGGAACATAAAAAAAAAGGTTTGATTTCAGTATCATGTAAGGTTGCTGGCTGGTTTATACGTCATTTAATTTAAAAATAAATAATTTCAAATTAAGAAAACAACTGAACATCACATTTTATGCAATTGTTTAAATTTTATTCAAATACACCTTATTTGGAGCGAACTTCGAACATTTCTTCGTTTTAAGTTTGATTTAAAATTTCATTGAAATATTGTTTTTGTTTGTTTTTTTTTAATCGCGTATCTTTTTGGAGTTGAGGACTGAATAATGCCTGACTTAGCCCCAACGGAGATTGCTAGAGCACTCGAAATGCGAAGAAATGGTCAAACATACAGAGTGATATCTAGAGATCTTCGTTGACCAGTTTCAACGATCCATCGCAGTATCCAACGGTTCAGTGAGACCGGTACATATGTGAGAAGATAAGGACAAGGCAGAAAAAGACGCACTTCGAGTAGGGATGATCGTTTCATTCAGCTTCTTGTACGTAGAAACCCCCGTTTGACGGCCGTCCAAGCCCGACATGAGTTAGAAGCGGTGCGGGGTGTAACCGTAAGTGAGCGTACGGCACGAAGAAGGTTCGAAGAAGCTGGTTTGGGTTCGTTTGTGCCCGCCAAGGCTCCAAGGCTCGAGGTAAATCATCGTAGAAACAGGTTAACTTTCGCTCAGGAACATCGACTTTGAAACGCGGACCAATGAAATAAGGTATTGTTTAGTGATGAGTGCAGAATTCTCTTAAATCAAATTGATGGCAGGCAAAGAATATATACAGACGCAAAGGAGAACGATACATTCAGACAAATTTTGAAACTACAGTTGCATGCTGTGATGGATCAATAATGATTTGGGCGGGCATTTGTTTGGGAGCTCGCACAGACTTGGTAGTGATTGACAGAGGGAGTCTGACTGCAGATCGCTATATCAGAGAAGTTTTACAAGAAAATGTCGTACCGTTTGCCCCATATATCGGTGACGATTTTGTTTTTATGCAGGATAATGCTCGGCCGCATACCGCTCGGGTAACCCAAGCTTATCTTAATGATATGAATATAACTGTTATGGAGTGGCCGGCGAGATCACCAGATATGAACCCAATAGAGCACGTTTGGGACTTGCTGAAAAGAAAAGTTAAGTCCAGAATTCCAGTTCCTGCCAACGTGGATGAGCTGCGAATCGCCGTAGTTGGGGAATGGCAGAGACTATCCCAGGAGACCATCGATAACATAATTCTCAGTATGCCTAGACGGGTAGAAACTTTAATAAGAGCACGTGGAGGAAATACGCGATATTAATCACCATTTCTCTAATTTAATTAATTGTAATTTTAATATTAATTTTCACTTTTCCCGGTTACAATGAAAAGTTCAAAAATGTACCTTTTTTCACAAATAGCCTTTACTCGCAAAATCTGTTCTTAATATGATCTCATTTTAAATAAAACAAATGAAACTTTAAATTACAAAAAAAGTATAGTAAGTAGATTTTAAAATTAAACCATATTTTTCAAATTATGGACCTTTTTTTTGTGTTCCGCTAAATATGCCGGTGTGTATATAATTATGTATTGTAAAGGAAATTTACATTATTATTTTACAAAGCGCCTTTAGAAAAAGATTTATAAACTTGAGTACTATAATATTTTGATCTTAGAATTCTTTTTTTTCTATTGATATTTGTTATTCAAGATTAGCATTATACGAGCAATTTTCTTCTCCCTAGGCCCAGTTGCAGCTAGAGGTCAACCCTTTCAGTACGTACGATTGTACTAGGGGAGTATAGTTGTAAAAGACGTCGGTAGGAACTGCTGACGTACTACTTTGAGCCTTAAACTATGTGGGATAACGTTTAATTTTAAACGTCTCCAACTAATTGATCCACCACACGAAGAGGGTTGAACGGTGTTTCTCTTTACTCAATGTTCTTTCTCACGTATCTCAAACTAGTAGGTAAATAAAAAAAAAACATTTACTACCATTTTTAAAACTGTATATGGTATAAAAGTATTATTTAAATTTAAAATAAGAACAAGTGTTTACTCGTGTGTCCATGTTTTAAATATATATTTTAGAATAAGAAGAGCACCTCTCATCAACCATCTTTCTTGTGGGTGTCGTAAAAGGCGACAGGGGGAATATATCTGGCATGCTGATTATGTATCTCGCAACAGCAATTCGACAGGCGTAAATTTTACAATTGTGTACCATATCGCCGTCAGGTGTATACGTTTGACAGCCTTATTGTACACGATTGTACAATTTACGCCTGTCGAATTCGACAGCTGCTGCGAGATACATAATCAGCCTACGGGAATGGGCAGCAGCATTTCCGTGGAAATTAATATAATATAATAATAATATCTATGGACGCTTCATTTCAAAGTACATTGAGGTAGCCTTGCATGTGGCCACTTTATTGCCAAGGTGTGCAGTCGTCAATAAAATCATTGACCTTATAATAAGCATTAGCACACAAACGTTATTTAACTACATTTTTAAATTTATTGATAGGGAGGCTCTGAACGTTATTTGGGATTATACATATTGTAAAGGCGTATACATTGAACTTTAAATGATTTATTAACTTTACTCAGTCTGATCACCGGTATATCAAGCGTCTTGCAAGAGTGGGGGTATAGGCAACTACCCCCCATGAAATACTTTAAGGAAGGTTTGTGTCCAGTAGTGAACATCATTAAATAAAATAAAAAAGTTTTATTTCCAAATGAAATTTAACAAGTTTTTATAGGAAAGTCAACAAAAAAACAAGCTACCACCTCCACCACCGATAATTAAGATATGCCGGCCATTGTTATGAGGATAATGTTAGTAATTAAATACTTACTAAACGCATTGCCTACATGTTAGAACACTGCGACGCGACGGAAACCTACGTTATTGTGGAGGTACCAGTGAATAACCACCCCCTGAACATAACGGCTTCTGCCAAAGAACTTAACTTCCTAACTACTAGACATAAGGTTTATTTTCCAAAACAAGTATTTAAGTCTTTACCCTAGCACGCTCTGGTCCCCTAGTACTCGACCTGTCTCAAACCATGACTTGACATCCGTGAAGCAATTTTGACAGTAGTTAATGAAGGTGCAATTGATTACTTATTTTTCGATTGAAGAAGTTTGTAAAATATTCCTTTGGCTGTAACCTTGGAATAGCATAATTAGAATATTATGTATTTACTACAATTATCTAGTACAATATCTTATTGTAATGATATTTAATAAATCCAACTTATTTGATTAAACACAATTTTAAATCGATTTATATTTCAACTTACCTGCAGGTTTCGTTTAAGCAGAACACACCTAACATTTTTCCACCTGTCTTACCTCTTACCTGAGTACCAGGGTAATATGAAAGCGAGACACCTGAACAAAAGTTTTCAGGAACAATTCGTAGCACCTGAATTTATGCGACTACAGGTTGTCGTTTACACCCACATTGATAAAAAGAAAGAGAAGTTATACTTCGTCTCTTTCCACTCACACTATTCGCTGTCGTAACTTCGTGAATGCTGAAAATGCTACTTTCCTTAAGGGCACAAGAACCGATATATAGTACGATTTGCGACCCTGGCGCATGGCGTAGGGGAGCACCGACAGGTGAGATATTACTTCTCTGCAGTCCTGTGTTCCTAGTTATCAGGTACAAGGTAAGACAGGTGATTCTTACCTGTCCGCAAAAAATATAACTTCAAGTGAAATATTTTCAGTTTACCTACATACACACTGTACAACAATTTGTATTTTTGATTTTACAATTAAAAATTTAAAGAACTTATTCAATTAATTATACTTTTATTAAAATAATATAAAAATTGTGTAATGAGTTTGATTGAGTGTCACAAGTCACAACCCGTCTAATTCATTGCGTGAAATCTTATGATCAGATTGTTACAAAAAATCCTTTAAACTTTTCAATCTTCCCTGTACTTATTTAGGATTATTGTTATTACAAAATTTTGTAGAAAATATAAAAATCTCTGATTTTTTTTTGGCTTATTTGAACTTTGAACCAACATTTGGAACGTGTCCCTATCTAATACGACTTGGTACACGCGTAGTAATCGTGTTTTTCTAAAGGAAATCTGTCATTTGCCCCTAAAATGAACACGTAGAAACATGTTGTAGCGATATTAGTTAAAAACATTCAAATCTATTAAGGCAATTTAAATTAAACTCATTGAGCAGCTCACATTTCTGCGATCTTAATCACTGTAATTAAAATACTAGGACATCATACAACAACAGAGAACATTTAAATAAAATAATAATAATGTGTCAGGAGAGCATAGCGGTAGAGAAGGTATATCACAAAGTTAAACTTAGTCACAGTTTTCAATGTCACATTTGTTTTATTTTTGTGATAAACTAAAAAAAATTATGAAAAAATAATTCTGTATTGTATATTATTATGACAAAATAATATGTAGAGCACCTAGGTAGTTCATAATTTAAATTGTTATCCAATCACTTATGTACAAGTTGTACCAATGTTATTGTTTTTAACATTTTATTTCGTTCAAATCAAATAAAAACAACACAGGTGTTGTAAATTAAAATAAAGTATGAAAGTCTCTTTTAAATACATCTAGAGATGGTAGAGAAATAAAAAAGTTTCTTTTACAACTAGAATAAATAAATCTAGAAGTTCTAGTTGAACTATAGTTGTAACCACAAGGAGAGCATAAATATAAGGCATTTCAAATATAGTTAGGTTGCCTAGTACTTTTTGACGTAGTATGACGTAGTTCAAGGTTTTACGTGACTGGTTTACTGTAGGTAATTAAATTATTGAATGTACTGTATGTATAACTTGGGAATTTAAAAAATTAGTCTTATAATTGAAGACATGAAAAGATGAAGGTGATATGTCGCAAAAATATTTAAATTTTAAAGAAAATTGAGTTTCAACTGCCACTTAACGTACGTAACGTATTAAGTACATTGAATCTTTAAATTAATGTACGACGTATTCTAAAATGTCAATCATCATTCATTCATGTTCATCCATTAATTTACTCAATTATTCTTCATAAATGAACTAGTTATGTATTTAACACATTTTATCAAGATAAAAATAAAATGCCTTAAATAAAAGAAAATTTCAAAGTCGTCCTCATTTGACATTACTATGTCATTAATACACATAAATATATTAACAGCCTACATAAATAAATTTTATATTATGCTCATTGCTTACCATCAAGATGAAATTGCCAAACTCACTTGTAGCCATACTCCAGGTTGTCCCCGCAGCCTCCCCACACCCAGTCAGTGTGTAGATGCCGTGGCCTGGCCGCTCTACTGCAGCCACAGCTAGCCAGCCTGCCGTCCCTGCAAGCTCTGGATACGGAGAGGGATACACCAGCAGCGGTGATAGCGTGGGCAAACGCCGTCTCCCGGGATGCTGGAAAAAAAAAGTTTCTCGAATGCGCCAGAAGGAGGGAAATGTTTTTCGTGAATATGATATAATAGTGAGTATTACTGTTTTTTTTTCTATCGCCCCTAACTTAGTCTGCCGGGTTTCCACTGACGCGGAGCGGGGCGGAGAGGAGCTTGCGGTGCCCGAATTTACCAATCACTATGCTCGAAATATCCGCTTCAACGTAAACAGCACGAGCATAGTGATTGGTCAATTCAGGCACCGCTAAGCTCCTCTCCGCCCCGCTCCGAATCAGTGGAAACCCGGCGTTAGCGCTCTATAGCCTGAATGACGATGGATTTTAGCTTGAGAGGTGACGTGAGAGTGACTCTGGCCTCTGGGTATATTAAAATAAGAAGTGCAGTCTGATCTCTTACTTTACTAAATTATAGTTTTCATTAATTTATTTATTTGTCACACTTTAGAGCGGTTTATTTTCGATATTTTTAGCAATAAAATAACAAATTTTTTGTCTAACATAACCTGATTTCTTACTATTATCATTCTATGCTATTATTATAATACATAACACGTGATTTGTAACACCATAGATAAGTATATAATTAATCTATGGTTATACCAATTTCTTTCATCTTTTAATCATAGTCATTCGTCGATGTTGGAACTTGGATTACTGATATTTTCATGGATATCGAAAACCTTCATTCATTACTTATCTATTTTCTGTCTTATCACTGTCAGTCTAATTTAAAATTCTCTCCGATTGGCTTCACGTTCAGATCAGTTTCATTAAAAAAATTGGTATTTTATTTGTAACTATTTCTGCCAGCTAAATTATCTCATAATATAAGGAAAACATAATATTTTGAAATTTTATCTATACTAATATTATAAAGAGGTAACGTTTGATTGTTTGTTTGTTTGTTTGAATGGAATAGGCTCTGAAACCACTGAACCAATATGAAAAATTCTTTCACCGTTGGAAAGCTACATTCCTAGCGCTGAACATAGGCTATATTATATGTTTTAAAAAAGTAGGGTTCCTTACTAAAACCCAAAAAATGTAGCCCAAAGTGTAAAAAAACGACCTCCAAAATTTCTTACATCGTGTGCGCTTCGTCAACGGCTTGACCAATTTCGCATTTTTTTTTACGGTATGTTCGTTATTGTCACGAAAAGGTTATTATGAAAGAAAATGTTGAAAAAAATAAGCAGAAAATTAGAAAAAAGAAGAAAATACGTATTGGTAACGCGGGGTTTGAACCTGGGTTCGATCGATTCACGTCGTTGGCAGTTTATATGACACGGCTGTCATGGCAACATCAGTATTTACAAATGGAAAATAAAAATTATGAAATGCTATACATATCGTTTTTATATCAGCTTAAACTATTTGGATTAATAAAATTATTAGGATTAACAAAAACATTAATCCAAATAGTTTAAGCTGATATAAATACGGTATGTATAGCATTTCCTCATTTTTGTTTTTCATTTGTAAACAACGTGGTTACCATGGCGACCGTTAGACGTTATAGACGTTTGGCTGCGTTTCCATTGACGCGGGGCGAGGCGGACAGGAGCTTGCGGTACCCGAATTGACCAATCACTATGCTCGAAATCTCTGCTCCACTCCGCTTGGAAACTCTTAAGTTCCTATGCGCCCCGCTCCGCGTCAGTGAAAACGCCAAGAAGGGGAAGTTTTCCAAATCTATACATCTATACAAATAAATAAAATTAAAGTGTCAGTATGTAACTTTCAATTAGCAACGTTTTTCTAAATGCATATGACATTTTAAACGATACCTTCTGCTTTTTTTTGCATTGGCAACGATAATTACTGAAAACGAAAATGTAATTTAAAAAAAAATGTCTGTCAGCGTGTCTCTTTGCTCCGGCTAATCTCTGGAACGGCTGGACCGATTTTAACGAGACTTTCACTGGTAGATAGCTAAAGTTATAAGGATTCATTTAGGCTACTTTTCATCATCATCATCGTCGTCATCTAACTAACGTTCAGCGAATAGGCTGGACCGACTGTGACGGGAGCATTCATCGGGCTTAGCTTATGTTAGTAGGAGTAATCTATACATCTATATGTAAAAGTAAGTCGTGTTAGTTAAATTATTTATAACTCAAGAACGGCTTTATCGATATGGCTGAAAATTGGTGAGGGTGTAGCTTAGAGCAAGTAGTCGGACATAGGATACTAAGTATTTATTCAATTTGACAGCGTTTCCGTACACGTTGCGGGTTCTACGTTAGGGTTCCGCGTTGCGGGTTTCGGGTTCCCATGCTGCTGGTTCCGCGTTGCGGGTTTCGGGTTCCGGGTTCCCGCGTTGCGGGTTCCGGGTTCCCGCGTTGCGGGTTCCGGGTTCCCGCGTTGCGGGTTCCGGGTTCCCGCGTTGCGGGTTCCGGGTTCCCGCGTTGCGGGTTCCGGGTTCCCGCGTTGCGGGTTCCGCGTTGCGGGTTCCGCGTTGCGGGTTCCGCGTTGCGGGTTCCGCGTTGCGGGTTCCGGGTTCCGGGTTCACACGTTGCGGGTTCCGCGTTGCGGGTTCCGGGTTCCCGCGTTGCGGGTTCCGGGTTTCCGCGTTGCGGGTTCCGGGTTCCCGCGTTGGGCGTTCCGGGTTCCCGCGTTGCGGGTTCCGGGTTCCCGCGTTGCGGGTTCCGGGTTTCCGCGTTGCGGGTTCCGGGTTCCCGCGTTGCGGGTTCCGGGTTCCCGCGTTGCGGGTTCCACGTTGTTTTTTTTTAGTTGAATTTCATCAGAAACTCTTTTTATGCTCAACGAAGTGGGCAAGGGTCAGCTAGTATTATAGTAAAATTAGTAAGATTCTATTTTGGGTTTGAAACAGCCCTGCAAACTGTTTGCAACGTCGCAATACTTTATCTTGTACCAGGATCACATAAATAAGGAGGAGTGTAAGTGCTTTAAAAAGTATTTATTATTTTTTAAAACGGAGTAACATTGAACTATAAATCAGTTGCTGTCGAGTGTTCCCGACGTGTGTTTAGAAGATTTAGAGTTTTCCCCACTGTCCAGTATCCACGGCCAACTGGAAATCGCTGGGGAAAAGATTGTTTATCGCCGAAATACATTTTAAAATACAAGGAAATGGAAACTAAAATTTGTTTAGAATTTATCGCACTGAAAATAGTAATCAATTCTGACCAAACTTATTTAAAAAAACAAATAATTTTAGGTTATGAGATTTAGTTCCGATTGCACCAATGCTTGTCAGTGTAAACGGCTTGTTTAAATACTTCTTCTCTTCTTCTTCTTTTCAAAATGGCTCCTTAGCGATTTGCCAATGTCAGAGTGGGTTCTTGTTTAAATTCCAAGCCTTCTCATTCATTGACAGGAAACACGAGAGGGATAACATGATATTTAACATGGCGTTAACTTTAACATGTGCTGGTGAAATTGGCACTTAAGATTATACACATGACATCATCACCTTTAAGGTGATATTAACATTATAATAGTAGCATTACTATGAAACACCCAGATGATTCATTTAAGATTTTTTATTAATGTGATATAACTGAGAAGCATGAATACATTCGTCATCTTTTGTCATAAATTATGGCTGTGTGCATGCGATGAGCTGAAAATTAGAGTACTTTGAAACCTTTTTCCTAATACTGATATTAATGGAAAAATCTCAAAAATATAATTAATACCAATATAAATCTTCATTAAATTCAGCAGAAGATAGTCATTTTATAAATTTATTTTTTATTTAAATATAGCTTAAAACTATATGCCAAGTACACACTTTTTTACTTCAAACTTTATTTCTCTTTAGGTACTTTTGTTTTTTGCAAATGTTGTAAAAAAAATGAAAATTGTTTTTTTATATGATTTCAACACGCTCCGGTCGGCGCGACACCCTTTGCGCGCCAAACAAATAGTTGTTCAAGGTCTTTATTATATACTAGCTGTGCCCGCGACTTCGTTCGCGTGGTTTTTAAGTGACTTAAACCGTTTATGCAGCGCAGGCAACAAATGTCGTCAAATGTTAATAATTTTCCCCGTTTTTGCAACATTTATCATTGGCGCTTCGCTCCTATTGGTCGCAGCGTAATGTTTTTTAACCTAAAGCCTTCCTCTATAAATGAACTATCCAACAAAAAAGAATTTTTCAAATCGGACCAGTTGTTCTTGAGATTAGCGCGTTTAAACAAACAAACTCTTCCGCTTTATAATATTAGTATAGACAAAGTCTTAAAATCCTAGTTTTAGTACAACACATTAGTAAGACATTATATTTAAGATTCCGAAATTATATTTGTGTTGTGAATTTTGCCCCCGGCCCTCTGTGAAACAACTATATTATTATTTTATGTGACATTTATTATATGTATATGTGGCATCGAGTTAGTTAGCCACTAGGGGCGTTGTTTAGACGCCTTATAATTATGACGACACGATAACGATTTAATCAAAATTGTGTATTATTAATATAAAAATGAATTTCCATCAAGAACCAAAAATACATTTAATCAGCTGCTATGCCTTAAAATTAGTTAAAGTTCAGCACGGTGCCAGCTCGCACACAGCAAGTGCTGACGCCACACTGTGTTCGAGTTTCGTCTCCGCCTAGACGTCTCGGTGGAATGCGCCACCGCCCTACGTTTCTGTTGCCCTGGTACCGAGGTATTACGTGCCTCATGCCAGCGCGCTACGATGCCTCACGAACAGGCTATGGAGGCTGACAAACTTTCTTTTTACCAACACCATTTTGAAATAACCAATTTGAAATAAGGATCATAAAATAAATATCTGCCAGCTTCAAAGTGAGGTGTTACCCGAGCTATCGTTACGAATCTATAGACACAATATCATTGTCATCGAATCGGTAATAGTACTTAGTACTAACATACATGCATACATATTACATACACACTTAAAACTGCCAAATGCATGCCCTTTCGCCGTAGATTAGTAAAAGCAGACAGTTTATAGAATATAATAGAGATAATGTTTCCTCTATTTGGGCTACTGATCTCTGTTTCAGAAGAAATTAAAAAAAAAACGACTACTACTAACTACTAAACGATCAACGCCAGAGATTTAAAAACGGTCTCGTGCTCAATGACTGCACTTCCAGCGGCGGTCCTTGAACTGGTGTTGGGACCCGACGCTAGCCCAAAGTAAGACCAACCCGAGATAATACTAACCTATCAACGTCAGCGGTCCAAAGACGGTCTCGTCGCCCGTCACTGTGCAGTTCCAGCGGCGGTCCTTGAACTGGTGCTGGCACTCCCCGATGCCCCGTTTGACCCCATCCCCCACGGCTGGCATGTGGTCTTTGTGGCGGCGACAGACGCGACGCTGTCCTGGCGTGAGGCCAATCAGGTGGGAGCACACGCGGGACCTCTCCGAGAGCACAGACTGGTTCGTCCATGCCTCAAACTCGAGAAGACCCATGTTGCTGCAACAAAAGTACTTAATATAAACGAGCAGAAATAATAATATCTATGGACGCTTTACACCTGGCGGCGATTCTCGCTATTAGAACATTTTCCACATGACATTTGTTTATGATTTTTTCCATTCTACCGAAACGTTCGAGCGGTTTATAAAACACGTAATGCGCATGGTTCTCAGGCAGTGGAAAAAAGTTCATATTCGAATAAAACATCGAAATTCGGAAATTTTAAGAACGATGAGCACTTGTGTATTCTCAGATCTTCACAGTCGAAGTAAATCATGTAAAAGTCCCCGATATCCAACGAGTGGTAAGGACCGGTAGATGTCCGCATCCACATGTACAAATAAATAATTTGTCAGTTTATGTATGTAATATGTATGTATGTATGTATGTATGTATGTATGTGTGTATGTATGTATGTATGTATGTATGTATGTATGTATGTGTGTATGTATGTATGTATGTATGTATGTATGTATGTATGTATGTATGTATGTATGTATGTATGTATGTATGTATGTATGTATGTATGTATGTATGTATGTATGTATGTATGTGTGTGTGTGTGTGTGTGTGTGTATGTATGTATGTATGTATGTATGTGTGTGTGTGTATGTATGTATGTATGTATGTATGTATGTATGTATGTATGTATGTATGTATGTATGTATGTATGTATGTATGTATGTATGTATGTATGTATGTATGTATGTATGTATGTATGTATGTATGTATGTATGTATGTATGTATGTATGTATGTATGTATGTATGTATGTATGTATGTATGTATGTATGTATGTATGTATGTATGTATGTATGTACTATGTATGTATGTATGTATGTATGTATGTATGTATGTATGTATGTATGTATGTATGTATGTATGTATGTATGTATGTATGTATGTATGTATGTATGTTAGTATGTATGTATGTATGTGTGTATGTATGTATAATGTACCTATGTATGTATGTATGTAAAATAAAGTTTATTTCAGAGTAGTGTTAGTAGATATGTCTCATATTTTCCGTTTCTATTGCGCGTATCAGTAAAACTTTTTCATCAATACACAGTGATTTTCTTTTACTAGCCACGCTTACCGTTTGAAAGTTTGTGAACTAAGAATATGTTAACGTTAGATAATCCATGACTCCTACTTATTAGTAATAGTCAAAAACAGTCAACACGTGCAAGCAATCCCAATTTGTAAACAAAAGAACGAATTTCTTAGAAAGTTCACTATGCATGATGCCGACAGTCAAGTTTATTGCGGGCTATTATCATAAAGCGACAAAAGAATGTACCTACACAGCTGACAGTTTTTACTAATTTTAGCAACTTATTATGTAGTTTTTATTACTCAATTGTTGTCATTATTGAGAGTGGGTGTAATATTTAAAAAACGATTTTAGATTTTCAAAATTAAACTTAAAAAATTATATTCTAAAAATTAAATTAAGATAATGAAATTCATATAGTCTCGGACATTGCCAAAGATGGCCCCGCGCGAGTTTCTTTATTCTTACGCCGGCGCCGGTTCTTCTCGCCGGGCTAGTTTCCGAACCGGTGGTAGGCATCATGTAGGACAATTCTATATGTGTTATTTATAATAATAATAATATAATATCTATGGACGCTTCACACCACGTCAATCTGGCCCTGTGCTAAGTATCCGAAGAACTTGTGTTACAGGTACCAGACAACGGAAATATATTTAATACTTTTATACTATACACATATTTAAGATTTTTATTATATTATACACAAATTTAATACACATCCATGACCCAGGAACATTGAAAACTTTTTTTTTTTTGTTCCCTCGGCGGGATTTGAACCCGCGACCTTTCGTTCGAGCGCCAACACGCTCAACCAACTGCGCTACGGAGGTCGTCATAATCTTTATGGAAATAAAAAGTTTTAAATTTAGATTTTTTTGGATTTTGACCAGTAGTTTAGCTGCTGCGAGGGATGCATACCTACATACATACATAGACTGCCAAAATCATGTACCCTTCCTTTTGACTTCACCGAAGTCGGGTAAAAATTATTTTAACTATCTATGATTGACGAAATACGTAATTGATACGTTTATAATACCTACATAATATTATACTTACCCATATAAAATATTAATATTTCGGACAATATTTACAAGAAAATCACTTTATGTCTTTGAAGTTTCCCATAGCGTTTTTTTAAAGTTAAGTAAGAAAAGTGCACCACCAATTTGATAACCTACCAGCCGCCATAATAGGTATGTATGAAGTTGTCCGTTCTACTACCGAAAAGTTCGAACGATTCATGAAACACGTATTCTGGGGTACCAATAGAACAATTACCAATCGAACTGTCGAAGTGAAGCTTACATCAAAGAGAATATAATCACTACGTTTCCTTACATCTTCTATAATATAAAAATGGATCGCAAAATATGTTGGTAAGCGCATAACACAAGAACGACTAAACCGATTCGGCGAAACGGTTTGTATGCTCAACGAAGTGGGCACGGGTCAGCTAGTATTTATATAATTTATTAATGTGTATATAATAGTTAATATATTTACGTCTACAATAAAAATAATTAATTATTATTATAATAATCAATAATTATTGACGCTTTAAAAGTAAACGATATTGTACCTAAACGCACCACCAAAACTATTAAAATACGAAACATTTAGTCAAGTAAAATAATAAAAACACGTTACTTCATCGACCTGCAAAACGCAACTAACAAGTTCTAACAAGTACAAAATAAGCCGTTTAAAATATAACAACTTATAAAAGTAATATGCAATTGTAAAGAATTTTTACTCTTATTACCCTCTAACAAGAACGATTTTTCTTAGCAGCGAAATATGCGTAAGCATATTGTACAAAATGAACTCTTATCACTTAAAAATGTACAAAGAATTTTCACACTTATGCCGGCAGCCTAAGAACGAGTATTCTTTGCTCATTCCACATTTATAATTAAATAAGTAATAAACGGATTTTTTTCAGTGTGTTCTGAGAATACACCAAGTGTGCATCGTTCTTAAAATTTCCGAATGTCGACGTTTTATTCGAGTATGAACGTTTTTCCACTGCCGGAGAATCGCCGCCCTGGAGCACGATTCTCGGGCAGTGGAAAAAAGTTCGAATATTAGTATATCCCGCTCGCACGCGCGCTAAATCTCATTTGCATGAGCGGGACAGACCAATAGTAAAAACTAAGTTCGAGGCCTGAGAATTAGCCCCGTGATTATCCGAAGAACTTCTGTTACAGCTACCAGACAATGGAAATATATGTATTTAATAATTTCATGCTTTAGACATATTTAAGATGTTTATTATACTAATTACTAAGTAATACACATCCTGTGTGACCCCGGAACACAGAAAACTTTTTGTTCCTTCGGCGGCATTTGAACCTGCGACCTCCCGCTTGAGCACTAACGCGCTCAACCACTGCGCTACCGAGGTCGTCGAAGCCGTCAGAAAAGCAGTTCTACTAATCTATACTATTATTATATGAATTAAATGGTTTTGAACTCTTCAATCTCAGGAACTATTGGTCTGATTTCAAAAACTTTCTTTCGGTGTTGGATAGCAAATTTTTCGAGGAAGGCTATGTACTCGGAATCGCCTCGGTGCGTAGGTCCATCTCGCACTTGTCCGGTTTTTAGAGTAAAACAAATATTTAATAGGGCTCTCATATCATAAACGTCTGCTTTTGTTTTCATAATAAATTTCTATTTTGCCGAAAAATCTTGATTACGTAGGTAATGAAAAAATGAGAATTCTACCACCTTATCAGTAACACCATAACACGCATTTATTTTCCGAAGATTTTAATTTCCGAGAAATATTACTTTGATCCCTACTAATATTATAGACGTAAAAGTACGTGTATTATTTATTTCTTTTTCATGCTTAAACCACTGAACGGATTTTAGTTTTTACAGGAAAAACAACACCATAATAAGTGTTATAAAAATATTGTGTGTATAGTCTAAAATATAACAAGAAGTAGAATCCGGAAGTGGGGAGCAGTGTTTCCGCTGAAATCTACGCTCGCCAAAGCGCTTGCCACGCGTGGCAAATATAGGCAACTATTCGCCATGAAAATGAAAAAAAAAATGAAAAATCTTTTATTTCCAAATAGGTTAGTTACTAAAACTTTTAGAATTGTCCTATGATGACCTATGGAATACTTTGTTGGAGGCTTATGTCCAGAAGTAGACGTCATATTATCTGAATGATGTTGATGATCTTAGCTTAGGAGATATTAAAACACGCAAAAAAATCCTTATTCTAGTAAAGCTATATGTTATTCTACACGAGCAAAGATGAAGGCATAAGCTAGTTCATAATAATCTTAATTAGTTTCATGGTAATAATCTTAAGTATGTACCTACTCAGTTTGATCAGTCACGGTTTTCAATCAAGTATTTTTAAGATTTTCGATCTTTAAAAAATGTAACTAACTTTTTTTGATTTTCGAAAAATTTATTTGTTCGATTTTTAAATTTTTTGTCGTATGTAATAATAATTCTGTTAATTATTTTTGCCGCTAATTCAGTTCTATAGTATTTTTGATTTGAATCAATTAACAGTAAATTAAAATATAATATTATTAAAAACGTATGAATATAACAATAATTTTTGTATAATTTTTGTATACGGAAATTGACAATATTAAAAACATTAATATTGTCAATTTCCGTATACAAAAAAACACAAAAATGTTTAGTTATGAAAAATATGTAAGTATTATTGTTATATTCATACGTTTTTAATAATATTATATTTTAATTTACTGTTAATTGATTCAAATCAAAAATACTAAACATTTTTGTGTTTTTTTGTATACGGAAATTGACAATATTAATGTTTTTAATATTGTCAATTTCCGTATACAAAAAAACACAAAAATGTTTAGTTATGAAAAATATGTAAGTATTATTGTTATATTCATACGTTTTTAATAATATTATATTTTAATTTACTGTTAATTGATTCAAATCAAAAATACTATAGAACTGAATTAGCGGCAAAAATAATTAACAGAATTATTATTACATACGACAAAAAATTTAAAAATCGAACAAATAGGAATGCAGCAGTGCTAAGGAAGTATTGTGTTAGCATTATTAGAACGTTCCACATTGTATCATAGAACACGTTTACTTACGTCAGTAAATTAGTTTTGTTTACTTATTTAACGATATGTATACTAGTAATATAAAATTAATAAAGAGGATAATATGTATATTATTTAATGTTTTGTTAGCATTGATGAGGCTCCCAATGCCGAAAGTAGGTACTTAACCGATTTTTATGTTTGGCACTGTTATAATAATGTTTATTCTAATACTTTTTGTCGCGAAAAAATGTCTCGCGACATTTTCCTTTGCGCGTACAAAGCCGTGGGAACATCTTTAAGGAATTGAGAATGGGTTACCTAAACCAATAATATGGATTATTATTTAAAAATATGTTACACCAATTCAAACAATGCCATTTGTAAAAAAGTAGAATCGTACATTCTTAGTTTTTAACCGACTTCCTAAAAAGAAGGAGGTTCTGAATTCGGCCGGTTTTTTTATTTATTTTAGGACTTCACTATACTCCAAAATTTTCGCCCAGAATAATCCGAATGAGAAAATTTTAAGCTTATGTGGAGACTGGAGGTGTGCAGAACGTTAAATGTATAGATAAAAGAAATAGGATACCTAAAACTAATAAAATAACATTAAGTAGGTACCCTGCATTACCTAAGAATTATGACTCACTAGCGTGCATTTGATATAATTTTATTAGGTATGTGTTCACGTTTTTCATTTTGTTATAATATTTACACGTGTTTTTTCTATCTTGGAGGAGAAAAAATCCCAGGTTTGAACTTAAAAATTATATCAATTATTAAGATTTTTATTTTATAATAATATTTATTAACTACTTATCTATTAAGTATTATGCAATCATCACAACACTGAACACACCTATGCAATGATCCCCGTATCTAACTCAAAATTAGTTTCCAATTTTCAGAAGCGAATTTCATAAAACGATTTTCAGGATCGAACTAAATAAAATATAAATAGAACGTCATAATTTATTGTGTAACCTTATATTAAAAATAATTTACTAAATATTAATTTGGCAAACATTCGCGTGGACAAAATTGCTTTTCCACAAGTCACTTTCAGTATCGATGTACCAGGGCGCCATAAACGCCTAGTATCTTCCGTACACGGTCACGGTGAAGTTGAAACCATTCCCTCTTTGGCTCTTCAGCTTAATCTTCACGAACCGCTGCCCAATACCACCAGATGAAATGTTCGGGTAGCCACCACTACCGTCTTTGTTGTTATCCTTGATATGTATAGCTCGGATAAACGCGAAGTTGCTCTGGCCCTGCTCTGGATACTCTATGACACTGGTTCTCACCACCAGCGGTATTCCCATTTTGTACTCGTTGGTTTTGAACACCACAATGTCACCGTAAGCCGGCTGGCCGATCATCAAATCATGGCTTTGGCTACACGCGATCGCAAATATGCTGAACAGAACAATAATAGAACGCATGGTGTGTTGCTTCTAGCTATGTTGTTGGGTTACTGAAGTTCCAAGGCATTTCAGTTGGTTTATATTCATTGAATTAGATGCGGTTATGTAAAACTGAAACAGGCATAACGTTTAATTGTGCCTTTATCTTAGACATACGTCATTTTGTTGTTACGGTATTTATGTAGACATTCTAGAAATGCGTTTAACAGTATATAAGAAATGAAATAATAGAAGAAATAACACTATTATGTATCATCTTTTAAAACAATTCTTATAGTGTATAATAACTAAGAGAATGCTATTTAAGTTAAGTCTCTCTTTACATGATAATAATTTGTGTGAGTATGCAATTATATTATTATCGTAGAGTATTTGTGTTAATAATAGGAAAAATTATAATTTATTAGAAACTTTGTCAAAAATGCCATAAATCTTTTTTATGTAAACATACTTAAATAGAGAAAATTTTGGATACGTTTGACATAAAATCATCCAAGTTCAAAATTACAACCTACAAAGATATAAGAAAATCCCCGTATTTTA
Source organism: Celastrina argiolus (assembly GCA_905187575.2). Classification (NCBI taxonomy): domain Eukaryota; kingdom Metazoa; phylum Arthropoda; class Insecta; order Lepidoptera; family Lycaenidae; genus Celastrina; species Celastrina argiolus. Next base: position 5,034,687 of record LR994582.1, on the reverse strand, counting down.
CGAAGTAAGTTAAAACTTTTATCATTGCCTGTTCATCAACTTTGTGTATTCTATGATTATACAGTACCTAAATTAAAACGATGAATTACTTAAGTCCCTCCTTTCTTTTTTTATATTATCACTTAACAACGATTATTTTTAGCTATAGTATTAACAAACAACCAAATGAAAACAATTTTTACTTTATTCAATAAATAATAAAATATACATTAAAACAACAGAATACATTTCCTTACACAAAGTCACAACCACAGGTCACATCTGCAAAATATGTACTAGGACATCATATCTAGATGTATCTTCCATAAACCGTCACGGTGAAGTTGAATCCAGAGCCTCGCTGGCTCTTCAGCTTGATCTTGACGAACCGCTGCCCGATACCACCAGCGGAGATGGTGGGGTAGCCACCACTACCATCCCGTTCGTTATCCTTGATGTAAATAGAGCGGATATAGGCAAAATTGGTTAGACCTGGTTCCGGAAATTCGATGATGCTGGTCCTCACTATGAAGGGGAAGCCATACTTGTATTCGTTGGCCTTGTAAATGACGACGTCGCCGTACGTTGCCTGCCCCAGTGCCAGGTCGTGGCTCTGGCAGTACGCAGCGGCGAGGATACCAAGGACACATAGGAGTACAGGAGCCCTCATCGTTCGTTCGTTTATCACTACTGCGCTAATGAAGCATTGTTTTATATCACGACTTGAGACGGCGGCATGTGGAAGTGAACTAGTAAGGAATGATAAGGATCACCTTCAACTGTGCCCTGCGTATCGTTGCATCTGCGTTTATACTGATAATATTATCGATTACTTATATAAGAAAATTAGACGTAATTTACGTCTACGTATCGTAACTTAAAATGTAATTTTTTTGTTATATACTTTAAAAATTTGCATAATAAATTTAAAACTATTTAAAGTAATTTATTATCTAGATTAGAAACAAAACAAGGAATAAAAAAGGGCTATAAGTAAAAAACTATATCTAAATCGAAAGCCGCTGGTAATGTACCCAAAATGTTAGCAGTATTATAATGTAAATAGTAATTCTAATTCATGAAGATTGTAATTTAAATTATTATCATTTTCTTTACCAACACGCAGCGGTCTACGCAACAATTCCTGAACGTAAATAGTGATAGAATTTATAGCTAAATGACAATAATCGCCAGCCATTAAAATATTATGTTACATACTAGCTGCGCCCGCGACTTCGTTCGCGTGGTGTTTGATTGACTTAAACCGTTTATGCAGCGCATGCAACGAAAGCCCTGAAATGTGAGTTGTTTATTTGTTTAAACGCGCTAATCTCAGGAAATACTGGTCCGATTTGAAAAAATATTTTTGTTGGATACTCCATTTATAGAGGAAGGCTTTAGGCTATTATAACATTACGCTGCGACGAAAACCAGTGGGGCTTCGTCGTCGCCCGACGCTGCGACGCGACACCGACGCCCGATACCGCGACGCCAACACCCGACGTCGCGACGCCGACGCCCGATGTCGAGACGCTGACACCGCGACGCCGACGCCGCGACGCCCGACGTCGAGACGCCGACGCCCGACGCCTCGACGCCCGACGTCGCGAGGCCGACGCCCGACGCCGCGACGCCCGACGACGAGACGCCGACGCCCGACGCCGCGACCCCCGATGCCGCGACGCCGACGCCCGACGTCGCGACGCTGATGCCCGACGTTCAGCGTCGCGACGCTGACGCCCGAAGCCGACGCCCGACTCCGCGACGACCGACGCCGCGACGCCGCGACACCGCGATGCCCACGCCCGAGGTCGCGACCCCGACGCCCGACGTCGTGACGCCGACGACCGACGTCGCGACGCCAATGCCGCGACGCCCGACGTCGAGACGCCGACGCCCGACGCCCGACGTCGCGACGCCGACGCCCGATACCGCGACGCTCGACGTCGAGACGCCAACGTCCGACGCCCGACGTCGCGACGCCGACGCCCGACACCGCGACGCCCGACGTCGAGACGCCGACGCCTGACGCCGCGACCCCGACGCCCGACGCCGCGACGCCCGACGTCGCAACGCCGGCTCCCGACGCCGACGCCCAACCCCGCGACACCGACTCCCAACGCCGACGCCCGACAACGCGACGCCCGACGTCGCGAGGCCGACGCCCGACGTCGCGACGCCAAATCCCGACGCCGCGACGCCGACGCCGACGCCGACGCCCGACAACGCGACGCCCGACGTGCGAGTCCTACGCCTGACTTCGCGACGCCGACGCCCGACGTCGAGACGCCGATGCCCGACGCCGCGACGCCGACTCCCGACACCGACGCTCGACGTCGCGTTTCATGAAAAAATGTTTGTTTATGTGTATGTCGCAACGCCCGACGTCGCAACGCCGGCTCCCGATGCCGACGCCCAACCTCGCGACACCGACTCCCAACGCCGACGCCCGACGTCGCGACGCCGACGCCGACGCCCGACAACGCGACGCCCGACGTCGCGAGGCCGACGCCCGACGTCGCGACGCCGACGCCTGACGTCGAGACGCCGACGCCCGACGCCGCGACGCCGACTCCCGACACCGACGCTCGACGTCGCGTTTCATGAAAAAATGTTTGTTTATGTGTATTAGCGTACGTAAGAAGTGAAACGACACTACTGAGTTTTAGAAATAAATATGACGCGTAACAGTTTAAATGTATCTCGTACATACGTCGATAGTGAAGTTTCACTTCAAAAATATTTCAAAAAATTAACTTTAAAACAGACATAATATTTGTCAAATGTCATGGTTATAAATTACATGAAGCCATCCATAAACAAAGAAACGAAGAAAACATTTACGTACTATCCATCACACAGAGACACCTCATGTGACACCCATCACAGTGTTTTCAGTGTCACGAACAAACAAACATACTACTCATATAACGAGAATTCTGGAAAATTCTAATTCTAAGTATTCTGCATGATATAATTGATATTTTGATTCTAGAAAGTCGAAATTATAAGTTTATTAGGTGCTATTAATGTAGGTATTAGACATATACATTGGGTAACCTCCCCGGCTTTGTCAGTCTCGGCGCCGAGGAGAACGCTTCAGTTTGCCGGAGCGCTCTATTAATTTAATGGATGTCCGGTCCATAGGGACGGTCGGTTCACCTCTATAGAGAGGTGAACCGGCCGGTCGGGGGAGGAGTGGCCTGTGTTTTGGGGCACTCCACCCAACATAACGGCTGTTGGCAATCCGCAAGTGGTTTTAGTGGGTAAGCCGGCCGTAGCGAGCCGGGAGCCACATATCCCTTTTTTTTTTAACGCTGGGAAATCTTTTATAGATTCCCGATGACACTGGGGACGGGCCACCGGGATATGTGAGATTCCCCGGGCACGGGGTAAATGGCCGCACACGGGTTTACTACACTAAAACCCAATGATGCGCCATTCACCCAGCTGTTGCGGAGCCGCGGGAACGACAGACCAACCGCGACTCCATTAGCGGACGACTGCCAGTGCGAGCAGACCCGTCTCTGTGGGGGCGTTTACTTGCCCCCCAGGCCGAACAGAGGCCCCACTTGGGGGGCTTGCTTAGGCCATCCCTCTACACCGGTGTCGCGATGCGCAGGTGCATGATGCGCATCACGACCCACTCGGAGGCTCAGTGCAATGGGCGACGGTATCCCCATACCGCCGCCCCGAGCTCTCCGGCTAAGGCGGGACGTTGTCATTATTGACCCTTCGTCGCCTGGGCCGACTTCTTCGTCGGGGGTCGAGCGTCTCCCTCTCTCTAATACGCTCGGCCTCCTCCTTTGCAGAGACTACTTCCCCGACGAAGTCTTCCACCGCCTTCCACTCTTGCTCACCGCTCAGCATGGAGGTCACCAATACTGGCAGCGAGAGGTCAAATCCAATGGCGGCCGTGAGGGCCGCCCGTTGTCGAGTCCAAGAGGGACAAACCGAAAAAGTGTGTTCGGCCGTGTCCTTGTCCGCGTCACAATGGTGGCAGTTTGCTGTCTCTTCTCTTCCGACGATCTCGCACAGGTACCGACCGAAGCACCCGTGCCCGGTCAGCACCTGTGTGAGGCGGAAGCCCCACATATCCCTGGGAGACCCACCCTGGGGGATGCATAACGCATTTGCGAAATAAAAAAAAACAGGTATTATTAATAAAAAAATCAGGTATTATTGTTAAACACAAACGTTTTTTAAACTAAACATAAAATATATTATTTTATGAATCATGCAGCCACATTTTTTCATTGTGTTGCGTTTGGAATTGTGAAACTTGCGCAACTACATGAAAAGTCGAATGGTGAAAGTCCGATCGCCACACCGGTCATGTGTCCCTAGTACATTTCCTTGATCGCAGACCGCCATCGTCATGACAACTACAGGGGCGTATTGGGGGCGTGTTTAGGGCGGCAGCGCCCCGAGGCCCCGAGACCAGGGCTCACAGAAATATGAATTAACATTGTTATAGAAGCAAATTAAAAATATATTTTTTATTAGGTATTTAAATAGAGATCTCTCTCTGAGAAACTCATATCTGTTTACACGAAAGATTTTGTTTCTAGCTTTTACATTACTAAAATCTTCTTTAGTGACGCCTCCGTGGTCTAGTGGTCTAGCTTGGCCCTTAACCCGGAGGTCGAGGGTTCGAGTCCCTCTGAGGGAACAAAAAGCTTTCAATGTTCCTGAGTCATGGATGTGTAATGTGTATTAAATTTGTGTATTAATATAACAAAAATCTGAAATATGTGTATAGTATTAAAGTATTAAAATATATTTCCGTTGTCTGATACCTGTAACTAGTGTTACAGGTATCAGACACTTCGGATACTTAGCACGGGGTCAGATAGACGTAGTGTGAAGCGTCCATAGATATTATTATTATTAATAATATTATTATTATTAATAATATTATTATTACAGATTTCTAAAAATCTAATTATTAATACATTTTCCTCAGTTCATATATTTATTTAAATATTATATCACATAACAGTAAGTACAGAACTTTTTTGAAAAAATATGTCCACGTAATATTTGAGTTTTTTAAATCTAGTAACAGTAGTACAGTAACTTTATTTATTCATATACAATTACCTCTAATATCATATGATTATGTTAGTACTTCCCAAATTTTGCCTCATAAACGCGATTAAATTAACAATAGTAGTGCAAACACGTACTTTCCGAAGTGATCTCATCTTCCGTGAAGCACAAGGCTCCTATTATTTACTTTGTTAGCGTTACTAGCACTTTCTCCATTATGTAAGTAGTTGATTACTTACTATTAACTATATATCATAATCGTGACTTTTCCGGAAGGTTCTGGCAATTGCGAATATTTTCTGAGCTCTTTTTGTTAGCGCCTCGGAAATATATATAGGCTGGGCGGGTTGTTGGAGATCTATGTGAGTGGAGTTTAGTTTTCCAGATGAGGGTTTACTTTTATTGAAACTCTTAACTCCTTTAATAAAGTTATTCTTAGTTTGTACTGTATCCAATTCTATAATTATGGTGTTAGCGTTATCTTTAAAATTAGTTCTGAAAACGTCTTTAATGTTTGTGTATGAGACATCAACATTTAAAATCTTTCCTACGCTCACCACTAAATTATTTAGGTTCTCTTTTGTCTCCACGCTCGTATTCGATACATTTCTGAGTTCGACCGCACACGCACGAGATTTACGCTCAAAATTTTCTAGACTCTCTTGAAGTATCTTAATTTGTTTTTTGTCCTCCTTCCTTTCAGTTTCGAGGTCTGATAAGCGCCTTAACAGCTCGTCATGTTTGTTTGACATGTATTGTACGCTCTCTTTTAGTTCAGCGTTTTGTGTCGAACTTTATAACACCCCTCTTTTTCGTTGGGGGTTAAAAGTTATAGACGATGTATGAAAATCGATGATTCCTCAAAATCATTAAAACATGGTTTCACTGTAATACATTTAGACGTCGAGGTAAAACCCTAGCTTAATTATTGTAATAATTAACCCTAGCCTGAAAAAATTAAAAAAAACCTTATCCTCTGATTCAAGATGCCATTGATGTTATCACTTACGAAGTTCGAAAACAAAATGTAGGGGATTTGAGATAAGCTTCGCTAAACGACAAGCGAACAAGAATGTCAATTAGCGAAGATTATGTAAGTTTTAATAGAGATGGCATCTTAAATAATAATAATTACGCCCCAAGCGCTTGCAATCGTTCTTTACCAAAAATCAGATAGCCTTTTTTTTACTTGGGGAAATCCTTTAGGGATTCCCGACTAATTGGGGATGTCGGCCGGGATATGTGGGACTCTCCCGAGTGCTAGGTAAGGTATGCACTCGGGGTTACCGCACTAAAACCCCAAGTTGCCATCTCCTCCGCTACGCGCTGAGCCACCGGACCCGCCTAGGCTACAACAGCCACAAAAAAAAACAGATAGCCTAGGAATTTAATATCATCCTAGTTGTTTATTATCAAAAGGGCTTCCTAATTAGAAGAAGGGATTAATAGAAGGTTTAATTTTAGATACTTACCTAAATCTTGGTCTTTTTTCAAACCATATTTCGTGAGTTAAATTAAAAAGTAAGATACATATTAACCACCAATTAAATAAAACACACAATTAAAAAATAAATTATAATAGTATAAACATAAAATCCAAACCAATTAATATTTTCGAGCGTACTGCGTTTCCTGGTAATACGGTTGACTCCCTTTGCTAAAGTAACCAGCATTTGGGCTGTTTGTGAACACTTCTATCAAGAACTTGTAGCCTCTCAATATTGAGGGACTTTTTAGACCAATAGACACGCTCTTTTCTCCAATCCCTCCACTTTCAATGTACGCCTCCCCATCTTTGTAATCTCGGAGATCCGTGACAGATATGGACGATATCACATCGTTGTTTTGTGCATTGACAACAACAACATCAGTCCTGGTCCATAGGGCAGGATTAGCTTCTTTAATTTCACTGTATATTTTTCTGGACTGTGGCTGCGTGTAGCCAAGCCTTATGTCGTTGGCCTCAGCTACTAAAATAATGGCGGCGAAAAACAAGATGGCGGACTTCATTTTCACTGACCGTGTTCAGGTTGAAACAAACACTGATATTTCAGAATCACGTTCATATATTTATAGCGATAGTATGAAATCATCGACATAATAAATGTTAAAATGTATGTTTTCCGAAGTTATTATTGATACCATTGTGTACTAATACCAAGAAGTACGTAATAACAAATGCGTAATAAGACTACGAGGTCGGTTGACTTCGTCTGCCTGTATGTGGTTAAAAAATTAGCAACAGCTAATTAGTGACATTGCCTTTATTATAATTTAACTATATTGTTGGGGAGTGTAAACTGTAAAGTGACCTTACTAGTTCAATAATTAATACTTAGCGGAAAGAAATGGAAAATGTAGGAAAAATTGCATTAAGACAATATATTATATGACTGATATTAAGTTTTAAGAGGTTCCTAAGTCCTAGCATAATGTGACGTGTTTACAATACCTATAGTCTAAAAGGGATGTGGCACGTATTTGTATAATATTCCTAGATCTATGAAATTTCGGGCCACGGCTCACGCAAGGATAGTCTAAAGCCGGCTCCACACTACTCGCGGAGTTCCTCGGCGAAGTACGGCGAAGTACTAGTAAAGTTTGACGAGGTAAGCCGAAGTGAATCTCTACACTATCATATTCGTCTAACTTCGTTCAACTTCGCGAGTAGTGTGGAGCCGGGGTAAAGGTGTAGCAATGCCATCAAAAACATAACTTGTAGATAGTGCCAAGTCTCGCTACTCAGTTCTTTGCCGTAAAAAGAACTAAGTAGACACTCGACATAGAAGTGCCTAATACTTTTGACGATCGGTCAGTGAGTGAGTCAGTGTCACTGACTCACTCACTCACCAAATTAAGAAACTTTGAGAAATTATAATTATGTTTAAAATTAAATGAAATTTGAAATATACCGTGCTTATACAATGCTTACTTAGTAACTAAAAATGCAGGCTTCTAGTTTTATCCACAACAAAGTTCTAGAACTGCTTCGAGAAAAGGAAGGTACGGCCGTGATCCACTTGGCGGAGACACCGTGCCCCTAGATATAGTTGTCTGATCACATTTGACAACACTTTAACAGACAAACATATCACAGTGACTATATCTTATTTATTCCTCAAACCAATTCTAGAGTAATGTTAATTAACACCATCATTCATATAAGTATTTTGGCACCTACACGCTAATCTTCCTATACATCGATTTTGCGTATTATGTTAGTCGCGTATCCAACTTGAAGTGTACAAGATGGCGTATTTTATTATATTATCATTATTTATAATCAGCATCAGTGCCCACGATTTATTTTTGGGGTATCCAGATTTGGCTTCCAAAGTCATTTACAGTAAGGTACACCAGGAGAACCCAGCTCTGTGGGTTAGATCGGAGACCTTCACAGTGAACTGTTCCGGGAACGAGGTGATCAATGCTATCAAGATCCTGGACCTTCGGCAGGACAAGTGGGGGGAGGCGTATGTGAAATCGGGGGGGATCGGACAGAAGCACGTGTCGATTGAGCTGGACAGTCCCAACATATTGAGGGGCTACAATTTCTGGGTTGAAGTGTACGCGATCGAGACAAACAACTTCATTTATAACCATGGAAAGTAAGGTTGAGTGCGAATATAACTCGACGTGAAAAAGTTGACTGGAATTTGTATGGATTAGTTGGGATTTTGGTTTGATGTCATACAGATGTCGCAGTCATCTGATTGAATCAGCTATTTTATTAAATGTCGAGCGAGTTTATTAAACGACGATCTTTAATTGATTGACTGGGCCGGACGTTGATTGAGCAAGCGTCACTTAACGTTCAACTAGTTAGCGGACATTAACAAAGCCCTTTGTCAGAGCGGACGTAAAATCAGTCGCAAAATTGATTTTTTTTTAATTTTTCCCGCAGTGGCACCAGTAGTCACCAAAACAAATATGGCAGCAAACAGCTGGCACAGATAGTACCCACATAGTTGATATTTTAATTTTCATTTTGTGTGACATGACAATGAATTTTATGAATTATCATATCCTCATTTTTAAGGACCTTTTAAGTAGCGAACTTATGGTTAAACCTACCCCTACCAAACATTACATAGTATGCTATATCCCATTCAATGACTATTGTCATAGACCAATAACATGTATAATTGGTCCATGCTATTGCTAAAGGACGTTCAGTCAAGACGTTGAACGTTACATTGAACAACTAGACGAGTTGTCCTATAGTCTTTCAAGTAAATGTCGTTATTTCACTACCGCGCTAGTCGTTCAATTATACTGCTGATTCAATTAGATGACTGTGACACATACAATGTATAGTTTTCACGAAAAGTCGCGTCCCTTTAAAATGAATTGGTTGGCTCTATTGACTATTGTATTGGATAACTAATGTTTGGTGTACTGTAAATAAAAATATTTATAATTGAAAAGTGTTTATTTATTCATTCATTATCAAAATACTAGGTAAGTCAAGTAATTTTTTCACAATTTATTAAACTAATTAGTTTGACTAATGATTTTAAATTTTAATATCTCTATCAAATGCTAAGACTGCTATAACTTTATAAAGACTGTAACAATCGAAATTTCAAATATTTTGTTTAAATAACATTGGCATATTTGTTTACGTAAAAGAACATAAAAATATTGGTCAAGCCTACAAGCGATAAATCTGCTTCTTCTCTTATATATAAAAATTAATCGCTTTTAGTTAGTCTCGCTAAAACTCAAGAACGGCTGGACCGATTCGGCTATTTTTAGTCTTGAAATATTCGTGGAAGTCCAGGGCAAGTTTGAACGGTTTGCATGCTCGACGAAATGGGCACGGGTCAGCTAGTATAATAATAAAAAATCTGTTATGCACTCGTCTTGATCTATCGTTATTGTTACAAAAGTTGAAAGTATGTGAAACTTAAAGTATAGAAATAAAATATGTCAAAGTATTTCGACCAGCTCCAAACCTCTAGTTTATGTAAATATTGATTTTCACTTCGTCATGCGATTCTAAAAAATCCCCTTCTGACTTACCAGGAAAACATACAACTTACGACGTCATTTGAAAACAAATGCTCTGCATTGCTTTGACTCGTACATTGAATTCCTTATATGAGTTTGTCCTTGCCTTGAAGTAAGTTAACTGAGTTAATACTTTATTCGATTTATGTTATCCTGTTCAATGTACTGGAAATCCGAGATGGTGGAAAAGAACTATTATGGGGAGGGAAAATTTGATTATGTATTTTTATCCGAATACTTCACCCATATTACTTCATAAACTATGAAACGTGGAAACTTCTATTTTATTTAAGCTATATGTTCTTGAAAACTTCTTTTACTCACAATAATAATTAATTAATCAAAATGTACTTGCACCATTGAAGTAAACTAGAGAATAGACATACAGAAAAGATTTTTAATTGACTCTATTACTTGGGTTTGAAGTGTTTTAAAAACTTAAAAAAGGAGACACGTATTTACCTGGTATTAAAAAGTTAAGGTCGAATACGTTATTTATGGCAAAATGTGAGGTACAGGAGGTCAAACTGTGAGTCAATTGACATTAGTAAAACTGTAGAGTATGAATGTAGCACTCTATTTTAAGGTCGGACTCTATTTTAACCAGCCTAGCCAGTGCGAACGAGATGTAATTATATAATATCTATTCCTCTCTTGTTCTTTGATAAATGTTTCTCCAATCAGCAATCAATTCAAATTAACAAACCGTATGTTTATTCATTTGAATACCATGTTAGTTATAATCACGATTTGAATAGCCTTTCAGTAACCGGGACTGTCCTATCTGGGTTTTATTTCAAACTTTTAACTTTTCTGATTTCGTTATTTTATGTAATCCAACTGCTTACACATCTTAATATTGATTATTAAATATTATTATGTTAATCCCATTAAAAATTTGATAATTAAATCGATCAACATTAATTTGCTTTGAATGAATACCAAGAACCGTACACATTACTACATAGTTATGGCCACTTTGACCTACATGATAAGAAATCTTAAAACAAAACACTTTTGTTTGTTTGCTCTATCTAACGCCAAAACACTGTCCACGTGTTGCTCTACATATTTTCTAACAAATTAAACAAAATCACATGTTAAATAATTATTACTTAAAATTAACACTTATGATCAACTGCACATGATTCGAAATCCGTTAGGTGAGTTTTAACAAAACAAACAAAATCACATTTCCATTATTTATTATTTAAAATTAACACTTATGTTTAATTGCACAAGGTTCGAAATTAAGCGTAGACTTCAATGAGGTACTTGTATCCTGAGCCCCTCTCGCTCTTTAGCTTGATATTCGCGAAGGAGAAACCTATGCCTCCCCTGGTAATCGCGGGTTCCGCAAGGCCGTTCTCTAGGTCCTTTATAGCTATCCCCTTGATCTTCTGATCTCCTACTGGATACTCAAAGTAGATCTCTTGCTCTCGCTTTATTAGTGGTATTCCAGTAGTTTCCACGGTCTTTTCGTACACCTTTCTCACTACTCCATTGTAGTCTGCTATTTGTCCGACGATGACGCTTTTTGAGTAGACCAAACTCGCGAATGAGCAAAATAGCAGTAGTTTAAACATTTTGCACGTTGTGTCACTTGGAGTCGCTTTGGTATTATGGTCGAGGTGATGTCATTAGTTCAGTGTAGTGTATGTTAAGCGGCGATTACATGACGCTTATAGACGCGTGATCTCATAACGTGTTTTCTATGTGTGATATTTCCCCTTTAATTTATAATAAGATATTTAATACGCCTATGAATAATTTTGTAAATGATATAATGCTAAGTGCAGTTATTTTATTGCGTATATATTTATTATTGTTAAAGCTTCTCAGTCAGTAATAAAACTCTACATATTATATATTATTAATATTCTCACTGTGATATTTGGCATCATCTTGAATTTCCCAATCCACATCTTTGACAAATAGCATGATGTCTAAACCGAACATAAAAAAACATCATAAACTAATTCGATGTCAAATTTATAACGAAATGAGACGCAGCACCCTCGCAGAGATCGAATTTTGAGATGTAACGAGCCCATTTTTAATAGTTTCCAATGAAGTGTTTATCTTATTATGTAGTAAATAAAGTTTAATTTTGAATAGCCATATTCAAAATGCATCCCCACGTCTCATACCATTTTGTTTTAATTACAATTATTCCCTTTTACTAATAATATAAGCTATTTCATGTTTTCTCCTTGAGTGATACGTTAAAAAACTCACTTTGCATACAAGGACTAAGCTTATCCGGTTAGTAAATATTATTTTAGTACATGTCTAGTATAGTTCAAAGGACAAAATACAAAGGTCTAAAATGACCACAAGGACTCTTACTATGCTGAGGCTCGAAGGTCACACACAGTAAAGCACTGGTCGTTGACCTATGACCTTACCGAGATTGAAAATCATCCGTTTTGTGACTTTTGTGGACATCTAGAATCATAGATAGGATAATAATCATCTTTAATCGCGATTTGTCGCGTTATAGTATGTAATTTATATTAGGGGCCAAAACAAAAAATGCTCTACGCGTCATTCTCTTCACACTATATTTGGCTTCCTATATGATCCATGAATCACTCTGTATGTATATATTTTCTATAGTACATAATAAGTTATTGAATGTACCGTAGGTTCTTGATGGAAATACATGTTATATAGTAATAAATATAATACACTAAATACTTATAGCCTAAAAATCTACCTACACCTGATGATGACTATGTCGAAACCGGTCATGTATTTTAAGAAATAATTTGTGAAATAACTAATAAAGTGGAAAAAAAGTGCAAGTGTTTAGTGTATTATTACTATAGTTCTATAGTAGTTCATATGGCATGTCTCTTGCATTCAGCGTTGTGTATATGAGCCTTAACAGAGCAATACATTAGTAAACACTGTATCAGCCGCTTTGGACAAAGGTCAACATGTATCTCGATCCATTTTACAAATTGACCCTCATTGTGGACTTTACTGCTTTGTGATAAGGACTACAATGCAGCCAATAATCTTGATGCGCCGTCAATTGACCCCCGAATTTGTACCTTAGTGCTTTGTGATAAGAGCTAATTATTTGGATGTGGTGTCAATTGAAAGGAGGTTGAATACGAGTTTTTGTCTGATGTTAAAATGTATCAATCCCATTTGCCTCTAAAGCCTAAATACACCCTTTTATCAAGTATAATTCGAGTTCACTACCAAATTGCTATCTACATACGTGCAAACTACGTGACTAATTTAAAACACTTTCTTTTGGAAGTCAATTTCATTTGTTATCTATAATTACCTAGTGTCTATGCCGAATGTCGATGTGTTTGAAATTTATACAATTACAGATTAATCATAATATTAATTGCAACGACACAAAACACTAACGAAGACACGTGAGCTATTTGCTTTATCATTTCGTTATCAGTCACAAAACTCTAATGTATCTGATAATATTTGCGATAACAGCTTTTAGTTTATACAAACACTGGCCGAATCTTCACATCTCTGACGTTCCATTTTTAAACAGAGACTAAAAACGCGGGAAAATGTGTCGCGTGTTACTCGTGTTTTTGTTTGTATATGGAATAAATTCCGAAAGTCTCTTCGAAGGTTCCAGAGTTGTCGGCGATAAGTTGTTACACCGAAGTGTGGAAGTGAAACAACCATTTTTCTACGTCCGGACAACAGATGTCGCTTTTCCGAAGTATTTCGAAGAGGCTGGCAACATTATAACCGCAGTTAATGTCACAGACAATGGCTACGGAGATGCCACAGCAGAAATTGACTATGGAGGTGTTGGAGAGAGGTACGCGAACATACACTTAAGAAGTGACGTGTGGGATGGTTTTAACTTTACGGTGGAAATATACGGCATTGATGATAATTGAATAAATGGGATTTATTTTCAATGTTTTGTTTTTATTTAATTATCAATCAGAAATAATTTTACGTATTCGTAAAATTTTCCTAGCGTATTCGCTAGGAAAATTAATACCCTCGAAGTTATTAGTCTGTGTCAGATTTTATAATTATATAAGACGAAAATAACAAAGTATTTTTTAAATTGTCACTAGTAAATGACCGGTATTCCTCAAAATATACATACTGAGTATCTGGGGGACGTAACAGAAACGTTAGGCAGACACGTATTCGTAAAGTTTTTGAATGACAATATAAACGCTGTATACAATTATTCTCATTCGATAAGGTACGAATACGTAGCTATCAATTGTTCCTGATAAACCCTCGGGTCGGAGGATTAACGGTTAACCTCACTATGGAAGATCTAGCGTGCGATAATGATCTGTAGTCGAAGATTTTCATCTTAGATTGAATATATCTTGAATATATGGATGTACCTAATTAGTTTTGAATCTCACCTGGTGGTGGTCCTATACTGCAAATTTTGCAAACAATATAATGATATCTATGGACGCTTTACATCACGTCAATCCAGCCCCGTACTAAGGCCGTGTTTCACGAAGCAATGTTAAAGTTAACGCCATATTAAAATACCATGCCATCTCATTAATTGACAGGAAATACCACAAACATGATATTTAACATGGCGTTAATTTTAACATTGCTTGGTGAAACACGCCCTAAGTATCTTAAGAACTTGTGTTACAGGTACCTACCAGACAACAGAAATATATATTTTTTTATTATTATATTAATTTACAAATTTAAAACACATCTATGATCCAGGAACATAGAAAACTTTTTGTTCTTTCCATAGGTCCAACCACTAAACCCTCTGTAGTTGAGTGGTTGAGCCGTTGTAGACGTCCTATACAATGGAATAAAATATATTATAACAGTATATTTACAAAACAATGTTTTACAAAGTCCAAATAATTAGATTTCATGATTTAGGTAAAGTAAGAATAGTAGTTATGAAATTATTACTGACGCTGCATAATATTATAATGATCAATTGACGCAATGTCTTCCTACATACTTGACACTTGCATAGTCCTTTAAATGAAAGAGGTCTGAATGCGGCGCGGAGATCTACGCAACTAAACTAAATGTTACTAACATTATGGCCTACCATCCCATACTATCTATGTATAATACAAAAAAATTGCAATAGATGTCACTACTATTAACGTTTGTAAATTATAAAATGTTTATATGCCGAGTTAATTACAAATATTGACATTAAAATAAAGATAAGCATATTTTTTAAGTATAACATCAGATTAAGCTAAATTCAACTCCTTAATTAAGAAATTAGTATTTTCAAATAGTGACGCTAGATGGCGGTTTCCGAAATGTGCCTGGACTTCACCTATAGCTAGTCGAATTGCCAGTATTAGAGTGGTACCATTTTATAGTACTAGGTCGTGTCTCTGTTATATATCTACTTTGTGCTAACACTATGTGCTCCTAGACCTAAATAAAATAATTTATAGATCAACCTATCCTATATGATCCCCAAAGAAAAGCTAAAGCTTATATGTATTTAATAAGATAAGGTGTTATTATTTACGGGTTATTGCTACAAATACTGATGTCCAATATAACTTGATACGATTTATTTTTATGTAATTCCTCTAATTTCGAAGTTTTTTCCGAAATTTCGAGAGTCTTCTTTGACAAAATGGAAGGAATGTAGAGTTTGAACTTTATTCGTCGAAAACGAGTTCTAAGTTTTAACAATTTCGGTATATTTTTATTATCTACTTTGTAGTATAACGCAACCGGGGCGTAAGGTTCAAAAGTATAATAAGTAAGTAAAAAATCCTTTTACCCGACATGGACCGGTTCCGCACTTAATTATTTTTGTTGTTTTTTTTATCGGTGTGGAATTCTAAAATGGGCTAGAATCGTTTAAAAGGCTTTAAATTATAGATTAGGATGAGGCCTTGGGAAAATGAATTTAAGTGGTGTAAATTGTTACATTGGTGGCATAATAATAAAACGTTTTTGTTGCTTTTATTATACGCTAGAAAAAAATGTAGTATACATACTATGAACATAGGTATATATTTAAAACATAACTTTTAATAATTTATATTTCGGATAAACATTTTCTAATATTATATGTAGGTACTAATTACATAAAAGTGCAATTTAAAAATTTTTTTGAAACTCCTGTAAAATAACAATAGCAAAATATCGAAACTGTAAAACAGTTTTTAGGCAAAGGCATTACGGAAATATATTTGGCTTTGAATATAAACTTCTCAATTAAAAATCAATAAAATTTTAATCTAAAATGGTAGATAAATTAGTACCAACCGTTTTGAACTTTATTACCTCTATGTAGAGCAGAGTAACAATTAAGATATTTGTTTTACGAAGATTTAATCATATTTAGTGTATGATTTAACAGGAATTATACTACACTAGATGTATTATAGTTATCTATAAGTGAAAAGATTACACAGCTTGTAAAGTTATTTTATGTCACTGTTTGTTTTCCAATTAAAACAATAATATTATTATGAAATGTACGATACATACGGTGAACTTTGAATCGCATACTAAAAATGATCAATTTATCCCCACTTCTATCTATATAATGACTTATTACTTATTACTAAACGAAGATAATATTTATCAGATAATATTAGGTAATGTTTTAATTATCATTTTTAATGACATTTGGTAGAGTCCGATGAATGTTATTATGTTAAAATATTGTATTTTATATTTCTTAATTCGCTTGTGCTCGTCAGCTAGTGTTGTGAATATCGACAATCCGTTTATCGAGATCAACGCAGAGGACTCTAGTGAGGGGAACAAGGGAGCAATAATTAACGGCACCTTCTACCAAACTGTCAAGAGTTACTACTGTAGGACAGCCAGTACTGCCAGTGAGTAAAAGAAATTATTATAAACTAAATTCAAACTAAAATACATAGTTACCATACTTTGTATTTCAATTTGAATATATGAAATTGTATTTCAATTTGTAGATATTTTTAATTAAGTATTAAAATAGAGAATTAGTTTTAAAGTATTTTAATTAAACAGGAATACAAAGTTACCATTCATGTAGTTAATGTAATATATTATAAAATAATAATTTACATACTGCTATTGAGCCTTCTTCATCTCGAACACTTGTAATTGATGGTACTGTAGGCTCTTTCAAAATCATAATATTACTTATACAGTAATAAAACATAAAACATATTTTTCTCACTTTATTAGTTGTTTTAAACTAAAGTTTTTTGTTAAACTATCGAGTCATCATCAGGTGTAGAACGTACCGGTATATTTAGATTCACTAAAGAAACAAAGTACAGTAATCTCAGGAAACAAAATATATTTTGTTAATCAACAAAAACAATTTGTATTCTACATAGTTAAATACTCCCTTACTATATTGGGAACTACTTACTAAATTGGGAACCTCCTTTTTTGGAAGTCGGTTAAAAGGGCGAGGCGACATCTGAATAATTACTGAAAGTCATCCATTGATTCGTTATCAATGGATGACTTTCAGTAATTATTGTTATTTGTCACATTTTGTGTTTGCATTTTCACTAAATAATGCTTTAGACCAGGAGCTTCTGGTATACGGCTCCAGCGCCTGGACGTTCCCACTTCAGGATGTCAATCTCACACTGCAATACCCCCCTAATAATGTAAGTATTCTTATTGAAATATATAATTAAACTTTTTCTTCAGTATCTATTTTATCCTCCTATAAATCAATGAACGCCGGCTGTATGCACGAAAACGCATAGTCACGTTCCGCCTGAGCCGAGCGTGCAAGCGAGAGCGTTGCGTCTGAGTAGAAGAGAGACAGGAGTACAAAATCTACACGTCAACCGTTTATAAAGTGAACTGAAAAATTTATGTGGTTTTCATTGATTTCATTGACGATTACACACCTTGGGAATAAGATGGCCACATGCAAGGCTACCTCAATGTACCTTACGTACTCTGACTTTTGTTATAATATATAGATTAAGTTTTACATTGTAAACATATTCTGTATACACTTTTTAAAAGAACAAGTTAACATCTTTTTGCTAAAAGATGGCCCCGTCCGAGTTTCTTACGCCGGTTCTTCTCGGCGGGCTAGGGATGAACCGGTGGTAGCCTTTTTGTTGTTCCAAAAATACTATTTCATTTGGAAACAAAATATTTTGATTAGATTTTATTTTATTTAATTTGATAGCTTTTCATCAATATGTAATTATGACGTTATCACGTAAACTTATCGACTTTAAAGTCACTATTTTTTTGACAGACCAGCGCAGAGCTGGGCAATGACTACGTGATTACAGAGCTGCGAGTTATACTGTACATGGATGGGTCCGCCAGCCGCGGGTACATCAATAGAGGGGGACTGCTGCAGGTATAGAGTATACTCTATAAATTTATTAAAAAAACTAAACAAGACCGTGTCCGAGCGTGCACTTTGCCATTGCAGGGCTCTAATTGAAAAAGGTAATCGCTACTATCACTTTCGTTCGAAAACAAAAATATATTTAATTTGACACGAATCACATACCTACAGTTTCATGTATCTTAGCGAGGCCATAAGCCCGGATGGAAAAGAAGAAGGCTCGACGCTCGGACTTTCCGGACCATGGACCAATTATACTGAATTGGTCCCCCGGTTAAACTGAGCCCTTCACGAAGTTACTAGGGCTCTGATTCAAGATGCCATCTCTATTTATCGCTTACGAAGTTCGCTAAATGACGAGCGAAGTCGTTCGTCATTTAGCGAAGCTTATGTCAAATCCCATACAATTTGTTTTCGAACTTCGTAAGCGATAAATATCTATGGCATCTGGATCTTTTAGGTCTGTATAAATAAAACAATCTCAAACCCAACCTCACTTGAGAACCTATTGGACAGATAAAACAACGTTTCGTTTCACTTTTTAAAGTGATCAACTTCATTAATGTTACATAGTACTTTAATTTATTTTCTTTTTATTCCTTTATATTCATATTATAGATTACAGAAAACAATAAAATAAGTATAATGTATATTTTTATAATCTTTTTTTTACGTTTTAAGAAAGAAAAAAATTAAAGTGTATAACCTAAGTAAAATTCTTCATTTTTAAAAGTGAAACGAAACGTCAAGGTGAGGTTGGGTTTGAGATTGTTTTATTTATACGGGCCTACATCGCCTCTAAAATACTGACACTTAGAATTACCTAGTATCCCAAGAATCCTCCCCGCCCCTTCCTGGTCAATAAGGTCACGATCTTGAAATAAGGAACACGAATGAATGAGGAGGTTCTATCTGCATTTGTGTTTTTCAGAACAACATCAGCATGACGTTTATAGTGGGGAGCGTTACTCGCCTGTCCCACCACTTCTGGTTGTACGGGGTCCCGCGCCCACCCCCCACCGCCACGGAGAACTACAACGCCATATACCACCAGATGTGCTGAAGTAGACAACAAAGAGAAGAGTGATATTTCATCAATTTACGTACAGCTGTTGAATTTACGATATTCTTAATAAAAAAAAATTAGGTATCTGAGACCCATATCAACAAATAATTAATTACAAAAAATAGTTTAAAAAATTCAGTTAGAAAAATAAAACAATTCAAGGCATTAATAAAAAAAAATAGACAATTCGAAAACTATCCCTAAAAAATTAGCCTTAATTTTGATTCTGTAAATCTATAATATTATAAAGCTGCAGAGTTCTTTGTTTGTTAATTTGAATGTAATCTAAGGCAATGCTTGATATATTATTATATTGCAGCTAATGAACTGCAGTATTCTATTAAAATTAAGTATGGGGTAGCACTTTTATCGAGGAATAATACAGGGTGTAAAAAGTCACTATAATATTGAGATACAATTATACTACCGTTCCTCATTTTGGAAATGATTTTTTTTTGTCAAAAGCTAAAGATTTATTATTATTTTATACCATTTCATATTTTTTGTCACAAGAATAACGTAAAAGCAAGAAAAATATACTTTTCTAGAATGAGAAAACTTAGTATCATCCTATCCCATCCCAAAGTTATAGTGACTGTTCTTTTTACATCCGTTATAGTTTTTAGTCTATGGGTGTATCATAGACGGGTTGGTTTACGTTTGAATTAAAATTAAAGGACGGACTATACACTATATTTTTACAATGACAATAATGGTACATACCAGGGATGAAATGGATATGAAATTTCGGATACGGATTAATTAAATGTTGGTTTCCTTTTTACATTTGCAAAACTTTCATTTCGGTTACGGATATTTTTTTATATCGGATATCCGATAGTTTCGGTTACGATTATGGAGCTCCTTTACATCCTTGGTTACATACCATGATAAAACGTAACGTAACCCTACTTCAGATCGTTTACAAGGAACACATGATATGTAAAGCGTTTTCAATTAAGCTAAAACATATCGATCCGTTTTTAGTGGGCACTCGGGTTTTATTATTAGTCTAGACAAGCTTCGACCCAGGTGAGCGTTGAAACTTGAAACCACCTCAAACTATGTTTTATTTAAAGGGTTAACATGCATTATAATGCATGTTAATCCTTTAAATAATCTCAAAGTTATTATTTATTATTATATTATTGTGCAAATGAACGAGTGTCGATTTTGCACAGTTAAAGGCATGTTTCACCAAGCAATGTTAAAGTTAACGCCATGTTAAAATACCATGCCTTCTCATTCATTGACAGGAAATACGAGAAGGATAACATGATATTTAACGAAGCATTAACTTTAAGATTGAAACGCGCCCTAAAGCTTAGGAGGAATATTTCCCGGTTCCGAACCCAAGTAGATATGTATTTTTCCGTTGAAAAATGCTACTTGCTGCATCTCGTGGAACACGGGGATCCCTACCACGGGTATGTGGGGTTCGCTGCGTCCGTTATGATGGTAAGTGGACGCAGCCATACCCACTACAACTCGGCGGTTCTCCGACAGAACCGCCGCCCTTGGAGCCATGAGAAATACAATACAACCGCGACGGGCGCCTGCACTGTGGGGTAGCTAGGCCTTCTCATTGGAGGCCTTCTGAATGCATAGATATGCCTTACAATGCAGGATCATCAGAAATGATTCATGCGTCGGATGGGAACGTTAAAAGTCACTGTGCCAGTTCTCTCGCCAGTCGGGTAACCGTCCCACTGGGTTATGAGAGTAATATGGAAAGAGAGTAGCACTATAACTGTGACTCCGAAGGTGGCCTGGTTTCAACAAATCCCGCCATCGACACCAAAATCGATGCTTAAATAGGAGCTCATCATCCTTAGCTCATCATCCATTTCACCGGGACACCATGGCAGCGCTACCAGTCGCCGCTACCGACAAAATGTATACAGCTGTATAGAGACCAAACGGACACCCGGTGAGTAACTCTCTATAGAGCTGTACAAACATTTTTATGTCCCTGTGAAATAATATACCTATCCCTTACATATTATTAAACAAACTCCGCCGCATCTGTCTGTTTGCGATAAACTCAGAGACTACCGCTCTTGTCGTTGCCGTTTTCAGCAATGGACAGAGTGGTACTCGATTAAGGTTTTAGTTATTAATTGGGCCCGGTAGGTGGCGCTGCTGTTAGTGCGTCTAACAATCTTAAGGCGGGTCGGTCGCTGGGACAGCTAGTTACTTAATAAGACTATATTTACTCACAACCAGCTTCCATTAGTCCAAGGCTCCCGTCTTCTCCTAGGGGTTTCAGCAGACAGGATCCACACCAGCGCCGTCAGTAGTACCAGGAGCTGGAACACCGTACTCGACGCCATGGCACACCAGTCTTCTTCACATTGTTACTTTTTAGTTCAAAGTTCAGTACTCTATTCCGCTTCAATCTACACTAATATTATAAAGAGGAAAGATTTGTATTTTTATATTATGTAACGACTTAACTCAAAAAGTACTAGATCGATTTTAATAATTCTTTTTTCATTAGAAAGCTACATTATCACTGAGTAACATAGGCTATATAAAAATGAATTGCTGTTCGTTAGTCTCGCTAAAACTCGACATCAGCTGAACTGATTCGGCTATTTTTGGTCTTGAAATATTCGTGGAAGTCCCGGGAAGGTTTACACGGTTTCCATGCTCAACCAAGTGGGCACAGGTCAGCTAGTGAGATATAAATGTTAACAAAACTTAATAGAGGCGGCTGTAATACAAATGTCTCTTATTCACCGCACAATAACGCTAAGCGGGCTTACTTCCGACATAATCGAGAATCGATACAGTTCGATCTTTTGGTATTTTTTTTTGGTGGATTACTTTAAAACTAACCAGCATATATTTGATTCTCAGTCTAAGTATTAACCGCCCGTTTTGCGATAATCAAACGATAAGTTTGCGAGCGATAATCGCACCGCGAGGGCTGCGTAACCGCACAAAACTCCGGTCTCGTGAGTTTTGGAAATAGAACTCCATTCTGCCACCGCGGCGGACCAGGGCGGCGATTCTCAGGCCTCGAACATAGTTCCGAATATTAGTATATCCCGCTCGCACGCGCGGTAAATCTCGTTTGCATGAGCGGGACAGACCGATAGTAAAAACTAAGTTCGAGGCCTGAGAATGGCCGCCCTGGGCGGATACTGCTTCGTGAGTCCTTGCGCCCTTACTCTCCAAACTGAATCAGATTCGATCGTGGCGAATACACCCAAATAAATTGACGTTTGTTTATTTTGATTTTCAGTCGATTGTTATGGTCGGGAGTACAAAAAGTTACGATTTAACGATTTTCTTTATGCTGGTTAGTTTTAAAGTAATCCACCAAATAAAATACCAAACGCCGTTGAGATCGAACTGATTCGATTCTCGATTGTGTCGGGAGTAAGCCTGCTGTATTCTACAAAGACTGCGGTTCCGCAACCGCGGCGGGCGCGGATGAAAACCGCTTCGTGAGTCCTTAGCCTTAAAAGAAACAATGACTGCTTAATTTGGTCGGATTTCATTTTTTGTTTACGTATATCATTTTGAATCAGAACAGATACTTCGTACTAGCATGGTACTAGTTAACTTTTATTGGTAAAGTATGTGCTAAGAGGTACAAGAATTACTTCATAATTATTTAACCTAAGTTATATTATGGTGAGTACATAATATTAATATTTCCGTTTCTCTATCAATATCTTTTTCAATGTTGGCCCCATTGAAAACAAATACTATATTTCATAAGGGCCTACTTAGTAGAGATTTTGACATAAAGTCTTATTATATTTTTTTCTCAAGCATTGACTGGCTAGTACTTCCAAAAGAATTAAAAAATATATAATATATCCTACCCAAAAAAATGTAATCTCAATAAATAAAATAATAAAAACTGGAAGATGAAATACCACGATGTCATCAAAGGTTATTAGATAATAATTTATGCAATTAAACTCATATTGATTTCAAATGTCAGCCATCTTCCTCGGATTTGGAACACAATGCTCAATGGCGGAACAAAAGCGTTACTAATTTCAAAAAGGGAACGTAAGGTCGTTTAAGCCCAACGACACGACAACTACACGACTACAAGATATTGCAGATGTTTTAAAGAAAGTGTTAAAACCCCCGGTTTTTCAAACGCTATTTAAATGAATAATCAATTAACATGGCATTCAAATCAACAACCAAACAAACATTGAACGCTGATTAGTGGAATATTTTTGTGTGTGATGAAGTTAGATATTTTATAATTACATCACGCTCGTACTTGCAAGATTGGTTAAAATTCCACAGATAAGGTTGATTCACCAAAGACATACAATTTGAATCAACCTTATTTGAGGAAAATATCTGTCCGTTCCTTTCTGTCTGATAATTAATATTCCACCAATCAGCGTTCAATACAGGTGGATGATTTGAATGACATGTTAGTTGATCATTCATTTGAATAGCGTACGATAAAACGATGGTCAAAATCGGTCTTAAGAATTGCTATAGCAACCTCTACGAGAGAACCCATTCGACAGATAAAACAACGTTTCGTTTCACTTTTAAAAATGAGCAACTTAACTGTAAATATGTATCTACATATTTACAATAAAAAAAAGAAAAATAAGCCATTTCAAAAATAATTACTTGAATTTGACAATTATTTTTATGAAAATAGAATTCCAAATTATTTGAATAAGAACAACGGTAAACTAGAAAGAACTTGAAAGTAAAGCAAATTGTTTAAAACAACTTAACCGATTACTTTTGTTTTACGCGTTTATATTTTTGACGACCTCAACATTACGTAAGTCAGAGTAAGTTCGATAGGTTTCGTCACAAAGTAGATAATATAAGTTTCGTATAGAATGCCTATAGTGTGGGTGTACCAGAAAACACTATTAGCAAATTATTCTATCTCGACACTACACCTCAGAGATTTGCAGATTACTTGAGTATACCTACGTTGAGTAAAGTACGTATCGTCAGCAAAGCAATTGTTATTATTTTTATTAGACATTTTCATTGTTTAAACCTTTTGAGTGTAAATGTTAACAAAAATAAAAATATATATTGTTAAAGACTTAGCTGTAAATGTTATTTCCAAATTCCAATTTATTTTTATTTTCTCATTATATTTTTTTTCATGGAGAAAAAATACAATATAAATTAGAAAGGTTAAGATTTAAAGTTTATTTGTAATTATTATTAAGTATTATAATATAGTTGAGTCGAATTATTATTAACTGAGCTTATAAGTAAGTATAAGTGATTACTGATATTGTTTTCCACGTAAGTACCTGTACCTAAAAATAGGCTAAGTATTTAATTCGCAGTATTACTTGTTTGGTTTAAATTTAAATTCTAATTTGTTCTCAAATTTCGAGTCTCCTATCTATGGATTTTCTATTAATAAAACATTTTTTTTAAATTTCTCTTGTTCACGTACAACAAATCATATTCTCATCAAACCTTGCAACAAATCAACGTCTATAAACTTTTCAACACAACTAAATAAAAAAAAACAGCACTTCGTTTTAAATGTCAAAGTTATTAAACACTTTTTATAGTAAGTAGTTTAAATAAAATTTTATTAATAAGTAGTTTAAAAAAAAGTTCGAATAAAATTAACGATATCACAACACTAGTAATACTGTAACTTTTATACTATATAGTGATGTTCTTTAAAGTTTTCATATCGATATTATTATAGAGCGCCCTCAGCGCGCCGCGTCCGGAGCGAAAGGCATTCCTTACAGAACTGTTACTATTGTGTTGGCTTCAAACTGGATTTGCCGTGGCCCATCCCTACGTTTTCAGTTCTTTTTTGCTTGGCTTTAGGCGTTGGTGAAGCGGTCAATGGAATGTAGACTTCGTTCCGATTTAATGTGATCTAAATGTAAACAAGAAATCGAAATCCGACCGCAATTAATGTGCCATTGTACTTCTTCATTACGTGGTCAATGCGTGACACTTCAATTGGTAGCATTACATCCGCTCATACAGCGTTGCCAGATATATTTCTTGCCAAGTCGGGATTTTGGAAATTTTGAGTGAAAAAAGCGGGATTCTTTTGTCGAAAGTGGAACATAGTAAAATAAACGTATATAATCAAAAGTTTTTGAATATTTATCTTTTTATTTGAATTCAAATAATGTTTATGTGACAATAGATAGTAAAAATATCCATGGAAATTGTATTTTAATAAAATTATGATTTTTAAATCAAATTTACTCTATCGTTAAATAAAATCGTTGAGTAAAATCGTTAAAAATTTAAGTCGTCGTACTAACGTCCCTATTTTTTCCTTTTTTTCATAAGTTAATTATTAAAAGAAATATGGACGTTTAAAAGCCTACAAAATATGGTTAGTGTTTCGGCTGTATTTAAACAATTTGAAACAAATTAGAGTACATTTTAAAATAAAATCAAAACATATTAAAAAGGAAACCTAGGGGTAGTCGATTTATCGTGCTTCTAATAGGTAATTTCAATTCAAGCTGCAGTTGTCTCTATCGGTTTGATCGGGCAGTTGCGGGACAGGAATACAATTTAGAAATACCTATTTTTCATTTCTCTAGACCGTGGTGTATGCTCCTAAGGCGAGGAATAACCGCAACTAGCGTCGCTCTTTTTAAAATAAATTTTACAATGACACAAAGATCTTATTAAAAAAAGTAATCGGTTCAAACTTTAAGTTAAACTAATTTATTATAGTAATATATAACAGTGAAAGTAATATTATATATTATACCTCGTAAGTAATAACTAAAACGGCCGTTTTAGTTATTACTTACGAGAGTAAATACAGTATAGGATTTAGAGCTGTAATTAAATGTCAATAAATTAGTTTAACTATTTACTTAAAGTTTGAACCGATTACTTTTTTTAATAAGATCTTTGTGTCATTGTAAAATTTATTTTAAAAAGAGTGGCGCTAGTTGTGGTTATTTCTCGCCTTAAGCTCTTAAAGTATTTAGCTTGAAGCCTAAGCACAATTACAAAATCTATTAACATCATGTGAGGTCATAGAGCAGGTGAAACCTCCAGAAACCACTCACAGCTGACCCTGTTCACCTGCAAACCCACGGGCACACTGTAGGTTAATTAAAAGCAACTGTAGTAACATCATCATTATTTTAAGCATGACGTCCACAGCTGGACGTAATCCTCCAAAGTATTATATGAGGGTAGTTGCTTTTTTTCAGTTTTTGTTTTTGTTTCTTTTTTACAGTTTAATTAGGGGGTAGTTGATTATACTCGCCATGCTTGGCAGGCGGGTTGGCGTTACCTTACCTTCTTAGAACACATTATTCAGACAGGTGAAAAAGCAAAGCGAAATTTCTATGCCTTTACAAGAATATCGACGTCGACATGGGGTCTTTCATATAAAACCCTAAAATTTATTTATTCGGCTACATATCTAGGTAGTATATGCTACGGGGCTCCCGTGTGGGCCGACAGGGCAACTATCGGTGCTGCCAGACGCAAGCTATTACAAAGCCAACGTCTCGCGTTAATCTTTCTATGCAAGGCCTACCGTACCGTCAGCACGGAAGCTCTGCCAGTACTCGCTGGGGTCTTACCAGTCGACCTTGAAATACAGCGTCGGGCAGCAATGTATTATCGTAATAAAAGTTTAACTGGCCCGTATTTCTTAAACGCACGCGACAGAAACAAAATATTAAGATTATTCGAACCAGTAGATATTTCAATACAATACCTAATCTCCGAATGGCAGACGCGACGGGAAAACTCCACAAAAGGGCGCCACCTGTACAACTTTTTCCCATGTGTACGCGAACGGCTCTCCATGCACTGGCTAAATATTGATCACTGCGTTTCACAATTCCTGACCGGTCATGGTAATTTTAAAGCGAAACTATACGGATTCAAATTGGTGGAATCACCTCTATGCGAGTGTTCGACCGAAGGCAACATTTTCGAACAAACGGCGCATCACATTCTATGGGAGTGTGATCTCTGGCGAGATGAAAGAACTATAATGCTTAACAGCCCAATTTGTAAATCTGGAGTCGCATATTACGGTGACCTCGTGGACAGCGCTAGGAATTTCCGTGCATTCAAGCGTTTCTGCCATAATTATTATTGGAAACATTCATCAACATCATAATTAACCCCCATAAATTACATAAACTCATAAATAGATTACAAAGACATAATAATATATATTCCCGTGGTGCTTTCCCTTAATTTTTGGCCTTTTGTTTCATTACAATTTTGTACTGTCTCCCACTTTTATTGGGGAGGGAAACTGGAATACTTCCTACTCCTCCTTTTTTCTTCCGATTAATTTCGTTGTGGGTCCCAAGACAGATTTAGCTTTTCCCTCGGGCTCCCCTGAGATCATATCAAAGGGTTTGTCGTGGTTGGTTACCGCTGTTGATCCTGGCTTACAGGAGTTGCAGTGGTGGGAATGTGTGGTGGGCCAATGCCCGTTAAAAAAAAGGCGGGTTGGCGAGCGCAGCGAACAATACGGAACGCTGTTGCACATTTCCGGAAATACCGGCTATAATATTAATGAGATACAATATTTTAAGGTGTGTTTGGGTCCCGTACATAGAGTTTAATGTGAAAGTATCAGCGCTGAAAGATGTTCTTTTTTTAATTAATGTGTGGGAAAATTTACAATGTTGGGCCATTTCTCATACAAAAGTCAAAAGTAATGCGCCAGCGCTGGTACTTTCACAGTATACTTTACATATATGAGACACACACACACACCCTAAAGTATTATCTCTCATTTATTTTACACCTTGTATATACCTAGTATTATGAATGTGAAACTAAAGGGCAAAACCATGAAAATATATTATAACTATAAACTCTTGTTTTATTTAAGATCATTGGAGCAAAACATCATGTTTACTTTTTTCAGTATTTTTATTATCGAAAAGGCAACAGAAATATATCGTTTGTGATAATTTCAGTTTGTTCTATAGCAGTTCGTACGATACAGCCTGGTGAAGAAAGCAAATCTTAGTACCTAACAGGGATGAAATGGATATGAAATTTCGGATACGGATATTAAATTATTTCGGATTATGCGTTTGTTTCGGATAATTTCGGTTACGGATATTACATTTACAGCAGCAAAACCATAATTTCGGATTCGGTCACGGTTATGGATATTTTTAATATCGGATATCCGATAGTTTCGGTTACGTTTACGGACCTCCCTAACAACCCTGGGGGCCTACTCAAGATGCCATCGCTAATTGTCGCTTACAAAGTTCGATAACAAAATGTATGGGATTTGACATAAGCTACGCTAAATGATCGCGATTTGGTATGTCATTTAGCGTACCTTATGTCAAATAGCGATAATTAGCGATGGCATCTTGAGTAGGACCCTTGTACCTAATACCGTTTTACAGGATACGTAACCTGTAAAACCTGTAAGAGGAAATATACCGGCCGTTTTTTCATACAAAAATAATTTTTCCTCCCTGGATAAACCCACTAGCGTAACATTTTTTTTGCCGAATAACTATCTATACTATTAGTACGTCTCTATTTTTTCGTTTTTTTTTTCATAAATAAATTATGAATAAAGATGGACGTTCAAAAAACTAAAAATTATGTCCAGATTTTCGGCTGTCTTTAAATATAAAGGAAACATAGCTCAAGCTTTTTTTTAGTTTATAATGAAAAATGTACCTAAATCGTTTAAGTTTTGAAGGAGGAAACAGGAAACAGGGGTCTCCTAATCGTCGACTTCTCGTACTTATAATAGTTGTCTCTATCTAGGGTTGCCATCAATTCGGGTTTTTCCCCGGATTTGTACTACATCTGGGCGTCTGGGGAGCGTCCGGACCGGACTGCCGATATAAAAATTTAGATTTTTTTAGTATTGAGATTTTTGGAATTTGGTGAGGCGTATATTTGTTAGTTTTGGGCTCCAGAGCTTTGAAGTGTTATGTCCTAGTTTTTTAATTTTAAAGCTGGTAACCCTATCTCTATCAGTTTCATAAAAATGACAAATAAAATCGCTTGTCATGTAGCGAAGCTTGTAATTAAATGCCAATAAATTAGTTTAACTATTTACTTAAAGTTTGAACCGATTACTTTTTTTAATAAGATCTTTGTGTCGTAGTAAAATTTATTTTAAAAAGAGTGGCGAAGGTTGCGGTTATTCCTCGCCTTCTCAAACCTCAGTTTTGAAAAAGCTGTCTTCACTTTATATTTGCTCTGAGATTAATAATATTATGATGTATTTTGACTTGGGCGTTTATATTCCGGTTGCAAGCGACAACAGACTACTCGAGTGGCGTCTGGCTGTATAGTACTATAGTATAGTGTAGGTACTATAGTATACTAAATAGTGTTAAGTAGTGGTGCTGGACCAGTGTTTGTCCGGCTTGTACACACTTTGTTCTGTTTTGTATATAAATACTATACCGGGGACCGTACTCCAAGTTACATTTAAATGTTGTAATTTTTTTTATAAGAAGTACTGTTTTTTTATTTTAATACTTTTATAACATTATTAAGTAGAATTGTCTTAAATTTGTAAAAAAAAATATTTATATAAATTGAAGATAGGCTGGTAGGCTAGGCTAGGTACGCTGGTAGAAAAAAAAATTGCATTGAGGTTCCGAAGTGTGACATGTGAAAATGGACATATTAAACTACGGGACTACCACAATAGGCTACTTTTTATCGCGGTAGAATGTACAATGTACAAAGTAGAATCATGGACCAATAATATGTAACTGGTCTATGGTAGAATGTAACAAAATGGCTGTAATCTTCGTGTTGTTGTAACTTTTAAGTAATTAAATCAAGTTTTACCGTGATTTACTTATCACTTACCAGTTGTCACAGCACTTACTAGTTACTGTGGACAAGTGAGAACTTAAGTGCTCGCCAAGTCATTGATTGGCAATTTAACTGTTTTATACCTTTTAACTTTTAAGTAATTCCGTAGTTTACAATTAGGAGATACTCAAGTTCTTAAATGTAGCTATTATTATGCGGTACTTTCACTTTAGATATTTTTTATATAATCTAGAACACTTACTGCCACTATTACTCCGAGGATTAAGATAAAAATTAAGATTCAATCTAATCTTAAACGAAGACACAATAACTCGCTATAATGCTACCTATTTAAATGTCACTTGTAGACATACAATTTTTATGTACCTTAAGTTCAAATTAGAGTTTAAACGTTTATAATTTCAAATTTTACTTAGCCTGTGGATGATGCATAGATTTTTTATATCACATAGTCCGTCCCTGTATCGTGTAGAGTGTGGAACACGCAAGTGCACTTGGGAGGGACTAAGGCGTTGTGATTACATGTTGTCCTCCTGTTTTATAAACACCATAATGATTACGAAACGACACAATCATTTATTACCGATACAATTTACAGCGTACATTGGAAAGAGTTAGCATAAAAGGGTAGTAAGAGAATACTAATCAAAATAAGTTTACATGGAGAGAACAAAGCTAGAGCTAGAACAAGAGCATTATTTATTTATCTTTTAGTGTAAACAAAGCTCGTTTTTAGCGTTTACACTAAAATAATATTAATATTACATAAAAACCAAAACGCGAATAGAACAACGAAATAATGCTCTACGGCTGTTTACATTAAAAGAATTTGACATTGGGGATAGAATGAGCATTGGTTCAATTGATTTACCCACCTTCAAAAA
This sequence comes from Celastrina argiolus, assembly GCA_905187575.2. Taxonomy (NCBI): domain Eukaryota; kingdom Metazoa; phylum Arthropoda; class Insecta; order Lepidoptera; family Lycaenidae; genus Celastrina; species Celastrina argiolus. The sequence continues at coordinate 5,003,597 of LR994582.1, read as the reverse complement.
GCAAATTTTTTTGCGAGTTTCTTACGCCGGCTCATCTTGAAGGGTTAGAGTTAAATCGGTGGTGTGAGTAATTTATGAGTGAATACAAGATAATGTGAGTCGCAGAATTTAGTTTGAAGAAATTCTGCTGCATTCGGTTTAATACAGCCTTTTTTTATTTACACGGTCAACACGTTGCAAAATACCTTTTCTATTCAGCATTTCTTTAACCGATATTCTGCGACTCACTACTACGCTCACGACTAAGTCAGAACTTGTGTTACAGGGACGAGACAACTGAAATATTTTTAATATTTTATTTTAATATTGTTCATAAAATGTAAACAATACCTACCTTTATTAAATACACACCCAGAAACATTGAACACTACTTGCGGTATTAGAACCCGCTACATCCAACTTCTACAACTCCAGAAATATTAACCACTGAGCCGTACTCTAGCTAGAGTCCAACAGAAGTAGCAAAAAATATTATACCTATATTCATTCTTTTATTTAACTTCCCTTCCACAACTTTTTGCAATAATTTAAAAAGCGCTACCTATGATTTAAATGTTGAACTAAAATAATCACCATCTTACAATTGTCTACGCTACTCGCCGTTAGATGTCACTAAGCAAGCCAACATGTCTCATTGTCTATTTTTCTTACGAGATGGCGTTGAACAAAGCTTGTGTCATTATTAGCAGCTGTTATTTATATTTGATACTAGATGGCAAATCAGACCATGATAAACATTATTATTTAATTTTATTGTACGGTCCTGCTAAATAAATTAATTTAATGACGACGTGAAATGTTCAATTTAAAAACATAATTAAAAGAATAAAATGATTGAACAAAGATCAGGGGCAAGAAAGCATTGCCAGGGCTTTCAAGTGCGTTTGTTAAACCTGTTACATTGTACAGTAGGGATATTTTATTATTTAAATAATATTATCATAGACCAATTATACATATTATATAATTTTATATAATATTATTACTCGAAAGAAAAAAGCATAAACTCACACAATTTAGAAACTAGATGCATAATATAATTATAACCATCATATTTTTCCTCTAAAGATCGTAAATTTGTAAAATCTATGTGTTATGAAAAAAATGAAACATTTTAAAGGCGACTTATGTTCAAAGTTTTTGCATTGCACCATATGGGTAGTGTATTGCAGGTAGGCGGGAAAAAATGGGTACAAAAACTCACCTCCGGCGCGCCTGTGTACTGTCTAGTGAACAATAAGTTATTATTAAATCATACAGAGGTACAGAACACCCGGCTTCTTGCGCGAACTTGCTCGATACTTTATACAGCATTATAAAATAGTAACTGTGTCCTCGAATTCGTTCGCGTGGTTTTTGAGTGACTTAAACCGTTTATGCAGCGCAGGCAACGAAAGTCCCCAAATGTGAATAATTTTTCCCGTTTTTGAAACATTTCTCAATGACGCTTCGCTCCTATTGGTCACAGCGTAATGTTATATAGCCTAAAGCCTTCCTCTATAAATGGACTATTCAACAAAAAAAGAATTTTTCAAATCGGACACGTTTAAACAAACAAACAAACAAACTCTTCCGCTTTATAATGTTAGTATAGATAATTCAATGTAATGGTAACTAACATGAATTACTATTAAACAGTGGCGACGGCTGGATTTTCTTCAAATGCATATTTAACATTTACAAAGGCTTTATTTATACAAATAAATTCAAATAATACAGGCTGGGGCGTTCCTCGCCTGTATCACAAAGTAGATAATAGGTAGGTATAACCTGTATCATTTGTATACTACTAGTACAGTTAGGAATTTGGACAAGGGTCTTTAAAAGCTAAGAGGAAAGTGAAGCCGATAGGAATAGAGTTATAGGAACCCCACGCCACTGCTATTAAATATCCTAATAATATTATCCATTAATGGATAACATTGAGGAAGGATGTTTGTTACTCTTTCACGCATAAACAATGAACGGATTTAAATGAAATTAGGTATGGTAGTAGCTTGCATGCTGGATTAACACATAGGCTACTTTTTACCGCACCATTTCGGTTTCCATACGGTTTCTGTGAAGTTTCATTTTGCGCGTACGACCACAAAGTAGCGAGTAAACGTCTACTAAAAGTTTGTTATGAGGTTTAAAAATAGATTATTCCGTTTGGATAAAAATGTATGCTTTTTGGTCTGAGATAACTTAAGGCGAGTAATAACCGCAACTAGCGCCACTCTTTTTAAAATAAATTTTACAACGACACAAAGATCTTATTAAAAAAAGTAATCGGTTCTTTCGTAAATATTCAAAATTCGGACTTTAAGTAAATAGTTAAACTAATTTATTGGCATTTAATTACAGCTCTAAATCCTATACTGTATTTACTCTCGTAAGTAATAACTAAAGTAAAACGGCCGCTTTAGTTATTACTTACGAGATATAATATATAATATTAGTTTAACTATTATATATTACTATAATAAATTAGTTTAACTATTTTCTTAAAGTTCTACTAAAATCTTTGTGTCACTGTAAAATTTATTTTAAAAAGAGTGGCGCTAGTTGCGGTTATTCCTCGCCTTAATTCAATGTTTCATTGAAATTCAATTAACTAATTACCAATTATTATTTTGTTAAACTTAAGTTAGAAAGAACGTAAACTAAAGGTGACGACTTTCGCAGTTAATTTGTAGCATTTTTACACGACTGACAAGAAGGGTATTGTTTATGTCATTTTTGTTCAGTTCAATGTCCAATAAAAATTTTCTCATTTAGGTACACTTACAAGAATATTATATTATGTTCAGTTTTGCCAATTGCAAATTGCAATCATTACTTTTTTAACCGACTTCAAAAAAGGAGGAGGTTCTCAATTCGTCTGTATGTATAATATTTTTTTTTTTTTTTTTTTTTTATGTATGTTCACCGATATTTTCGTCAATTATAGACGGATTTCAAAAATTTTTTTTTTGTTGGATAGAGTTCACTTCTGGGGTGGTCCCATTTTCACCAGGTTAGGATCTGATGATGGGATCCATGAGAAATCGAGGGCAACCACCGAAAATTGTATGCTCGTATGGTGTTTTTGTTACGTAATTATGTCTTACTCTGGTATATGCTTACGGGTGTCAACATCTGATGCGGCTGTGCTGATGATGAAGCTACAGTACTCCTTAAGGGTTAGGAGTTGGAAGGCAGTACTGCAATTGGTCGATGTAAACTATTTAGTAGTATGTAGGGCTAACATGTTGCTTGTGAGGTAAGGACCTAATACATTCGATCGACCAATTGCAGTACTGCTCCCAACTCTTAACCGTTAAGGAGTACTGTAGCTTCATCATCAGCAGAGCAGCATCAGATGTTGATTCAAATGCTTGAACTCAACTCTTAACCGTTAAGGAGTACTGTAGCTTCATCATCAGCACAGCAGCATCAGATGTTGATTCAAATTGCTGATGTTGATTCAAATGCTTGAATCAACATCTGATGCTGCTGTGCTGATGATGAAGCTACAGTACTCCTTAACGGTTAAGAGTTGGGAGCAGTACTGCAATTGGGCGATCGAATGTATTAGGTCCTTACATATGAAATTGGCGTTTTGTCGTACTTAATTTGATCTTAAATATATCCTGTTTGGTTAGGAATTCCAAATTCAAATTTAAACAGCTATTTAGGTACTCATGCATTTGTGTTTTGAAAACCGTAATTCATTTGTTTTTTTCTCTTTTGCTTTTTTTTCTACGTCACTCATTTCACAAAATGGATAACTTAAAATATCGCATTATTTACGAGTACGAGCACCGTGGCACCAGTGCTGCAGAAACGGCTCGAAGAATTAATGCGTTTTTTGTTTCAACGCTTTCGTTCTCGAAATTTCGACCTGCAGAACCACAGAAATAAATCAAGATTTATATTTGGATATCTTCTTGCAAGGAAAAAAATTTAATTCCGATAAGGCAGTCCAAACCACTTTCAAAGATTTCATTGATTCCCGTCCGAATGGTTTTTTTAGTAAAGGGATCAATGAACCACCTATAAGATGGCAAAAATGTATAGATTGCAATAAGTACATATTCTGATTAATAAAATATATTTTAATATGAAAAAATCGCCTTTATGTTCCTCCAATACAAAACGCCAATTTCATATGTATGGACTTAATTATATGTAGGGCTAACGTGATATTTGTAATATACCATCTAGACTCACGGCGAGAAATCTCACCGAGAAGTCTCGCCGGGCCTTCTCGCGAGAACAAGCAATTTATCCACACTCTCATTTGTGATCTGTTGCCTATGCAGTATGGACGACATTGACGAAATTGAAACTGCAGCAGGTTTGGCTCTGTGTGCCATTGCATATTATAACTTTGTCAATGTCGTTGGGTCTACATATGATAATAAAAAATATAAATACCTAGTAAGTAATATCAAACTCTTTCAACTAAGTACCTATTAATAATAATTATAGCTTCCTAAAAATATGAACAATTCGTCAAACGGACGTTGTAATTAGTGACTATAGGTATATATTAAATAAACTGAAACCCTTGAGTAAATGAACTAGCATCTATTTAAGTTCACAACGCATTAGCACAACTAAAAATCGAAAAATAAAATGACTTTTTAAAAAAAAATAAAACCGACTTAAAAAAGAACACAAACGACAAAAACTTTAACCACACAAAATCAGTACCTACATAACTAAAAAGCGATAAATAACCTGATTTATCTACTTAATGCATATTATATATCTACAATTATTTAAATATTTACAACTAAATACCTAATACTTTAACAAAGTCATCTTTAACTATTTAAATATTTACAGTTATCACTTAATTTTGAAGTCGGTGCCAGCCTGCAGCCTTGGTAACGTAGTCTGTTGTGTTGTTTGACGCGCGCGGCCGGCAAACGCAAAGCCACACACACGGCAAAATACAATCTATACTAATATTATAATGCGGAAGTGTTTGTTTGTTTGTTTAACCCATTAACCGCCAAATTAAAACTAACAGAGATTTTTTCAAATAATACTTGTTTTATTACTGTCTACAAGCCAAATAAACACAAAAGTAGGAAAAAACTGAAAAAAAGTTATTAGGTATCCCTACAGGGGGGTGTACTCAAATGCGTACAGCGACGTATTACGGGTGGAAAATTTCAAGACATTGCTTTTCAAGTCATAGTGTTTTGACATACTTTTTACATTACTAACGAATTCTTGCATTACAAATAACATATCGCAATGGTTTTTCAAGCTTCTGGGGATAATATCCAAGTCCGTCATGAGACAAGCTGGGACTATTGAAAACGAATTTTGAGATTTATTTTGGGTTATCAGTCGTAAGTAGTGTGTAATGGAGGGTTGAAATAGCAATTGATCCATACTGTCACTAGTTACACTCATTACATACAAATTCCAGGCATTTGCAACAGTCATAATATATATCATCTAGGTAAATAAAACCCACCACCACTTTTATCCATGAATCGCAATTCTATAAAGCAAAATTGACTAATCAAAGTCGTCTTCACCCATATTTTTATTATATGTTTGGTAGGTTTTTGGAATAATGGCGTTAGCCTTTTCTCGTTACACAGTTATAGATCATCGTCTCACAGCTCCTAACGGTTCAATAGTATCATGATTGTAAAAAGTCGCTATTGTGCAAACACCTTAAAAAGCTGTCAAAAATACTTGATGATATGATGGATTCATTCCCAATTTTACAAGTAATGTTTTGACAACTCTTGGTCCTAAAAGATCAGTGGATACTTCGACAGATTTTCCATGGTAAAAATCTAGCTGCTACCCAGTTTTTGTAAGCAAATCTTATCATGATGATAGCCACATCATTTAACCATCGAATTATCAATCAATATTTTATTACGATCACTTATCACTCTCTACTGAAGAAACTTATCAATTAGATTACCAGATAAGGGCTGAGCTTACAGCATCATTTTGTTCCTCGTAATTTTATTCCTTTTAAAATCCTGAATTTTTGGTCTGGGCATATAGTTCGACACCATTTCAACTCCTATATCTTGATAGTAGGACCTATTATAAATCTTCTCTAAGTTGTTTGTGATACCCAGAAGTAACAATATGCCAATAAACTGTTTCAAGTCAAAAGCATCTATTTGTAATGTATCAAATTAATTGTATCAACTATTTGAAATATAATAATGTTAGTATATGGATCCGGCCGCTGTACGCAAACAGGTACACTTGTATATAAAGTAAGATTTCTCTGAAAATATACGTTTATTTAACATTATTTCTCATTTATTTTATAAATGATTTAAAAGAATTGAAAAAAATATTACCATTTAACAACATAATTGCAACAAAAAATAATAAAAAGTAATAACTATAGTGACTTACTCACATAAACGATTTTACTGATACCTTTGAATCCTCTAAACGTCAACTGGCATAGGCACAGGCAATTCAATAGATATTATAGTAACTCACTAACTCATTACTAATAATTTAAGCGCAAAAAAACGTCAGTGACACTTAAAGTTTTTTAACTACCCTCATTTATTATGCTGTCCCTGATTGGGTACAGAGGCGCCAAATGGGTTAAACGCGCTAATCTTAAGAACCGCTGGTCCAATTTAAAAAATTCTGTCTGGAAAAATTGAAAAATTTTAGTGTCGGTCAGTTTTCTTAATTACATTTATTTGTTTGGCTGGCACCGACTTCAAAATTAAGTGATAACTGTAAATATTTAAATAGTTAAAGATGACTTTGTTAAAGTATTAGGTATTTAGTTGTAAATATTTAAATAATTGTAGATATATAATATGCATTAAGTAGATAAATCAGGTTATTTATCGCTTTTTAGTTATGTAGGTACTGATTTTGTGTGGTTAAAGTTTTTGTCGTTTGTGTTCTTTTTTAAGTCGGTTTTTTTTTTTTTTTGTTTTTTGTAGTTGTTATTGTTGTGCTAAACCTTTTTGTTTTAACCAACAATAGGAAAGCGGTCTTAGGACCTTAGTTAAAATAAACTTTAAAGCAAAAAAGAGAAAGTTGTAAAAGGATATTATTATGATGCAAGTCCTTCCTATGTTTAAAAGAAATCGGCTTACAACTTAAAACTTAAAGGTGCCGACTTGAATAAAAGAGAAAGTTACTAACACAAAAAAATGGATCTCTGAAATAAACAAACGAAAGAATGTAAAGCAATAACTATTTAACATATTATTATTTTTTTGCTTTTGCCCGCGCGGCTGAGCCTTTGTAAATAACACCACAGAAAAATTAATTTTTAATCCAGTACCTAAGCTACTATGGAGTATAATCCCATAGCCACATTTCTTCAATTGTTTTATACAAGATTAAAGAGTTCCAAACACCTATGTTTACAAACTTTTACATTTGAATTAGGTATTTGTAAGTAGATTGTAGTAGGATATAAAAATTAGGAACTAGGATTTTCCTACTACAATAGTTATAGGTACCTAGTACCTACTTAAATAAAAGTTAAAAACCTAATTCGATTTTATAATTTCCACCAAATAAAATTCAAATCGGCATTCTGCGTCTAGAATAAAACAGAACAAAATAATTAATTCCAATTTCAAAAATATTTCCTATTGAAAAATAACGTTTCAAAAACCGAACCAGTCAAGTGGAACGGGGAGTCCTGCACGCACCACGCACACATGCACACACAGCTGATTTACATTCCATGTTTATTCTGTATGTGGTACGCAAAATTGAATCGTTTTGTTCGGTAATTGATATCAAAATCGCTTGTAGCTATACTAAACATTTGTTTAAGAATTTCCTATAACACAACTAAGCGTTTTCAACTTTATTGCGTAGTACTAAGGCTTATTTTACTTCAATGCCTTAAATTGTAAGGTATGACTAGGTTCGGTTTGCGTACATAATAAATTCAACTATAGTATGTATAAAATAGAGTCTGTTTTCGTTTATTTTTATTTTTGTTACCTTTATGTATTTACGCATTTGCTTACTTTGTTGTACATTTACCTGTGTATAAAACATGGCGGCTAGTATCATTTTTAATGTGATTTACTTAATAAATTAATCAGTACTGTAACCTGTTAATTATAGTTTATGAATTATGAATTATTACTACCTACATAGTTATAAGTATACCGTTGAACACTTCTCAAAGTAGGTATATTACAGAAATTTCAGACCAACCACGGTAATGTTGTACTTTTTGGATGTCTCTGCTTCATATTATAGCCGCATAAATAAAACAGGGTCTCGATTCTCATGGCTCGAACTTCGTTTCGAACGGCAGTCAGAAGCAGACTAGCAATTGAATAGTCATTTGTAGTATGAGAATCAGGACCCAGAGCCCTAGTGGTCGAGCGGGACAAGACATAAAAAAAAATTCTCGACACCCATGAGTGAGAATATGGGTCCTGAATCCTGATCAAGCCAGTGTAGTAGGTAGTTGTAGTACTCGCGGATGATGGGTTCCTTACCTAAATTACGTACGTATTTTCCCTTTCTTTTCAAAAATATCTAGGTACCTAACTGCCAATGGCGATATTGCATTTCAAAACATGTAGGTAGTAGGTACCTATAACTGAACGTCTCACATGTCACAGACGGAACGGCCGGTACTAGTAGGTACTATAGGTACTACCTATTAAAGTTTTTGTTTAGTACTTAATTAAACGATAGAAATTAATATCGCAACTCGAAAGTCCAACAAGTAAGCTAGGCGCTTAACCATAGCAGACGTACTAAAAACGGTTGCTTAAATCGTTATTAGATAATAGTCTAGGAGTCAAGCTCAATTTTTGTATTCAATTCAAAATTTTTTTACACATAGAAAACTATTATGAATTGTTATTATAAAACAAAGCTAAATTAAATAGTGATAATCAGTTTTATTTTCCTTATTTAAATGTTTAAAAACCAAGCTAATTCTCAATGTTTTGATATTAATTCTCAAATTCCACGACTCATTCCGAGCCGATTGAATTCGAATATCATATTCAGAACGACGGCAACCGGTTGCCCTTGTAATAGTTGGCCGATGTTATCAAGCGGCCAGTGTAAGATGGCCGGTGTCACAGTCTCGTGGTCTCCTTATGCCGTTGCGATAAGGTCGGCTGGGAATGGTAACACAGGTCTCGCTAGAGTGGACGTAAGTAGTCGGCAAGTGCAGCGCGAACGAAAATATACGGCGCGCTGACTTGTTTTGCCGCCTTATCACTATCGACATAGATTGTCTAAGCTGTGGCGATTGTGATTTCGTACCTATTTGTATGATGACTCTGATATTTCAATCTTTGAATGTAGCAAACTTTTAAACTTTATATCGGAAAAGATTACAGAGCCATTTTCAAGACATTCAAAGTATACATTTTTTATACGCAAATTATTATCTATACGCCGTACTTAGTACTCACGGTAGTATCAGGTGTGCTTGTCAAGCTAAGCTTAAGATACGAGTAACAAGGCAGCGTGCAACAGTCAACACGAACTATTTCGAGTTACTTTTGTTTGACCCTCTCATACCTAATTTATAACCAGAACTGGCCTGAATTGCTATAAAATGTTTAATTTAAGAGCTTTTTAGTTAATTATAATAAATAAGTTCATCATAAAATATAAATTGATTATCGTTAAAATGAATTCCATATTAAAATTGGTATAAAAACAATAAGATAAAGTAGAATCTTATCGTGGTTATTGTAAAAAATTGCATTAATTGATATAATTTTACAAATAAAAAATAAGATAGTGTGTATGACAGAGAATGTCTGCTTATTTGTATAGTCTATGAAACGGGCGTAAAGCGGAGCGAGGGACGAAGGCGGGCTCTCGGCCCGCCAACTTAAAAATGCCGCCGCAGAGCCTCCGAATCGATACGGCGCGCGTCACGTGCTGCCGCCCGCGACCAATAGCGAGCGAGCGGCGCGCGGGGGGCAGCGCCCCGCCGCCAGTGCATCGCAGAGCGCCGAGCGGAACGCACGCTCCTCGCTGCGACGCTCGATTTCACCGAAAACCGGTCCGATAACAACCCGTGTCATGTTATAGTGTAGTGCGATGAGTGCGTGGACGGAGGAAGTGTTATCCTGGCATGAGGAGCGCCTCGGTCTCACCGAATTGCCGACTACGACGAGGCGGAAAAACAGAACCGCTCCGTATAGAATACACAGGCCGCATCTGTCTACGTCTCACGTGCCCGAACCCGTCCCGGAGCCTCAGGGAACGCACATTACTAGATTATATCCGGAACTCTTAGCTTTAATATTTGAAAAATTACCAGTGCGTGACAAGGGGAGGGCAGCTCAAGTCTGCCGCACTTGGAGAGATGCAGCCGACCGTAGATCAGTTTGGCGCGGAGTGGAAGCGGCGTTACATTTAAGAAGACCGGCGCCAGTTCTGTTTTCTTCGTTAGCCAGAAGAGGGGTGCGAAGACTCCAGGTGCTATCTCTGAGGCGAGGCTTGAGAGATGCTGTAGCATCATTGCCGGGCCTCGAGTCACTGTCACTGAGTGGCTGTTACAGTGTAACAGATGCAGCATTGGCTAGTGCGTTCGCATCTGAACTTCCAGCACTTAAAAGGCTAGATTTGTCACTGTGTAAGCAAGTAACAGACTCGTCTCTAGGAAGGATAGCTCAATCATTGAAAAACTTAGAAGAGTTGGAGCTCGGCGGCTGTTGTAACGTGACCGACACTGGTCTTTTGTTAATAGCGTGGGGCTTGAGAAAACTCCGTCGACTAAACTTGAGATCCTGTTGGCACGTAAATGATGATGGAATAGCTCACTTGTGTGGAGGAGGAGAAGCGAGAGGAACCCCAGAATTAGAATATTTAGGCCTCCAAGATTGCCAAAGGCTCACAGACGAAGCCCTGAAGCATGCAGCAACTGGTCTTCCTAAACTCAAATCCATAAACCTTTCCTTCTGCGTCGCCGTCACAGATGCAGGTCTAAGGCATTTAGCAAAACTTCCACATTTAGAAGATGTTAATTTGAGGGCGTGCGATGGAGTATCAGATGCCGGAGTGGCACATATAGCCGAAAGCGGAAGGCTGAGATCTTTGGATGTGTCGTTCTGCGATAAAGTAGGTGACGAAGCACTTCTGCACGCGACCCTGGGCCTGTCGGGACTACGCTCACTGTCGCTCAGCGCTTGCCGGTTAACGGATGAAGGTTTAGAGAGGGTGGCCAGGTTATCGCAGCTAGAAACACTCAATATAGGCCAATGTACACGGGTCACGGATAGAGGATTGCGTGCGCTGGGCGAGGGCTTGCAAAATTTGAAGGCAATAGACCTATACGGATGTACGTGTATAACACCGCAGGGCTTGGACCATATCGTGAAGTTGCCACGGCTCAGTGTGCTCAACCTCGGCCTGTGGCATGTGCGGTGACCACACACACACTAGTATGTGTCTCGTTTCGCGTGTGTTAGTGCGACGGCCATGTTTGAACGAAGGAACCGCCAAGGTTGTATTGGACAGCGAATATAAAATTAACCAATTTTAAGATATTTGACTGTAGTTAGGATCCGGGGTTACTCTCCTGTTCGGTTTTCATTCTGTTATCGATGACTATTGTTATAATGTTGTTGTAAATTGTAATTTTCCGTTGGTCCATGTTGAGTTTGAGGCGAGTTTCCCCGATGCCTAGTCGCTGATGAAAATTGAAATTTGTTTGTTTTCCATTTGTCCCATATTTCAATTTGTTTTCTTTCTGTTAATCGTTTTGCCTAATACGGAAAACAAACAAGTTTCAAATTTCATACTAATTGCTCCATTAGTTAGTTTAGCCATTCTTCAAATTGGTATTTTTAATTCGATCTAATGTTGATATCTGTGATTTGTTAGCGAATTTGACTGTTTCGTTTTTTAACAGTTATGTAAACGTAGTTTTAAGTATTGAATAACAATTTTTGTTTTCTACGTTTTTAGTTAACTTTTTTATTTGATCTTTCTTCCAGTTATGATTTTGGAAAATATTGTAAAAAGTATGATTTTCAAAAATGTATTCACAAATGCAGTAATTAACACTAACTAGCTCGTTGTTGAAACAACAAATTAAAGAAAAATAGAAAATTTATTAATTTGTGTATTATTATAATTATATAAAGATATCGAAGCAAAATAACTTACAAGTTTTCAATTGCACAAAACAGAATTATGAACTACAAAAAGATGCAATATCTTCAGTAATTGAAGAAGAAAATCTTGAGTTAACAATTTTAAGTGAAATTAAAAGAGCCAGGGCTGTTAAGTTCGTTTTGTTTCTTAATTTTATTAGAATTTCTTTTTTATATTATATATTCTTCATCCTGTATAATAATAATCTACCACTGAGAATTAATTTTAATCTGATAAACTTATTTTGTAATTATAAGGTTAATTGATTTTTAAAGTATGTTCTACATTACGAGCAAAGAACCTTAATATTTTATTATATTACATTTCACTCAATTTCACTGCTAACTTTGTAGTACATTGCGAGTGTATTTATTTATTCATAACTACTAAAAGGAACCAATGAACTACAAAATTGGTCGTGAAATATGATGGATTGGACGTATTCAAAGAAGTCTGCATTACGAAATGATAGGAAAATTACCTCTCAAGAGTCGAGACAATTCATTTTATGAGCTCGTATCTTGGCTCAAAGAATGTCAGGCATCTCGTCTGCATTTGGAAATACTTCAACAAGTATTGAATTTACATATTGTATAAGTTACTTTTTGTTGTTTTGATGATATTGTGATGTACACATTCAAAAATACCCGTTGAAGCCTGAGAATGAATTAAAATATAGTAGCAAATGTATTACTATCGATCAAATACATGTGTACAAACTTACGTAAGCAAATGCTGGCTAATGTTAGTTGTAGTGCTGTCTAGTGCTTATACTAATGTTAGCCTAAGATGTCTTAATGCAGATTGTAGGTAATTTACATTTGTTGGCACTGTATGCCATACTTACTTATGTTCCATTTTAATATCAGCCGATTGCTTAATAAGTAAGAGAAGTTGTAAAATTTCAAATAAAACAAATGCATCTGATACGCATTCTGATTAATCGACTATAATGATTATCGATATCAAATACTGTTTTACTCTTCTGATGCCAAAGTAATTCGAAAACTTCTGAGTTTTTTCGTTTTATCTTGTAAAAATAGTCACATTCAATTTAAAGAATAAAATAGGTTAAATATTTTAATGTTTTTTTCTATAATAATCTTGGGCATCTCGCCAATGCTGATTTTTAATGATTTTTTAAATATTTGATTAGCAAAGATCTCATTCTATACGTAATTTTAATCTGTTTTGAATTGTATGCATAAGGTCGAATTAAAAATTAAACTTAGATATGATTAAGTTGTTTTTGTACAAAAACTTTGTAATATAGATACTTATAACGTATTAAAAGTCATTTGTTTAAGTTGCAAATTATTTTGATATTTTATTTACCTAAATAACCCTTACGAAATATAAAAGCTTTATTAGGAAGAATATAATTATTGCTCAATATCACTTGATACAATATCAATTATTGTACTCGAAAGTAATTTTAAGTGTATTAAAAAGATATACTAATATAGTAATTCTTTAACTGTTCTAAAACACTATTACTAAAAATTTACGGAACAGTAGTACCTGATAGTTAACCTGCTACTTACAGTAATTATACATAATAATTAATTTATGGTAAGTGTATAAATATACCAACAAGAATTTGTAAAGAAGAAGAAGAAACTGAATAGTTTAAAATTAAGAGACAGGCTAATTTTTGTCACATTGAGGACCAGGGCCATTGCTAGTACTAGGAACGTTATCATATTACGTCCCATATAATTTAACCCAAACGTAAACAAACCCTATGGCACCCTTGCCTAGTCAGTGATATCGTTTGCGACTATGAATCCATAGACTATATTCTACAGTCGGCAAGTGTCAAAATTGCGTATTTTTACCGTCAAAGTTTTTCATTTAATGTTTAAATAATATGATAATTATTGCTTAATTTTTTTAAAATGTATTGGATATTGAAGTATTATCCTTTAATATTCCGGTGAAAGTGTGCACAATAAGTGAATCATATATGAAAATTTAGATGTTTTTTGTTTGTTTACATATATGTTATATTTAAAAGCGACGTACCTATACCTTGTCACGTTTGTTACAAAGTGATTAACGATGATTATGATGATGATGATGATAGCCTGCGCAGGAGCAATGGCCGTTATCAACTGCGATGTAGTGACGTTCACAACTTCTCAGATAACACGTTTGTTTCATATTTATTGAAGATATGTAGTTTATATTCAATTCGTAGTGCATTCAAAGAGTAACGAATTAGATACGCGCCATTTTTATGATAATATTTAAAATTCAATTTCTATCATAAGTCTCACATTTTGTTAAACCATATCTATGTAGGGAAATAAATAGTCAACATGTATGATAACCACAAAGTAGGTACAAATATAGCTAAAAAAAACGAAATAAAATCAAAAGTAATTTTTCTAAACTTTCTTGCCGTATTCAATAACTGAGCCACGTTCAAAATACGCCGCACATTTAATAACACCATTCAACGGCGTCACCAATTTCCAAAAATGAAATCAATTCTTAGAATATAATACAATATACAAACCTATAGCCTGTACGTTAAAGTTAAGGAAAATGACGGCCATGCTAAGTTATAAAACAAGGGAATAATCATCATCAAAACAGCCATACATGCTTACTTCATTCCTGAAAAATTTAAGGTGGATTTGGTGAGCACGGGATCTTCGTCTATAAAAAATTATAAAGGATTTGGTATGTTATGAACAATTTCAAGTTAGATCTTTTTAAAACACTTAATACCTCATACGTCCTATCTGTACAAAATATAATAATTAATTTATTATCTTCATGGGTCAAAATAATGTAAACAATTGGTCTAAGAATAATGAGAATTTAATTAAAAAAAATAGATGAGTAGTCATAAATAAATCACAATGTTATAGTACAGTGTCTATTGCCTACCTACCTAGCTAGTTACTACACACAGTACAATACCTCATACAAACCTACTTACAGTACTTACTTCTGTACATAAAAATACTTCTGAAAGTAAGTAACATTATGTTCACCCTACGATACTTTCTGAAAGTAGTTCATGGATTGATTTAATAAGATTCTCCCCTTCATCTAGTTTTGGGTATGCATGAAGTTGTTGTGTTTTTCACATTAACCAACTTACTCACAAAAGTATTACTTACATATAAAAGTTATACCTACAATGTTTTAACCTTGTGTGTCGAGTGACTTTTCTTACGTATAAGACAAGGAAAAAATTGTATAATTATGCTAGTATACACTATTCTTCTTATACATGTATAAAAATGAATCGCTGTACGTTAGTCTCGCTAAAACTCGAGAACGGCTGAACCGATTCGGCTATTTTTGGGCTTGAAATGTTCGTGGAAGTCCAGGGAATGTTTAACCGGTTTTTTTATGCTCCACGAAGTGGGCACGGGTCAGCTAGTCTTATATATTATATAGGATAAAAGACTAGCTGACCCGTGCCCACGAAGGTTTAAACGGTTTCTATGCTCAACGAAGTGGGCACGGGTCAGCTATAGTACGTCCGAGATAAATTTAACCTAAACGTAAACAAAGCCATCTATGACACAATATAGATAAGTCAGTGATGCCAATTGGCCAATATTAATACAATGAATAAAGTGTGCTATGAATCCATAGACTATAGACTTATATTCTACAATCGGCAGTGTCAAAATGGCGTATTTTTTCAGTGAAAGATTTTCATTTGATGTTTAAACATATTAATTACTGTTTAATTGTTACAAAATGTATTGGATAATGAATTTGAAGTATGATCCTTTAATATACCTGTGAAAGTGTTGCTATGTGTGCACAATAAGTGAATATATGAAAATTTCGATGTTTTCGGTTTGTTTACCTTTAGGTTAAATTTGTCAGGGACGAACTATAGTACAGTGTATATAAATATATTTATCAGTAAGGGCCTGGCGCAGAGTCGAAGCGACATGTGAGTCACGTCGGTCGCGTCATAATATTTCTCTTCCTAGAGAATGTATAGAAAAATGACGCTTCTCTTCTTCTTCCTAGACCGATATCGGGATGCGACGCGCGTCGAAGCGTCGCGAAGCCACGGCCACGCACCGCTCGCTCCATAGTCCATACTATAATACGCATAATATTCATAATTCGTACATTAACTATTAATATTAAATTTAGAATCCCTTAATTTTAAATTTACTTATTTATTAACATAAGTTGATGGTGATGACGGTCGGCTGTCGCGTCGCCTAACGGTACCACATAGCTCGGAGGACCGAAGGGCTTTGACGCACCGCGCTTAACTTTTTATCTAACGCCAACGATGACAAATCCTAGATATTGTAATATTATTCATGAAAGACTTATAATAATTAACCTACTGTTAGTGTTGATAGTCAGAAGTTCAGAACTTTGAACATGTTATACAATGTGGAAGAATTTTATACCAAACGACCAATGCCGCCAATACAATGCGTATAAGTCAAGGGCCGTGTTCAGTGGCTTATTTTTTTACGCACGACTTTTTTTCTATTACCCGTCAATTTATTTTAAATAAAATTGACAGGTAATAGATAATATAGGTTTTTGATTGGTGCTTTACAAGCGCATGCGCCAAAAAACAAGCCACCGAACGGAGAACACGACCAAAGTCGATTGCCGCCAAAAATTGGTCTGATACCAATTTTTCTGATTGGAGTGGTAAATCAAATATACAATCACCAAACATAGGATTAAATTTAATTTCCATTCCGAAAAATAATTTTCAGAAACAATATAACTTAAGAATTACGCCAGTAGATTTTTATCACTCACTTCTGTTGTACGTAGTATTTGAATAGATGGATAGTTTATGTATCTTTAGATAATTGAGCATCAGATAATATTGTCAGTTGAACCAGGATAATCTATCGGTAAAGATATGCGGCGCCATACTTGTACACAAGAATCAACAACAAGACTGAAAATTTGATACTTCTTTACGTGAAAAGGGCTGGAAAAAAATTGATACCTAAACATAAATTTTTGAATTTGAGAAATATTTCAGAATATTAACCTTATTAGTCACTAAGGTTTGCTACCGTTACGAAGATTTCATTCATCGTTCATAAAATAAAACAGCCAAGCATCACGTTTTGACTGAAATGTAGAGTGTGTGAAGTTAGGCCTGGTAAAGTAAGGGCGCATAGATAAAAAAACTTCGCTCTACATGAGATTTGATAACTTTTTCACAGGGCAAGCTATGTAGACTCGTCTTGACAACATTTTTACATGAAAATGTTTTGGTGGGATCAATATTATTACTGAAATAAACGAAAATCTGTGTAAAAAGATTAACTTTAGCCTTCCTTTATTTTGACATTGACCTAACACGCTATCGCTATTATCACTTCCGAAGTTCGAGAACAAAATGTATGGGTTGTGACATAAGCTTCGCTAAGTGACATACGAATTTGCTTGTTGACTGTAGTAGTCTGTTACAGTGTTTTATAATATTCGCCATAAACCTTGACTACATAGTATCTCGAATTTTTGTTGGAGTAACAAAACAAGTTTATATTTCAACATCATCATTTTTTGTTTTTATAAAAATTTGTTATTTCAGTTGTAAAAATATATTTACTTGAGTACACAAGGGCACACAAGGGTAATCTAAAATCTTATGTTTAGGTAACCAGCCTGCACAACCCCTTCTTTTAATTAAATTTTATTTAAATTACAAACTAAAACTTTTTTTTATTTATCTGACTTGTGACTTTAATCATCATCTACTTAGTCGAACTGAGCTGGGCTTCAAGAATTTTAGCCCTACCTAAATGTGAGTACTGAATACTCTCAAAACCTTTATGACATTGTCCATACAATTTATATTCAATAACATTGTGATTAAACGTAGTTGTCAATTGTCCCTATTTGGGATTTAGAATAGAATAGAAAACATTTATTTCAGACTAATATAACAAGCCCATAGAGTAATTAGTGTGTTAGTTACAAAACTTAGTTTTAAATAATATAGGTAATTGTAATGTTAGTAGTGTTAGTAAAAAATCAACTATATTAAATAATTCCATATTATAAAATATAAGGCAGGCTGAAACTATACATCGCTTTAAAACTCTTATAAAAAATCATTATCTGGAATCATATTGTGTCAACCCTTAACTTATGTAACTAACACTTATTATTATAAATTAAAATATCATGTAGGTTTATCTATTGTATACATATATATATATATATATATATATAGATATATATATTATATTATATTGTATACATATATTATATATTTATTGTGTTTATGTATTATTTTATTTTATTTACTTTTATTTTATTAAATATACTTTTGCGCAACTCCCATTCTCTAGCATTGTTTTCTCTAACACCATAAGGTTGTCTGGAAGAAATTGCTATCTAGTAATAAGGCCGCCTTTGTGTGCATGTCTGATTTTTGTAATGTATATTTTTTTGTTTTTTTTTGTAACTTGTTGTGTGCACAATAAAGTATATTTGTATTGTATTGTATTCCCT
Source organism: Celastrina argiolus (assembly GCA_905187575.2). Lineage (NCBI taxonomy): Eukaryota > Metazoa > Arthropoda > Insecta > Lepidoptera > Lycaenidae > Celastrina > Celastrina argiolus. The sequence continues at coordinate 4,985,009 of LR994582.1, read as the reverse complement.
TGACTAATTTTATCCAATGCCATTGTATAGAGCAGTCAAGTCTCCCAGCCAAATTTGTAGGCCAAATAATAATTATTTAAATATAAGTTTTATAAGTCTTATAGGGTCTCAGCCTAAATAAAAAGTGAAGACGGAGTTCTCCGTACCAACTACCAGACAAGTATAAACTACGCCTCGCAATTACACGTACGAAAATGCACTTTAGCCTTAGGCAAGCTGTGGCCTTCCAAACTATACACCTAAAATCCACCCACACATTTTGTTTCCCAAAGCTCTGTCACTTTTTATGGCCTGAGTCCTGAGGGGACTACTATTCCAGAAAAACCTCCAGGCCGTCTCTAGAGGGCCACGCGTTCGCATAAAGGCGTATCACGAGTTATGACGCGTAAGTTCTTTAAATAAAGTCGTAACTAAAGTATAACAACTCTTTCTTTACTTTCTGCTCGTATTTTCATTGTGTTGGTTCCCAACGCAGCTCTTATAGCACATAATAAAATATAATGGTGTATGTTAGAACAGACTTCATCTTAACTCACTTTGGGGTAACAGTTTTTCCGATACTTTTCTTGCCCCGATGTTTTGGTGTCTACTTTTCTATAGATAAGGGTTGGGGAGATAGGACCGCTATTTAATAATAATAATAATAAGACGTTTATTCAGGTATTTTACATTACACTAGATAGGGCAAAATATATTAGGACGGTAACACAACACAACATTTTGAAAGTAGTAGTATTTAGCTGGTAGAGGGTACAGTGAGGAGCAAAGGTATGATATTTGTTGGAAAATTGGTATATTTCACAAGGTAGTTAATTAATATTAATCTCGTAACTGCCACAAATTTCATTTGAAAATGTAATACCTAGGTACTAGGCATAGAATAATAATATTAATAATCTATACTAATATTAAAAAGTGGAGGAGTTTGTTTGTTCAAAGTTTAAACACGCTAATCTTAGGAAGTACTGGTCCGATTTGAAAAAATATTTTTTTGTTGGATTGTCCATTTGTATTTTTGTATGTAACGACTTAACTCAAAAAGTACTGGACCGATTTTAATAATTCTTTTTTCATTAGAAAGCTACATTATTACTGAGTAACATAGGTTATATAAAAATCAATTGCTGTTCGTTAGTCTCGCTAAAACTTGAGATCAGCTGAACTTATTCGGCTATTTTTGGTCTTGAAATATTCGTGGAAGTCCCGGGAAGGTTTACACGGTTTCCATGCTCAACGAAGTGGGCACGAGTCAGCTAGTGTGTTATAAAACTAATCTATTTACCTAGGCGATGTAAATTTATATTTTATAGATGTCTTAAACATTGTTGACAGCTGCTTTAGGTTACCTACCTCTATTAAATGGCATATTTCCCGTTTCCCTTTAGATATAAAACACTAGTATAATAATATCTCCCCTTACCGATTTCGGTGTCGGTAGCCGATTTCATTGAAACCAGGCCAGCTACGCAGGAGTTATTTTTTATAGTGCCAAGTGTGTGCACAATACACAGAAGCACTCTCTCTTCCTTTTACTCTCATAACCCAGTGGGACGGTAAACCGACACGACTGGCGAGAGAACAGGCGCAGGTCCGACTTTTTACATGCCCATCCGACGTATGGATCATCTTTCTTGTCAGACAATCAGGTGATCAGCCTGCATTGTCCTAACCAAACTTGAAATCAACATTTTTGTTGTTCCAACGCGGGAATCGAACCCACGACCACCGGGTCGAGAGCGAAGTTCTGAACCACTAGACCACGGAGGCGATATATATCGACACTAGGTAGGTAAGATAAGCCCATATACCAATGATACAATATTTATCTATGATTAACGAACCGAACATTACAATAAAAATCGACGATTCCCGAAAGATACATACTTTACTGTTTGTACCTTTTCTATTTTAATTGTTCTAAACGTCTTTCAGGAATCCTTTAATCTTTGTGAAATAGTATTTGCAGAGACCTAAGCAATATACATTTACTTATAAAATATGGAAAAAAGGTCAATGTTTTCCCCGTTTTAAGTCAAAAGAAAACATTGTCTAGTTTACAGTGTGTAAATATTTTTATTAGTACCTAAGGGCGCTATAATTTATACATGTCCATTGACCAATACTTTGTTTTGCCGCTTTACCTAGTTCATTTGTCCTTCATATTCCTCCAACAATCCCGTTTACCTTAACAGGTAATATTAATATTTGAATTAGTGATGCAACGGAACTGCCATAACGGAAGCAGAAACGGAAACGGATGTCAAAAGTAAATCTTAACGGAAGCGGAAGCAGAAACGGAAGCGGAAACGGAAGCCTTAATCCTATGTAGAAAAAGCAAAATTTTGTATTTTTTTTTAGATTTTTTATTATTAAATTTGTAGTAGTAAAATATAAATGGGTTGAGAAAAGGATTAAATGATTTTCCTTAAAGGATTAGTAGTCAAAATTAAATAGCTACAAGTTATATTTAATAAATAGTTACTTGGCCGCTTTTTCACCTTTTAGCCTATTTCTATGTTCTTCATATATTAAACCAGCTTCGCTAAATAATTGCTCGCTGGCTACACTCCTGGGGGTAGCTGATAAGTATTGGCGAACTATTGGTAAAATATGGGGGTAAACAAACTCGTTGTGACACGTTTGTTTACCGCGCGCCCTCCCTCTCAAAATACGCGAGAATGCTTCGGCAATCATCGGCATCACGCGCGCCTAGTCGCTCGTGTAATTTCGTGCCCGCGCGGTCCCCCGCAACCACCCCGTCCGCGCCGCGCTGCCGTTGCATCGGCTGCACCGCACCTCACCGCTCTCTCCCCGCTTCCGTTTAGGGTTCTGTTATAAAGTTTGCGGAACCAGAAACAGAAACGGAAGTGAAAAAACATGCGGAACTTCTGCAGATGCGGAAGCGGAAGCAGAGTTCTGTTGCAACACTAATTTGAATGTTCTGTTATTTATACTACATCAACGGTCCGGCGAAAAGAAAAAAAATCGGGCTCTTTTGTCATAATCCGCGGCGGGTTCAAACGAGACCCGGTCTTTGTCACATTTACTGACCGACTGATATGATACCATGTTCAGTTTCGAATAATATCACAATGGAAATACTGTACTTTACCCAGAAACATTAATTTATGGTAAGTTTGGTAAGCAATAAAGTAATAAACTAAAAGTATTGTGCGGGAGGATCAAAGTTTTAGAAACTTTAGCTAGAATATGGTATTATGGATACATCATACACGTAAAAAAATAAGTTTTTAAACCATTTAGAAGTAGTGACGTAATGCAACTCGATAAATGTAAAATAAAATTAGATATAAATAACGTTAGCACTTAAAAGAGACCAGCAGTAACAACTGACAGCTAAAAATAATATCTAAAATTATGAAGTTTTTGACTCTACTAAAAAGTTGTAGTTTTATAGACACGAATTACGAGGATGTGAAAATATAGCGACGATAGAAGTTCAAAAACAAAAAACGTATGGAATTTGACATAAGGTTCGCTAAATGACAAGCGAATACGTATTCACTTAGCGAAGCTTCTGTCAAATCCCGTACATATTGTTCTCGAACGATTAGGGATAGTATCTTGAATCATTGTCCAGACTTTAGGAAGCTTACTCCCGACACAATCGAAAATCGAATCAGTTCGATCTCAGCGGCTTTTGGTATTATATTTGGTGGATTGCTTTGAAACTAATCAGAAATCAGAATAAAGAAAATCGATAGATCGTATCTTTTTGTACTCTCTTCCATAATATTAATCGACTGATAATCAAAATAAACAAACGTCAATTTATTGGGAAGTACGCGGCACGATCGAATCTGAATCAAATTTGAATCAGTTTGTAGAGTATGGCCCGAGAGCTGTGTATAGATCTTCCAAATAATAAGTTCCTAGTGCCTTACATCCGTAAGGCACTTGTTACAGTTGATTAAAATATAGAGGCCGGATATTTTCTAGACTTTTTAGGTCGTAACAATTAAGCTAGTTGACCGGATAGTTTACGTGATACTATTTTGACTAGACTATGATTACGTAACAACTTGAATCGCTTTTACTGCAGTCCTATTTCACCTTATTCCAAAGGCATAAGACTGAACATTCTTTAACCCTGTTGTTTTGGAATTGTTCTTCATTGTCCTGTAAATTAAGTCTCGTTGGTATTTAGATCTTATGGCCGTTGACATAAAAGTTAGTTTGAAACAAAATAAGAGGAGGATTTTGTAGAACCTTGTGTAGACCGGATAAAGGCTATATTAGAATACCCGTAATATTATTGTGAACGTTGGACGGTGTTTCGGTACTCGTCGTCCATATTACAAGGAAATAAGGTCTAGTTTTGAGCGATCGATGTGCGAAGAGGACGACCGAACACAACGGCAACTCGTGTGCGACGGAATGCAACGAGTTTACTCTACAAGAAGTGTGACTATTCGAAATTCGAAATTTTAAATAGCAACCTGTTAGCTCTGCCAGTTTCTTTTCTACGAACTTCAAGTTTAAAAGCCTTAAATTATACATAAATATCTTAGATTATAATATACTCTACTCTAAGGTTACTAAGGTAAATTTATATTAAAAAATAATACTTCTTCTCAAACAATACTTATCTACTAAGATAATGCTCTACAAATATACAGTAATCAGTTCTTTGTGGAAGGATATACAATTGTGAGAGTCCTTTTAGTTATTGCAATATTACGTCTGAGTCAGACTTAGGGCGTGTTTCACTAAGGGCCGATTTTTCAATCGTCAGATAACTTTTATCTAAGCCCTAAGGAATAAATTTGTGACTTTGTCAGATTTTGTATGGAACAAATGTCAAAGTCACTTGTTTATTTAACAGATAAAAGTTATCTGACGATTTAAAAATCGGCCCTAAGCAATGTTAAAGTTAATCCTTCGTTAAATATCATGTTGTCCCTCTCGTAATTAAGCTCGTAAACAACACTGTATTAACTATTAGTGTTTGAAAATTAAGACCGTGTTTCACCGAGCAATGTTTAAGTTAACGCCATGTTAAAATACAATGCTATCTCATTCATTTAAAGGTAATACGATAGGGATAACATGATATTTAACATAGCGTTAACTTTAACATTGCTTGGTGAAACACGCCCTAAAGGTCTTGAACTCTATTTTATTATCTACTTTGTGACTCTATGAAGTATCAACGAGTAGTCAGTAGTCAGGACTCAGGACTAGTCAGGACTCAGGACTATCGTAATTCGAATGATTAACAGTGTGAAGATTATAATTTTAATTTAGGGTCAACTCACAGTGGCGTCTGTTGAAGTGTCTTGATTAGCAAGAAAAAAAATAGCATACAGGCGATGACGTAGGTATTCAATCTTCATACTATGTTGAATTAATTATATAATATTATGTTAAGAATATGTGAAATCTTTCGAGTGTCCCCAAACAATCCTTAAAGTGAGACAGATATTCGTTCTTTGCTTCGTCTATTACCTTGCTTGCTGTTAAGTAAAGTTAAGTTTTGATGAACCTATGAGCTAAAACATGCAAAGAAATGTTTGTTGGAGTTATCCGTCCCTCTCTAATCTCTATTAGAAGAAACTATTTTATTGTAAACACAAAATTTTTGTATAAAATTTAATCTGACATATATTCTAAAGTTATGTTACGAACCTAGCCTTTTTCATTAACATCGCATAATTAGCAAAAACATAATAAATACGAGTATGTATTATACTTACATACACACATACATATGCTACCAAAATCATTACCCTTCCATTTCGCTTCGTAATCGAACAAGAATAACGCCACTATATTCTCATGCGAATTCCGTATTTTTACTGAACGAAGCCGGCGTTTTGTGAATCATAAGACCTTGGCGGGTGAAAGTTCTTATTCACCTTGTTCTATTGATTTGCCCACAAGGCTTCGTTACGATAATTATGCAATTTTATAATTACCCCAATGTTACTTAAATTTTGGCAAAATTGTCGCTTTTTGTGTGTATTCGAATTTCGAACGTTTTTGATGCCTAGTGATTAGTGGCTACAATAAATTTAATTTTTAGGGCGTGTTTCACCAAGCAATGTTAAAGTTAACGCCATGTTATCCCTCGCGTATTTCCTGTCAATGAATGAGATGGCATGGTATTTTAACATGGCGTTAGGGCGTGTTTCACCAAGCAATGTTAAAGTTAATCTATATCTTATATATAAAAATGAATTGCTGTTCGTTAGTCTCGCTAAAACTAGAGAACAGCTGAACCGATTCGGCTATTTTTAGTCTTGAAATATTCCTGGAAATCCAGGGAAGTTTTAAACGGTTTGTATGCTCAACGATGTGGGCACGGGTCAGCTACTCCTTCGTTAAATATCATGTTGTTCCTCTCGTAATTCCTATCAATGAATGATAACACCCATGTACCACCTTCATTCTTGGAATAAATAATAAATATATATCATTTCAAAATAAAAGGCATGGTAATTTAACAAGCCGTTAACACTAACATGCGTTAGTGAAATCGGGACTTAATATCAGTCAATGACAGAAATAATTTTAATTTGTTCAAACTCTAGCTGTTTATTATTAAAAATATTAGCAAAAACGACGGGGTGTTATAAGTTTGACGTGTCTGTGTAAATGTATGTGTCTGTCTGTGGCATCGTAGCTCCTAAATGGATGATTCGAATTTAATACGGTTTTTTTGTTTGAAGGGTATATCAGTCGAGTGTTCTTAGCTATGCTTGGTGGAAATCGGTTCAGGTCTTCAAGGTCATCAGGAAGTTTGTTAGGTGTGATAGGATAGGAATGTTACACACGTCGGTGTTTTTTAATGTTAAATTTAGTTTATAACAAAACAATTCATTTATAATTTACTAAAATATGTAAGTTTAAAGTCTAGGTAATTTAGATTTATGTTTAGAAAGCAGTTCTGAACTCATGCTAATATTTAAAAATACGCGAAGCAGAGTAAGGCCGTGTTTCACCAAGCAATGTTAAAGTTAACGTCATGTTAAAATACCGTACCATATCCTGTATAAAATCTCATTGACAGGAAATACGAGAGGGATAACATGATATTTAACATGGCGTTAACTTTAACATTGCTTGGTGAAACACGCGGTAAGGCTTAATGGTTTATGCAACATTTTATTAAAGTGTTATTAATAATTTAATAACACTTTAATAAAATGTTGCATAAACTGCAATAAATCTGTAAAAAAGAAAGTTTACAACCATGAACCTCTCACAAGTCACAAGTATCAAAGTCAGGATTTCTATAATGTTCCATTTTTAAATGCGTGTCGATTCGTCAAAAAAATGGAATCTAAATTCCAGTAAACCACCATGACTAAGTCGAGGCGATGGGTCCGACCTTATATTAGTTCATTTAAGGTTGCAATTACTTTATATTAGCTCTATGGGCAAGTTTGTAATGAGCCTACAGAAAATTCTCGCGAGAACGACTTTACTACCTTTATGTTAAAGTGCAAAATTGTTTGAAGTCTTGCATGGGGAACTTCGAAATAAGCCCACAAATAATTCCCGTGACAACTACCCCATGGTGCAGGTTCTTTACAATTTATGACTTGTCAATTTTGTGCGTGTGTGAGCTGGGGTAGAATAGGGCTGCGTTCTGAGAATTTATCATATTTTTATTACCGGTTAAATTTATTTGTTGCTTGCGTTTTGGTCGCAAGTGTACTTTGATCCGATTCACTGTAATCTTAGAAATGTTAAGCTCAATGTAGCTATAATGCTTTCAATTTAAAGATGTCACTGAATCTCCGTGCAATACCTAAATAAAGACTGCACACCCTGACTGCCACTTCTGCAAACTACATACTACATAGTGATTCTTGTCTAAACCATGCCTCGTCGTAGAGTAGGTACATTCTGTATAAACGTCCTCTAGACGCGGCTTGATCGAGATGGAATTTTATTTCAACATAACGCATACGATCCTAAAGAAATAAGGGGAAAAGCTAATTTTACCATTTATTGAGAAGTTAAGTAAGGAGAACAAGGAAGTTTTTATTTACAGGTTATTCGTACAAATTTAACAGTGTCCGGAAAAAACAGTACCTAATAGCTTATGTTGCACGGTGTAGATAAGTTTTATTTTATGTTTTTGTTTTATTGAATTAATAAACAAAAAGAAATATAATTAAATAGGGTCACTATTCCAATATATTATTGTCTAGATAAGATTTAGCTTCACTAACGACCGCGAGGTCTCTTTAACGGAATGGACTCTAAGATCTAAAATATTACTGTATCTAAATTCAAAAGTTAAAAAAATGGATTTTGATGTTTGACATAATTCAAAAAGTTTAACTACTACGAGCCAAGCGCGACATTAAAATAATATGTTGTTCGCCCTTGTATCAACCCTAAGAAGAAGGGTGATGTAAAAATATAGGGGTGCCATTTTTAATTAAAAACATAACTATCAAAGATAAGAAAGATGAATCACCTTACTTTAATAAAAATATGCAATGATTCTTAGAGTATTTTGGCCAACAAGATGTGGCCAATTTTGGCCACATCTTCAAAATAGCAATTAAAAGTATTACTCATTTTTTTCTGGAGTTTGTAAAATTCTATCCATTGTATGGCAACATTTTAAGTCCCGATTTCACCAACGCATGTTAGTGTTAACGGCTTGTTAATATATCATGCCTTCTCATTCATTGATAGGAATTACGATAGGAACAACATGATATTTAACGAAGGGTTAACTTTAACATTGCTTGGTGAAACACGAAATTAGTATCCTCAATTTAATCCAAGAGTTTTGTTTACTTTTTGCCAAAAACGCCAAAAGGAAGGAAAATGATTTTACCAGTCTATGTATGTATGTTAACATAAGTTTTATTCCAGTGATAGTTTTTAACCGACCTCCAAAAACAGGGGGAGGTTCTCAATTCGGCATCTTTTTTTATTTATGTTACCGATTACTCTGAGCCTCAGAGTAATCGGTAACCTCAGAGTCTGAGGTTAATGATTCGATCTTCGTGATTCTTTTTTTAATCGACGCAGAAAAGTTGTCATTTGGTCTCATAAAAATTTCACATAGTTTGACCATTTGGCCTTGTAATTTTTATTTGATAAACAAATTTCACCAATTTCCATATGTGATACATATTTGACGATACATTTTTTACATAGATGAGTTTTATATTTTTTATTAATATAAATTACCAAACTAAATTATTCAATTATTATTTTATGCTTTTCAGTTGTTGAAGTCGGTTTTTTAAACGTTTCTTTTTTATATTCTTAATGTTGTACACAGAGTGAACCTAGTTCACCAAAAGCACAAATTAGATAAAAAAAAGTCCGCTTTAAGAAACTACAGTAAGCAGCTGTGGTAAGCACTAAGAAAGCCTTTATCTACATTGTATAGTTCCTTCAATTTATTTACTTTTGTGTGGGTTTTTTAAATTTTTATGTATGTGTGTGGTGGTGTAAATAAAATGTTTCTACTCTATTATTTTGTGTGCCTTTCCGTCTGACTATTAAAACTATTAAATTCGTAGGCACTTCCGCAAAAACTGCACGCTTAATAGGAGGAAAAGTTTAAAATTGGAACTAATTGAGGGCTGCGTAATTGTCAGGTTGGTAGCCCTGTCTAGACTGCACGGAGCACTGTCTGGCACCCGGCCCTCACGAGGGGGCTGTATGAGCTATCAGCTATGTCATATATATGTACGTATAGTTCGTCCCTTTTAACCTAAACAAACCGAAAACGTCAAAAATTTTTACTTATTGTGTACACTTATCAACATTTCCACAGGTATATTAAAGGATCATACTTCATTACCCAATATATTTTGTAACAATTAAACAATAATTAACATATTTAAGCATCGAATGAAAACCTTCACAGAAAAATACGCTATTTTGACACTTTCGACTGTAGAATATAGTCTATGGACTCATGTAGCCAACAATAATTATCATTGCGTTAATATTGGCCAATTGGCATCACTGACTAGTCTATGGCTGTGTCATAGACGGGTTTGTTTACGTTTAGGTTAAAATAGATGTACTATAACTATCTAGTACGTACATGTAGTATATTGTATTACTATACATCGTCCGAGATAAGTTTAACCTAAACGTAAACAAACCCGTCTATGACACAACCAAAGACTGGTCAGTGATGCCAATTGGCCATTACTAATACAATGATTTTTGTTTGCTATGAATCCATAGAATATAGGCTTATATTCTACAATCGGCAGTGTCAAAATAGCGTATTTATTATGTGAAAGATTTTCATTTGATGTTTAAACATATTAATTATTGTTTAATTGTTATAAAATGTATTGGATAATGAAGTATAATCCTTTAATATACCTGTGAAAGTGTGAACAAAAAGTGAATAAGGGAAAATTTCGATGTTTTCGGTTTGTTTACTTTTAGGTTAAATTTATCAGGGACGAACTATAGTGTAAATAGTTACGCGATATCAACTCACACTTGACCCTCTTGGTTTAAACTGGGTTTAAACGCACTGGGACCGCTATTAAATTTAGCTTATACCCAAAAAACCTGTTTAAAAGTTTTCCCTGTTTAGTGTTAATTTAAAGATTATATTCTACCAGTGGGTAGGGACCTAGCAGATGGTACCTAAGGTCGCCGTGTGCGTTCACCCGTAAAAATTGCACGCATACGTCACGTGGTAAACAAACATGGCGGCAAAATGTACGGCACTGTACGTAATTAAAACGGCTCGCACAGCTGCTTGTTCAAGTTTGGATGGGCCATTAATATTTTATTATGTTTTAATAATATTCTATTTCGGGCAATATTATTTTACATGATATTTTCTTTGTGCCGTTTCGTTGGTGTTTTTTTTTTGTTAAAAGCCTATTAAATTGATAACAAACGTGAAAAGTAGGTTACAGGTTTTTATAGTCATTATTTTAATGCCACACTTTTATTACAGTACAAAAATTTTGTTACATTTATTAGGTACCTACACCTACACACAACACGCGTACTCAGTTCTTAGTTACTCACGGCCACTATAATTGTTTTAACAAAACCGCTTGCAAGTTGAATGAATAATACAGGCTGATTCATGGATGATATATTAAGGGCGTGTTTCACCAAGCAATGTTAAAGTTAACGCCATGTTAAATATCATGTTATCCCTCTCGTATTTCCTGTCAATGAATGAGATCGCATGGTATTTTAACATGGCGTCAACTTTAACATTTCTTGGTGAAACACGGCCTAAGCCGAATATAGTGTGAAGAGAAGGACGCGTAGAGCATTTTTTGCTTGAGCACCACATATAATTTACTTACCATAACGCGACAAATCACGATTAAAGATCTCTCTGGATTAAAACAGATGAGTTTTAATCCTGGGCAGGTCTTAACGTCAACGACCAGTGCGTTCGTGTGCAAAGACTAGGAGCCCGCGAGCCCCGGCATAGTAAGGTTCACTACTTGTGGTCATTTTAGACCTTCACAATATATTAGACTTGATATATGAACCATGAATCAACCAGTATAATAATATTAAATATTAATATCTTTGGAAGCTTCACACCACATCAAACTGGCCCAGTGCTAAGTATCCGAAGAACTCGTGTTACAGGTAATTAAACTATTATACACATATTTAAGTTTTAACCAGGGGGTTATTAGAGTAGTATACGGTTACATAGGACTTACTCTCCCCCGGTTTCTCGAAGGCTGATCAAATCTATGATCAACTAACATAGCATTTAAGTTAACATCGCTGTCAAATCAACTTGCGTTTCTAAAACGCTAATTAGTGAAAAATTTACTAATCTCTGATCATCTTAACATGTCATGTCAAGATGATCAGTGATTAGTAAATTTTTAGAAGTATGTTTTTTGATATGGTCATACATTGTACGTCGTTCGTTTTACCGTCTAATATTTTGTTGAAAAGTTTGGACAGAACGTAAATTGTCTACTGCTATTTCGAAAAAAATAATAAAAACTCAAGCAGACAGCTATCATGTGTCAAGAGTGACGTTTTAAAATATAAATATTATTGATTAGACGTTAATAGAGAACACATAATAATAATTAGTATTCTACAAATATGAGTTTTAGAGGAAAAAAATTTACCGAAAGGGAAAGATGTCCGCTAATGGAGATAATGACTAAGTAAGTACATAACGAAATATGTATGAAATAAGTGTTTCGATGTTAGTAAATTACCTTCTATTCTTTAACTAATAAAACATCTTTTTGTTATTATTTTTGCTCATTTTCCTTCCACTTACTTTTCGACTAATCACTTACCTTATACATAATAACTATTGGTATACCTATATTATTTTTAGGTATAAAAACATAATAGAAAACAAATGTACTAATGCTAAAAGCGTGATGGAGAAACAAGAAGCGTAGGCAAATATTGAGCGAGAATTTAACAGTAATTCAGAGATACCTTGCACGCAAAAGCAGCTTCATACTGCACACTAAAACATGAAACGAACAACAAGGAAGAATGTTGCTGATCAAAATGTTCGACGACCTCCGTAGCGCAGTGGTTTAGCGCGTTGGTACTCGACCGAGAGGTTGCGGGTTCGAATCCCGTCGAAGGAACAAAAAGTTTTCAATGTTCCTGGGTCATGGCTGTGTATTGATATAATAAAAATCTTAAATATGTGTATAGTATAAAAGTATTAAATATATAATAATTCCATTGTCTGGTACCTGTAACACAAGTTTTTCGGATACTTATCACAGGGCCAGATTGATGTGGTGTGAAACGTCTACAGATATTATTATTATAATATATTATTAAAATGTAATAAAACCCTACACATTATTACAAAACAAATCTTCTGTCGATCTGTTTGATACATATTATTTTGTTTGTATTTATTTTATGTACTTTTGAAAATAAATGTATTTATATACTAACTTTTTTATTCTACATAACATAAGTCTTATAATTATAATATTATTACTACAATAATATACGCTCGAATAAAATCTAATATTTATCTATCTATTAAAGTGAGTTGACAAAAGAGATGAACGCACAGATATGTTCTCATTGTTAGCTGACACTGTAGAAGTATCTTCTTGGTTACCATTTTCCTCTTCCATCATATTATCTTCAATCTGGTCATTATTATTTAGTGCTACGTTATGTAGAACACCACAAGCAACAATGATGTTCATAGCCGTTTCAAGCTTCACACGAAGTCCCATAGATAAACAAGGAAATCATCTTTTTAATACCCCAAAGCATCTCTCTACAGTATTCCTTGTCCTTGTATGCTCTTCATTATATGCTACCTCGCTAGGCGTAGAAGGACGTAGGATAGGTGTTAGCAAATATTGCCGGCTTGGGTAACCACTGTCCCCCAATAGGTAGTCAGAACCATAAACACTTCTTTCAAAATCGGCGCGAATATGGGAATCATTTATTTTATAGTTGTGTCGTATACTGATCCAGGCCATCGACTTATAATGTCTAATATTTTTAAATATGCATCACATATAGCTTGTACATTCATTGAAAAGTAACCATTTCTGTTTCTATAGAGCTCTGTTCGTGGACCCCCAGGAAACTGATGTGTGCAGTCCACGGCTCCAATGACACCAGGAAATGAAAAAAAATTATTAAATAAAAATTATTTTTGACCAGGTTCCACTCCTCTGCAGTCCTGGGCATCCTTATAAATTGTTAGCTTAGTTCTGCAATGGCTGCAGACACTCTTTTTATAATCCGGCATGCCGTAGTATATGGTCTGCCACTATTATTTGGAATGCCCCAGTGGCATAAAAACTTATAGTCAGTAGCACTTGCTCCATTGCGCTTAGTGACTTGTTTCTTAATGTTAATGGTTCTAAGTGTATTTTTATCATGTCAACCAGTGACATAACTACAGCCTTGGATAGATGGTATCGGTTTTTAAACTCCACGTCATGATAATGTTCCATGGGGTTCATTCTCTCCATAAATGGCTGCCTTCTCTGTTCTTCTTCGTCACTGCTCGAAAAACTTATGCTGTCGGATAGCGACATGATATTATCTGAAAAATAAGTTAAATAACCTTCACTGTAATTGTTAAAATGTAAATAAACTTATGGAAACGACTATTATAGATCCGGACACACAATTGTTGAAAAAACATATTATACTTATTACATAAATACGGTTTAATGAAAAAACCTTATTTTTTGAAGTCGGTTAAAAATACATACAAATAAAAGTAGTAGAAAGACTTTACATACCTCAATAACACTATAAATTACTGAAATAACTATTAAAATAAGTAATCTCAAACGTTAATTCGCCAAAAATCACTGATTACTTGACACACGCTTTGACATTAGTTTAATCTATGATTAGGGCTTAATACGCTTTCCGGAAACCCAAAAAAGAGTTTGACCAACGATGTTAGTCAACTGACCTGTTGTTCAAATCAAAATGTTGATCGAGCATATTGCAACTGAAATTACACTTGACACGAGATTTGATCACTGATTAGTTAATTTTAGCGCTGATTTGCGTTTGAGAAACTGGGGGTCTATCTGTTCCGATTTTTAGTAATCATTATAAAAACAAAAGAAATCTACCCATTTGACGTGTCAATATTTGTCTATATTGCGCGGTGAACTTGTGATAGTTTGAAGCATTATAGCCGTTATTGAGAATTAATTCTTGACACGTTGAACGCTAAGTAAAATTCCGCGTATTTCCGTTTGGGCCATGGGGCGGCACCGTATGGTGACAGATGAATGCTCCAATAAGGCCATTGGGGACCACCAAGGCACCATGGAACCGCGGCCGTTTATTGTGCAGGGGAATCACTAAGATTCCTGGGTAGGATATGTGCGATTTTTACCCACTAATTTTACCTGCGATATTCTTCTGTAACTAGGAGAACCACGGGAGCTCTGTCGAACAATTTCCGCAGTTCTCAACACAATGCTCTTCTAGTGAACTTTTTTATTTTCGCCGAGAAATGCTTCTTGCCGCATCCCGTGGAGGACGGGGATTGCTACCACGGGTACGTGGGGCTCGCTGCGTCCGTTGAGATGGTAAGTGGACGCAGCCATACCCACTACAACTCGGCGATACTCCGACAAAACCGCCGCCCACGGAGCCACGGGAAATATAATACAACCGCGACTCCGCCGACGGGCGCCGGCATTGTGGGGTTCCAGAATGCAGGCCCTTCTCATTGGGTGCGTTCAGGCGCCCCTAAGGCGCGGTTTACAGGGAATGAAGCAATGGTCCATTCATTGCTTACGGCATATCCGCGACGTCTATGAGCGTGCCGAACGGAATCGGGGCCCTAATTCAAGATGCCATCGCTATTCATCGATTACGAAGTTCGAAAACTAAATGTATATAATATAACGCGAAATGACAAGCGATTTTATATGTCTTTAGCAAAGCTTATGTCAAATCCAATACATTTAGTTTTCGTACTTCGTAAGCGATAAATAGGGAAGGCATACATATTACATAAATATTTTTTTTTAAATCTATTTACTTATTCAGACATTTTGATTCGTAAGATACTCGTATTATGTCAATTCCGTTGAACCCAATACAATATTAATTTACTTTTTTATGGGCCATTTTTTATCAATAAACCATCTTGCATCCCGAGTTCCAACAGACACGACAAAAAGTAGCATCCGGTTGCAAAACCTTGTGCAGTTATGAAACATTTTGCACGGGTATCCGATCGTTCGCTTTTCGAATGCCACAGAGTAATAAATCAGTCGGTCGGATCTCTCTTCTTTTTCTTTTGGATGCAACAGGTTGCATTCAGATAAATCCTCACCACGTTCACCATTTTTATTGAGAGGTCAATTGGTGCATTGTTTTATTACAACGTTGAATTTCTACTAGTAGTAACTTAGTAAGTACACATAAGACTAAATAGGTTCTTATGTTACCTATACAAGAACTAGCTGACCCGTGCCCACTTCGTTGAGCATACAAACCGTTTAAACCTTCCCTGGACTTCTACGAATATTTGAAGACTAAAAATAGCCGAATCGGTGCAGCCGTTCTCGAGTTTTAGTGAGAGTAACGAACAATTTATTTTTATATATAAGAAGATATCACTGATGTGATTACCCGTTTTTCAAAGGAAAAGTAATTGGATAACGCGAGCTTTTTAAATAGTTATTTCCGTAAATTAAGTCCCAGTTAGTGAAATTGAATCTTATCTACATTATGTTGGAAGCAAGTATTTAACTGTTTGTAGGAATGACCAGTAAATAAAAAAAACAGGCCGAATTCTGAACTTTTTTTGGAGTCGGTTAAAATGTGTGCACTGCCGTGCCCGGGCGAAGATGGTGCCGTGATCGAGCGATAGGAGATTGACTTGGCAATCGCACTAAACGATCTCATTTAATATGTATCATGTCAGATAGATATTATTGTATTTTCATGCGATTCCCAAGTAAATTTACTTATTTATTTAAAACATGAAAGATAAAATATTGATATGATTACTATAAAATGATGGTAGACCGATCGTCTTAATCTTGGCAAAACATGGACGTCACAACTTTATACAGTAGAAGAATTAAGTAGCGAGACTTGGCATTTTTACATGTTATGCTTTGACTCTTTTTTCTTTAGGGATCTCTAAAGTCTAAACATAGGTTGATTAAACATTCCGCCGAACTTCTCCTTTCAATGAGACTATTTGTAAATGCTTCCCCTTACTGGCTCAACTTTAGCCCACCACACTTTCCCACTACTGTAACTCCTGTCTGCCTAATTGGGTATCGACATCACACCAAAACCCTAGTTTAATCTCAGGAGTTTCTGAGAAACAAGTTGAAGCATTCTTGGGACCCGTCACGAATTTAAATAAATGTATGAAAATAGTGTATGAAGTATCTTATCTCCCCAAGCAAAGTGGGGAGGGAAACTGGGACTACTAGGTCATTCCTTAATTACGTAAGACGATTTAGAGGGGAATCAAGCGATAATTAATCTAATATACTAATTATTATAAAGCAGAAGAGTTTCTTTGTTTAAACGCGCTAAAAAAAAAAGAACTACCGTTCCGATTACAAAAATTCTGTTTGTAGGATAGTCCATTTATAGAGGAATGCTTTAGGCTATATTATTATGTCATTACGCACGTCCAATAGGAGCGAAGCGTCAGCGAGAAATGTTGTAAAAACGGGGAATTAAACATTCCGCCGATTTGTTAAACATTCCGCCGAACTTCTCCTTTCAATGAGACTATTTGTAAATGCTTCCCCTTACTGGCTCAACTTTAGCCCACCACACTTTCCCACTACTGTAACTCCTGTCTGCCCAATTGGGTATCGACATCACACCAAAACCCTAGTTTAATCTCAGGAGTTTCTGAGAAACAAGTTGAAGCATTCTTGGGACCCGTCACGAATTTAAATAAATGTATGAAAATAGTGTATGAAGTATCTTATCTCCCCAAGCAAAGTGGGGAGGGAAACTGGGACTACTAGGTCATTCCTTAATTACGTAAGACGATTTAGAGGGGAATCAAGCGATAATTAATCTAATATACTAATTATTATAAAGCGGAAGAGTTTCTTTGTTTAAACGCGCTAAAAAAAAAAGAACTACCGTTCCGATTACAAAAATTCTGTTTGTAGGATAGTCCATTTATAGAGGAATGCTTTAGGCTATATTATTATGTCATTACGCACGTCCAATAGGAGCGAAGCGTCAGCGAGAAATGTTGTAAAAACGGGGAAAATTATTCACATTTGAGGACTTTCGTTGCGTAACCGGTTTAAGTCACTCAAAAACCACGCGAACGACGTCTCTTTCTAGTGTCTTATATAATCTATGGGATCAATATTATTTAACAAGTCGTCTTAAGTAATAATTGCATGACCCCTAAAATATAGAAAACTAGCTGTTTCCGCGACTTCGTTCGCGTGGTTTTTGAGTGACTTAAGCCGTTTATGCAGCGCACACAATGAAAGTCCCCAAATGTAATTAATTTTCCCCGTTTTTACAACATTTCTCACTGACACTTCGCTCTTATTGGTCGCAGGATAATGTTATATAGCCTTAAGCCTTCCTCTATAAATGGTCTATCCAACAAAAAAAGAATTTTTCAAATCGGACCAGTAGTTCCTGCGATTAACGCGTTTAAAAAAACAAACAAACAATCAAACTCTTCCGCTTTATAATATTAGTATAGATATTAGTATAGATAAGGCCTTGGTTTGTGGAGTTTTAATGAGTAAGCTGCCTTTAGACTCGAAGGTTGTGGCTTGGAACTTGGAAGGCTTCCGGTGTATCGTGCCAGCGGTCTTAAGTATTGAAGAATAGTTAATTAGTATCTGCAATGGCAAACCACTGATACTTCTGATAATTTAAATGGCAATTTTTTTTTGTAAAAATGCCATTTTTTTTTTGTTTTGGCACTTTATATAAATTACTAAAATGACCACAAGGAGTGAATCTTATTATGCTGGAGCTTGCAGGCGCGGCCTAGTCTATACACACGAACGCACTGGTCGTTGACCTAAGACCTAACCAGGATTGAAACTCTTCTGTTTTGTGACTTTTATAGAGATCTTTAATCGTGATTTGTCGCGTTATAGTAAGTAATTTATGCGAGGTGCCAAAACAAAAAATACTTTACGCGTCATTCTCTTCACACTATATTCGGCTTATATATGAGTCATTAATCACCCTGTACAAGACATTAAGGTGATATGTCGCAAACTATTTTTACTCAGAAAATCAATTTTCTGAGTAAAAAATGTTTAATATTAAGTGACATCTTAAACTTGAGTTAAATAAACACTTTAGGATATGTACCTGTTAAATACATCGATTCTAGAGACGGATCTTTAGATTAATGTACGTACTGGAGTGCACCGACAGTAAATAATCAGTTGATTTCGTAATCGGCCGTTTAGTCAAAAATGTAATACAACTAAATTAAAATATACAGTTATAGTTATAGTATAGTGACAGTTAGAACTCAATTTTCTCGAAATCGGTAATTTGCTACTCCATACATTCAGGTCTACAATTGTCATGCGATCTTTTGAAGCCAAGTCGAAAGCAGCCCTACTTTATTCCGTTCTAATTCTATGTGAATTCGGATATGGATATTAAATTATTTCGGATTATCCGTTTGTTTCGGATAATTCCGGTTACAGATATTACATTTTTACAGTTGCAAAACTTTTTTCGGATTCGGTTACGGTTGTATTTTTTTTTTATCGGATATACGATAGTTTCGGTTACGGTTACGGAGCTCCTACACATCCCTGATTTGTATCACGTGAATCGGAGTATAGTAGTGCTACAGTGAATTGTAAACTAGTATTCAGTTCTGCAGTTCTCTGCACGTGTAAAGGAATCTCGAACATTGTCTGTCAGCGGGCTACAATATGCGCAACAAGTGGCTGGGGTGTCCGGGACGTGCCGCTGCATCCTCGCACCTAGTGTTGTTCTTCCGACTGCGGTTGTTTGCATACAACAACCGTGAAGTTGTCTGAAAAACAGCATTATGTAGTTGTTGTAATATAAATAAATAATGTGTGACTTATTTTTCTCAATTGAATGTACTTACTACCTAAGTAAAGTTGTCTTATAAAATATTTTTGGTCTGTTTTGCTATTTTAAGTAATTAGATATAATTTAAATGATATAATTTAAAAATTCTTTACACATACATTTTAATTAATGTTTAAATAGAATAAATATCTACTCGTATGAATTAAATAATTAGCATTAATGTTGTGACGAATGCAGGACAATTTATTAACTAAAATTATTAAGTATAAAAGGAAAAAACAACAATAGAAATGTATAATTGAAGTATTCAATTCAAATACATATTATTATATATTTTTAGTATTCTATTTACGACACGTATATAATTACGTAATATAAATCAATAATAATTATAAATAATCAGTATAAAATAAAAAAGAGCTAGTAAAACATGTGATATTATTACTTACCTCTATTAACAAAATAAATTATGCATTAAATAAATTAAAAGCGTAATTGTTGTTTAATATATAATTACTTATACAATTGTTTTACAATAGTAATTAAATAATGAATTCATAATAATTTAACGCAAGTAATTGAGTAGCCGTTAGAATTATAATCTAAGAATTATTTTATAAACATTAATACTATAATAATACATAGCATTAATGATATATAACTACAATAATTTATAATTACATAATCTTTGTTGCTAAGTATTTTAATATGTTAACTAATTTAAAATATCCTTTATAGGATGATTTCATTACATTTATAAGATAAAGAATATAAGACATATTATAATAATAATAATAATAATAATCTTTATTTTTAATTTTTTTTTTATGTCGCAAAAATTTTGACTTTAAACAGTTTAAACTGTCATTTAAAAATTTTATGATATGTTGTAACGTATAAAATACATTTATTGTAAAGACGGATATTTAGATTAATGTACTCGATACGTTACGTAAATATTTTAAAATGTTTAAGTGACAGTTTGACCTCAATTTTCTCGAAATCAGTATTTTGCGAATATCACCTTCATCCACTCATGTCTTCGTTTATCTCCACTGCTGCCAAAGTTCTCTAAAAAGCCCACAAACTACAGGGGTGCAGTTGTACTTCCCCTCAAGATACATGACAAACGCTGCAAAACAAAACTCATACTTTTGCACGTACCCACTACCGGCGCGGCGGCGGGGAGCGAGATGCCTCTATAATACACTTTATTTCATTTCATGTTTTGTTGCTGTTTCATTATTTACATTTCTTTGTTTCATTATTTGACGACCTCCGTAGCGCAGTTGGTTGAGCGCGTAGGTGCTCGAACGAAAGGTCGCGGGTTCGAATCCCGCCGAGGGAACAAAAAGTTTTCAATGTTCCTGGGTCATGGATGTGTATTAAATTTGTGTATAATATAATAAAAATCTTAAATATATGTATAGTATAAAAGTATTAAATATATTTCCGTTGTCTGGTAGTTGGTACCTGTAACACAAGTTCTTCGGATTCTTAGCACAGGGCCAGATTGACGTGGTGTGAAGCGTCCATAGATATTATTATAGATATTATTATTATTTATTTCATCACAAATTAGTATCGCTATCATTGAGTGACTTCATAGTGAAGTTTGGCGGTCTGTGTGTTTAATGTTTTAAACAAACATGATGTTACTAACTTAACTAATGATCTCGACATGTTGATTAGAAAAAAAATGCGTCTCTCTTTACTATTGCCTGCTGCAAATTACAATGGTCCAAAAGTTCAGGATCAGGTATGTATCAATTTAAATATTTCGGCCGGTTTATTACTGGATTATGTTTAACAATCAGCGTCTTATAATATTTGATTGTCCTTTAAGAAAACGGCCTTTTTTCGCATTAAACAAGTCCTAACTCGCCAGAGCTTTGTCGGCTACAGCGCTATGTAGTTTGTATTTGACTTTCATGTTTGTATGAGAAATGCCCCAACATCATAAAGGAGAAAGCCCATTTCAGGCCCAGAGCGGACAGCCGTCTTAAGAAGACTTGATTTCTCCAGAAATGTACCATAAAGAGACATGATTTTTGATAACATTCAAATAACCGCCACTATAATCAGTAATGTTCCAATAAAAAAAGGAATTTTATTGGATTATTTGGAACCTAAGTAGAACGTTGAGGTGAAATGTTACCCGATGATAAAACTCTAATCAATCAATCCGAATATCGATTTATAAACAAATAAAATAAACTCATGTAAAATACAAATAACGGGTCACTGTTGGTAATTCTGTAAAGAATTAATCAAAAGAAAACATTTATCTTAAAACCAATGTTTACGTTCGTTACTATAAACGATAAAGATTGATAAAAAGTCATATTATATCGATTATTTTTTACGTAATCGATTTATCGATTTGATTTTTTTGCGACAAGCGGCAACACTGAGGACTGAAATGTCATTTTTCAAACGAATGATTTCGACCGTTCGCTTGTTGCTCAAAGATGCGTTTTGTTTTGTTTTCGATTTTTTTCATCGCAATCCGGCTTTTTCGCCGGAACTTGTTTCGGCTTTTCACGTACGACTTTGGCATTGTTTTACTAGTTTTGTTCTCTCCTTCTACGATTACTTAGCCCTGGATTAAAGGATTACGCTATTTGATTGTGCATATCAAAATGTCTGAAGAACATTGTATATGTTGTGGTAATAATGTTACCGAGAACCGTATTTTAGAGCCCGAAGAATTAAGTGTCATACAGCAGTGGGTTTCACGGCAGCAGGTAATCATAATATTATAATAAAATGTTTCTATTATTTCTTTCATTATGGTTTAATCGTTAAATCTTTTACGGTAAAAATATTTATCATTAATGTTAATATGTTTTAGGTGTCAGGCGATAATCATGTTTGCCACAATTGCTGGGTAGCAATAATAACTGAAAGTCTTGCACTACAACAACGGCTATCTTATTATATCTTACTATTATAAATTATTGAAAAGTCGGAAAAGGCCTTGAAAATAAAATAGACAAAAAGTAAAAAAAAAATATTTCTACAATAATGGCGGCATTTTAAGTTTTTTTCATAGATATCTAATACTATTAACATTTTAGAACACTCATTTTTAATGCGATTTTTTGATGTCCACATTGGGCCTGAGACACTATGGAGAGTGGGCTTTCTCCTTTGCCCATAAAATAAGTTAAAAAAGTACCTCTTTCAGCGCTGGAACTTTCACAGTGAACTCTATATACAGGGTGTAAAAAGAGCAGTCACTATAACTTTGGGATATGATTAAAGGAACTTGTCTGATTCTAGAAATGAATTTTTTCATTGTTTATTTTTTGAAAAAAAAATTTTTTTTTGCAATTTATTATTTTAGTCGGAAGGCTGAACTGTTTGGAACAACGTTCTGCATTAAATTCTTAAATTTTATAATTTTTGCCCTAGTACGTAATGAACGTCTTACGCGTGCTATTGACCTCTCAGCGTAATCAGCTGATCGCTGTGTTGTGCACGTTGTACATTGCCTATTGAATTTTTTAATTTTTTTTAAATAGTGGATTAAAAGCAAATGACTAGTACCAATGGATATATCTCTTGCCTGGTTATTACCCCACGAAGTTATAGTGACTGCTCTTTTTACACCCTGTATAAACGTGAACCCATAGACACCCTAAAGTATCACTCATTAATATAATAGCCTGTATATTATATACTTACTAGCTGTCCCGACTCCCGGCGTAATTCGTACCTTGATGCACTAACAGCAGCGCCATCTAGCGGGTCCAATTAGTACATAGGTAAAACAGCATGAAGATCGGCGCAGCAGGCTTACTCCCGAAAAAATCGAGAATTGAATCAGTTCGATCTCAACGGCTTTTGATATTTTATTTGGTGGATTACTTTGAAACTAACCAGGATAAAGCAAATCGTTAGATCAAAACTTTTTGTACTCTAGACCATATCAATCAACTATGAATCAAAATAAAAAATCGTCAATTTATTCGGGAGTACACGGCACGATCGAATCTGAATCAAAATCGATTATCGAATCAATTTGGAGAGTAAGGCCCCTTTAGGCTTACTCCCGACACAATCGAGAATCGAGTCAGTTCGATCTCCACGGCTTTTGGTATTTTATTTGGTGGATTACTTTGAAACTGACCAGGATAAAGAAAATCGTTAGATCTAAATTTTTTGTACTCCCGACTAAAACAAACGATTAATAATAATCAAAATAAAGAAGGTAAGGTCCTAAATTTTCAGTTTATCGAGCACGCTAACATAAACATACAAACAAAAAACAGTTTCTAAAAATTTCTAAAAGCAACGTCCGTTACCAGATTTGGAGTTAAGGATTCCAATATTCCCAGGCAAATATCAGGTAGACATAGGCAACCTTCCTGGAACCGCCCGAAGGTTTTTGTACTGCACAATACTTAACAAGTTTTTTGGGATTTTCAACCTTAACAACTTAATTATACAGCCGGATCTTTTGTGTGCGATAGTATTTTTTGGCTATACGACATCGATGTAACATAAGGATTATTTTATATAAATTATTTTTTCTGACACGGCTCACATGTGTATTGGGTAGGTACGGTTCTTTCTGTGCTATATTTTTTAACAATACCAAATTTTTTATGAAAAAACGGTAATTATTACGAATCTATTGATACTTCTGTCATTAAAATAAGATTAGTTATTTAGGCGTTACGGTGGAAGAAACATAACTTCATGCATAGACTGCCTAAATCTTTTTTTGTCTTTGTAGTAATCCGATATTTTTTTTACAAATACAGTGATACAACTAGCTGCCGATTGCCGGGTGATCATCTCCAATAATCATTATAATGATAATATCTCTATAGATTGACGTGGTGTGAAGTGCATACGCTTGTCAATCTGGTCCTGTGCTAAGTATCCTAGGAACTTGTGTTACAAGTAAGGTACCAGACAACGGAAATATATTTAATACTTTTATACTATACACATATTTAAGATTTTTATTACCATATTAATACACTACACATCCATGACCCAGGAACATTGAAAACTTTTTTGTTCCCTCTGCGGGATTCGAACCCACCAAAGAACCACTCGGTCGAGCACCAACGCGCTGAACCACTGCGCTACGGAAGTCGTAATTTTAGTGGGTATTATGAGGCTTTCGATCGATGTCTTGTTTCAGAGTTTATTCAGATTCAAAGTATAGTTTGCCGCTATCATGATTTGAAGGTACCCAAAATAGAAAAAAGTTTAGGTTCATCGTTTCCATATTTTGTTCACTGGTTCGAGAACTAACCCACGCAATGGCATGAAACACAAACTACACATTTTTAGAACCAAGGCGAGTACGCTTAATCTATTTAAAATATTTGACATAGAACCAAGGCGAGTACGCTTAATCTATTTAAAATATTTGACATCAGTGGTCTTCGAGCAAAAAAGTCTTGAGGGTGTTTGATGTTATGGCGTGCACTGGCACAAGTGGCAGGGTTTCTTGTTTGGGGAATTGTATAAAAACTATTTCGGTACTTTTGCCGACGCATGGCCTACGCCATCTTATCTTACTTTCTACTGTGACAATTCAATTTTGCTCCAACTGAGAATTTCACAAAGTGAAATGAAAACTTTTTGGAACCGATTTAAATTTCGAATTAACGACCAAGTGGCAATATTAACTTGAGTCGTGTACGAACAGTAGGTAAATGTAAATAAGGTAGTAAAATAATAATTTATTCCTAATAACCGCCGTCTCTTTTTAGGAAGTCGGTTAAAAATAGCAAAGATTTGGTATGAAACTAGGGTTGCCATCTTCAAAATTAAAAACTAGGACAGGGCGTCAAAACCCGGACTCTGGAGCCCAAAACCAACAATTACACGCCTCACTAAATTCCAATGAAGACTTTATCTAAATTCCTACTTATTATACAATCTAGGTCTTCTCTCTGCAGAAGAACAGCTTCGACACTCCTTAGCTCCTCCCTATAAACTTTAACCATGCCAAATTTCATACTACAGTGCAGGCTGGATATAATGAATGAATTAATTAATTATTTATTTGCTATAAAAGTTGAATAAAAGATGTTTAATACATAGATTGCATCAAGACCTGGCACTTTTAGCTAAACATATGCATGCAAAATATTCTTATTTTAAGTTTAAGACAAACAAATAAATAGGACGAGTTTAAGGACGTTTTTCACCAAGCAATGTTAAAGTTAACGCCATGTTAAAATACCATGTCATCTCGTTCATTGACAGGAAATACGAGAGGGATAACATGATATTTAACATAGCGTTAACTTTAACATTGCTTGGTGAAACACGCCCTAAGACCAACAAATAAGAGGAAAAAAACATAACAAATATGACAGGAACAGGATATATTATGGTATGTTATTCATAACCCTCATGCCCTTTGTAGGCAACGTCTTGCAGAAGTACCAAAATGATGTCAAGAATAATTAAAAAGTATATTGGAAAGAAAATATTCGTTATATCAAGTAATTCATTGAAATGAGGTTTGTTATTTCTCAACATAACAAACCTTAGGTTGGTATTTCGTTATTAAGAGGTTGTTCCCAAAAATGTTCGCCATGCAAAGGAATATTTTATATTGACTCTATATGGGCAATTATATCGAGAAAGTCGTTATATTGGGGTACTTACGTTATATTAAGGTTGCTGTACTTGTGTATGTGTTTGTATAATTTTCGTAAAAATGGGTGAGAAGTGAGAACCTAAAATATATATTATAATAGCTCCCCTCACCGATTTCTGTGTCGTTAGCCGATTTCATTGAAACCAGGCCAGCTACACAGGAGCTATTTTTATAGTGCCCAAGTGTGCGCGCAATACACAAAGACACTCTCTCTTCCTTTTACTCTCATAACCCAGTGGGACACGACTGGCGAGAGAACAGGCGCAGGACCAACTTTTTACATGATCATCTTTCTTGTCAGACAATCAGGTGATCAGCCTGCATTGTCATAACCAAACTTGAAAACAACATTTTTTGTTTTTCCAACGCGGTAATCGAACCCACGACCTCCGGGTCGAGAGCGAAGCTCTGAACCACTAGACCACGGATAAAATATAATAATTATGTATATATGTGAAAAGTGTTTTTAATTACTCTAATAAGGTAAAAGTATTGATTGAAGTAACTAAGTACATCTCTAAAACCTTTTTTATTTGAAGTATGGAATGAACTATTCATACATTGTTCTTATTAAAGCATAATACGACCAAGACGAACTCAGGATCTGGAAAGAGAAGGAAACATTATCTGTCTCAATCGCACATTCTAAAACCTCAACTGAAAAACTGCCATCATTAAATAGTTTGTGTGGCGGCGCCATATTTTAACTTTTTAATGTAGAGTGGAGCTCGTGTATATGTCGTAGTCATCTGATTGAATCTGCTTATTTAATTGAATGACTAGCGCGGTTACTTCATGTCGTCAAACAGCTCGTACAGATAGCAATGTGTTGATATATTTTTTGATTAATTTACTTTAATGTGCGTTATAATAGTACTCCTTCGGAAATTTTCTGGAAATTACTTTAGGGTGTGTATGAATCTACTATGTAGAGTATACTGTGAAAGTACCAGCGTTGAAATACTTACTTTTGACATTCATGTTTGTATAAGAAATACCCCAACATCATAAATTTTCCCATACAATAATAAAAAAAGTAACTCTTGCGGCCCTGGCCCTTCACAGTAAAGTGAAATACACACAATTAAGTATTATCACTCATTAATATTATAGCCTGTATACAGTTAACATATTTATGATTATGATATTTATTTTAAAGGATTTATATTAACAGTGTAATTGCCAAGCAGTACTTTTAAATACATTCAGTATAATCACAAAGTACTAGATAATAAAAAAATTATCGAGATATAGTATAAAAGCCCCCAGTTTCTGAAACGCTGATCAAATCGTCGATCAGGAAACCTTTAATTTGAACATCACTTGAAACAATTTCGCTCTGGTGAACGTTGCAAGTGTGCGTTCAGAATTACTTGTTAACTTAAATATTAGCTGATGACGATTTGATATCCCTTTCTAAAACCTGGGGTTAGTAGGACAATTTGTTAAAATAAAAAAATAAGATTATAATTAATAAGGTGTGGAATAAATGAGTGATAATACTTTAGAGTGTGTATGTGCCTACTATGTAGATTTTACTATAAAAGTACCAGTGCTGAAAGACTTACTTTGACTTTCGTGTTTCTATGAGAAATGCCCCAACATCATAAATTTTCCCATACAATAATTAAAAAAATAACTGTTTCAGCGCCGGTACTTTCACAGTAAACTCTATACACACATTAGTTCACATTACACACCCTAAAGTATTATCACTCGTTAATATCACGCGTTTTAAATTTACGTTAAGTATCATAAAAACATACTAACTTTTGCACTTGTGTATACTTACCGATGTGAAGGTCATAAGCCTGAGATCTGCAAAGCCCAGGGCAGTTATCTTGCATGGGGTCTGAGCCCTGCGAAAGCAATAAGTAAATTATATATCACTTCGGTTGATGCCCCGAGTATTGACCAGTATTCTTTAGAACTTTTCACGTATGAGTGTATGAGTATTTAAGTAAATAATAATGAACAACAAAAAGGCTACCACCGGTTCAACCCTAGCCCGCCGAGAAGAACCGGCGTAAGAAACTCGGACGGGGCCATCTTTTAGCAAAAAGATGGAAAATTGTATACAGAATAATATGTTTATATAGTTATAACTTAATCTATATATTACAACAAAAGTTAGTGTACATAAAGTACATTGAGGTAGCCTTGTATGTGGCCATCTTATTCCCAAGGTGTGCAATCGTCAATAAAATCATTGACCTTATAATAAGCTTTAGCACACAAACGTTCTTTTTTTTTAAATTTATTGATAAGAAGGTTCTTAAGACGAGTGCAAAATTTCAAATTAATCAGACTTCCAGAAATTGGTGAAATAATATTTAGAATAGAGTTAACCTTTGAAGAATAAAAATGAGGTCTTTCATAATGGACGGGTGAGCGTTGTACCACGCGCATCGATATACGTCGTCACCGAACTCCATGCTCTAAAACAAATTGTACAGAGCAATAATTATATCTATGGACGCTTCACACCACGTCAATCTGGCCCCGTGCTAAGTATCCGAAGAACTTGTGGTAAGGTTCCACCAAATTAGTGTTCGGAACATCTGTTAGCCAAAATTATTTTCACAACTCCAGCTGTGCGGAACTAAGTTGCTAACACCGACTCCACCGGCGAGGCTGTGCGTAACTTTTGTTCACAAATTGTTCACTCATTGGAGTTCGCAACAGTTCAGCGCACTGGTCCAATAGCATTTGAAGCAAGATTGTGTTGCGAACAAAATGTTCGTGTGCGTCGACGCAACTCCACTGGAGCGAAATAAAGTATACAACATTCTATGAATGTTGGAGCACAATTTGTTAATGTTGCGTTAGCGAGTCTACCGGAACAAACATATGTTACACACAATGTTTGCAACAGCTTAGAACACCGGTGGAATCTCACCTTTACAGGTACAAGACAACGGAAATATATTTAATACTTTTATACTATACACATATTTGAGATTTTTATTATATACACAAATTTAATACACATCGTGACCCAGGAACACAAAAAACTTTTTTGTTCCCTTGGCGGGGTTCGAACCAGCGACCTCTCGCTCGAGCACCAACACGCTGAACCACTGCGCTACGGAGGTCTTCAATAATATAATATTCGTCCTAAGTTTGTAGGTCATAATGTTAGGGTTCACACCCAAACTACAAGATTTCTAGCCAAAGAAAGTTACCACGTTCAGCAGGCTTACTCACAACACAATCGAGAATCGAATCAGTTCGAACTCAACTGCTTTTGGTATTTTAATTGGTGGATTACTTTGAAACTAACCAGGATAAAGAAAATCGTTAGATCGTAACTTTTTGTAATCCTGACCAATATATCAAAAGTCTGAGAATCAAATTAAACAAGCGTCAATTTATTCGGGAGTACGCGACACGATCGAATCAATTTGGTAAGGCCCCAAATCACAATAAATCTAAATAAGTAAAAAAATATGAAAAAAGAAGAACTCTTAATATAATAAGCATCATCATCTCCACCAGTATCATGAACAGGAACAGCGCGAAGGTGATCAGGTGCTGTTAGTGAGATCACTTACCTACAGCAGAGATCAGCATGTCGCCGAATTAGCACAGCATCATCATCTCCACCAGGCTCATGAACAGGAACAGCGCGGTGGTGATCAGGTTGCGGGTGCTGTCAGTGAGATCACTTACAGCAGAGATCAGCATGTCGCCGAAGTAGCACAGCATCATCATCTCCACCAGGATCATGAACAGGAACAGCGCGAAGGTAATCCGGTTGTGGGTGCTGTCTGTGAGATCACTTACAGCAGAGATCAGCATGTCGCCGAAGTAGCACAGCATCATCATCTCCACCAGGATCATGAACAGGAACAGCGCGAAGGTGATCAGGTTAAGTGTGCTCTCTGTAAACTGCAAAAATAATTTTATAAGACTTATTTACAAACTAACACTGAATTGGGCATAAATTGACTATTATGGGCATGTTTCCCCAAGCAAGTATAGGCAACTGCCTAACTGCCTTATTTTTTGAATAGATTTCTATGCGAATGAGAAAAACGATTATTAATTATTAAATTTTTTCAGTCATTGTTTCCATAGTTCATCCCTAGTTGAGTGCTAATTTTGACACACCTATCCTATTTCGTTCTCTATAGTATCAATAGTTTAAACTATTAATAGTACTTATTTCACAGTAAAATCTAATCGATTACAGTGTATAATTAGTGAAAATAAACAACAATAATTGCTAATAAATGTTTTGAATACAGTTATATTTTTTAGTACAACATTGTCACCTAGATGCCGCTTTAAGCCGTCTAGATCGCGCTATCGGTAACAATACGTAAACTCATATATGTTAACTCTCACTTAAATTTACAAGCGCTAATCTTCAAGTTAAAGTATCCGACAAAAATGATTATTTATGCCAAGCGATTTTGCGTTGCAGACGTCGCTCTAATCTATATCTATACATATAATAAATCTGTAGAGGAGTCGTGTCTGTACATTGAAGATATTTGAAAAAAAATATGATAGGGGACCTTTATTTACGCAATAGTACCCAAAACTATGATTTTTGAAATTTTTGTCTGTTTGTCTGTTTGTCTGTTTGTCTGTTTGTCTGTGGGTTTGTGCACGCTAATCTCAGAAACGGCTTATCCGATTAAGATGTACTTTTCACTAATATATTGCGGCAAGCTTCACTTAACATTTAGTGTTTGTTTTATGTAAATCGGTTCATAAATAAAAAAGTTATGACCATTTTAAAAGATCATGTCGTTTTTGCTGGACGTTTGTAGGAAGCGCGCGGCGGGCCCGGGAGCCGCGCGCCGCCGCGCCGCTTTAAATTGTATTCGCAGCAAACGCACCGGGGCCGCGGGGGTGACTTTTATTTGTTAGTTTTAGGCTTGCTAGGTAGGGACAATCTAAGATTTTTTTTCTTGAGTTTATTACGAAAGTTATTTGTATAAAATCAGTTAGTACTTTTACTGTAAAGTCCTTTGTGATAAGAAGGTACTGTATACATATTTGTTAGCGTAGGTTAGTAATAAGTAAATAAATAAAAACCGGCCAAGTGCGAGTTGGACTTGCGCACCGAGAGCTCCATACAAACCTGATTGACATAGAATTTTGATTTGGTTACAGCTTGAATATATTAGAGACCTAAGTATTTGTTATAAGTTTCAATTATACACATTCATGACAAACGGTACTAAGTTTAAAAAAATCAAAATATTTTTACTATCTAACTATATAATGTTACTAAAAACGTATGGTTTTAGACGTTGCTTGGTTTCAAATTTTATGATTTTGAGTTCACGGGAAGTACCCTTTATTAGGTTTTGATTCCCTTACGAGTGTCGAAAATGACGAAATTTAGCGACATACCTAAGCAACTGCTTTTGGTTGCATTGGCTAAGAGGTCTGATTTTTTCACTGCTTCAAGGAACAGTAGGTATCCTGAGTATTTTATATAATTTTCATCTTGATACCTACACGCGTTTCTGAGTAAAAGGGTCTTGACAGACAGACGGACATGGAAATGATCTTATAATATGTGTTTCGTTTTTTTCCTTTTGAGGTACGGAATTTTAAAAACAGTTTTAAGATTTTCATAAATATATTGCTCTTTATTTTGTTTTTTCTATTTTATAATATATACAATACGTTAAAAAACATCTTGATAGTTACTAAACTGTGTTACAGGGGAAAACTGTTGATACAACTCGATTCCAATCGAGATACCTTTTGAAATTCTAGCCTTTTGCGGCCTGTCCTGGATATGTGTTAACAGATTATTATGGGTCTTTTTGCCAAATATCATAATATTGATAGAGTATTATCATAATATACAAATCTATCTTACAAGCGATAACGCGATGCAGAGCGACATCTATACGCCAAATGCCGTACTTTAAATACAATTATAGCAAAGTTGAGTACCTAGGTACCTACATTTATACAATACGTTATCCGAGAGTTAAACTCAGCGTGCATCATTAGCAATGTATAATATTATTTTGCATTGTATATTATAGTTCTCATTCCGTCCGTTAAAATTCATACTACAGCCTACTATTACCGTACATTTCGTCTTCTTTGTCCAAATTATGTATTCGATAACTGCATAATACATAGAATTTTGATTAACATAAGTATTGTGTTTACAGTTAAACTAAAAAAGTTATGTCAATATAAGTTAGATTTATTTTTATTTCTTACTTTTTATTATGGACCGAATGGTTTTTATGTTAGGAACAACTTAGGTTTGTTTTCTTTCTTTTGGTACTTTCTATATTTTGCTACTTTTCTGTATAAAATCAGTACTTTAACAGTGAAGACATGTTTGGTTATTATTAAATAAAAAACCGGGCAAGTGCGAGTCGGGCTTACGCACCTAAAGGCTAAAATACCGCAAAATTTTGCGGCGCGCTGTCTTAATATCATTGTCGCCACACCAGCAGCGTCGGCGTGGAAACGATAATCGTCTGCAGTCGCTGCGGCGCAAAATCCATACAAATCTTAGTACTAGATGTTCGTCGTGTATGTGAGCGTACTATCAAGTAGTCCCGTTCGCATTATAGTAATTGTACACGGTCGTTTGTCAAGCTGGGCCCTAATTCTCAGGCCTCGAACTTAGTTTTACTATCGGTCTGTCCCGCTCATGCAAATGACATTTACCGCGCGTGCGAGCGGGATATACTAATATTCGGAACTACGTTCGAGGCCTGAGAATCGCCGCCCTGGTAGTAGGAATTGTCAACATAAAGTAGTTTTTTAAATACCTCGACGACAGTTTTTATAACTAAAAATATTTTTAAAACAGATTTATTATAACACTGCCCTAAATTACTTTTCCACGCGTACGGAGTCGCGGGCACAGCTAGTATCAAATAAATTACGATTAAATGTTCTATACGTTATACCTACATTATGGAAACAGAACAATATAAAATAAATAAAAGTATCAAAAACTAAACAAAAACTATAATAATAATGTAGCGTCCTTGATTGACTCTACACACTTTTACTTGATAAGTTTGAAATGTAACTAGAGTTGACGATACTGAAATATAGATTGATTTATTGAACCCTTCATATGGTCAAATGACTCGGAGTGCGAGCACGCGCGATCTCCTTGATTGATCCGAACGTAATGATTTATATTTAATAAGTAATTAATTATGCGCGTGTCACAAACCGCTGATTCCTAAAACCTAAAATGCTTAATGTACGATTTGCACCGTACAAATAATATAACCCGAATAGGCAAAAATTGGTCTAAAAAGGCTGAAACAAGAATATAATTTACTTTGAAATCCAAATATGGACAAGGTTATTGGGATTCAATATTGCAACAATATAATATTTTGATTAGGTATTCAATCTCTTTTTTTCTTCCGTATTTCGGTGTGAGCTGACGCTTAGATTTGTAGAGCGGGTACGACCACGGCTCTACCTTGACCATTTTTGTACATTGATTATTTTCTTGTTTCAGCCTTTTAGACCCCTTTTTTTGTGAAGTCCGGTTATAGTTTTTTAGACTTCTTTTTATATTATATTTATAATAATTATATAACCCATATTACTCGCGGGATCATTACGAATCGATTGATACTACATTTATTAAAATCGGACTAGCAGTTTAGCCGCTGTGAGGGAACAAACATACACTGCCAAAATCATTATTCATTACCCTTCCTGTTGGCTTCGCCGGAATCGGGTAGAAATAATTTACCATGGTATGTAACTTGGTAAGTATGAACATTGATCATAAATGAACAAGCCCCGAAGATTTTACCTATACAAGGTGTAAAATAAATAAGTGATAATAAAATTAAAAAAAAAAAAAAAAAACAGTGCTGAAAGAGTTACTTTTTTTTTAATTATTCTATGGGCAAATTTATGATGTCGGGACATTTCTCATAGAAATAAGCAAGTCAAAAGTAACTCTTTCAGCACTGGTACTTTCACAGTAAACTCTACATACGGGACCCGTACACACCCTAAATTATTTTACTTTACATGCCCCTTCGAAGCTGGAATCATCTATCTTGTCAGAAAATCAGGTGATGTCTGGTCAAGGCGCATTGTCCTGACCAGACGTGAAAAGAAAATACTTACAGTAGCAGTGAACAAGCAAAAGCATATCATTATGGACGAAATGACACACTGAATGAGGGTGGCTTTTGAAAACAGCACGTCCATAGCCTCTACCAAACTGCAACAAAATAGATCATTAATAGTGTGGAAAGAATGAGTAATAAAAACCGATTTTCGTACAAAACGGTAAGAAAATTACGTTAGTTGTATGTTGTGTTCAATATTTGTTATTTACCCCCGGTTTCCCGAACGCTATACAAATGAATGATCAACTAACATGGCATTCAAATCAACGACCCATATTGAACGCTGGTTGGTGGAACATTGTCAGACAGAAAGGAACGAAGTACGGACAGATATAATTTTTATAATAACATCACGCTCGCTCGCTTATTCCAATCGTATGTCAATTGTCAACTCATCAGTGTCGGTTTACCCTACGTAGAGGGATCTGCTGGATCCCTGGCCGTGGTTCTCCACCCGGAGCCCTCCCGAATTATCGAGGGCTTCCGTCGGGTGTGAGATCTCGTCGATTGATCATCAGAGTCTTTGGTGAATTAACCTTATTTATGGAATTTTAACAAAGTGCGAGCGTGATGTAATTATAAAATATCTGTCCGTTCCTCTCTGTCTGATAATGTTCCAACAATCAGCGTTCAATATTAGGTTGTTATGGGAATGGTCTCTTATCAACTTGTATATGTTATAGTCATCTGATTGAATCTGCTATTTAATTGAATGACTAGCGTGTTCATTGAATTCTATTTTAACAAACAAATTCAATGAATCCGGGACTAGGACAACCATTTCATAATTTATTTTTTTTACTTTAAAATTTCCGTACGTGTACGTTCCGTACACGCCCATTAAAGTAAATTGATCAAAAAATATATCAACACATTGCTATCTGTACGACTGACTGACTGCGACTTATAAGCTCTTTGGCTTACTTTAAAATGGACTGATGTCGTATGATCAGTTTCCTAATGTTCTTCTGTGTGGTCTCCAAGGAGTCATCGTTGATTACGCCCTCGAATCGTTTGCCAATGAGTTCGAAGTGCATTTTGATGTAGCAACAGAATAGCAGAATCAGTATGTCGGCCCCGTACACGTTGCCGCAAACCACGAGCGCTGAAACATAATTATTTCAGCTCCTGCATTGTGTACGTAAAAAGGCTGTTTCTCCTTCAGAAGCGAAACGAAAATCGAAGCAAACCCTAGCATGTACAATAAGTATGAATTCAGACAAGGGAAAAGGTTAGGGGTAAAAGAGATGGAAAAGGGGTTTGTAGAAACCCCCATGCCACTGATATTGATCTGGATCAACGTTACACCTTTTTTTTATGATGTCGCAAGGGAAATGCATTCCGCATCCCCCCGGGAGGGTCCCCGAGGGGTATGTGGGACTCCCGGCTCGCTACGGCCGGTTTACCCACTAAAACCACTTGCGGATTGCCATCAGCCGTTTAGTGGAAGACGTGCCCTGGATCTGGATCAAAGCACAGACCACGCCCACCCGACCGGCCGGTCTACCTCATAAGGGACCGGACTTTCATCAAATTAAAGAGAGCACTTCGGCAAACTAAAGCGCTCCCCTCGGCGCCGAGACTGACAAAGCCCTTGGCGTTACACCTAGTTTTTTTCAAACTAGCACCACTTTTTATTACTTTGTCTGTATACAGGTAACAGTTTTGTTTTATTAAATTACATATATTAAACTAGATGTCCCGTATCCCGAATTTGTTTTTGCTAAAAAAACAAAATTACTGTACTGCTAAGCGATTACCACCTGTTTGTTAGTCGTCACTCTAAGCATTATCATATAATTCCTTCTCTTTAACGCACTGGACGGACTTTTATTTAACGGACGTTGGTATTAAATATATTAGTTGCTAAAAGAAAAATATTAAAGTATGTAGCATTAGTAAAGTTGTTCATTTTTAAAAGTGAAACGAAACGTTTTTTTCTTCTGTCAAATAGGTTCTCAAGTGAGGTCGGGTTTGAGACTTCTATATATA
The DNA here is from genome assembly GCA_905187575.2 of Celastrina argiolus. Classification (NCBI taxonomy): domain Eukaryota; kingdom Metazoa; phylum Arthropoda; class Insecta; order Lepidoptera; family Lycaenidae; genus Celastrina; species Celastrina argiolus. Next base: position 4,948,769 of record LR994582.1, on the reverse strand, counting down.
ATAAACTGCATCAAGTTGACGTAAGACTTAAGAGCCCTACACTACCCTTTATTAATCCGATAGCTACTGCCAAGTGCCAATAGAGGGGGTGGCAAATGGCAATACCTACAGAATATTTATTAAAAGAAGGCAACCCAATTCTCGTATTTATAAGTCAAATACGAGAATTGAGCTTAATGATATAAACTACAATAAAATGAAGTTAACTTTCCGGTAATTGTAATTTATAATTATTGAAAGTATTTTTTCATGTACGTAATTTTTTTTTAAATAAATAAAGTCAATCAGTTGCCACTGATTGACTTTATTTATTTAAAAAAAAAGTACTACTTAAAAGTACTGTTTTGTAACGCTCTGCCAGCGTTACAAAACAGTCGTTACTAGTCATTAAATGAATTAATTTAACCTTCTTTTTGGCTTCGCCGTAGTCGGATAATAAGGCTTTTATACACGAATATTTTAAACATAAAACACTGAACACGAAATTATATTCAAGAAAGTTTGGCAACTCGAGTATTTCCCTACAGTTTTGGCAGCTTTGTCCAAATGTGAAATCAATACATTTGGACTACACGTATTATGTAAAGTAATCCCGTTATAATCAAACATACTTGTCCAAATATGGTGGACGTAAACCATCGCCCAGTTGAACGCCGTGTCGATATCGAAGAAGTATTTCACCAAAAACGGCGTTAAATACTTAAACTCTCCCGTCATTATATAGCTATGTGTCATTAAGACGATGGGTAGTATAAAGAATGTCATAACCATTATGGTGACAATCAATCCCAGGGTATTAGTAGAGAACACTATTAACTTCACCGATTTCTCAACCAACTTAGACTCTTCCTCGTTCAGTCGATCATCACTCGGATGGAACTCTTCCAGTCTATCAAAAATCAACTTCAGCACGCCCTGGTTGAGGAACAAGAATACGCTCTTAGCAACCGATAGGAACGTAACAGCGTTTAACGGGAGCAAATGAGCTACATCTATAATACTTCTTCCACTTTGCAATGCATCAATCATATAGTTCACTTCGCCTGCTACATGCGATAGTAGGAAGAGGCAGTTGAAGTAGTAGAGGTGGTGTGTTGCGAAGTAGTTGAAAGGTCTTCTGGTATCCAACAAGTTCATGGTTATACCAGACAGTTTCAGCCAGAATATACTATACATTGAGGACTTATTGAAATCTATTTTGACGACCATCGCGACTGTAAAATTGTTCTAATATCGGAACAATTCTTTGACAGCGCTTGTTTGTGTCCAAATTATTTTAATGAGTTAATTAGTAAGTGAACATAATGAAGATGTACCAATAAGCAGCTTTGGTATTCGTTTGTAATTGTAGCTTATTATCGTTGAAAACAAAAGGAATATTAATATTCACTTCATTTAGAGACTGTGTGTTGTCTTTGAGTTAATCATTAGGGATCAATAGTTAAAAGTAAAACCCTATTACGATTTTCAAAGTTTGCGCATCACAGTCACAAAATCTTAAAGACGATTTATTATTTTTTTATTAAATTTGGTATATCATTACTTTAGGCTCTAGAATCTCTAGATTCAATCGTGGGTATCCCGAAAAAGTATAGTGTTGCCCTGGGGCCTTACTCTCCAAACTGTTTCGATTTTGATTCAGATTCGATCGTGCCGCGCACTCTCGTATAAATTGACGTTTGTTTATTTTTCTCAGTCGATTGATTAGTTACAAAAAGTTACGATGTAACGATTTTCTTTGTCCTGGTTAGTTTCAAAGTACTTAATCCAAATAAACCTGGTATGTAAACTTAAATATATCGATCACGATACCTCTAAGTCTCTACCACGAGAAAAGTTAGTCTCGATTAATTAACTATCGTTTAAGTCTGTACAGCCAATATTGAATTCCCATTAACGAATTTAAAACTTCCGGCACCACAATTTTAGTACGGTACTAGGCTTTTCGACATTTGAATAATTGCATCGATGCAGGTGATATGTCACAAAAAAAATTACCCAGAATATTGAGTTTAAACAGTCACATCTATACTATTTATAAAGCGGAAGAGTTTGTTTGTATTTTTGTTTAAACGCGCTAATTTCCGGAACTACAAGTCAGATTTTAAAAATTCATTCTTTGTTGGATAGTCCATTTATAGAAGAAGGATTTAGGCTATACAAAATTACGCTGCGACCAATAGGAGCAAAGCGTCAGTGAGAAATGTTGCAAAAACGGGGAAAACTATTCACATTTGGGGACTTTTTTCGTTGTGTGCGCTGCATAAACGGCTCACTCAAAAACCACGCGAACGAAGTCGCGGGCACAGCTAGTTTTAAGATATATAGTGACGTATTAAGTACATTGATTCTAGAGACGGAACTTTAGATTAATGTACTTAATACTTTAAGACGTGTTCTAAAATGTTTCAGAGACTTTCTCGAAATCAGAATTTTGCTACATATCACCTTTATCCATTCATGTCTTCATTTATTTTTAATCATCTATATGCTAAAAAAAAGCCGTACCTACGTTAATAATAATTAATCGTAACCTCTTTATTTGTACCTTAGAAATTCCATTTACTCACGTACTCAGCTACCGTTAAAAAATGAAGGCATAGTGCTCAAAGTTATTTTATGATAAATATAGTAAAAGCCTTTTAAGCGTTATTCACGTCGGTTAATTTTAAAAGTTAATTTTTTTCATCCCATTCCCTACACAGTCTAAAACTAAATGCGAATATGACTAATCTAATTATATTGAATTAGAAATAACGCTCGTCGCACACCATTCTTCATTCATTCAAGTTCTTGTTCGCGAAACGGACTCGTAATAATGTAATATCAGGTTTAGTGCCAATTTCACCAACACATTAAAGTTGATCCTTCATTAAATATCATGTTATCCCTCTCGTTTTGCTGTCAATGAATGAGAAGGCGTGGTATTTTATCAAGCTGTTAACACTAATAATTGCAATTGGTTTAAAACTCGGTTAATGATATCAAGACAATTCATTTTAAAAAATCATTATTCATTTATTTTATCCATTAAAAGTAAAGTGAAAGTCTAATAGTAATACGGAAATTGAGATTCTGAATAGGGTTTGTGAAATAGTGGGGACTGGTGTGTTGTCATGTAACGGATGGTGTTATGTTAGTTATGATGATGATGATTAGGAGGACCTACCTTGTTATACCTAAATAAATAAAAAAAACACGTACTGCACCACACGTGATGGAAATATGTGAACAGCCAATACGGAATCGAGTCCATTTCCACGAAGTAGTACACCAAAAATGGGGTCTTATATTCGAAGTTGCCCGTAGTGAAATAGATATACAGGATAAGTACAATCGGCAGCAGGATAAAACTCAACACGACCATCGAGATGAAGGTTCCCAATACTCCTATACTGGTGTAGATGAGTTTCATGGTGTTATTTACCACTTTCTTCTCCTCCTCAGACACCCTATCGTCTTCGTCGATTTCGTCATTATGCTCCATAACGGGATATAAATCTTCGAAGGTGTCCAAAACAGACTTCAATGTCCCCTGGTTGAGATACAAGCATATCGCCTTGCCCGTGGACATTACGCTTATAGCGACGCACGGGCAAATCGGCGACAGTTCAATGATATCTGCTGTTCCCGCTCTAAGCTCGTGGTTTACGTAAATAAACTCTCCTCCTACCCCCGTATACAGCCAGATGGTGTTGCATATAAATAAATAATTCGCCATGAACCAATTAAAGGCTGTACTCGTGTCCAACAAGTCCATGGTTATCCCGGAGAGTTTGAGCCAGAATAGGCCAAATGAAAGCGATTTTGTGAATTCCTTTTTCATAATCTTAGTCGCCGCCATATTTGTAAGAGTAGCTACTCGCAAATGACATGTTTGATTGCAAGCCAAACAATGTGGGATCACAGCAAATGGCTGGTATGTTAATTAAAAGCTAATTAGAACTCGTTTCAATCAGCTGTCTTATTTGGAATTCTCAAAGCATCTGCATGTTTGATCGGAAAACAAAAAGAATATTTAAAATTATTTGAACTTTTGCAATTTAATTTGCCATTTTTTCATGCATAATATTATGTAGGTAGGTACCTATAAATAAAATAAATATAAAATGTTGTTGAATTGGAGAGGCTTTGCTTTGATTTACCTATTTACTTTTAATTAGGTAGGTACCTACCTAAAACTCTAAAACTAATTCATAATAATTATTATACTAATTATTATCTAAGTAGGTACGTCAAAAGTTAAAACTATGTAGGTACCCTTAGTAATATTAATATGATCAAAACGTATCATATTATATTATACATAGTCTAATTAAATCTATGTGTATCACCTTATATGTGTGCGCATCGCATATAAGTACTAAGTAATAAAAATAATATTATTTAATGCTTCATGAATTAAATCTTTATTCATAAAATTTGTACATACCTATTCGAAGTCAATGAAATATGTCGGTAAAACAGGTAGTGGAGTTTTGGCCGAATAGCGGCAGGTGGCAGCACTGAACACCGAACTGTTTTATCGACCGCCTATGTAGAACTGTCATGGCGATTTGTAGTGTACGTTTTCTGTGTACACTAAAACAAAAATAATGATTCTAAGACGATATAAAACATTATTAAGTGATACAAAATTCAGTGGCTACTGCAAAATATCATGATTAATGTGTAATAGTTACATTTAGGAGTAGTGAGCATTAAAATGGACAAGAAAAATGCTATTCGGAGAGGCAAAAGGCCATCCAAAGTGGTTGAAGAAAACTATTGGGACTGTAGCGTTTGTACTTACAGAAACAACGCAGAGGCCTTTAAATGTTCCATGTGTGACGTTAGAAAAGGTAATTCTATTTTATATTCCATACAGTTTTGTAAAAATATAATAGGTAGGCTACTCTTGGAAATAGTTCTTGTTAGCTGAATCTAGAACTTAAACCCTGTAAGAATGTGTAGGTATATCTTCCTTTAAAAAAAAAACTGTACTAGAATTTATAAGTCTTAAGTTATCAACTTAATTCTAAGTTATAAAATATAGGTTATGTTTATAAACTTTTTAAGTACACTGTAATAAATACCTATGAAAGGCCTTTCGAAGCATCCTATCTTGAAATATTAATGAAATGCCTTATTATTCAAATAAAAGAACTACATTAATGCCGGCTATTTTAAAGCCTAAACGACACTTTTCATTAGTATTTTAGTATCTATTATTTCAAATTATAACCATTTTTTGATGAATAGATATCTTTCATTCCTTATATAGTATGTATTGCTCATAATTAGTTAAGTTCTCAGTAACTGGGTTTAAGTTTAATATTGTAGCTCGTATTAAAATAAATACCTAATTAATATTCACGCTAACAAAAACGTAGACATTCAAAACAAAATTTGCGTATTTTGGCGCTAGTGTCGCCTATAACCCGGCTAAATAACGTGGCAGTCGTCGCGGAAATAATGCCTTGCTTTTACGACATTTTAACTTGGTTGTGTAAAAATCATTGACCTTATTAATTTTAGTACGATGGGGGCAGTGCACTCATACGCCTTTGAGAAAGTGTGAATTTTTTAAGGAAAAAATTAACGCAATTTTTATCGGTTTTAGAAACTGGTTTAACCATTTACGTTTTTTTCATTTACAGTTTTCGCATAAAAATTTAACGTTAATTTCATGTTTACAAAATATTTTTATATTTTATTGTCATTTTGAATTGGAATAACATTTTTCGACATATTATTTAAGTGATTTTAGTATTTGAGGGCAGTATTTTTTTTTGCATTTTCAATGATGTACTTTATTATCTATGATGAATATTGATCGATGCAGCGCCATCTGTTGCAGAATAGGGAGATTAGTGTGATAAAAATATTATGGGCATAATGATAGAAACAAGATTATTAGTTACTTTTTATTTTACTTATTTAATTAATGATGAATTACAGCTGAACATCTGCTATCACGTCAGCTTTTAAACAAAAAAAAAAAAATAAAAACACACATACTCCTCTTTCATTAAAATCGGATTAGTAGTTTGGACACTACAAAAGTACAGACAAACATACATATTACATGGACTGCCGAAGTCGTTAAACTACCTTTTCCTTTTTAGTTGAGTAAAAAAATAAATGCAATAGGTATATTCTCAGTACATGTGATGCATGTGGGATCACTATAAGTTATGCTTTTTTATCAACTTTGTGGTTATGCTTAATAACTAATAATAAATATCGTATTTTTAATTAATTTTATATCTAGGTACCTACTAAAACTAAAAGATAGTATTTACTATTTACTGCTCTCTGCTTCGCTCGCTAATACATATCCTACACTGCACACTTTTAGGATAAAAATACATAGGTATTATTTCAGTAGACTTGACGAACTCGGTGTCGTAGTGGTCAAGCGAGAGGTCGCGGGTTCGATCCCGCCGAGGTAAAAGAAAAAAAAAATAATGTACCTGGGTCATGATGTGTATTAAATTTGTGTATGTATATTATATTAAAAATCTTAAATATGTGCACAGTATAAAAAGCATTAAATATATTTCCGTTGGCTGGTACCTGTAACACAAGTCCTTCGGCTACTTAGCAAGGGGCCAGATTGACGTGGTGTGAAGCGAAAGTTCGACCTCAACGTCTTTTGGTGTATTATTTGGTGGATTACTTTGAAAGTAACTAGGATAATGAAAATCATTAGGTCGAAACTTTTTGTACTCCGAACCATATAAAATATAAATCGACTGAGAGTCAAAATATTCTTCGAGAGTACGCGGCACGATCGAATCTGAATCATACAATCGAATCAGTTTGGACTTTGCAGAGTAAGGCCTGAGAGCCTCAAGACGTGTTTCACCAAGATATGTTAAAGTTAATCCTCTTATTGTTAAATATCATGTTGTTCTTGTCGTAATTCCTATCAATAAATGAGAAAGCATGGTAATTTAACAAGCCGTTAGCACTAACACGCGTTGGTGTAATCGTGACTCAACCTACAACTTTATTGTCCACTTTGATCTACTACCATACCAAATGTAACTAAAATTCGTTCAATAGTAAATAAAATAGTCGCAAACATCCATTCATACTTGATAACATTTATAGTAAACCATTTGTTAATTAAGTAAGTACCTAATAAGTACGATTTATCCTACAAAACAAGAAAACGATACCATCGCATTGTATTTAAATTGTTAAATGCCTGATTTTTTTATTCGATAAATTAGGTTTTAACTAAAACTAGACTTGCGCATGTTGGGTTCGGAACATTGATTTTTAGTCTAGTCTAGCTGACTAGTGTCAGACAGGCGAGGGGTTCCAACTTCCAACATATAGGCAGCCATAGACTAGAGATACACAATACTTCCTATTATAGTACGTCCGAGATAAATTTAACCTAAACGTAAACAAACCAAAAACACATTTTTCACATATTTACTTATATTATTGTGCACACTTATCAACGCTTTCACCGGAATGTTAAAGGATTACTCTTCATTATCCAAAACATTTAATAACAATTAAATAATAATTAATATGTTTAAACATCAAATGAAAATCCTACACAGAAAAAATACGCCATTTTGACACTGCCGATTATAGGATTTAAGCCTATAGTCTATGGATTAATACCGGCCCTAATTCCTAAGGGTCACCCACGTCTTAATTTCACCGATAATCGGGCAGTTTTTACTCCATATTATTTCTGATGACTTATTTTATGACGCATGCTTTGCACTTTGCAATCGGTATTTTCTATTTTTGTTCTGAACAAAATCGGCCACCGATTATCGGATGTGAATGTGAGTGTGAGTCCGATCCACAACATTGAGAGCAAAATACGCGAAGTGTGAATCGGACACAAGTCTTATATGTACATCGGCTTGCCTAAAATAGATTAAAAAGGCTGGTTATAGCTGTTTGGCTACATGTTACGTAAGTCCCCTTATGGTGTAGCGGAAGCTGTAGTGTGGTTAATGAGAAAACTGTGTTGTCCCCATTTCACCAACAATGGGGTAAATTGAATAGGCTCTATTGTTTGAAGCAGTGTAGTGGGACGCAAAAAATTATATCAACATGCGTTTTGTGCCTAACTGTGGGCAATAAAATTAGAGCTAAGTACTTGTAGTATGACAGGTCCGGTGTACTTTCGACCTTATTATATCGGAATAAGGTTGGTGGCGACTGTACGTTTTATTTCCGACCGTCTATTATGGAGTGACGGGCACTGAATATACCAGACGTCCCGCTACGGTTAGGAATCTATGGGCTCCATAAGATAAATAAATATTCTATGTTTACCAGTAGCAAATATAGGATCTCCATTAGAGGGAATCCTTTGCCTGTACAATATGTATTTGGATAAAGGTCTTGAAAAGCTAATGTACTGTTTTTCAAGACCTTTATCCGAATACATTGGTAAGTGATAGGAAGGAAGTTATAGGAATCCTAGACGCCACCGATGTTTACTACTGCATAATAGTATAATATCTAGTATACCTAACAGTGGCGACGGCTGGATTTCCTTCAGAGGAAATATAGCTTGAATAAAAGGTAGAATAGGAGCTCTTCAAACATTAGGGGTAAATGAAGCCGATAGGATAGTTATAGAAACTCCACGATACTGGTAACCTGGTACCTGCATAACTGTTTTTCGATTCGATACTAGTCAAAGACAAATAATTTTAATCACTCGTTCCGCCCTCCTCACCCAGGCACTTCCACCCGCAAGCCGCGCCTCAACCCCGCGCTGGTGGCGGCGCAGGCGGCCGGCACCGCCACGTCCTCGCAGAAGCGGCCCCGGTCCGCCTCGCTCAAGAAGAAGCGCCGCCCGCCCAGACTCAACAACGTCGACCGCAGCTCCGCGCAGACGAGGGAGGTAGGTAGACACTCTCCGCCCTCCTCACCCGAGCACTTCTACCCGCAAGCGCGTCAACCTCGTCGAGCGCAGTACTTTCCCAAGACGGGCTTGCTAGAACAGAGTCTTGCTAGAGCGGAGTCACAGATGTTTATAATATTCCCCTCCGCTTTGTTTGTTGGTCTGTTGTCCGGTCTGTTTTTTAAATAAATGTATAATTTTGAAACATAATATGTAAGCAACAATAACATACAACTTTTTATTTACACTTTTCCACTTTATTACTTTTTTAATAGTTATTACAAAATACGTGTTACATATTTTGTACCGGTTCCGATTAAATCATCATCTGGTTATTTAAAATCGGTTTTTTATAAAAAAAAACTATTAAAACGTAATAAAGTGGAAAATAGTAAATAAAATGTTTTGTGTTATTATTGTGAACATGAATTTCTATCAAGAACCAACAGTACATTCAATCAGTTATATAATTGATATGTATAAGCGTAGGTAGGTCTACATATAATTATATGAAGAATAAAAGCCTGTTGCTACGTTGACTAGTAATGTAATTGTAGAGTTATTTGTACAAATCTAAAAGTTGACCAAAATATGAGATTTCTATAATACCTATTACCTGCATCTTTATAATATCACATAATTATTCTGTGTCGACGGCTGTGCCGACTGCTGAGAGGCCTCAGAGGAGGGGACTGGGGACAGACAGGTGACCGTCGAATATGGCGATGAATGGCATTCTTTATGAATATTCCTAGGGTTGCCCACAGTACTTATCGTAATCAACGTCAATAGACGTCTGTATAAAATAGACATTCGTACGGCAATTACAATATTTTCATCTCTAAGTAAACTGTCAAGGTTTTCTTATCTGAGCTGTATGAGGAAGTCTATTAAACATCACTGTCAATTTTGTCGATATGATTACACATAATTGTGTACTATTATTTTCCTCTGAGTTTCCTAAAAAATACCAATTCTCCAATAAGGTGGCGACCCTAATCCCGCCGTAGTACAGGCTATTTATACAGCGTGATTCACAATGTGTCGTGGCCCGTGGGCGGGATAGTGGACGGTGCTAGTGGCTGAGGAATATCAAAGAAATGTCGGTCGCACGGTCGGACCTCAAAATAACTCATGCTTTGATTTATTTTGAGGTTGCGTAGAGTTGACTCGGGCTATTTTTGTGTTTAACTTAAAGTCCCTTCACATTGAAGGAGTTTGTGCCGCTAAAATAAATGACAAAAGTAGCATTATAAAAATATTAAATGCAGAGCTATTATTAAATAACTCAGTGGTCGACAGGGGACAGACCATAATTCATATTATTTAAAATTTCTACTACGTATCGTCACCCGTGGGCTTGGAGGGTGTTTTGGTTTTTGCCACGTAGGCCTCAATATAGGTATTCTAGTAAAGCGTAGCTCGAAAATTAAAGAAATATTTCAGCTATAGGGTTTGGCATTTTAAACTTCATAGTCACCGAGGGGGTAGGCGTACGACGCAAGGGGAGGAACGACGGGTATTAGATACGTTATTTAAGTTTTTCTCCTAGCACTAGCAGTAACCTCCCTCGTTTTCAAACATAAATTTGTTGTTTATTCTTTTTTTCGCAAAATCGTTCGGGCTTTTACCATTCAGAGTTGGTAAATCTTAGATTTTTCTCCAAAATCTTAGGATTTACCGCAATTCGAGCTTTTACGGTAACATAATATACAATTCATAAATGATTTGTTCCGGACAATTTCCACTAAAATGTGGACATCTTCAACAGGTCCTATATTTGTTACTGGTTGCAGGTAACCGTGAGCGGCGTGACGGTGGCGATCACGGAGTACAAGCCCAAGAAGTCCGTCTCCAGTAGTTCCAGCGACGTCGAGTCCTCCAACGACGCGCGCCCCTGATCTCCGGAGGACGCTACCGATGCGTCGTCGTCACCCGCCGACGTTCCCGCTGAGGTCACCAACGTCCCCGCCGAGGGTCCCCGGTGTTAGGAGGGAATGTTGCAACGACAATCGCAGACTGGTTAGTGCATTAGTGCATTCGAATAGACATATTGCAACACTACGAGGTAGGCTTTCAAACGACGCCCCTGATCTCCGGGTGACGCGACCTAAGCATTCGTCGTCACCCGCCAACGCTCCCGCTGAGAGTGTTTCGAACGTCCCGGCTGGGGGTCGCCCATTTTAGGAGCCCTTGTAGTAGCAACGACAATCTCAGACTGGTTAGTGGTTCGAATAGACATACTACGAAATAATAATAAACCTTTATCCAAGACTAATAAACTTTACAATAGAATTCGGATTAAGGCCTTGATGTTAAACCAGCGCGATGTCAATTATATACTCGGTTCCGATTGATTGTGATCTTAATAAAAAGAAAAAGTTGAAATTCTATCAAATGAACGTGTTTTTCTGTATAACTATATCCCAATGAATAAGTGATATTCACAATATTGAGTTTTGTTAACATTTAAATTGCATTATATCGGAACGAAGTATAGGTAATAGGTATGGCAACCTAATATGCTGCTGCCGTTGGATGGTTGGCCAGCCTTTAATTATGTCCACAAAGGCGCTTCATACATACCGCCCAGCCCCCTGATTACGTAAGTTTGGTGGCCTTCTTGAACATCGACAAAATTACAGTCAATTTTCAGAAACTAAAAAGCTATTATAGATGTTACGTAATTAGGGGGCTGATATATTGCGACGCCCAAATTTTTTTTACTAACGCGCGTATCGTACTAGGCCCTATACACTATCGAAGCTTTAAGGGTTTCTGGACAAGGTCTTAATTTCACAAAAGTAGGAATATACACATTTTTACAACAGGTAATATTGCCAATGCAGTGTTTTTATTTTTTGTCAGTATTTATAAGAACATTATTTATTGAAATAATTTTGTAAGGAAAATGATGACCACTTCCGAAAATAGACTGAATTTTTATCCCAGTCATCCAATGAACGTAGATTGTAATAATTTATATTATTAATTTAAGTACTAAACAAATTTTACCAGCTCGTTTTTGTATGTAGACACTTCTGTATGTTGTGTAACAAGACTTCTATTGCATATTATATTAAAAGCTAAAAAGTCACAGTGAATCTGCAAATTTCCTTCTTTTTGTCGAAACAATTGTGTACTATGTACATTCGATATTAAGGGGAAGTAATTTATGAGAAAGCGTGTGTTGCAGTTATCAGTTGAAATTGATAATAAATAAAAGAATATTGTCGTATTAAAAGCACATTCCTGAAATTACTAAGAGCCCTTTTACACTTGGGCGATTGCAGCGCGACTGTCGCAACACGCCGCGCACCGCCGCACGCCGCATCTGAGGCTGGGATTATATTATTCTGAAACTTCCCTTCCGACAGAATAGAACTCCGAGCTAATATCGAATCCACGAGCTTCGAGCCAAACGTCAGTGTCAAATTTGACAACTCACTCTGTTCTCCAACTCTGTATTAGTCCACATATTCTGTTTTCTGTGATTAGAATTTTTTCCTATATGCACAGTCCCAGCCGAAGATATGAAGTCGGCCATATTGCAATCCAAATTTGGTAAAATGCGTGTAAATTATAGATAGATTTAAACAATTTTTGGCTAATTTTAATGATACGTCACACCTTGTAGCTATTGTATTTATTATGTATTTATAAGGGTTTGTTGTACATACGTGTCGAGACCAGCTGGTCACTGCCGATGATTGAATTGTATATAAAGTGGTGGATATTTAAGTAATTTATGTATAAATATATCTACTGATTCGTCACAAGTGTACATCGCATAATAGAGTTCATAATATTATATTAAAATAAATGCGCTTATCTATCATCAGAATTTTATATTTTTTTGCATTTGCATTTATTCTTATTATTGAGTCAGTTTTGTGTAAAGATACGCACAATATTTTGACTATTTAAACATTTTATGTATATTATGCAATTATTTTATATGTTCTCATAATTTATTATTTTTCATATTTTCATCACAAAATTCGTATTGGTATTTTTAATGTACGTATCTAGAAAAAAAAAATCTTGTGTGGCGTAAATACAGTATCGAATAATATGGACTTTTAATAAAGGACTTAATTATTGTTTTTGATAATTTAAACTAATTTATTGAATTATTATTAAAGATATAATATACTTAATAACTACAATTTAATGTCTTCGTGTGTATAATAAGTTGTCTTTAGCCAAATTTAGGTTAGGATTGTTTAAGACGTTTTCGACCAAAATTGCAAAATTGTTACGAAGCTTGTACATTACAGTTTTTGTGTCCGCTCGTATAAAATCTGACGACAATAAATTACTTTTTTTGGCTAAACAAGCTTTATAAAACATTAATGGATTCTTTGTAATTCTGCTGTCCGCAGTAAGTATTTTGTATTAAATGTTTCGTGTTTGTAAAATGATTGACTAGAAGCCGAATAAGGAAACTTTAGTTAAATTAAGTGGTGCACAAGTTACACGCTGTTCTTGTCAGGTAGGCTCCAAATTTTAATGAGTGTTTCCTTATTCGGCCGTAAGTCTTTTGAATCTAGATATAACGTTGTGTTCCATTGCATAAGTATTTATTTTAGTTACTAAGTATGGCGTTGTTATTAGAATAATAGACAAATGTCGTAGAAGAAAATTTCAAGCTTTCGTGTTTTTGCTTGATGTTAAAATAGGTATTTTGTTATTCTTTGGTCATGCTAATCGGAAACTCCGTAAATCGACGGCGTTCCGTATCAGTGTAGCCTCAGTATTAAGATTTGAAGGGCATTAATGGTTGGTTTTAAGATAGGAAAACTCTGACTAGATACTTTTTGACTGTCTGTGATGTAAAGACGGTGGGTCTTTTTTCCGTTTTCAGTATGATTTATTATCCAACTCTTGCAACTACATTTATAGCTAAAAAGCTTAAGTATTTTGTTGATCTCACTACAAACAATGACTTGCAATTTAAACTTATAATAACTTTAACCCATATTCAAGTTTTACAAATTATTTTTTACATGCCATGAGCGTTCTTTGAATATACAAACATAATCGAAATAAGCGTAACAACTTATGAACTTAAACTAGTTTTTACGATGCTACGGGTTTTTATCGCGCCGTTGCGATTATTTCTCTAAGTGAGCAAGGGGCCTTAGATTGTCATAACGCTTTATTCAATAGCAAGTATAGACAATTTGTAATCAGTAGACATCAATAAATTAAGAAGTTTGTTACGGTTTTTATTGAAATAGATGGAATAATAATTATTTTTATACGCCGATTCTGGAATAGGAATGTAGTCTTAATTAATATGCTCGTAATGTTATGCAAAATACAAACGTTATGCTTGGTATAAGGTATTTGCAAGTATTTTTTTTTGTATAACTAAAAGAGTCAATGAGATCGTAACAAGATTCTTATTAAAAAACTTAAATACAGAAGCAAATAAAGTAATCATTATTATCAATATATTAACATCACAACTTGACATACAGTCGCAGAGTTAAGGATTATTTCCGTCGAACAAATTGTTACCATAAACAAAAATGTTTTTTTTTATTTCAGCGATTGAAGTATAATGCATAATATTTTTTTTAATTTCCCTGAAATTGTGGTTTGTGTAAGTCTATAAGGCTATTTGCACACTGTCTGATTTAAACGCCTTTTTTGTGTTGGCGCGGATAGTTGAATGTTAACTTAATGGTAAACGTAGATAAATGTTATTTATTTTTAAGTTCATATCGATGTATGAAATGTATATAAATGAGGTGAAAGTATTCAGTGACGTTTTTTTACTAGTGTGTAAGATCCTTACTCCTCTCCTTTATATTTCAGTGCTACGGCATAATTTTTGTGACCGACTATATAGGTGAAAAATTTATGAATGAATAAGAAGAATAAGAATAAAATTATTTATGTCATCATCACACAACACAGGATAAAAAGAGGGAACAAGATGAAACTAGAAACAAAACTAAAGCTAAGTATACAGGGTGTAAAAAGAGCAGTCACTATAACTTTGGGATAGTCTTATAGGACCTTGACTGATTCTAGAAATGAATTTTTTTCATTATTTATTTTTTGAAAAAGAATTTTTTTTTTGCAATTTATTATTTTAGTCGCAAGGCTGAATTGTTTGGAACAACGTTCTGCATTAAATTCTTAAATTTTATATTTTTTTGCCCTAGTACGTAATGAACATCTTACGCGTGCTATTGACCTCTCAGCGTAATCAGCTGATCGCTGTGTTGTGCACGTTGTACATTGCGTATTGAAAATTTTTTAATTTTTAAAACAGTGGATTAAAAGCAAATGACTAGTAGCAATGGATATATCTATTACCCCACGAAGTTATAGTGACTGCTCTTTTTACACCCTGTATAATATGTTGTGCGATGCCAAAAATGTACCCTAGCTCAGCTATACGCTGCGAGCAAGCCCGCTGCACTGGTACTCTGCTAGGGCCATTGAGTGACATCACATTATGGGGTACAATAATTAAAACATACAATATACTGCACATTTTACACTGCATTTACACTACGCAACATAAGTAAAAAAAAATGTTGCTTATCTGCAGGACAGGCCTAGCCTAGTGCAGGAACCAACTTTAAAAACCATATTATGTAAGTATTTCTGTTATAATCTTATCTTTTTGTGTTGTTTCTATTATTAATAATGTTAACAGAAGCTGTATGATGCAATAAATTATTCTTTATTCTCTTTAAAAAATTCTATAGTGTAAAGCACTACTGCAACTGGAACGTACAAAAAGTAGATTATAAAATCGGTCATATTTGTATGGTGTGACAATCTGCGGGAGGATAGGTGAAATAATCGTCTCAGGAAAAGTAGGTCGCGAGTGGGCTCTCTTATCCGTCTGTGATTATTGTAATGAAATGGAAAATGGAAATTTGGGCACCTGCCCCTTGCCAGGTGCCAGGTGTAACATCGTTTCGGCAGAAAAAAAATTAAAGTTTAAAAATATATAACATTTCATTTCATTTCATTTCATAACTGGTTTTAAAAGGAACCGTCATCGCAGTGGCCGTTAACCTTGCTCAGCTGATTGTCTTGTAAAATGTCTTCATAATCGAGCTAGTTTAAATCAGCTGTGATGATCAGCTGTGATGATCAGCTGTGATGATCAGCTGTGATGATCAGCTGTGATGTGAGTCAGCTGATCGAAACGGTCGGTTCGTTAAATGTTTTTTTCTACAATATTTTTCTTCCTAAACGTGTTTACTTGTAGTATGTTAGGTGTTTGAAAGAGAACCAGCCTTCACCACTGAATGAATGAATGAATTATTGTTCACACTTAACTTTTTGAAGCCCCTCATACAAATCTCTACCTATATATAAAGGCTGGCCCTCTGAAGGAGAACCAGACTTCACAACTGAATGAATTAATAAATGAACGAATGAGTTATTGTGCACGCTTACCTTTTGAAGACCGTCATCCAAATTCCTACCTGTTATACAGGACAGGGCTTCCAATTTAAGAAGGTGAAACAACCTTCGCCACTGTTGTACACCGCCATCGATAATATGTTCTCACAAACACAATATTCGTAATAGTTAAGATACTGTAAAATCTACAGCATGCCGATAAACTAGTTCTAATAATAGAGAGCGGGGTAGGGCTTATCGAATATGGTATAATTAATGAATTGTACGAAGCCCTAAAAAGATAAAGACTGCTACATAACTGTCTTCGCCGCATTTGGAATGACTTATGTGACACTGCGCAGAGCTAGCGAGGAGATAGATTTGAAATCTTCAGATTTTGTTCTCTGAAGTCTTGCTGTTTCTATTTGCCGCTAAAGTTGTTCATTTGCAACTAAACAATTACTAAGAAGACTAAAATCTCTATTGTCTACCACTCAATAAATGGTTACATCACCTACATTATATTCTATACTTAGTAGTAAGCACTTAACTATTTAACAGATAGTCAGCGCTGTTACTAATAATAATAACAATAGCTACTATACCGATTTCGGTATCCGGTTTTGTTGAAACCAGGCAGAACGTAGAAGTCATTTTATAGTGCCCAAGCATGTGCGACATACGCAAAGACCCTATGGGTACTCTCCTACCCTAGCAGGACAGATAACTGACGCGACTGGCCATAGATCATCTTTCATATCAGACACCAGATTGTAACAATTTTTTTAATTTCCACTCGAGAATCGAACTCACGACCTGCAAGTGGAGCTCTAACACTGGGCCTACGGAGGCGTTATCTATTTACTGGTAAAATGTTATATTTTGCAAAATGTACAAAAACTATAATATATACTTGTATAGCAATGGTGAGGAGTTCAATCAAAAAACTCAATCTACATCGACCTCCATTATATATCCATCCTTTTTAATTCCTTCGTCCAAATCCCTAATATAAAGGCGTGAAGAAAATGTATTGTGCACACTGTTGTATAGTATCGCTTCAACTGGTGTGCTGGAACTATATCGTAGAGCGGCGGTGCCTTTGAGCGTTTTGCGGGCCACTGCGCCGGCAGTCCTCACGCACATCCAGATTGCGGCTTTATTTAGCCCACTGTCGCCGACCGCATCGCCACAATCACAGCGCACTGTCGGCGGAGTTGTATGTTTAGCTAGCAAACTTCTGGAATTGTAGCTAACAAACTTCTGGAATTGTAGCTAAAACACTTTTGAAATTGTAGCTTATACATATACATTTTTGGAATTGCAGCTAACACACTTCTGGAATTGTAGCTAACACACTTCTGGAATTGTAGCTAACATACCTTTTAAGAATTGTAGCTATCAAATTTCTGGAATTATAGCTAACAAACGTATGGAAATGTAGCTAACACACTTCTGGAATTGTAGCTAACATACATTTTAGGAATTGTTGCTAGCAAACTTCTGGAATTATAGCTAACATACTTCTGGAATTGTAGCTAACAAACTTCTGGAATTGTAGCTAACATATATTTTAGGAATTATAGCTAACATACTTCTGGAATTGTATATAACACACTTCTGGAATTGTAGCTAATATACTTCTGGAATTGTAGCCAACATACTTCTGGAATTGTAGCTAACATACTTCTGGAATTATAACTAGCAAATTTCAATAATTGTAGTAAACACACGTCTTCAGGAATTGTAGTAATCACACTTCTGGAATTGTAGTAAACACACCTCTGGGATTTTAGCTAACATACTTTTAAAATAGTTGCTACGCTTTTGGAAGTATTTTCCCAAAATATGACGCGTTAAGTCGCTTCGACTGCGCCTGCGCCAGTGTGAGTTACGCCTTATGATGTGGAAATTATAGAGAACACAATGTGTAAAAATACCTGTTATTATAACTTTTAGATATGAATATAATACTTTTTATCTTTTTGGAAATCTATTGTTTGCTAATAACTAAAAAAATATTTTTACTTTTTATAACAAATTCAAATAACAAAAAAGCTAAATATATTTTGTTAATTAAATAAATACGATTCGAGTCCGTTTTATACTTTAATCATGTAGGTAAAGTGTCCGGCCAGTCACGTCATGTTAATATTCCACATCAAAAACTTTTGCCGATTTTGGCAATTAAAAATGTAAGTGGTCCTAACTCTAACATTTTAATAATAAATGTCGATTAAGGCCATAAAACAGTTTATAAGTAGCGGCGAAATTCAGCAGGCTTTTGGCTCGCTCGTAAAATACTTTTGATTTTAGCGGAACCGTCCGGCGTAAATAACTTTATGGGTTCGAACTTGATTTACGCCGTTATACTTACTACTCCGGTATTTGGGAAGAGGGGGAGGGCTAATAGGTATTTTTTTTCGTATATTCGATGTGAAATCCTTATTCCTTCTTCCTAAGTTATACTACTTACTCCGGTATTTGGGGGAGAGGGACTATTATAAAAAAATTAAAAAAGTAGTTAAAGAACGTTTGTGTGCTAAAGCTTATTATAAGATTAATGATTTTGTTAATAATAGCACACCCGGGGAATAAGGTGGCTACTTTCGAGGCTACTTCTATTTTATATAGTATATATAATTTGGTAAAGTCTAATTTATGTTAAGTTATAACATTGTTATATATTTTTTTTTTAAAAAAGAACAATTTTCTCATCTTTTTGCTAAAAGGTGGCCCCGAGCGAGTTTCTTACGCCGGTTCTTCTCGCCGGGTTAGTCCCCGAACCGGTGGTAGGTTATCATGTAGGACAATTCTAAAAGTGTCAGTAACTTACCTATTTGGAAATAAAAGATTTTTCATTTTCATTTTCATTTTATGTATTTTTTTCGTATAATATGCGATGTGAAATCCATAGTACTCCTTCCTAAGTTAAACTACTCCGGTATTTGGGGGAGAGGGACTACTATGTATTTTTTTTCGTATATTCCATGTGAAATACTTATTCCTCCATCCTAAGTTATACTACTCCGGTATTTGGGGGAGAGGGGGAGGACTAATAGGTATTTTTGTCGTATATTCGATGTGAAATCCTTATTCCTCAATATTATATAACTTTAACGTAAAAAATAAAAAAAAAAGCAATTAAAAACTACAACCCGACTTAGCCAAAAAGAGGTCTTAAAATGCTGAAACAAGAAAAACATTCAATTAGAAATCCAGATATGCATAGGTAAAAAAATGGTCAAGGTAGAGACGTGGTTGCACCCGCTATTGGGATTGTTTCGTGTTGTTTTGCCATTGGATAGAGTGATTCTCGGGGAATGTTTATAATGAAATATTCAGCGTTGTAAAAAAGCACATACCCTTATCGAAACCTAAAAAAACTTGCTTCCTTCCCGGTATGGTTCTCTAAAGCATTAATACATATTTTTAACTCTAAAAAAAAGGCTTGGGCTAAGTGGAAAAAATATAATAACGTATCCGATTATGAAATATTTGCATTATTTAGGGCCCGATTTCGAAAAGAATGTACAAGATGCTACCGATCTTATATGGATAATGTCGAAGATGCTATTCCCAAAAATGTTAAGTATTTCTGGACATATATAGCTCACCGTCAACGTAAGTCTGGCATCCCGTCTTGTATGTTCTACAAAAATGAATCATCGAGTAATCCATCAGAGATTTGTAACCTCTTTTCAAGGTTCTTCCAGTCCGTATACGAACCTACTAACCTATCACCAGATTGGCATCCTGATAATGAATATTCCAGGGATAACAATACTTCTCTTTCAACTTTACATCTGAGCCTTCCAATGATTCGTAAACAATTACAAATTTTGGATGTAACTAAAGGCCCTGGGCCAGATGGAATTCCTCCCTATTTTCTCAAGCGGTCTGCAGGTACAATATGCAAACCGTTATCTATTTTATTCAACAAATGTATTCAAACTGGTACATTTCCCACTGTTTGGAAAAAAGCAAATATAATACCTATCCATAAAGGAGGTTCCAGACAAAATATAGAACACTATCGTCCTATCTCCCTTCTCTGTAGCCTGGCTAAATTATTTGAAAAACTTATCCATCAGGAAATCTATCTATACCTTAAACATATAACAATATTATACCAGAACAACACGGTTTCGTTAAGCAAAAGTCAACTACGACAAACTTAATTATTTTTACAAATTATTTATTTAAAAACATGGATACTAAATCACAAACAGACGCAGTTTACACTGACTTCAAAAAAGCCTTTGACCGAGTCGACCATAAAATTCTTTTAAATAAGATCTCGTACAATGGTATCAAAGGCAACTTATTTCGGTGGTTTCAATCATATATTACCAATCGCACTCAAACTGTGGTGTGTAATGGATTCCATTCTAATTCATTTTTGGCTACGTCAGGTGTCCCACAGGGATCAATACTGGGTCCGTTGCTATTTATCTTGTATATAAATGATATTAACCAATGCTTTCATAACAGTAAATTCTTATTATACGCAGATGATCTTAAGGTGTTTAAAACTATCAAGTCTCTAGATGATAGCCGTCTTTTACAAAATGATTTGGATAGACTCTCTGAATATTGTCATGAAAATAATCTAAAGTTGAGCATCAATAAATGTAAATATGTTAATTTTACAAAAAATAATAATATTTATAACTTTAATTACTCGTTGTGCAACGAAACATTGATTAGGGAGACTCAAATTTCTGATCTTGGTATCCTCCTTGATTCCAAATTGCATTTAAATTTACACATTGATAAGATAGTAGCTAAAGCGTACCAAATGTACAATCTTGTCATGAGATCAGCATCAGAATTTAAACTTGAAAACACCTATTGTTACCTTTTTAACTCATTGATACGCCCACAGGTTGAATACGCTTGTATGATTTGGGACCCTTATTATGCTAAATATGACATTAAATTAGAGAAAATTCAGCGGAAATTTGTTAGAGCCATACAATATAAGTGCCGTAATGATAATCTTAATAATATGTTAACTTATGAGTGTACACTTGCTAGAAACAAATTGTTAACACTAAAGTCAAGACGTTTATTGCTGCAGGTCATGATGCTCCATGGATTAATACATAACAAAATTGATTGTCCCGAATTAGTTAGCAATATATTCTATGTTGTACCTAGAACTATAATAAGACGACAGGCGCGCGCTTACCCGCTGTTTGCAACGGCTACATGTCGTACGAATGCTGGTGAACGGTCGCC